>CM042961.1:29790807-30999598 GCA_023678885.1 Pogostemon cablin | reverse complement strand
CTAACTTCAACAATCTTGCTTGACCACTCTCCCTTTCTCCATATTGAGGCATTTGATAGCCCACAAAGCATGGTGTTCCAACTCCACGGGGAGGTGACAAGCTTTACCATAGACCAATTGATACGGTGACACACCAAGAATGGTCTTAAAAGCCGTCCTATAAGCCCATAAAGAATCATCAAGCTTATCAGACCAATCCTTCCTCCCTCCATTGATGGTTTTCTCCAAAACTAACTTGATTTGGTGGTTTGAAACCTCCGCCAAACCATTTGCTTGAGGGTGGTAGGGTGTTGCCACTCGATGCGTCACTCCATATCTCTTCAACAAATTCTCCATCAACTTGTTTATAAAGTGTGATCCTCTATCACTCACTAAAGCCCGTGGAACTCCAAACCTAGCAAAAATACTCTTCTTCAAGAACCTTTGCACTATCAAAGCATCATTTGTCTTAGTGGGGATTGCCTCCACCCACTTTGACACATAATCCACGGTTAGCAAGATGTACAAATATCCTTTTGACGAGGAAAACAGTCCCATAAAATCAATGCCCTAAATATCAAATATTTCCACATCAATCCTTAACGTCATGGGCATTTCATCTCTCTTACCTATTCCCCCTATCCTTTGGCATCTATCACACTTAGCCACAAACTTCTTTGCATTTTTAAACAATGTTGGCCAATAGAACCCCGATTGTAAAACTTTAGCCCCCGTCTTTTGATGAGCGAAGTGACCTCCATACAAAGACGAATGACAAAGCTCAAGAATCCCCATGACTTCTTCCTCGGCCACACATCTCCTTATTACTCCATCATTACAAATTTTAAACACATATGGCTCATCCCACAAATACTTCTTCACTTCAACTTGAAACTTCTTCTCCTTGTACTCATTAAAACTTTTAGTTTTCATGCTCTCCCATCTCACATGGAATCGTAAAACTCCCCGAATCTTTCAATTTAGTGGGACGTTTCTTTTGTAAGATTGCACTACATTCCTCAGTAAGGTTCACCATTTCAAACTCTCCCAAACTTCTTTTCTTTGACAAGATATCCTTCAAAAACTTGGAGTAGTTGGGCATTTATAATAAAGCCTCCGAAAAAGGAATATTCACATGTATCTTCTTCAATATTTCAACAAATTTGGCAAATTTCTCTTCTAATCCCATTTCCAAGCATCTTTGCGGGAACAGGATTGCAACGGGCAACTTAGGGATTCCCCATTCATCCTTTTCAAACTTCTCTTCTTTCTCTTTACGTTTTACTTCTCCACATCTTTCCCACTTCTTTGGAGACTTCACCTTTTCTTCTTCAAGTATAGGGGTACTTTCATCCTTTTCAGCTATTTCAACTTCTTTCTCTTTCCCTTCTTCATCCAATCTTTCCATAGGCTCAACTTCACACTCTACCTCCTCTACTTCCATTGGCATAGAAGGCCCTTCTTATTTTGTTCCACTACGAAGTTCAATAGCCTTGCATTACTCCTTTGGATTACTAATGATTGTAGATTGAAATTTTCCTTGTCGATGAACATCCCTATTTCACTTGCCATTTGACTCATTTGTGTCTCTAAGGCTTTGATTCTCTTATCATTCACCTCATCTCTTTGCCTTCTTTCTTCTTTATCTTCCTTCATGAATTCAAACATTTTAGCAACTTGATCCTCCACCGTAGGCTTCCCTTCACCATTAGAAGATTTCTCTCCCGGATTAATTCCCGGTGGGAGAGTAAGGGCATTCCCTTGATTTTCATATGACAAATTCTCATACCTACGGGATTGGTTAAAATTCCCTTGAAAATTACCTTGTCCCCATCCTCCTTGCCTTTGTGGATATCATCCTCCATGATTTCCAAAATTACCACCATAATTTCCTTGGAAGTTCCTTCCTTGCATGAAGGCAACTTCCTCAAGCGTCATATCCGGTGGACACCATGCATCTTGAATTCCAAAATTAGAGGACATACCTTGTTGAGGCATGGATGTAGGCATTTGACCACTTTGAGAGGATTGACCCATATTAGACATCGTCATGCCTTGTTGAAGATTAGGAAATACTTGTTGATTCATCAAAGGCAATGACATACCTTGTTGAGGGCTTGCAAGCACTTGTTGATTCACCATAGGTGTAGAATTTGGAGATACTTACATGTTAGCATTCATCCTCTTTAATATCTCTGTGATCGCCTTGTCGGTCATATCTTCTTTAGGCATTTCCACCTTTTTCACTTGTTGCAAGCACACTTCTTCCATCTTAGCAATTCTCTCCATATCATACCTTCCCGGTGTACGATCCATAGGCCATTGACCCGTATTCAAAGCTACTTCCTCACATATGGCAATTGCTCTTTCCGGAGTTTGTCCCAAAATCGAACCTCCCGCCGAAGCATCAAGAATCATTCTCTCACTTTCGTGTAAACCGGCAAAGAAAAATCCTATTTGTTGTTCTTTGGGAAATCCGTGTTGTGGACACTTCCTTAGCATCTCTTTGAATCGGTCTCATGCTTCACTAAATGTCTCAAGTGGCATTTGCTTGAATTGAAAGATTTGCCCTTTGAGATGCAACATCTTTGAAGGGGGAAAATACTTGCTCAAAAATCTTTGTGCCAATTCTCTCCATGTGGTATAAGATCCCGGTGGTAGAGTATAATACCAAGCCTTAGCTCTATCTCGTAATGAAAACGAGAAAAGCTTTATTTTAACAACATCCTCACTCACCCCATTTATCTTTATTGTGTTGGCTAACTCCGTAAATTGGGCTAAGTGAGCATTCGGATCCTCCATAACACCACCACCAAATTGATTTGCTTGCACCATGTTGATCAATCCCGTCTTGATCTCAAAATTATTAACATTTAACGGCGGCCCCATCACATAATTCCCAAACTTAGGTTGGAAATGATCTCGGATGTTCATTCCCCCTCCATTATGTTCATTTCCATGAGGTTAGTTTTGCACCACCGGAGGATTATTCCTTACTTCTTGTTGTGCCATCAAGTTTTGAATAATAGCTTGCATTTGTTGGTTTTGCAAGCGCATTTGTTGATCATACGCTTGTGGCACAAATTCTGGATTATTATAACCCTCTCTAGCATTATCAACTCCATGAAAATTTCTCATATTGCCTTCTTCATCAACCATGTTTGCATTATCTCTTACTTCTTCCATACTTTCCTCCGTAGGCTCAACACTCCTCGTCTTTATCTTCTTAAGGTAGCTTCCAATTCCAAGTTCAAAGGTTCAATAGATTGAGACCTTGAACGCGTTTGCATGTACCTACAAGAATTTCCAAATTAGTTCTCAAAGTAACTAAGACAAGTAAACAAGTAAACAAATAAAAGAAATACCCTTATCAAAACTAATCAACTTCAAACTCGTTACAACCAAAAGTTTAACATTTTCCCGGCAAGCGGCGCCATGTTCTTAGTCGCATTTCTAGTAAAATATTTTTAGAGTAAGAGACTCTATCATTGTTGTACACGTGTGACCAAGCAACAAAATTTATAAGTATGTCATCCCAAGGGAAAGTAAACTTAGGCTTGTATCCAGATTTTCCATTGATTTGTGCTTTGTAAGGATGATAGATTGAAAGTTTTGTAATTAAGACTAATACTTACTTATCTACTCAATTAACTAAGAATTTAGTCTAACAAAGTAAATGATCAATTAACACACAAATGATAAATGAAATGGATGTAGAAATTCACTTGAGAAGAGAGAAAGGCTAATCATACTCATGGTTAAGACTTGAGCTAGATATGTAAAACTCTTGATAGGAATTCTTATTAACTTGTGGATTAAAAGCAATCACAATTTTACCCCTAATCCCTATGGCCAAGGCAATTAGGTTATCGACTCTTTTACAAGCCTAAATCTCCTAGGATTGATCTTAATCTCAATTCTCTTAAGGTACTATAATCATAAGTTGGTTCTTTTCACTCAATCTCTTAAGTGTCCCTCTTTGAATGTTCCAAGCCTAAGGAGGGTATGGCTTATCTCCCCTTATACTAAAATATATGCACAATTCAATATATGATTCAATTAAACATCTAATCACAATATTGGAATGGCCATCCTAATACTATGAATAAATTTAATCACACAAACATTGAAATGAAACATGATTGATATATCATAAAAAGAAATCCAAAAATCAATTCAAATCATTACTCAAGTTCTACATATCTAACTCTTCACCTCAACCATTCATATGATTAGCCCTACTATAGGACTAGCCACTAAACATGGTGTTTAAATTATTACAAATCATACTTTGCTCCATTTGAGCCAAATTGAGAAGAAAATCAACAAATGAAAAATGAAATTGCTTCCCTTGCATGGAGAATCCTTCCTCTTCTTCAATATATCTTCTTCACTCCTTTAAGCTTTCCTCTTCTCAAAATGATGTGGAGATGGATTGGATGGAGTTTTATGGATTGATTGTGGAGATCAAATGGTATTTTGATGGATCTAGATGGTAAAAATGGATTATGGATATAGTGTGTGAGGAAATGTGGTGTTTAGTGTATAACTGCTATGAATCTGATCTCCCCTCTAAAAATTCGCACAAATCATCATTTTATATCACTGATGGATCTTCTAGAAGCTTCTGGAACATTTTGGAAATTACACAGGTTTTTGCACCTACACGGCCCGTGTAGGGCACACCTACTTTGGCGTGTTGTGCGTGCTTCCGAACATGGCCCGAGCTGTGCTACACGGCCTTGGTCATGGCCGTGTAGTATTTTCTGATGACATTACACGGGTTCTTCTTACAAGGCTGTGTTCTACACACGGGGCGTGCAGCAATGCACGGCCCGTGCACCAGCACACGGCCTTCCTCCTGGGCGAGCAGCAATTTCTGATGGCAATACACGGACACTTGTTATAGGACTGTGTTCCGCACACGGCCCGTGTACAAGCAGGCTGTGTCCTTTCGTCTCTGTTTCACTCCCGTCTCCGTTTTAATCCATTTCTTAACCTGTTTTACACATATTTAAGCTTATTTACACAATTCTATCAATTCATACCACATTTCACAAAATTACAATAACTCCAAAAAAAGTCACACAAATACGGATAAAAATATCCGAAAATCTACAAATATAGACACTAAAGTCTAGGTGAAAATGACTACGATAATCTATCCTGTCATGGACAGGTCCCCGAGGTTGAGCAGGTCCCCGAGGTTGAGCGCCCGAACTTACGGTGGGATTCATGCCGTGGTTAGCTCTTTGATTCCCCTCTTGCTGATTTCTTTCCTGCCGCCCGCGAGACTGAGAACCTGAGCTTTCAGCATGGCGTGGATTGTTGTTAGCATGCCCTTGAGGCTGAGAGCCTGAGCTTGCAGCATGGCATGGATTGTTGTTAGCACGCCCTCGAGGCTGAGAGCTTGAGCTTGCAACATGGCGTGGATTGTTGTTAGCACATTGATTTCTCTCTTGTTGATTTCTTTCCTGACTCTCACGTATTACGTCACGAGCATCAGGTCTCGCTCTCCTACCACGAGAAGCTGATCGCTCTGAGACAGATCTTATAGAGTGAGTTGTAGAGGTTATGGAGCGAGTGTCACTGCTGCTGAAGCTCAGCCTGGCTTGTGGATTGTTGCCTGCTTAGGCGTTGGCGCCATTGTTAGCCCTCTCCATGGAGGCCAGCCGCTGAGTTAGGGAAGCTATAAGTTCCCATAGCTCAGCGAAATTTTCTGAAATATGCGCACCATTGTTAACGTTATTTGGAGGGGAATCGGCTCTATGGGAGCTCCTTCCTTCCAACATCTCGGCGAGATGAATGCATGATGGATTTAGAAAGTAAAAAAGAAAAGAGAAAATAGAGTAATTGAGGGCAAGGCCCTTCCTCTAGCGCCAAAATGTTGACGTGTGGTTTTTATAGAATGTATTTTGAGATTAAAATATGAATAAACCGACGAAATCAATACTAAATAAGATTAGAACTCTATTTTCTCTCTATTTTGGTAAGTAAATATACCAAGGATAACAACACTGAACTTATATGGAAAAATACAAGAGAGAGAAGGAGGTACATTCAAGCTATTTTTGGTGATGAAAGTGAGATGATCATTATCGGATGGTCCTGGTGCTATTTATAGTCGAAGATCCGGGGACATATTTAATACGGCTCAATCATGAGAACCTAGGCTCCTAGGATGTAGACTCACTTTCTATTTATTACGAAAATCCTATCTATATTTTCCCTGATACAAGATCCCTGGGATTTGATATTTCCCTCCTTGAAAGTATCCTCTATTCTACCACAGGGGATTAGAGGTCATAGTACAACAGACAGAGAGCATGCAGTGGTGGTTGGGCCACTGAACTGCTGGAGCATTGGTGCCATAGGCTGGGCTGCCAAGCTGAGGGTTGCCTACAGTGGTACTTTACTGTGATGTGGTTGGCGAGCTACTGCGGCATGGTGTGGTTGGCGGGCTGCGACGTGGGTCGAGCTACTATGGCATGCCAAGTCTATCCAAGCTGTGGAGGAGTATTGTTGGGCGCGGCTGCCATATCTTTGCCAAGCTATGAGATGTTACTGCTGTGTGGAGAGGTGAAGCCGTAGAATAATCTCTTATGTGGGTCCGTCCTATGAAACCGCCTTATGGAACAATCTGCTACCACATATATAGCTGCCATGTATGGTTATAAATGATCTGTAGTATATGGTGTTGGGTAGGAATACCATAAATGGGTTTTAACTAGTACTTTAGGCAGTCTTTTGTCGAGCTACCCACAATTATCATCTGGAGAAGTATAAGGAGGACTAATTTCAACACAAAAAGATTTTAGAATCCTTTTACATTCAACAAATTAAAAAAAACATTTAACTCTAGCTAGTTGTAACATCTGATAAAACTCAACTTCCATCTAAGAAGATATTTCACTGTTATATCAACTTCCATCTAAGAAGATATTTCACTGTTATTTGAGGAAGAGGGCGTTTCAGCTCTTGATTACAGTCTTCTTGCAGGAATATGCTCTCAAGGAGCTATATTTCAAGCTTGGATTGAAACTAAGACAATTAATGTGATCATGCCCAATTGTATTTGTACCACAAGAAAAGCTATAGGTTGGCAAGATAAACTCAGACACGCTTCGACAACCATGTAGCCACATACAGAGAGACTTAGGAATTTTTTTTATTAAATAATAGGAAACAATTTTCATAATATTTTGAATATAATTTTGACAAAGTTTAAAAAGTTAATTAAAAATTAAAAATATCATAAACAATTTTAATATAAAATTTAAATAATTATCATCTGGAGAAGTATAGCACATTGTATTTCATCATCATCTGGAGAAGTATAACTCCGAACAAACATAAAATAATTATAATATTTTGATGAAAATATTTGTAAAGTAGATCAACAAAATTTTTGAAAGACGAATTTTTAATTTGGAAAAAAATAATTCAACAAATTTTGAAAGTGTTTTTCTATCAATAAAATATAGGAGTACTATAGTTTTTTTATTAAATGATAACAAATGAATATTAGTAGTTGGCGCTAGTGATAAGAAGGAAATATTAGTCACATTGCCTTCAATAAGTAGTTCGTTAAATTATTCTCTTTATAATCAAATATTTTTTTTTAAATTTTATTTATCATATATTCAATTTATTATTTTATATAAAGTCTTAACAAGGAAATAATGATATGAACATATGATTGCAAACAAATACGACAATGACCAGAATAGAACATATTTTTTTTTCAAAATTCATACAACCGGATCTAATAGTACGCGAGTCAAAGCCAGTATCCGTGAAATCTGATTCTCTTTGTAAATACATATATGTCATTCCCCGCCAGTCACAAGCCCAATCCAATTTTTCACCGATCTATTTCCTTCTTTTCTCACTTTCTCTTTCTTATTGATATTCCTTGCAGCGGTGGAGGATTTGAGTTCTCAAGCAGCAATGGCAGAATTTTGGGAATTCTCGATTCACGTGCCATCGGGGTCGTGGAGTTCTCAGTGTCGCCGCCGCCGCCGCCATCGTCCCTGACCTTGGTCGATATCTGCTTCAACGATGCTCGGATTGCAATTCCGACAATCACCCACTTCTTACCGTCCGGCTTCTCCTTCGGCTGATGTGCTCCCTTACTACATTATCTGGATTTGGTCATTAATTTAGTTCCATAGTTTTAATATTGCACCAAGTTTAAATTTCGCAAAAGTCGAATGCAAGATGTTGTTCTTCCGATGGCTGTTCTTCATCTGCAAAATTCAGAGTAGTATCAGTTACTTAGGTAATGGTGTCTCGTCCTACTGTTGATTTCACCTAACTATGGAGTATGGTTATTTAGATGTAAACTCTACGCTGCTGCCCTCGCTGTGTTCGATGAAATGCGTCAACTGGACGGCCCTTAAATGAATACACCTTTAGCTTTGCAATTAATCGCCATTGCCTTTTGATTGGGATATACTTTGATTTTTCTCTTTTGGAGATCTTCTTTAGCACTCTCATGAATGGTAATTATCGGATCAAAAGGTTGCTTATCAGTGTAAGTTTTCAAACACTCATTTTCTTGCTTAAAAAAACATTTATGAAAGAATATGTGGATAAATGAGGTAGGCAAACTCATATATTGCAGGACAAAGCTACTAGGATTCAATTGATAATCGATAATTATTTAGAACTCTGCCTGTCTCCCACTATCACACAACTGACATGACATATCTCTGATTTTTCCATCTCAAGTTGTTCTTCCAACTGTGGACATCCACTGATGAACAAGAACTCCAGTTTCTGTAGCTTTCTGAGTTCTTAAGCAGAAATTTTAAACTGAGGGCAATTCCTAGCTATCAACTTCCGAAGGCTAGCATTGAAGGAAGTTATTTCTGCAACTGATTCTAGTTTAGAGCAGTCTTCAATGACCAATTCCATTAGAGTGGATTTCTCAGGAACTAGCTTGATGGAACTCAAATCTTGGCAATCGACAATTATGTTCAGCTTCTGAAGACATTAGGAACGAGACAACCTCAGAGTTTCGATGTTGAGACAATGTAGGATTCTGAGATGTTCTAAAGCATTGAACTTCTCCATATTGTTGGATGTTAGAGGATCTAGATTCCTGCAGTTGACTACTACGAGCTTCTTGACGATGGTTTCAAGACTGCAAAAGAGTCTCCAACCTCCACGTCATTTAAAAGAAAGGATGAGAGAGATTTGATTCTTGTCAAGAATGGCAGAATCTTGCTGTGGCTACTCCATACTACCAACTCTTCAACAGAGGGAAGTGATGGCAAGTTTTGAAGCTGAGGACACCTCTGTATCGACAGTGTCTTTAGCTTCCGGAATGCACGAGGGGTAGTGCTTGTCGACCAGCTCTGCAGTTCAGGCATGTCACAAAGCTTGAGTTTTCCTAGTGATGGAAAGAGATCAGCCTGGCCAGAGCCGTCGAATTCTGGACCAATCGATTTGATGTTCACTAGCCCTTCCAGGAGCAGCTCCTCCAGCAATGGCAACTTGCCAAGTGTTTGGTAATTTCTGGCATCTGCAATCCTTTAAGGATAATTTAACTAATGCACATAGCTTTGGTATCCATGATGGAAATCCATGATCTCCATATCCTGTTAACTCCAGAACTCTGATATCTGGATTTGGTTGTAAACATTCCATTATGTCAAGACATTCATCAACATGTACTTATAAAAGCCTTCGGGTTTTGAAGACTGTTGAAGCCAGAGTACGATACTCCTTGGATGCGAAAAATTTTCTCCAAGCACCTTATTACAAAATATCTATAAAAACAATTAGATTATTCTACTGTATTAGTTTAGTTTAGTTTTGTTTTGAAAATTTTATTAGATTATTCTTAATAATGAATTGGATTATTATTAACAAAATTTTAAATTACTTTTTAGGTTTACTTGGTCAACATATTTTAGGTTACTCTTTTATATTAACTGGGTTACTCTTTATAATAATTTAGGGATAAATTCAGATTTAGTCCCGTAAGAATTGATCAATGCCAAAAAGGTCCCAAAACTGACAGATTTAGTCCCATATGAATTTTTCATCAAAATCTGTTAATAGTTAACGAAATATTCTGAATCGTTAGCAAGACCAAAATGGCACCTTTCAGATTTGATTCCATAATTTGCAAAAATAATCCCCAAAAAAACTAGTACGATGTTTATTGAGAGAGAAAATAGAGGGGAATGGTCTTAATGGACTATATCTATGTTAAAAGACATAAAATAATATAAATCTGGTATTTTATAATAGTATAAGTTAATTTGGGATGAAAATTTTCGAAAAATTATAGTTATAATATTCTTATGGGACCAAAACCGCTAGCTATGGGACCAGTGAATTCCTACGGGACTAAAATTGAACTGAAGGAATTCTTATGGGACCAAATGTGATATTTTCCCTAATGATTTGGGTTACTCTTTCATTTGAGACCCTGATTTGTTTATATATTGTTTTGTTTGATCAATATTTTTTAGGTTACTTTTTTTATTAATTGGGTTACTCTTAATAATAATTTGGGTTACTTTTTTTTTAGACCTTGATTTGTTATATATTGTTTTGTTTGATCAATATTTTTTGGGTTACTCTTTTATATTAATTGGGTTACTCTTTATAATAATTTGAGTTACTCTTTCATTTGAGACCCTGATTTGTTATATATTGTTTTGTTTGGTCAATATTTTTTAGGTTACTTTTTTCTATTAACTTGATTACTCTTTATAATAATTTGAGTTAATCTTTAATTTCATATTCAGATTTCAGAAAATAAAATATTAAGAGTATACACCCTATGTAAGTCCAAATTCACTGTTGTCCTCCACGATTAAAATCAATACATCCAGTTAACATTCAACACATTTAATTTCTTGCTCTTCTTCACCAATTTTGAAGAACACTCATCAGAATGCGTTACCAGAAAGTGTCGTCGGATGATTATCACCTTCAGTTTTTATTTATTTATTTCGAGATGTAAAGGAGTATGTTGGAAAATTTGGAAAAAAAATAAAAATAAATCATGCTGGCAGATTTTCATCATCAGGCCGTAGCAAGAACATCAAAATTGCTTCCCATTTTGATTTCTTCACCCCAAAATCAAATAATTGAATTTTTTTTCAATTTCTATGGAGTGCATTAAAGATGATATAAAGTTTCTACATTTACTTATTATAGACACGAAAACCTAATTTATTTACAGGGTTTATCAAAACATACTCATGTGTATGAAATATTAAAGAAATTGTTCATAATTACGTTTACAAGAAAATTTATTTTCAATATTCCGACAACAAGTTGTTAACGCATCATTAGTAATTCATCTTCGATTATGATCTCTTTCTTAGATATGTTACCCAAGAATATAAATCTCCCCGATCCCCACTCAAATTTTTAATCTTTCCAACTCATGGTGTTCATGAAATTAGTTTGATTCATCGTATATGATTTTAATTAAAGTTGCATATTGTTAGTTATGTAAAAGAATGAATGAGAAATTTAGGGTTTATAAAATCCCAATATATATAGGATAGGAGTATAATTTAATTTTAAATAGGGTGTGTATTTAATAAAATATGGGTAATTTAGATTTTTCGAAAATATATATTTTAATTATATAAATATAGGTTGTGTATTTAATAAAAAGGGGTGTACATTTAGTGGGAGCCATAAATAAAATGTGGTGGGATGTATTTTTTTGGTTCAATGACATATTTATAGCAAAACTTGAAGTATTTTACCGTTACAATTTCAACGTTCATTCCACTGTTAAAATTTTAACGTTAATGTTGTACACCCAACGGATATATTGATCAAAGTTAAAACTTACAAAGAATGAATTATTGTTGCACTGGTGAAGAAATGTTGTTGTGGTGGAGTATTGGGTGTATTGAATAAAGTATGTATATTAATAAATGAATTAATAATTTATTTCAATATTAAATGTGTTGGGCCCCGCCACAAATCTTTTTCCACCCCACTTGTTGTGCACGTTAAATGCACTCTCTCTTTAATTAGGGAGTGTTCACCACATTCTATTTAATAATTTTTTTAAGCAATGAATCGAGTTCATTCTGTTGAACTACCAAGGTGTAGGAGAGAGAAAATTGGGTTTAAATTGATACCCATATTCAATGCTTCAATCATTTTGTAGTTTAAACTTAATTTTTTAGACACCAATGTGGTTGCTCTTAGAGTTCGATCTTGCAGAATGATAAGAATACTTTTTTAAAATTAATTTTACTAAAAAATATTATTATATTAATTAATATAATGAAAAGAAATCGATTATCATAAGTTCATAACTGATAACTCCTCCGTCACACAAAACGTTTTACATTTATTGTTCACGTTCTTTAAGAAAAATATTCTTTTTATCAACTATATTGAAATTAGAGAGCATTGTAGTATTTTTAAATAATAAAAAAATATAAAGTAATGGATTGAAATTAAGGAGCATTATGTTGTGAAGGATTTGATGAGAACAATAAGATGAACATAAAAGAAATAGAAAAACACAAGAAAATAAGAGAGAAATAGAGATTCTTATTAACGGCGTAAATCTGAATGTCTGTACAACCCTAATATCTCTACTCTTTATATAGAGAAGATAAAGGGTACAATTGTAAATGATCTCTCTTCCTATTCTAATGTTATAAAGAGTAATGGTCATTCTAAATATTTCACAACACTCCCCCATGGACATTACGAAGTGATGACGTCATATGCATGCCTCGTTAAAAACCTCGCTAAAAACCCTGTGGGAAAAACCAGTCAAGGAAAAGAGTACATGTCTTATAATTTTGATGTGTTATATAAGTTGTCTTATTAAAAACCTTAGACTAAGAAACCCAATGGAAAAAACTTAGAAAAAGGGAAAAAAAGTACCACTAGTGGTCTTCAGGATCCAATCTTCAGGATTGTTTAAAAGTTGTTGCTCCCCCTGAAGACAATAATCTCCCAAGTCTTCGCATTCCAATATTATGGACAAGTCTTTCAAAAGTAGATGTGGGGAGCGATTTTGTAAATATATCTGCTAGATTTTCACTGGATCGAACCTTTTGTATGGTAATCACACCATTCTGTTGGAGCTCATGTGGATAAAAGAATTTTGGTGATATATACTTTGTTAAGTTACCTTTCACATATCCACTACTCATTTGTGTAATGCAAGCTGCATTATCTTCATATAAGACCGTATGTGAGGTATCATTTTCTATTCCACATGAGCCATGAATATGATTTATCAACGATCTTAACCATACACATTCTCGTGAAGTTTCACAAAGAGCAATAATTTCTAAGTGGTTTGAAAAAGTAGTAACCATAGTCTATTTACAGATCTCCATGAGATAGCTGTGCCACCACAGAGAAAAATATAACCAGTCTGAGACCTAGCATTATGGGGATCAGACATATAACCAGCATCCGAGTAACCCACCAATAACATGTTTTTATTCTTTTCATAAAACAATCCAAGATCTTTAGTACCTTGTAAATATGTAATGATATGTTTAACTCCATTCTAATGTCTCCTTTTAAGAAATGCGTTAAATCTTGCTAGTAAGTTAACTGCAAATGCAATATCAGGTCTGGTGCAGTTTGCAAGATAAAGAAGTGCTTCTATGGCACTCATGTAAGGGACTTCTGGTCCTAAAATATCCTTATTTTCTTCTCTAGGCCTAAAAGGTTACTTATCGATGTCAAGGAATCGAACAATCATTGGTGTACTAAGTGGATGAGATTTATCCATGCAAAATCTCTCCAAAACTTTCTTTAGGTAGGCTGACTGATGTATAAAGATTCCTTCAGGGAGGTGCTTGATCTGCAGGCCGAGACAATATCTAACTTGACTCAAATCTTTCATTTCAAATTCCATCCTTAAGTATGAACGAGCTTCTTCAAGTTCATTACTTGTCCTTATTATGTTTATGTCGTCAACATAAACTGAGAAAATACAAAAACCATTTAATGACCTTTTAATGAACACGCATAGGCATACATCGTTATTTTTGTATCCCTTTTTCAAAAGAAATTTACTTAATTGATTGTACCACATTCTACCAGATTATTTTAGACCATACAATGACTTTTGTAATTTAACACAATACATATTACTATTTTCGTTTTCACCCATATTGTGAATTTTTAATCCTTCAGGGATTTTCATATAAATGTCATTGTTTAATGACCCGTAAAAATACACAGTCACGACATCCATTAATTGCATATCTAGTTTCATATTGATTGCCAGAGATATCAAATAGCGAAAAGTTATGCCATCTATAACAGGAGAATATATTTCATCAAAGTCTATACCGGGTCTCTGCGTAAACCCTTGAGCTACTAATCTTGCTTTGTATCTCACCACTTCGTTATTTTCATTAAGATGAACATAAAAGAAATAGAAGAGCACAGAAAATAAGAGAGAATTAGAGATTCTTATTAACGGCATAAATCTGAATATATGTACAACCCTAATATCTCTACTCTTTATATAGAGAAGATAAAGGTACAATAATAAATAATATCTCTTCCTAATCTAATGTTATAAGGAGTAATGGTCATTCTAAATATTTCACAACACATTATAATATTTTAGGTAATAAAAAATATAATGTAATAGTATGTGTGTGAAAAAGGAGTGTAAATTTGAAAAGTAAAATTTGAGATTGTTGGATAAAGTAATGTTTCCTTTTTTGGGTATGAGGGTTTCGTGGAACAAACAAATAAAAAAGTATAAAGGATTTTGTGGAACAAAGGAAGTACAATACTCTTGTTCTTATAGATATAAGTAAGCCATAAATATTAGTTTCATAGTTTTCTTGTAATGTATATGGAGTACATATTAATTGAGATTCTATCGTGAATTCGGCTCGCTATACACATTATTTTTTCAAAAGTATTCTTCAATATATAAAAATTTACTATTTAGATAAATTATTAGTATTCTTTTAAATAAAATACTCCATATTACTAATTTCGAAATACTATAAAAAATCATAGCATATCAAAATATGAATAGTATTATTTTTTTAAAAAAATGTAATAATTCATCATTCGGTAAATTATAGTGTAAAAATTGAATTTGAGGAGTAATGTTTTTTCATTCAAAAGAGTAATAATTCATAGACTCTATATGTTGTGCGTGTAAATACATTTCATACAATTGTGCCATTTTAATGAAGATATTTAGCAAAAATTAATGCTTAATTTGTTTTCCCAAGATAAATTTGTATAATTTTCATTAAGTTTAAAAAAAAGGTTTTGCACTAAGACTCTCTTAAGAAATAAGTTTTATTCAATGGAGAAGAAGTACAGACTGTGCCATTTGTCCAAGGATTACAACCCCGAGTAATCGAGTAAAGAATCTAAGTGATGCCAAAATACAGAGCTACCTAGATCAACTAAACAAGGAAGCATTGCTCTTAACAAGAAACTTAAGAATAACATAATTCAACATAATCTTTTATTGACTTTTGTAATTATGTTAACTGTAGGTTGCAATAACTTTTGATTTAATGCTGATTGAATTTCTTGTTCCACATTTAATTTTTTTGTGGTGTTTCATAACATACATGTGTCAATCAATTCGTTGTGATAAGTACAAAACAAGCCAAAATAATTACACAAAGTCATAACAATGCCACAAAGGTAAATTTGACACAAAGTCAAAGGAAATACTTGCCACGAAGGCATATGACACAGAGTCATTTGTTCACTTTATCACAAAGATAAAATAACCGAGCACGAAGCTCTTGAAAGGAACACAAAGTGTAATCACGGAGATTAGAACTCACAGTTCTCACGACACATAAAAAATTCACATAGAAAACAAGCTAGCTATCACATTTAAAGTCACATAGACACTCCACCAGAAATTTTTTCGCTTCCATTATGTTTTCCATTAATCACAACATCCAAAGAAATGTCATCCTTACCATACTTAATAGCAGATTTAACATTACTGTAAGATTCAGGAATAGCATTCAAGAGCACAATAGCAGAATATTCATCGATATGCTTATCACCAGTCTGTTTAATATCAAGAATCAATTTAGCGAACACATTCAAATTCTCTTCAATATCTTTGTTTAAATCAAGTTTAAACCTAAAGAATTTTTCAAAAAGAAACAATTTACAAGGCAAAGAAGTTTAAGTATATATTCCTCCAACTTTTTCCAAAGTTTTTTTGCAGAATCATAAACACCAACTTTCCTTAACACACAGTCAGACAGATTTAAGATAATCACAGACAAAGCAAGCTCATTAATCTTATTCTTTTTAGCCTCAGTTACATCCTCATCATAAGAGTCATTCACAGCTTTGAATACCCGTTGTTGCATAAGTATACACTTCATTTTTTATTTCCAGATACTGAAGTCTCCTTTTCCATTAAAAGGAGCTTGTCCAAACGCATTTGGAGTAGCCATTGGTGTTTAAAATTGAGTGAATCAACTCACAAAAATTCAAGAAAAATAACACAATCACACACAGGTGAGCTGAGGCTATCCCAGTTCACAATCGATTAATCGATTGCGCAGGGGGTCACTCAGGGCTTGGAAATGAACTCAATACACACAAAACAAAAAAGAGCAAAGTTCTAGAAAATATCAGAGCAAAAGCAATCTAGGAGTAAAATATCACACAGAAAGTAAACACACGACAGATTTCAAGCAAATCACAAATAGATGACCAGCCGCCTCAGGGCAACAGAAATAACAAGAAGGGTTAATCTATTTCACCAGAGCAGTGTCTCGGGCGAGAACACCTTATCACCACAGGCCCTACGAGCCACCAACCTATTACTTTAATGGGGATGGATCCTTCATAGTTTGTCCAAGCAGCAACCCGGACGAGCATCTTCCACACCTTGGAGACACAACCTTTCCCGCTACCACACTTAAACTATGGAAAAACAAAGTCGAACAAATCGATGTATCTCTCATAAAGATTTGTTTTAGTTATAAACATATTGATTTTTCCCTGGCAAAATAATCTACATCTCCAAATCTTCTAGAAATGTGCTTAAAATTTATATCTCCAAATCTTCACAAAAAGCTTATCTTCAAAAATTGTCCTTTCAAAAACTTGCTTCCTTGTGTTGACTTCAAAAAGCTATCATATACCTTTCACCAGCTCTGCATATCCTTCTACATGCACTATTTTCTTCACACGCTCATAGAGGGAATTTTTTAAATCATTTCCTCTATACTTGTGATCAAATCTTCCAGCCCCCTAATTCATTTTCTTGTCAACAAATTCATGGCTAACTGAATCGATTTCTGATCTACTTCTAAATCTATGGGAAGGTTTCCCGACCTCATCAATGCCTCATTTCCCATATGAGGGATCTTGTAATTGTTTGATCCATGACAATTGATAATTTCTTTCAAACATGACTGTAGTATCAGAAAAACTAAATTGAGCTTGATGTGTGACAATTCTTCAAATGAATTGTGCACTACCCCCCATCAACTAATCTATTGTATATGCTGCTGTAGTAAATTGAAGAGATTGCAATGCCCTAAACGACCCCCAAGTCATTTATATTTGTGTCTGGACTTTTTAGTTGTTGAAATACGATGTGCATATTAAAACCATCAAAACTTGCTGCATTTTTCAAATTTGGATCATTATCATCTATATGGGGGGTGCACTGTTTTGTTCAATAATATTATCCTTACTTGTATCTATTGGCCACTTGGACTTAATGGCTGGTACAACCTACAATAAAGCCATGAATAAGGAATAATCATCTTATTTCTTATTCAGGAGACTGCATTGTGTATAAACTCAATGATGAAAATTTTCTAAGAGTTAGAAAACTTGATTATATGATTTTTATGCATTAAATACTAACCTCATTAAGCATAACATTTTGTGTGACCTCTTTTGTAATAGAATCCAATTGTTTAATCACCATTGTACCCTCTATTCTTAGAATTTCTCTTTGCTGATACTTGATGATTGAATGGAAAAATACCTATTTTTCCATGAAATATGCATTCCTCATTAACATCATAAACTGGCCTAGCTATTGCACATAAAAATATAATCTTACCAATGAACTTTTTTACTTTGACATGATCTGTAAGGTTCTTGCTCATCATGTGTCAAGTAGTATCTCTCATTTATTCTAGTAAGATTAAATCATTTCTCATCTATGTGAACAATATGTGACATACTTTTTGAATTTAATGACTTTTTTTTCATGGTTGACTTTCAATGCTTGGAGACTATATTTCAACCTAGATATCTTGTTCTCATGTGTGAGTGATCGCTTGATTGCATTTGAATGTGGTCTGAGTAGTCCATCTTTTTTCTACCTCCAAACTGTGTTTTTGCTTGTATGCATCTCTGTTGCAATCCCTTTATATGTTCCTCTTTGTTGGTAGCCAGTAGCTTTTCTTTATAAAAAATGTTAATCTTTTTATGAAGTGCACCTTTCTTTTTGCTGCTAAAAAAGATAGGCATACTTGCTGCCAATTGTTCTCTTAATTTAGCCCATACTCTATGAACAGTTTGTCTCGACACTCCAAATTTCGCCACTGCTGCCTTGAATCTACCTCGAGCTAGTTCTTCATCAGTGGACCCTTCCAACAAGAATTGAGCTAGAGCATTTAATTCATTTTGTGTTAGATTATTCCTCCTCATTTTTCTAGTTGTATGGAACTGATTGTTTTGAGAAGTAAATGTAATTATATTGTGTATTGGGAGAAAAATGCAAAATTTAATTTGGGGGAAATTTTAATTTGGTTGACACTTTTAATTTTTTAAGTTGTGTAATAGGAGTAGGTAATGATGAATATATTTGGAGGGAAGATTTAGAAAAATTAGATGTGTAATATGTATCGGAATGAATATAATTTTGATACTAATCTTGTTTTGTGGGCTCTAATGTCATGAGCAGGTTAAGGTTACTGTACGTATTTACATTTTTTTCTAAATTATTTAGTCATCAATTTTTTAAATCATATTTATTCCTAATTATTGTTAATTACTTTGTTAACTTACATGGAAGCAGATTGATAAAAGGAAAGCAAAATGATAAAAGGGTAAAATTGGAAAGATAATATAAATAATTAACCACTATATATAAAATACTGTATTTCTTAATCTCCGTGCAATCAATAAACGTAACAAGAATTACAGGACGAAGGGAGTATATTGCAAAGACTTGTGTGATATCGTCTCACGTAAGCTTTGAGACGAATAAAAAGTAACATCATTATCACTTTCATTATAAAATTTATAATTTTTTATTTATACTATAAATTATATATGAAATAGCTCATTGCACTATTATCACTTTTCAAGTATCGTTTTTCATTAATAATGTTATCATTTTTTATTCGTCTTACATGAGACACGATACACATAAGACTTGCCCAATATATATTTATAATGGGAAAATCACTCATAGGTACACATTTTACCCTAAATTGCTATGAGATACAATGAATTCAAATAGTTATTCTCACATACAAAATATTAAAGTAAAATACTAAATATAATCTTATAATTTCATACACTTTTGAACCACAAATCCTACCCCTCACCCACCCACCCACTACCGAACCACCGCTGGCCGGTCGCCGAATTACCCCCAGCCAGTCGCCGGATCACCGCCAGCCAATCGCCGGACCTCCGTCGCCGGCTGCCGGACCTCCATCGGAACTTAAAATGTGCAAACAAAATGTGCAAAAAAAAAATTGTGCAAAATAAAATTGTGCAAACCAAATTGTGCAAAACAAATTTGTGCAAACACATAGGGGTATTTATAGTATTACAATCATAATTGTGTAATTATAAGTATTAGTGCTTTGAGTTAGGTAATTTATAGCAATTATGCATTATTTTATGTATCCAATAGTAAGTGACCCATTTATAATCATAAGAATTTGTTTAGTCATTCTTTATAGATGAGCAATTATCTATTTTTTTAAATGCTCCAAAAAATTTTAAGATTTTCTAATTTATATAGTCATGAGAATTTGTTTAGTCATTCTTTATGGATCAATTATTTATTTTTTAAATTCTCCAAAAAAATATTTAAAATTGAACATCAAATAAAATTTATGTTTGTTATATTATTATTTTTTAATTTATATTCATTTATCAGTATATTATTATTATTATGTATTTATAAAGGCAAAAATTTGTGTGCCCCGGGGACACACCATGCCCCCATGGGAACACAATCCTCCCCCTCCATATTCTATTTAACCCTATGTATTGATAGGAGTTTAAATTGCAAAAGGTCACGGTATCCCGAAGGCACAAGAGCCTCACTCATTTATAAACTGTGATAGTGTATATGCTTATATATATTTACACATTTATATTATATCATTATTTCCTTATTAAGACTTTATATAAATAGAATATATGATAAATATATATTTTTAAAAATATTTGTTTATAAAAGGAATAATTTGACGAACTATTGAAGGCAATGTGACTCTAATATTTCCTTCTAACATTGTTATCATCTAATAAAAAACTGATATCTTATCAATTTGGATACACATGTGTATATGTTTTTTAAAGTGGGTGTACGAAACCGTGCACCAGATAATTAGCCAAAATTTTATACATAGTACTTTATTGATAAAAAACACTTCCAAAAGTTGTTGAATTTTTTTTCCAAAGTTGAAAAATCATCTTTCCAAAATTTTGTTGAGAAAGTATTATACTCCCTCCGTCCCAACTTCAACTTCACACTTTCCGTTTTGGTCCGTCCCAAATTCAACTTCACACTTCCATAAAAGGAAAAAGCAAAAAACTAATATCCCTCTAACATACTTTAATTTCAAATTTGCCATCACCTTTTTAACACACATAACATACTTTATCATTTATTTATTACCCAAAAATACCATACTACCCTCAAAAGTAAGTCAAAAAGTGACTTTTCTTAAACTCCGTATCTACAGTAAACGTGAACTTGAATTTGGGACGGAGGGAGTACTATTTTGATGAAAAAACACTTTCAAAATTTGTTGAATTTTTTTTCTTAAGTTGAAAAATCATCTTTCCAATTTTTTTTGAAAAAAAAGTTGTACATGAAATATTATAGTTTTTACCAGGGAGCGTTCTTCTTTATTTCTTATATACACACTACCTCTGGCCACCATATTAGTTTCATAATCATTTTCTCTTTGCGTTTGTTTGAAGGATTGCTTGAAGTTAGAGTTGTGTGAGATTGTCATCTTATTTTTCAAAGCTACAGCTGTAGCTGTTCTGGCCTTATGACGCCATTCTCAGAGTTGGTTGAAGTTTGAGTTGAATGAGATTATCATCTTATTTTTCAAAGAGAGGGCTATTCGCTTTGGATTGATATCCAGTGCATGTAGCTGTACGTTTGCAAGCGATAAAAACTAATTTAGTCCCATAACTTTTCTCATGGTCTATTTTAGTTCCAATAAAGATAAATTTGTCAATTTAGTCCCACCGGTGAAGAAATAAGGCCAAACACGTCTTATTTTTGTCAAAATATATCCGATGAATCATTTTCTTCTCCGAAATCACAAGTTCCACAAAATTTTCAAAATTTCATATTCAATTCGTCCACTCAATTATTTCCAACCATCATTCCTGAAATTCAATTTTATAATAATCACTACAAGAAAAATATAAAATTTCAACAGAAAAATTTCAACGAAATGTAAATCCGTTTGAAAATTTTGAGTTCCAACAAATTTTTCAATGAAAGTTTAAACCGTTGGAAAATTCCAGCAAAAATTCCTATAGAAATTTAAATCGTTGAAAATTTTCAATGCTAATTCCAATAGCCTAATGAACTATTGAAAATTTCCAACGAAAATTCCTATAAAACCTAAAACTGTTGGAAAATTCCAACAAAAATTCTCATTTAAATTTAATCCGTTGAAAAATTCCAACGCTAATTCCAATAGCTTGATAAATTATTGAAAATTTTCAATAGAAATTCCAATTAAACCTAAGTCGTTGGAAAATTTCAATGAAAATTTCATCGAAAAAAGAGACTTCAATAAATTTAAAAGTCAATTTATAACATAAATTATACATTAGTTAAGTTGGTAGATGATATGTTAATTCAAGAAGTCAAGGGTTCAAATCCATATAAATTTATTTATGGCCGCGGATATCTACACCACTATTTCTACTTCTTACACACTTTTCCCGTTGCACACACTAACTAAAACATACTCCCTCCGTCTGCTTCTAAGGTTTCCATTTTACTATTTTTGGCGTCCGCTTCAAAGGTATCCATTTCCCATATTTAGTAAAAAAAGTACACAATATGGCCCACCACTTTCCTCTAATACAACTACTCACTTTACATATAATAATAATACTCCTTAATCCACGTGCAAAAAATAAATGAATACCTTAGAACCGGACGGAGGGAGTAATAAAATTAAAATGATTAATACACCCATATTTAAAAGACATGCATACCCTTAAGTAATAAATTTCTAAAATTGAAAATAATGTGTGCTCACTTAACACATACACCCACTACCACATCCCCATCCATAAATCAACCCCTACACCTCAATATTATCCAATTTATAAATACCATCAGGCTCCAAGTCAAACACCACCGCCTCCAACTCAAGCACCACCACCTCCATCTCTTCCACGAGAATCACAATGAGAAATGAAAATCCTTTACGAAGATTAATCCTAAATTCTAAAAACTTCAATCAAGAATAGCCAGAAGTCTTGTTCGACCAACATTGGACGACTCATAACTAAAATCATCAACCAACGTTGGACGATAAACTTTAGATTGTTCGTCCAGAATTGGACGAAAGTTTATACAAGTTTCATCCATTGTTGGACGAAAGTTACGTCTACTTTCGTCCGGTGTTGGTCGAACAATCTAATAATTCTCAGTCTAGGTTCGTCGTGAGTTTCGCGATGACATGTATATACAAATGCTTAAAAATAAATTTTAAATCGGTAAAAAGGATTAAAATGACGTATCTTAAGCTTCTTAACTACTTCTTCCTCCAAAGTTATGTTTTGTGGATGATTTTTTTGGGTTTAGGATTGAGAACTAACCCATTCAATATTTTCCTTTAAAAAAAACAAGAGGTGAATGTGGAGGTGGTGAATGAGAGATGTATGATTTTATGTTATTTGAATTGAATGCATTCTTTTAGTTGTGGGTGTATGACTTAAATTTTTTAATTAAAAGCAAGTGTGTGAGGTGAGTGTAATACATTAAGGGCATTTTAGGGTTTTCAGTATTTGGTATTTTTGTAATTAAGAGGAGGTGGGTGTATGAAGTAAAAATAGTGGTGTGGATATCCGCGGCCTTTAATTTTTATATCGTTGGAATTATTCCAACGGTAATTATAAAATAAAATTACATTGGAAAAATATTTGAATCACTTTTAAATTAAAAAAATTCAGACACAAAAATATCGTTGGATTCACTGTTGAATTTTAAAAATAATTGAAAATATTGTTGGAAAAATGACATTCCAACGACCACTTTTCCAACCGAAAAAATTACGAAGGAAATATTTGTTAGAATAAGTGTTTTTATAACTGGATCAGAGATCGAACCGGTAACACAAATGGTTCACGGTCAGACCGGTCCAACTGGCAGTTTCAACCAAAAAAACAATAATAATACATTTTTTTATAATATTTTATTATTTTACATTAAAAGTTAAATTTTAATTAATTTTATAAGCTTTGGCTTTAAATAATTTATGCTAATGGACTAACTCCAATAAGCCCTTCACATACCTCACCTTTTAATGGGCCTTCAAAATATATATAAATATAAATTTATAACCCTAAAATACTTAATCTCTTAACAACTCAGCGCCGTTGCATCGCTTTCATTCTCAGCAAGAAGCAGAATGAATGATTACAGATTTCTTTAACATAGCGACAGCAAAAGACGTCCAAGGGCCGCCGTTCGTTTAGGTATGCTTTCTGCAGCCGCTTCTCTCACTAGAACTCTCTACACTCTCTCTAAATTTCTCCGTCTGATCATGGCCTTCCAGCGGACATTCCGGCTGCTTTCTTCAATCTATGCAAGGAACATTCATGGCTGGAACACATAATTCGGATTCGAGAGACTTGGAAAAAAAATAAAAATTGGTGGTTTTCGATTGGCCGATCCAAGTCGGTTATGCAAGTTTTGACCGATTTCTTCCGGTTTGACTAAATAAGCTGTTCTTGAGGGTATTTCGGACCGATACCAGTGCCGGTTCCCAGTTGAACCTGTTGAACTGGCCGATCCGATTCTGATAATGCTGGTTGGAATCATTAATTCCAACGTTATTTTACATATTCCAATGATTTTTCGCCATTGGAATTCAGCAGTTTTCTTGTAGTGAATCCAACTCAAGTAGAGATTGAAGAGCAAGAGAATGGTGGTATTAGAAGTCAAAAGAAGTTATAATGGAGCACACCAGAAGATGAACTACTCGTATATTCTTTTATCACTATTAGCGATAACTCGACAATCAGCAACGATCAGAAAGGGAGTGCTTTTGAGAACAAGATTCAACTTATTACAACGAAAATCGCCCTGCAGGCTCAATCAAAAGAAATACGAGTATGATGAAATCACATTGGTATACAACAATTAATCGAAAGATGAATAAATTCAATGCTTGCTACAATAGTGTATACGAGGTATATAGAACCGGTCACCGTGATGCAGATATATTGTCCATGCCTTATGTTAAATACGCAGATGAGAATAATGGTGTTGCATTTAATCTCGAGCATGTCTGGAAAATAGTGAAGAATCATCAATATATTGTCCACAAAATAATGTCTCATGCTATCAACTCACAACTCTCTGTGTGATTGATGAAATTTCTCAAAGAAAATAGCAAATTGAACTCAAAGATAATTGAAGAAACAATGCAAATCTAATGAGTGTGTGTTGTACTTCAAATGTAAACTTGAGATGAGAGATTTAAGTGGTTCAGTTCTTAAAGAACCTACATCTACTGTAGAGAGAGAGCATGCTTTATTGATGAGTTTACAATGAGAGAATACAATGAATCAAGTTGCAAATCAAGCTTAAATACACTGTGATCACTTGCATGGAAGTTACGGGACCATTTGATTGGCTAAAGTTTGGAGAATCTTGCCAGCTCACACTAGCTGCCAAACGGAATGTAACTGCCACCATTATGCAGCTTATGCATCAAGCATCACATTCACGTGGATAACTACTCCGAACTGACTCTTCTAACTACCTAAAATATCAGCTGAACACACCCCACTCACCATGCACCCGGTAGACATTCTTGTGCTGCCAATGAGTTGCTCTTCTTCTTCCAGCTCATTTCAACACCCATTGCATGCAAAACACACTTGTTGCACTAATAAGAAACCTCCACATAGCACTTCACCATGCATCCACATAAGATTTACATCACATAATGACTACCGTGGGACATCAAAGAAAGCTAGGAAGTCAGAGTCGGATGCAAGCAATACATCATCTGATATAAATTTTCATCTGAATATTGATCTAAATGATGATGAACCTCGTCCAATTGGACAAAAGACAGCAAAAAGAAAAGCCAAAGGAAAAGAAAAAGTTAAATCAAGTGAAAACTTGGAAAGATTTGATGATATGTCCATGAAATTCTCAAATGTGCTCGAGAAGTTTTCAGAATATACAGAAGTGAAGAAAAAAGAAATTGAGTTAAAGGAGCGCAACATCATGATAAAAGAGAGGGAAACTATTAATGCAGATACATAAAAAATGCAAAGAGATCGTCTCATCTTACACGAGCAACTCTGTAAGAAGTTACGAAAAAATAAAAATCTCAAAATAAGTAGAACTACCCGTTGTATTTGTTTATTACTTATTAGTAGAATGTTCTTAATTTTTTTTCTTCTCAATGTTTATAATTTTCACTAGTTTAATGTAATCTTCTATTTTAAAATATTATTTATTTATACTATTAAATTAATATTTTATTATATAAGTTTTTTTTCATAGTTGACCGTTAAAAACTAACCGTTGGAATATAGCCATTGTAAAGTTGTTTGCTATATATATATTCTTCATCCATGACATTGTTGCATTCTCAAATATTTTGTTCTACTCGCACAAAGTTTTTTCATCCTAGAATGTCTCAATATTCTAACAATAGCATCTATGCCTCATCAAGTGATCAAGAATATGAAGCCAAAAATTACGAGAGACCAAATTCACCAGGCGAAGAATTAATGTTAATGTTAGTCAATCAAGGGAGTCAAATTCTAGAAGCTTATCAACAATAATTCGAGTTACCACAACGAAGAAGGTTCATAGAACGAAATCGCAATTCGGACATGAAAGACTTGTGCATGATTATTTTTGCACAAATCCTGTGTATCTGGATAACTTATTTAGAAGATAATTTCGTTGTTCATTCACGTAGTAGAAGTACTCGAGAGTCGATCTCCTTATTTTCAACAAAGGGTCGATGCTGCAAAGAGACAAGGTTTGTACCACTACAGAAATATACCGCAACTATTCGCCAATTATATACCGCAACTATTCACCAATTATCTTATGGAGTTTGCGCCGACCATCTTGATGAGTTTCTTCGGATGGGAGAATCAACTGCAATGAAGTGCCTTTTTCGATTTTGCAAAAACGTGATTGAAATATTTGATTGTCAATACTTGAGAAGATCGACATATAATGACATTCAAAGTCTTTATCAAATGCATGAGCAGAAATATGGGTTCCCTGGTATGTTGGGCAGTCTTGATTGTATGCATTGGGAGTAGAAGAATTGTCATATTGTATGGAAATGTCAATTTATTAGAGGTCATGGCTCACCTACAATTGTGCTCTAAGCAATCGCGTCTCAGGATTTATGGATATAGCATGTCTTTTTTTGGAGTTGTAGGTTTGCGTAGTGATATTAATGTATTGTATGAATCTCCACTGCTTAACAATGTTTTGCGAGGAAATGTGCCAACTGTTACTTACACCGTGAATGAAACTCAATATACACAATAATATTATTTAACAGATGATATATATCCCTGTGTATCTGGATAACTTATTTAGAAGACAATTTTGTTATTCATTCACGTAGTAGAAGTACTTGAGAGTCGGTCTCCTTATTTTCTACAAAGGGTCGATGCTACAAAGAGACAAGATTTGTACCACAACAGAAATGTACCGCAACTATTCACCAATTAGCTTATGGAGTCTGGCCGACCATCTTGATGAGTTTCTTCAGAGGGGAATCAACTGCAATGAAGTGCCTTTTTCAATTTTGCAAAAACGTGATTGAAATATTTGGTTGTCAATACTTGAGAAGATCGACGTATAACGACATTCAAAGTCTTTATCAAATGCACGAGCAGAAACATGGGTTCCATGATATGTTGGACAGTCTTGATTGTATGCATTGGGAGTGGAAGAATTGTCCTGTTGTATAGAAAGGTCAATTTACTAGAGGTCATGGCTCACCTACAATTGTACTCTAAGTAATCGCGTCTCAGGATTTATGGATATAGCATGTCTTTTTTTGGAGTTGTAGGTTTGCGTAGTGATATTAATGTATTGTATGAATCTCCACTGCTTAACAATGTTTTGCGAGGAAATGTGCCAACTGTTACTTACACCGTGAATGAAACTCAATATACACAATAATATTATTTAACAGATGATATATATCCCTGTGTATCTGGATAACTTATTTAGAAGACAATTTTGTTATTCATTCACGTAGTAGAAGTACTTGAGAGTCGGTCTCCTTATTTTCTACAAAGGGTCAATGCTACAAAGAGACAAGATTTGTACCACAACAGAAATGTACCGCAACTATTCACCAATTAGCTTATGGAGTCTGGCCGACCATCTTGATGAGTTTCTTCAGAGGGGAGAATCAACTGCAATGAAGTGCCTTTTTCAATTTTGCAAAAACGTGATTGAAATATTTGGTTGTCAATACTTGAGAAGATCGACGTATAACGACATTCAAAGTCTTTATCAAATGCACGAGCAGAAACATGGGTTCCATGATATGTTGGACAGTCTTGATTGTATGCATTGGGAGTGGAAGAATTGTCATGTTGTATAGAAAGGTCAATTTACTAGAGGTCATGGCTCACCTACAATTGTGCTCTAAGCAGTCGCTCTCAGGATTTATGGATATAGCATGTCTTTTTTTGGAGTTGTAGGTTCGCGTAATGATATTAATGTATTGTATGAATCTCCCCTGTTTAACAATGTTTTGCGAGGAAATGTGCAAACTGTTACTTACACCGTGAATGAAACGCAATATACACAATAATATTATTTAACATATGATATCTATCCAGAGTGGATAAATTTTGTCAAAGCATTTCCATGTCCGCAAGATCCAAACCGAAAATTATTTAAGGAAAAATAAGAAGCTGCAAGAAAAGACGTCGAAAGAGCATTTGGGGTTCTCCAAGCTCGATGGGCAATCGTGAGAGGATCAGCTCATTTTTGGTATAGAAAGAGATTGAAACTCATAATGTTAACTTGCATTATTTTACACAACATGATTGTCGAAGATGAATGAGACATTGTCACAAATTGGTCAAATGACGAAGGTGATGATCCTGCACAACTAGGGCTGTAAACGAGTCAAGCCAAGCTTTACGAAGATTGAGTCCCGTTTATTAAGAAATAAATGAGCTCGAGCTCGTTAGTGAAAGCTCATTTTGTTCGTGAACATGTTTGTTAACGTATTCACGAACTTTTGTTCGTCATGAACATGTTTTATAATGTGTTCATGAAACTTTTATTCAGAAACACCTAAATAGTTTCGTTCGTGAACATGATAAACAAACATACCACTATCCTAAAATAACAAAATATTCATCAACTACCAACAAAAAAATATATATTTTGTTATTTCATAAAAATAAGAAAATTTAACATGTATAAATACTTTCAATATTTTTAATATTATATTTATATTATAAAGAATAATAATAAATTTATATATATATACACACACACATACTAGATGGTGGGGCAGCACCTCACTTTGTGAGGTGCTCACCTGTTATTCATTCACATCAGTGCACAACATTCAACATGTTCAAAAGAGGGTAAAGAACAAAGCGATGCTTTAGGATGTTGAGGCTATTATGTTACAAAGTACTATACAAATAGATTTGAATTACTGAAAGTAATAATGTAAAGACAATCTGGGTATATTTAGTTGTGAGTCGAACAAGAAACTATGAAGATTTACTGGAACTCAATCTGTGTGTTCTTCCAAAAGGGAAAATGTAGATAAAGCTCATGTTTGGTAATCGAATATTTGTACTTCAGTTTTAATGGATGTCGATGAACTGTGGGGTTGTATCGTACCCATCTAACAAAAAGTAAAATAAAAGAAATTAGGTGACCACAAATAAAAATTCAGCAATAAAAGCAAAATTTTATGTTCAATGTCATGACAATAAACAAATAAATAGTTACAAACAACATAATATTATGGCAGAACCAAATCGCAGAACTTTCAATGTTCTATGTATTAACTACACACGCACTAATTGAAAATCGCGCCCGTTTATGTAAAAGTACTGTACGACTACTTTGTCATTAAGAGTTTGAATAAGAATATAAAGTATCTTAAAACATAATCTAGATGAACTGTGGCAAGGATTTATCTTGAATTAATGTAATGCAGCCATTATCAGGGCTTCTCTGTACTTCAAAATTTTTTAGTGACATCATCATCAGGTTTGAGAGTAAAAAATTCATCTGGGCTACTACATCAAATACTAATTTAAAAAAATCTAACATGTGGTCCTCATTTACGCAACGTCCAATCTGAATGTAATCAGTTAGTGATATTTATGGTTATCGAACCAGCTCTGTTGGCTCAATAACCTGAGAAAGATAGAATTAAATCACCTCAAAATTAAACATAATAATAACCTGCATGTATAAATATGTATAAGTGTGTACATTTGTGGAAAGGACAAAAGAGGGACTTACCACCCTCAATAATGTAAGAATCTATTAGCTGAGCAGCTAAAGTAACTACGTTCTCAGTTGACTTCCTATACAATATAAGGTGTGGTAGCAAATCTTATGTCATGACAAAAAGATAACAAGCAGAAAACAAAGTATTAAGTATTAAGGTTGGCACATATGATTAAAATTTATGAGTTTCAGTGGATCACGGGTTTGCATCATACCCATCTAATAATAAAAACAATAGTTAACCATAAGTGAAAAATCAGTTTAAATTTTATGTTCCATGTTCTGACAAGAGACAAAATAAATTATCACAAACAACATAAAGTCATAACTTATAAAATAGGATAAGAAGAGATTGTCATGATAGAATATTATTGCAATCAATACAATTAAACAGTCAGTACAAATTTGATGTTATTGCAGCATAACATTGATACATATGATAAAGAAAATATGAGTCTTAGTGGATGACGATTAACTGTGGGACTGTATGATATCCATGTAATAATAAAAACAATACATAACCACATATAAAAACCAGCAGCCCACACTAAATCTTATGCTCCATGTTTTCACAACAAATAAAGAAAATAATCAGTAACAGCACAGAATTATGAAATATCGCCTTAGCCAATCGAACAAATAGTCAACACAAAGACATAACAATGAAGTGGTAATTCATTTTACAGATGTAAAGGTGAAAAAAGGAAAAAAAGTAGATACCTTTGAAGCCAAGTTACACTTGTTGTATTGTAATGTAATGTTGACGCAAATGGTTAAATTAAACATGTGCTACACCTGTTTGGGAAAATGAGTTTAAACTATTAATAAATAGGTTGTAGCTGGTAATTAATATTTATATTGGTTATCACCTTAAAATTTAAGTAGAGTTAGCAGCTTGTAGAACCTCTTCATACACGATATTTTTTGTGTAGCTTGTAGTTTGTACTAACGGTGTTGCTGGTCTTATAAGAACTTTTATTTGATCTGCAATTTTTGCCCTAGATAGTGCAACATAAAGTTGACCGTGTGAAAATACTGGTTCTTTTAGGTAAACACCAATATAATCTAAAGTTTACCCTTGTGATTTATTAATTTTCATTGCATAGCATAATCGTATTGGAAATTGTGTTCGCTTAAATGGAATAGATGAGAAGTTATCATTTGGAGCCTCTAACGTTATACGGGGAATGAATACAGCTTTTCCTGTATGTGCACCTACTGAAATTTCAGCATAGATGATGTTTTTGTCAAAGCCTTTGCAAGTAAGATGTGTACCATTGCAAAGTCCTTCGGTGGGATTAATATTTTTAAGTAGTATAATTGGTGCATTTATTTTTAAGCATAATTTGTGGGGAGGAAGGCCTGATGGTGTTAAAGAATGAAAGAATTCTTGTTGTTCTTGCGTAATGTAAGGGCATGTGCTTTCATCATAACTAAAGTTTGTAGTTTCTACTCCATGAAATCTATTAATTAAGACATCATTTATTTCATGTGCAAATTCATTTCTCGTGGTAAGTATAGCTCTTTGAGCAAATTCAGAAAAATCTAAACGAGGGCTGTTAATTTCTGGGAATACTGTGTTGATTAATGCGCCTAATGATGTGGTGTCATCTGTGTAAGGAATATTAATTTTAGACGGAATCTGAATTTTATCTTTTTTATTTGTTTGTTCTATTTCATCACCAACTCTTGGCAAATAAGCTGAAAAATCAGGATCAAGTAGAGCTCACATATTATGTTGTAATTTAAGCTTTTCAAGATGATTCCACAAGGGTGACATGATAATTGAAGTGTCTATTATGTCATTTTTAGAACCTTGAGCAACGACTGGAAATGGTTGCCGAAAGTCTCCTCCAAAGACAATAATTTTGCCACCAAAATTTATGTTTAAGTTCATTATGTCTCGAAGCATTTCATCAAACTTTTCAATAGTATTACGTTTTGCCATTGATGCTTCATCCCAGGCAATTAATTTAGCTTCTCTTATGATGTGGGCTAATGTACTCTGTTTATTGACATTGCAAGATTGGAAGTCATTTTTATTTCAAGGTATTTTATATCTTAAATGTGAAGTCCTCCCTCTAGGGAGTAAAGATGCCGCCACACCTGAAGTAGCTGTAGCAAGTGCAATATGACCTTTTGATCTTATTGTAGCAAGAAGGGCTTTGTACAAAAAAGTTTTTCTAGTACCTCCAGGGCCGTCTACAAAAAAGGCCCTGGGTAAATTATTTTCAACATGATGCAGTATTCGATCAAAGGCATTTTTTGTTCCTTATTAAGCTTCTCAACGGCTAAAATATCTTCATTAGGTATGTGAATATTATATTCAGCCTGTAATTCTTTCGTTAAGCTTGTATGGAAATCTGCAGGTGTCTCTCTATTTACATTGAAAAATCTTCAAGTTTTTTCTCCATTGAATAAAGGTAATAGTCGAGAATGTTCAGGACTTCAAGTCGTATCATGTTACGCGGAAGGGTCACGAGCAAGAATACTCGATTGTTGTAGAAGTATATCCCAAGAAATAAAATTATCAAATCCGAAGGAGTTTAAGTTGGGACTAATAAAATATGTGAGCTCATGTTTATGTCACTTTTGTAAGTATAATCAGGGGTTTTGAGTTTGATTTTGAAATAAACAACTAAATTAAGTAACAAGTAAAGAAAATAACAAATAAGAGAAAAGATAGCTAAAATAAAAGGGGATAGGTGCAAAAGTTAAAGTATGAAAAAACATGGGACTAGAAACATCCAAGCACACTCAATTTATATTATCATGCAAAGGGAATTCAACTCAATTGATGTAGATTAAGGGTGATCACGATTGTATCCTAAGCTCCCTTTCGGGTTACAAAGGTTGTTGATCCACTAAAGACTCCCAAAAGCACTTAAGATCAAAGCCCAACATTAACCTCTTCCATCTAGGTACTAATTAATTCTCAATTCTCCCTTAAAAGGTACTAATTAGAATTAACTCTCTCTTTTTGTGTACTAGAGCTAACGAATAGATTGGTTCCCCTCATCGAGTTCAAATATCCTCTCGGTCAAACCTAAACTCAATGTCTATTCATGCCTTTCTAATACTTAAGAGGGACGTTTCCGTCTCACTCCAAGTAATATACACATGAATATCATGATAGCATTTAATTATCATAAATCATCCATTGATCAACAATCCATTAAACCAATAATCATTCATAAATAACAAACCATGCCATCACAACATCAAAATAATTAAAGCCCATGAATAGAAACCAACATCAATTAAGTTAAAAACTAATTTAATTCACATGATAATATAAACCTAATGCGCTCTTCATATCCCTAATCCCACTAGGGGGATTAGCCTAACATGATAGTGGTAACAAAACACATAAATGATTCATTACACATATCCATAGTTTCAAAATCAAAAGAAATACAAAAGAGATGTAAATCTTCTCTAGCAATTCCTTGTAGAGAATCTTCAACACTCATTGATCTCCACCTCTAGCTTCAAGTTTAGCCTCCCTCTTTTCCATCTCGGATTCAAGCTTAGCATCTCTCTTTTCCATATAAGCTCTTGTATCTTTTATGAATGCTAGCAATGTATCCTCCAAGGACGACTTCTCTTCTCCATTAGATGGTTTGGCACTTGGATCAAAACCTTGATATCCTCCTTGGCAATTCTCTTGACTTGGTGGATAATTCCCTTGAAAACTTCCTTCATAGTTAGTTTGAAAATTTCCTTGGAAATTACCCACTTCCATGAAAGGATCATCTTCTACTTGAGGATTGATAGGACTCGATTAAGAATTTTAGCCTTCACTTCCTTGAGCATATCTTCTAAATAATTCAAGTAACGCATAATTTTGGAACGAAGGAGAAACTTTGGAATTCGGAGTGGAATAAGTGTATCCTTGTTGTGGTTGGAATGTATTTCCATTGTAAGCTTGTGGCCATTCACCATATCTTCCTTGATTATAGTATTGAGAGTGAACTTCATTCATTTGACAATTATGACCATAGTAGCTCTCATTCATGTAACTTCTTTGTTGTGGAGGAGGAACTCTTGTATATTGATTTCCATCGTAACCTCTCATATAATTGTTCCATCCATCCATCTAATACTTTTCTCCATAAAGTTTACTACAATCTTCCTTCAACTTTCTATTTTTGGGCTTTGTTCTTCCTCCCCTTCTTTCAAGGTAAGAGTAACTATCAAAAAGAATAAGTAAGAACAAAATTTTTCAAAACAAATATAAGAAACAAAACAAGATAAAATGTCCTTAGTAAGAACAATTAAAATACTAACAAAGCATTCAAACAATCCGTTAAAATTCCCCGGCAACGGCGCCAATTTCTTGTTTGAATATTTTTACTCATGAGCAAGAATACTCGATCGTTGTAGAAGTATATCCCAAGAAATAAAATTATCGAACTCACAGAGAGTTTAAGTTTAGATTGAAAGAACACGTTAACTCGTGCTTTTATCATTTTATAAGGACGAACGGGGAGGTTGATGATAATCAATAACTCAAATAAGAAAAATCAAGATAAAATGATAGAAAATAAAATAGAGAAATGGTGATGAAGGGCAAGTAGTAAAAAATGGGACTAGAAACAATCAAAGTGTCTTATGATTCATTTTATCATGCAAAAGGAATAGAAGAGATAGAAATTGGACTAGAGGTGATCACGAATATATCCAAAGCTCCCTCTCGGGTTACTAAGGTTGTAGATCTCCTAGAGACTCCCAAATGCACCTAGGATCGATGTCTAACACTAACCTCTTCCATCTAGGTACTAATTAAATTCCAATTCTCCCTTAAAAGGTACTAATTAGAACTAACTCTCCCTTTTTGCATACTAGGGCTAATGAATGGATTGGTTCCTCTCACCGGGTTCAAATATTTTTTCGGTCAAACCTAAACCCGATGTCCTTTCATGCTATTTATAATACTTTGGAGGGTCGTTTCCGTCCCACTCCAAGCAATATCCACATGAATTAATATGATGGCACTTAATTTACATAAGCAACAAATTAACCAACAATCCATTAAATTAACATGCTACCCATAATTAACAAACCATATCAACATATAATTCATGCATCACAAAACCCATGAGAAGAAATCAAATACCAAATCATGTCTAAACCATATTTAATTTTGCATAATAAAATAAATATTAAGCACTAATCATGTCTCTAACCCTACAAGAGGGATTAACCTAGCATAATTAAAGTAACAAAACAAACAAATTATTCATTACAATAATCCATGGAGTCTAATTCAAAGAAAATTACAAAAAAAAGAATTAAAACTCCCCTTCAATTTGACTTGTTGGAGATCTTCAATTTCTTCTTGAAATTCCTCCTCTTGCTCTTAATTCCAAGTAATTCCAATACCAATGATAGATGGGTGAAAGATTAGAAGATGGGTTTGTAGAGTGATGGAAAGAAAATAAAAATGGAGAAGGGAAAAAGTAGAGAGAAAGTGTGTAGTGTGTGTAGTCTCCAAAAAATAAAATAAAAATTTATTGATAATTCTTGCCCAAATTTTGAAAAATGAAGGTATTTATAGTTGTGAAGGTTCAAGAGAATTAGGGCAAATTTTTGGATCATGGGCTTTTAAGTGCAAAAATCGGATCTGAAAAATCAGGTCTAATAAGCACTCCGTACGGTTTTATTCAACAGTCGGCTGTTGGCCCAGCTGTTTGGCATGCGCTCATCAACTCGGAGGTTGTGGGTTCAAGTTCCACCTCCAACATATATTTTTAAATAAGCTGTGAGCGCGAAGCATGGGATAAAAACCCTCTCCAACATGAAATTCGACTAGAATTTCAACTTTTAGATCGAATTTTCCAGAATTATAGCATTCTTGGACATTTATTGCTCTTCAATAGACAACACAACCCTCTCCAACATGAAATTCGACTAGAATTTCAACTTTTAGATCGAATTTTCCAGAATTATAGCATTCTTGGACATTTATTGCTCTTCAATAGACAACACATTTCTGAAAATCATTGTCTTATGTATGTTGTTTTTCTGAAATGTTGCCAAAAGCTACCAAATGTTGTCTTTTGCTATTTTCTTCATTTTTTCTACTTTTTCGTCCTGATTTCTTTCACGTTTCCTCCTTTTCTGATTTATATCAATAATACCCCATTCCTACATGAAAAATAATATAATTCACACACTTTTCTCTAAAAATACACACACAAAATACGAAATAAAATACTAAAAATAAGATAAAAACACGCCAAAAACATACGAACACGACTCTAAAATTTTGCAAATTTGCACACTAAACAGCATTATTTTTTGTAAAGTCCTCCGATAAGAAATCTTCAAATTTTGACCATAAATGTTGCGGGTTTTTTGGATTACAATAAACAAGAACAGTAGCAAATAGTTGTTGTAAAGCACAAGGCATTAAATATTCTATGCCTTCTTGAAGACACATTTCAGCTGTGTTGCAATCTTGTATTAGTCCCAAGATTTGTGATGCCTGTTTATATGTTAAAAATGTTATGTCACCATCTATTTTAAGTCTGTAAATGAGGCTGGTTTCCTCTTATGCATTAGTAATAGTTTTAGATAGAACTTTTCGCCTTCAGATGGCTTACAACTTGCAATTCTAGCCACTACTTGATGTTTCTGGCGGGATTTTCATTCTTTTAAGTCGTTATGCCAAGTAAAGTATTCAGGAAACTCAATATATAAGCAGTTGAGACTTTTTGCATACTCGTCATATTTATTCATGTGAAAAAATTCTGTCAGCATAGTTTTTTTACTCTTAGAATTGTTGGCAATGCTTTATAAAGATTGATCGTCAGAGAAAGTGATTGCATGTTCATTTTCTAAATGAATTAGTAGGCATATAACTGGTGGGTAGATATGGCTGAGTTTGAATTTAAAAATTCGCTAGACTGCTTCAAGAGGTGAAATCCATCTTGCATTTTGGAAGTTCTTTATCTCATCAATAATCGGGTCATTTTCGTGTTCAAGTAAAGTGTAGAAAATTTTGTCGTGGCCTTTATGAATATATTTGTACAAGTATTTTACAGATTGGATGGTAGAACATATTTCAACATTAATGTGGCAATTAAATTTTGCCAGAAGGTATGCGTTATAAGGCACGACCCACCTATTGTCAAGCTGTGAACCTCTAACAGTTACAGTTCGCTTGTTGTTAGCATGTCGATAAATAGGGTACGTATTTTTTCTGATTTTTGTATTCTCTGAGAATGGTTTAGGGTAGTTAAATTTGCAATGATTGTTTTTCATACAGGGGCAAGTAGGATTTAGTGGACCATAAGGCCCATGCATTATATGTTTTGTCACTAAATAAAACAAATATGTGTCAGTATTTGGGTCGGGTAATTCTGCAGAAACAATTCTGTCATATACTTCAAGAGTGAACATCTTTTATTCTTGACTCAAGATAAGTAAGAAGTGAGCATGAGGTAAATCTCTTTTTTGAAATTCTATTACATAAATGTAAGCAATGACATGGCCAAAAATTTCTCTGTTAAGTAGATCTTTCTTTAAAACATGGAACTTTGCATGAAATATTCTAGCTACTAAGTCGGATCTATTCTGGATTTCATCTGAAGGTAAACTCAATGCCTTTATTTCGGGCCAATTTGGATTAGAAGTTATTGTTAAGAAAATATCAGGTTTTTCATAACGTTGAACTAAAGTTATGGTATCCATGTATCTTTTACGCATGTCTCTAGGACCTCCAACAAATAATGCAGGTAACAATGTACGTGAACCAATGTCAACACCTATTTCATATCCTTGTTTAATACTATCTAATAACCCACGATATATGTCTTTTTGTAAATGTCTTTGGATATCTGCACTTCTGAAAAATTCCAATCTTGATGTTTCAATTTTAATGTACATATCCACAATATATTGTTGCAGAAGTCTGCCAGTATGTAATAAGTATGACGTATCATTTTATCTTATTTGTAACTTATAAAAATAGTATTCACGACAAGACATTGTTGTTCTTTCGTTAGATTTTTCCTGGGTACCGAAAAAATAGTAAGCATTTAAAATTATAATAGAAAGAATAACATTTTTTAACATGAGAAGTTTTTAATTTTTAAATATTATATTGGCTTTCAGATTGCAGGAAATCTGCAGCGTCAATGGAACTACGGATGTTTTGGACATATTCTCTATCACATGTTGGCCTAGAGGGCTTTATTTTTTACCTTTAACGTAATTTTTTAATGACACGATGGCAACCAGGTTCTCCATTTGGAAATATTAAAGGGTATTGCATAGGATCATAACAGCCAAAATAATGTCTAATGATTTGTGGATTGCTATTGTTCTGGTAAACCTGAATATGTGGGCCTGTACTTTGGTCATTTGTTTCTAACCATATTCCAGCTACTTGGGATGCAGAAGGTTTATTATAAATATTCTGGTCAGATAAAGGTTCGTTCACAGAGCAATTTTAGATTCATGCAGGCCATTAATATTACTAAGATTACGAAAAAATTTTGTGTAAGGATTTACTTGTAAAACATGCATTAAATTTTCCACAATATTCTCACTGAATTTTGAGCTAACAGAAATTTTAAGTTCATGTTCAGTATCAAAGAAGTATAGTTGCAAATTTTTTTGGTTTTCAGCTTCCATAGGCGTTAGTGAGTTAAGAAAATGATAAACCTGACCTTGTACTCGAAATGTATAAATTCCTGCGTTTCTCTTAGCTAAGGATATATCATAATGTGCTCTTAATGATGTGAAAGTAAACATGTTATTGTAGGTGCGAATATAGGTACGAAATTCTTTAGTATGGCTAGTGTTAGTAACATATAATTGCACCAACTCTGGAGGCATTTTTTATTTTAATAATTCTATATCTCCTAATGAACAGCAAAAACTAAGTGATTCCAAGTAGATACACTTTGCATGACAGAATCCATAGTTTGACACATTAGGTAGAATGTCGGGAGCTTGTGGTAGATACTGTAAAGAGTCAATATTTACACGTGCCATGTATGATGTACTTGGGGATGGATTTTTAAGCTTTCTTCGGCGATTTTTCTTTGCTAATCTTTGATCTTCATGGCTAGCATATTTTCTTTTGCAAGAGGTAGCTAGGATTTCTTTTCTTGGCATTATTATTAAATGAAGTAATAAAGTTAAATAGACAATGAGGTGGAGCGATATTACTTTTAAGTAAGTTTATTTAAAGAAAAAGTACCGAAAATATAATAAAAATTCTGCAAAACTATTATGAATTGTGGAGGGAAGTTATAGAAAACTACACTACAAGTAGTTAGGAATGAAGAACATACCTTTTTTATTTGTATAAGCTTCTTAATGCATATGTCAATCAGAGATAATTACAGCGTGCGGCTGGGAGGAAAAAAAGAAGAAATTAATGTATGCAAAAAATAGTAACAATAATGTAATCAACATGATAATTTTTACAATGAGAAGGTAACAAAAGAGAGCAGCTTCATAATATATAATGATAATCACAACCTCATCGTCAAAATTATAAGGAGTTATGATTATATCCACTGAAGAAGGCCAAAGAAATAATTAAACAATAACAAAAGATGCATATTGCTTGTTCACATATGAAAACTCGAGAAGTACTTAGACAACAATAAAATATGCAGAGTGGTTTTCAATAAAAAAAAATATGTATAAGAAAGAATACAAATTTCAAGAAACATTATTAACAAATTCTTACTTGGTTTGGTTGAGTAAAGCGTTCATAATTATTTCTAAAAAGCTGTTTTAGAATTGAAACGAACTTATTTAGGTTTTCTATTTGATTTAACTTGATATATTCATGTAATACAATAACTTTATTATTATTATTTTTAACCAATAATAACTATTCATTCTAATTGGCATCAATTGAAATATTGTTCAAATTGACAAATCCACTCAAATTAATATCTGACATTACAATTTATGAACGTAATAATGAAGAGAGTTAGTGTAATGTTTTTAAAAAGAAAAATTAGAGAAATACTATATTTAAATAAAGTAACTCCCCAAGCTAAATAAAAATGCGTGAAAATGCAAATCATTGAGAGTAAAAATCTTCCAGATCATTTTCCTGAATGAATAGATTACTAATGAACGCATCAAAAGGATTCCATCTTACACTATAATTTGTCCAAACTAAATATGACACTGCAAGAAATTGAAAACTCAAAAACAAATTAACAAGGAAAATTGCCGTCTTTTTTAAGCAATGAATTGGAGGGTGGAGTAGATTATGTCGAAGGATTTCTAGAATCTACTCTCAATAATTGAGTTCAATATTCGCATGAAGTAAAAACACAATCAACTATAATTGTTGCTGGAATTTTACATCTATAACACCAAACTCCGTATCTTTAGTATTTGATTAGATTCCAAGCTACATATCTACCATTTCATAGGTTTTATTATTAATTACAATGCATGTTCATGACCAACGAACCTCAATTCTTGTGTTTCCATGGGGGCACGGTGTGTCCCCGAGGACACAGGAGACCAATTCTTAATCAATTACAATAATTACAATAAATTAAGGAATTTATTATATTAATTATGTTTCTACTATTATGATCAATATGTTTGTATAAATAGCTAGCCACACATCTTACTACATTCAATCTTTTTTTTCTCATTTTATTTTTCTTTTACTTATCTGCACATACGTAGATTTGAATATAGATTATATTTTTATGGATTGTTATTATAATTACGATATTAATGTATTAATATGAATTAGAATAGTAGAAAGAGAATAATCACCATGAGAGGTTTTGATGAGAAAATGCAACGATAACCATCATACATGAGGGTACGTGGGAAGAAGAAGTAACCTGCATCATTGAATATTTTATAATTGCAAATTTGGTTTGATTTTATTTATTTTAGTGTGTTAATTTTAGAATATTTTATTTCTCATTCTTATTCGTGATTCTTCTCATTAGTTCCCCCCATTTTCATTCGATCGATCGACGAAGAATTTGGTAATTATTGTATGGAGTATGTATTTTTTTTAACAATCTATTCTTTTGTTCAGATTTTTTTAAATATATATATATATATATATATATATATATATATATATATATATATATATATATATATATATATATATAATTGACGATTAATCTTGACCAATTTCATAACTCACTCATTTAAATTTTAGGAATTTTATCAATCTAAGGCTTGAAAAATGAGTAAACTATCAATTCGGGGCTTAAATTATTTTTCTATTAATTAAGGGCCTGAAATATGTAAAACTATCAATTTAGGGTCTGAATTTAGACCCTAATTGATAAAATAAGAGATAATATTTGACAAATTCAAGTTCCGAATTGATAGTTTTACATATTTCAGTTCCCTAATTGATAGAAAAAATAATTCAAGCCCTGAATTGATAATTTACCTATTTTTCAGGCCTTGAATTGATAAAATTTCTATATTTTATTATTTTCATGCCTTTGAGGAGGATGAAGCTGGTTGTTCAAACAATCTGCGCGCCATTAATTTGATAGTTAGAGAATTCCCTATGAATCTCTATTTGCAATGATTTAGAATGCCAATTCATTGATCTTAAATATGAGTTTGAAAGACAAATGGAGAATTAAACTAAGATTTTGTTGTATCATAATTCCAAAATCGAAATTAATATTCATATTTTCATATTTGTTATTAACAATTCTCAATCACCATATTTAATCACAAAACTTCTAATTTTCAATTTTCATTAATTAATTAATATTTAGCTGAGGATTCATTGTAAATTAATTGAATTTTCTTATTAATGATTTTTTTATTGTGGTCAATCAATTCAAAAATGACTAATTTCAAGAGGATTAATTGTCATTTAAATTTAATGCTATTTATTGTAATTTAGTAGCATTAATTTTTGTATATATATATATATATACCTCCGTTCCACAAAACTCTTTATATTTCTTATTTGTTTGTCCCACAAAACTCTTCATATCCCCAAAAATAAAAAATAACTTTATCCAACAATATCAAAAGTTACTTTATTTTCAAATTTGTCACTCCTTTTTCGCACACATATCATTATTTTATATTTTTTTATTACCTAAAAATACTACAATACCCTTTAAAGTTAATAAAGTTGGTCAAAAAGTGCAACTTTTCTTAATAACGTGGAACAATAAACATGAAACATTTTATGAGACGGAGTGAGTATATTGGAATCAAATATGAGCAAAAAATCTTAATTTCATGTTTCATTTCTCATCTTCTCTCTCTTTTTTATAAAGTACCATTAAAATTTTCTTTATTTTGTTTTTGAATATTTATGTAGTGATATACTAATTCTACTATACACTTTTTTAAAAGAATCATCTGATAATCTCCACATTTATATATTTTTTTTATATAGTAAATATATATTGTAGTCGTAGATGATTTTTTTTCATATTAAAGCAATTTATTTTAAGTTTCCTTAATTAATAAAGAACTATTATTTAATTGTCATTTAAATTTAATATTGATTGATTTATTGTAATTTAATAGCATTTAATTTTTGTGTATACATATATTGGAATCAAGTAAGAAGTAAAATCACCCTCTCGTGTTTCATTTCTCATCTCCTCTCTCTTTATAGATAGGGTGCGGCTATTCGCACCCCCGAAACTACTTAATACACCTCAAAAATACTTAAATTATAATTTCTTTTATTAATATTACTTAAATAACCTTTTATTAAATATAATGTTAAACATATTTCAAGTTTACTAAATATACACCATATATAAATGGAATCTTAAATGAAATTAACTCTCTTCACTCTCTCTTCCAAGCCGAGCCGTCACTGTTCATCAAGAATTTTTATCATATTTAATCAATTTTTGGATCAAATTGATTGACACGATCATCATTCTCTCTTCCAAGTTTTCATGATCAATACAACTCATTCACCTTCTCCCTTTCTTTCTGATGAGTGTGTAAATTCACAAGTTTGGCATCATGTTTTGTGCTAGTTTTGGAGAGTTTTGAGGTGGAAATAGGTGGAAAACCTATAAATATTGTGAATTAGCATAAATCAGGTGTTAGTGGAGCTATTTAAGTGGTTTTAATAGCAAAATCGGAGTGAAAGTGCCAAGAATCGAAGAGACGAAGTCGAGACCAAGCGAATCGCCAAGGAGAGAGGTGGGTTCGACCTGTTGGAGGAGGGTTCGACCTCTCTAGCAGGTCGAACCAGCGTTGAAAAGAGTGCAGGAGAGGGGTTCGACCACGACTCGAGGGGTTCGACCTGTCTATCAGGTTGAACCATGGTCGAACCAGTTCGCGAGAAAGTTGATTCGACCACGAAGTTTGTGGTTCAACCAAAACTCGAGGGGTTCGACCTGTACAAGAAGTCGAACCAAGTGCAGAAATTGTCCAGTAAGTGGGTTCGACCTGTTTGCTGAGGTCGAACCGTCGTGCGGAAACTTACCTTATCCGGATTTTCGAGGCCAAAACGCGTGGGATCACTTGAAAAGCCCATTCCAAGCCCTAGAGACGTGATTACAAGTATAAAAGGAGGCTCATGCAGTCAAGGAAGAGATAACACACAAAAACACAACAAGACAACAACATAATACAAGAGAGCTTTTAGAATCCGCTGGAGAGTCAAGTAAGATTGGTCCATCTAACCATGATTGCTCCTAGATCAATCATGGGCTAGAGCCACTTCGGTAGTTCTAGGGTTATGAAGGTTTCATGAGTTGATTTGTATTTCGTGTGTATACTCCATACAACACTACTTGTGGTTTATTTTATATAAGATTGTGCGTTTTTAATCCATATTCATAGTTGTTTTGTGCATCAATAATCGTTGTGTAGAGTCTGAATGCATAACATGGTTATTGATTGAGTGCGTTCACTAATGAGCAGGGTTTATTGTTATAATTCTAAGTGAAGGGATTCTAAGATTTTATTAGAACCGTCTTATATGAATGTTTGTTAATTGAATTGAATTCGGGTTAACAAGTAGGATTAAGAGTATAACTTTATAGTACCTAAAAAGGGAGATCAAATCGGGTTAGAGTACTAAGTGCACGGGAAATAATTGATTATGATAGTACCTAGAAAGGGGGGTAAAGTATACATCTTGCTCTGAGGATACTTACACGTATCAAAAGCTTATCTATTTGTGTCTATAGAGTAGATTTGCATGGTCTAGCGATGCGTCCATAAACCACAAGGTAGAGTCGGACATCGACACATGAAAGTATGAATTAACGAATGAAACTGGATGGCCTGACGAACTACATATCATCTTATTTGATCACAACTACTCTTCTCTTGTTCTTGTTATTGATTTGCTATTTTAATTGTTACTTAGTTTAAAAATCAACAATTTCAATTCTCAACATAGTCATAATTGCTAGAAAATAACTGAAGTAATATTTATCCGTCTCGTGGATTTGATATTTAACTTGGTCACCTTCGAAACTACAATTGGTATCCTTCATACTTGGGATTAAAATTGTGTGTTGAGAAAACACCCAATAAGTTTTTGGCGCCATTGCCAGGGAAGACTTAATATATCTTTTTGTTATTCCTAGTTTATTAGGGCTATTTATCTTGTTTTGCTGTTTTAATTCTAGTTCTTTTTAGGTGTATGCTCACGAGATCAAAGAAAGGTGAACTTGAACCTTATAATCCTGAAATCGGAGCATCGTCAAGAAAAACAAAGAAGAAGCAGAGCAAGGCAAAGACTATTGATCCAACTGAAGCTCTGAATTTTGGAGTTGAAGTTGACGAGCAGAATTCGCAGACGATTGAAGCTACAACTGAAGTTAATTCGGGAGTAGGGACAGTCAACATGGCAGCGAATCCGAATAATCTAGCCATCCGAGATGTTTTCAGAAATAATGGGGCTGGAAATTCTGGGCTTCTAGGAGCGAGGGGAACTAATGCAGCTTTCGATCTTCATCCCACTCTTATTAGCATGATAGAAAGGAACTCCTTTTCAGGAGGGTCTTTCGAGGATCCGCAGCAGCTTCTGAACAAGTTCTTGAGCTATGCAAGTACTCAAAAAGACGTAGGAGAACATGAAGATGCTAGGAAGATCCTCTTGTTCAAATTCTCGCTTACTGAAAAGGTGAGAGATTGGTACGACACTATCAACGCAGCTGAGTGCACCACTTGGGAGCAACTGCAGTTAAGGTTCTTGGAGAGGTACATGCCACCTTCAAAGGTGTTTAAGATGAAGCAAGACATTAACCAATTTGCTATCGGTGGAGGTAAGAAATTTCATGAAGCATGGGATAGATTCAAGGGCATGCTTAGGAAGTGTCCTCAACATGGGCTATCTAAAGCTCAATATATCAGTATATTCTACAATGGATTGGACTGTGATTCACGAGTGTTATTGGATGCTTCTTCTAATGGAGCTTTGCTTACAAAGTCATCCGTAGAGGCCGAGAAGTTGTTTGAAGATATTTTGATGAATTCGAGGGATTGGCCAACTGATAGAGTTAGAGGTACTTATGACCTTGGGAAGGTAGCACAGGTTGAACAAGCAATGGTGAAAACAAGTAGAGAAGATGAGATCGTCTCTAGCTTGTCCAATATCAACAAGCTACTTGAATCCCAACAGAAGCAAATCAGTGAATTATCTCAGCGCGTACCAATCATGCAGCAGGAGTTGAAGAATGATGGACCAATCCAAGAGGAGTTGGAAGAGGCACACTATGCCATGGGTCAAAGTATTCAAGGGACTAGGTATCCAGATAAAGGAAACCGGAACTACCAATGGAACTATCGAGGAAACTTTAATAATTGTGGTCCCCCGGGTGGTTATCAACAGCCTAGGAGGCCGGAGTTCTCATGGAGCAATCCGAATAATGCGATTTAATCTCCGATGGGTGTTGATTCGGGTGCTAAGGTAGAACAAGGGAAACTGGGTTTTGAGGATACTGTGAACAGGTATATGGCCAAGAACGATGAAAGAGTGAACCGCCTTGAGGCCAAACTTGAAAAGAAAATCGATGCAAACCATGAGGTTATATCTAAGCAGGTGAAGGACCTTACATTGCTGATGGGGGAGATGGCAGGAAGTGTTAACAAGCTTACTCAAACTCTTGAGAAGGAAAAGTTCCCGTCTCAAAGTATTGAGAATCCAAGGACCTGCAACGCCATCACACTGAGGTCGGGAACGCAGTACAAGGGACCTATGAGGCCGGAATCAAATTTGGACATGTCTAGGGCAAGATTCGACCATAGTTCGACCAACATTGAAGGTCGAACCATACAGGGAAAGTCGAACCAACGCATGGACACGATCAGGAGGCATCGCAGCATCGGTTTGACCAAACTGCAGATGGTTCGACCTGGCATACAGGTCGAACCATGGTCGAACCTGACAATTCGGAGCACTCTGTTTTTCCAGAACACCGGTTCGACCAAATCAATGATTATTCGACCTATCCAACAGGTCAAACCCAGGTCGAACCGCACAACTTGGAGCACTCTGTTTTGTCGCAGCAACGGTTTGACCACGATGGACATGGTTCGACCTATCCAACAGGTCGAACCTTGGTCGAACCGGAGGGCGGAAGGAGTACAGTAGGTCGGTTCGACCTAGGTGGCCGTGGTTCGACCTACTCAACAGGTCGAACCCAGGTCGAACCTCAACTTCAAAAAGAGAGCAGTTGTCTAGAAGAGCAGTTCGACCAATACGTGTCTGGTTCGACCTGTTCCTCAGGTCGAACCCTGGTCGAACCCATCCAGAAGTTGCATGTTGCTACTCCGAACACTCTCGATGATGTTGATGCTACTCCAGTAGTTCGGAATGAGCAAAGTACAGAGATAATAGCTGAGAAAAAAGTGGGAGAGAGCCAAGAAATTGAGAGCCAAAAAGGAGAAAGCGGAGAAGGTGGATCGTGATGAATGGGGGATTCCCAAAACGAAGATACCTCAGACGTTTCCTTACAAGCTTGTGAAGAAGGGATTGGAAGAGAAGTTCAAGAAGTTTTCAGAGATAATGAACAAAATAAGCTTGAGCATTCCTTTCTCAGAGGCAATCATGGAGATGCCGTACTATGCTCGATTTCTTAAAGACATATTGTTGAAGAAGCGGAGCTTAACCGGAATTGAAACGGTGAATTTATCTGAGAATTGCAGCTCAATCATTCAAAGGAAGCTGCCGCAAAAGATGAAGGATCTGGGGAGCTTCACTATTCTATGTGAGATCGGAAAGGGGCCGGCACGGCGAGCTTTGTGCGATCTAGGGCAAGCATCAATTTAATGCTGTTGTCCATCTTTCAGAGGCTTGGTTTGGGGGAGTTGACCCCTACAACAGTGGTTCTCCAATTGGCGGACAGGTCGATGACGTTTCCAAAAGGTATAATTGAAGACGTTCTCGTCAAAGTGGAGAAGCTAGTCTTTCATGTGGATTTTCTTGTGCTAGAGATGGAAGATGACAAGGATAATATCCCTCTAATCTTAGGGAGACCTTTCCTTGCTATTGCTGGAGCTATGATTGATGTTCAAAAAGGATAGCTTAGATTGCAGATGGACAAAGAAGAAGTTCTTTTCAACTTGGACAAAGCAATGAAGATGTCCATGGAGTCTCAGTGTTATAGTATTGACGTGGTGGAGGAGATTGTAAAGGAGAATATGTCTCTGATCCTGTCAAAGGATCCTCTTGAGACATGTTTGATGGAGTCTCTTACTTATCCCACTACGGAGCTTAACGGGCTCTCCAACGAGGTATGTATTGAATTTCTTGAAAACTTACTTGCTTTGGGTGATGCTAGGTATGCATTGGAGAAAGCTAAGGCTGAAGAAGCGAAAGGGTCTAGGAAGTACTTGACGTTGGAGAGAGAGAGCACTCCGATGGAAGAAAAGAAAGAGGAGCTGAAACCGTTACCGGAACACTTGACGTATGCTTATCTTGGTGACAATGAAAAAGATCCATCAGGTGATTTGGAATTCAAGAGGAAGATTGACCCGGAGGAGTCTACACGGCCATGTGATGAAGGTAATTCTAATGATCATATTTTTGTGAGTGAGAAAGGTGCCGTGCTGACTGTAGACAAAGGAAGAGAAGATGATGTCTACTTGAAGCCTCCTAACTTACCACCGGATACCAACAAATTTGAAAGTCCTTGCTCTCGTTCTTATCCTGAGTTTGATCTTGATGGAGATAGGAGTTATTCCAAAATTGAGTGGAAGATTGACAGGAATGAGAAGAGAAAGTTTGCGAAAGGAGATTCTACTGATCGTATGGTGCATAAGAAGAGGGAGACAAAGTATTGGAAGGTGAGGATGCGACATGATCATCCTCTGATCAAGTAGTCTTCTAAGTGGTATTCCGTCGTGACTCTCTGACGTTAAACATGAGCGTCTGTTGGGGGCTTTCCCTCCAGTTTTAATGCTTTATTTCTTTCGTGTGAGTAAGAAATTTTTATATTTGAAGTGTTTACTTATCGGCAATTACATCTCTTTGCAAACTTAGTTTCGACTATAGTTTCTACTTAGTTTGGGGGGGTGTGATGTACTTACCTTGATAAGCACCGATAGTATAATCTTTTCTTTGTGACGCTTGTTAGGGGAGTTAATTTTTTGCGGCATATTTAAAACTTTAACCGGTTTGTATGTGTCGATTTTTTGTAACTTGCCTAATGTTCCGTGGTGTTTTGTGGTTTTGTATTTTGAGTGATTGCGGAGTTACTCATGATTGATAAGTTTTTAAAGAACCAATTCTTGATGAAGTTGTGCTCTAGTTGGTACTTAATGATTCGTTTTGAAGCTTGAAGTGTGTAGGGATTGAAGAACACTCAATTTTGGAGTTTCCAATGGGTAGGTTCGATCAGTGCCAGGAGGTCGAACCCAGCTGAAGAAGTTGAACCGTGGTGCAAAAGTTGTCCAGAGAGGTGGTTCGACCTCATGCAAGATGGTTTGACTAGATCAACAGGTCGAACCAAGGTCGAACCAGTGATAGCAGAATTCCAGAAGTACGGTTCGACCACGATGTTCTTGGTTCGATCTGTTCAGCAAGTCGAACCGAGGTCGAACTGGTGACATGAAACTTACAGAAGGGTGGTTCGACTTAAGCCGATATGGTTTGACCTGGTCAGCAGGTCGAACCCAAGCCGAACCGAAGGAGAAGGAGTTCAAAATATTGATTCGACCACGATGAAGTTGATTCGACCTCTTCCACAGGTCGAATCAAGGTCGAACCAAGCTAGAAAAGTGTGTTCTTAATTCCGTCCTTCTATAATGCATGAATTGGGCTGTAGAGATACTTGTATGATTTGATTCGGTTATGGGCTGTTGATTTTGTGCATTCATATGTTCATGTGTTAATTTCTATTGATGAAAAGTATGTATAATTTGATAAGTATGTAGAGTTCTTGTGGAATTGATCTTAATTATGTGCTATGAGGGGTACTTAGGATTCTATTTACCTATGTGAGGATTTGAGCCTTGTTAATCATGTTTGATCATGATTGTTTTATTCTTGAGAGGATCATTCATATGAACGTATTCTAGAACTTGGCTTGGAGTCTTGTGTGAGACTTATGATTGATAAATTGCTAGGACATGATCTTAGGCCATTATTTTGTGATTAAGCTACTTAGCTAAATTTTGTCCTTCCTAATGATTTTATTAACCTTTGGATGCCCCGTTGAGCCGTTAAAAATCTTTTCTTTGGTAGCCGAAGTAAATAACCTTATAAACCTTTACTTGAGCCTTGATTAACCTATTCATTGGTAGAGAGAGTTGAGGTGAGTAAGTGTTGCAAGAAGAAAAAGGAAGATAGAATATGGTTGGATGAAAAGAATATGGTTAAATCTTGTTTAGGGGTAGTGCCTGAAACTGGTACCTCAATTGCTTATAACATGAAGCTTTAAGCTTAAGAACAGCTGATTGATAAAGAGAAGAAGGGTAGTGCCTAAAATCGGTACCCGAATTGTCTAAAGAGATGATGTTGATGCACGGAAAAGAAGGAAAATCCATGAGAAGAAGAAGAGAAGTTGGAGGAGATATTGCAGCAAGAAGAAGAAATCGAGAACCTCCAAGGTAACTCTCTACTAGTGTCTTAAGTTACTTTACCTAAATTTTCCTACCTTTTTCCAAAGAGCCAACATTACAACCCAAAAACAAGTCCTTTGTGATCCTAGTGAAGAGTTGATTATAAGTTGATTTTTGAGACCTTTGCCAAGCTTATGGTTACGCGTGGATATGGATTGATATGAGTGTTTATATTAGCCTATATAGTGCCTCACGCACTTGAGTGAAAGAGAATAAATACTTATCTTGTGAGCTAGATTACTTAGTACACCGAATGGTGTGTGATTGGATTGGTTTTGCATGAGTGATATATATGAAGCAATTAATACTTGTTTGATTTAATGAAGTTGCATGTGTGATATGTGTTGTACTTGATCTTGGTGAATTATACACGACTCCTGTGGTTTAATTTGGTTGCCTCGGGACGAGCAACATGTAAGTTTGGGGTTTGATGAGTGTGTAAATTCACAAGTTTGGCATCATGTTTTGTGCTAGTTTTGGAGAGTTTTGAGGTGGAAATAGGTGAAAAACCTATATATATTGTGAATTAGCATGAATCAGGTGTTAGTGGAGCTATTTAAGTGGTTTTCATAGAAAAATCGGAGTGGAAGTGCCAAGAATCGAAGAGACAAAGTCGAGACCACACGAACCGCCAAGGAGAGAGGTGGGTTCGACCTGTTGGAGGAGGGTTCGACCTCTCTAGCAAGTCTAACCAGCGTTGAAAGAGTGCAGGAGAGGAGTTCGACCACGACTCGAGGGGTTCGACCTGTCTATCAGGTCGAACCATGGTCGAACCAGTTCGCGAGAAAGTTGATTCGGCCACGACGTTTGTGGTTCGACCAAGACTCAAGGGGTTCGACCTGTACAAGAAGTCGAACCAAGTGCAGAAATTATCTAGTAAGTGGGTTCGACCTGTGGTTCGACCTGCGGCCAGTGGTTCGACCTGTTTGCTGAGGTCGAACCGTCGTGCAGAAACTTACCTTATCCGGATTTTCGAGGCCAAAACACGTGGGATCACTTGAAAAGCCCATTCCAAGCCCTAGAGATGTGATTACAAGTATAAAAGGAGGCTCATGTAGTCAAGGAAGAGATAACACACAAAAACACAACAAGACAACAACACAATACAAGAGAGCTTTTAGAGTCCGCTGGAGAGTCAAGTAAGATTGGTCCATCTAACCATGATTGCTCCTAGATCAATCATGGGGGCTAGAGCCACTTCGGTAGTTCTAGGGTTATGAAGGTTTCATGAGTTGCTTTGTATTTCGTGTGTATATTCCGTACAACACTACTTGTGGTTTATTTTATATAAGATTGTGCATTTTTAATTCATACTCATAGTTGTTTTGTGCATCAATAATCGTTGTGTAGAGTCTGAATGCATAACATGGTTATTGATTGAGTGCGTTCACTAATGAGCAGGGTTTATTGTTATAATTCTAAGTGAAGGGATTCCGAGATTTTATTAGAATCGTCTTATATGAATGTTTGTTAATTGAATTGAATTCGGGTTAACAAGTATGATTAAGAGTATAACTTTATAGTACCTAAAAAGGGAGATCAAATCGGGTTAGAGTACTAAGTGCACGGGAAATAATTGGTTATGATAGTACCTAGAAAGGGGGGTAAAATATACATCTTGCTTTGAGGATACTCACACGTGTCAAAAGCTTATCTATTTGTGTCTATAGAGTAGATTTGCATGGTCTAGCGATGCGTCCATAAACCATAAGGCAGAGTCGGACATCGACACACGAAAGTATGAATTAACGAATGAAACTGGATGGCCTGACGAACTACCTATCATCTTATTTGATCACAACTACTCTTCTCTTGTTCTTGTTATTGATTTGCTATTTTAATTGTTACTTAGTTTAAAAACCAACAATTACAATTCTCAACATAGTCATAATTGCTAGAAAATAACTGAAGTAATATTTATTCGTCCCGTGGATTCGACATTTAACTTGGTCACCTTCGAAACTACAATTGGTATCCTTCATACTTGGGGATTAAAATTGTGTGTTGAGAAAACACCCAACACTTTCTCAAAATCCTGTACAAGTCATTCAACTTCTCCCTTTCTTCCTCAAAGTCATGCAACTTCTAAAATTAAAATATTAGGGACGAAATTATAGTTCAAAACTTGAAAATTCTAGCTTTCAACACACAGTTCCAACACTTAAGTCAAAAAGATGAAATCATCATTATAACATCATACTGGTACAGTAGTCAATCAATTTCATTACAATTGATTTTTTTTTAGAAATTCCATTACAATTGGGTTGAAAGGACAATACTCCCAACATAAAGAAACATAACAACAAACCAAATCCCTATTCATCAGACCATTTTTTGACGCATTACCCTAAGTTTCAAATAACATTCATAGAATATTAACATTTCATACTCATTGCGGGAATACCATTAATTTTATATTTCTCTTTAGATTCATATATATTTACCGATTTAAAGGGGGTGAATGTAGATTTCGAAGAAGAAACATGACTAATCTAATTCTTACCCTAATTTTCCTCGTCCAAAACAGAATCAAACTACGCTTCATCCTTGTGCGTGGTTTGAAAAGAGAGAAGACAGTTTCATGTTAAGATTAATGTATGGGGTATATATTTAGTAAAATTAAAATATAATTTAGGGGTGTATTTAGTAATAAGGGTATGTAAGTAATATCAAATAAAAATATTATAATTTAAATAATTTTAGGGTGCATTAAGAAGTTTCGGGGGTGCAAATAGCCGCACCCTTATAGATTATCATTACAATTTTTTATGTTTTTATTTTGTTTTTGAACATTTATATGGTGATATAATTCTATTATAGTTTTTTTAAAGAATTATTTTTATATGTTTCATTTGATAATCTCTACATTAAATATATATATATATATATATATATATATATATACACCTAATTTAGTAAAATATGTGCTGTAGTTGTAGATAATGATTTTCATATGAAAGCAAAACACGACAACAAAAATACTAATAGACATTGGTTAAATAAAAGATAACGGAGAATAAATTATAAATAGAAGAAAAAATCAAAGTCAAACCCGAATAAGTCTTTTAACTCAATTTGTTGGTTCTAGAACTATCTTTATATTATAATTGTGTATTTTTAATTTTTTTTTTTCGTTAATAGTGATTAATGCACTTCTTTATTCTTATGAGTTTATGATTTTTTAATCTCTCATATTTTGCAATTTGTAATTATTTTATTTTTACAAGTCAATATTTTTTTTCGGTCATCAATAAGAAAAACAACTAGAAATTTTAAATTTTAAATCACGACAGTCATTTTACTAATAACCAACTTCCTAATTATGTTTTCATAATATTATCGCCACATATTTTTTTCATTAATAGACTGATTTTATGACTTTGATTTCTCATCGAAGCTTGCGCAAATTAGCACCGAAAACACTTTGTAAATTATGTGTTTTATCCCAAACAAGAGTAATATAATTTTAATTTTAATTTAAATTTTTTATCATATTATTATTTCTATTGCTTAATATCAATTACATTTAAAATACTAAATTATCATGATTTAGATGGAATTTTTCAGTGATGAATTGAGAGTTTACTAACTTTATTATGGTGGAGCCACATAAAACTATTGACAATGGTAGATAACTAAAAAGTACAATACAATATAAAACTTATAAAAAAAATGTTACATATAATATAATTTAGGAAAATTAATAAATAAATTAAATTTTAAATATAAATTTTCATAAAATAAAATTATGATACAAATTTAATATTAAAATATTAAATAATTTAATCACCCGTGCATCGCACTGGCACAATACTATTGTATATTCCCTCCGTCCCGGAGAAGTTGGTATAATGTTTTTTGGGCACGGAGATTAAGGAGTATAATAATTTAATGTAAAGTGAAGTAAAGTGAAGTGAGAGAAATAATATTTAATGTGTAGTGGGTAGTTGTATTAGAGGTGATATGTGGGGTCCATGAGAATAAATTAATTGTTTTTGTGTGGGTCTCATGTATTAAAAAGGAAATGTGTTACTTTAGTGGGACAAACCAAAAAGGAAAGTGTGTCAACTTTTATGGGACGGAGGGAGTAGTATATATATCACTCGTTCTAGAGAATGTGTAGAATATATATCACTTGATCTTGAGAATATACATATCAGTGTAATACAATTTTGTGAGGCTCACACAAAATTAATGTTAGGGATCTTAAAAGACTGACACATGATAAAGAGTATATCAGTAAAGTCGTCTTAAAAATTGGTATTTTTACTTATATTTAATAAAAGTAGGCATTTTTTTAAATGTCAAAATCGATATTGGCAAAGACACAATTCTCTTTGAGTTTTAATGTGAAAATGTGTAATAGTGAATTCTGAATTGTGGCGAGATATTTGAGTTTAATGGCCGAATGCGGATGCTCTTAACACAAAATTCTCAATTTCTAAAGCCCTAATTATCGAGCAAAACATGAAAGAACACCCAATTTTCAAAATTCGACTAAAGCCCTAAACCTGTTCAACTTGTCGTGGGAGGAACGACGAACCCTAGTGGCGGCTGCAGCCACCTCCCTCTCGCACCGACGCACCCGACACCGGCTCGCGGCACCCGCACCCGCACCCGCAGCCGCGCCCGACGCACCTTACACCTGCTCTTGCAGGCCTCTCCACTTTCCGTCTCTGATTTTTTTTTTCATCTCCATTGCTGGTTGCTTCTTCGATTTCGGTAGAGTGCTTATATATTAGGTTTCTCTTTATTTGTCTTTAATTTCTTCATTTATTTTTTAGCCCTTCTATTTCCGCCGGAAAATGGACTATATCGCGGTGTGCTAGTTTTGAAATCCGTTTAGTATTAAAATGGTTATTGTTTGCTAAATTATACCACCCCAATGTTTGCTGTGATTATTTCAGCTTCTCTCACTTCTAAAGCAGATTCTTCGATATTGAGATTTTTGGTGCTATAAGTCTTTGTTTGTCTTCTTCTTTCTGTGATCATTCATAGTGCCTTAATCTTGTTTATCTTTTTTTAAACGATTTAAATCTTGCACCATGATTTGTGTACGAGTTTTGACTTGACATTAGCATTTATTATCCCATACCTGCTAAAATAGAAGTAGGCCATTCTCCTTTTGTGATCCTTGGCTACACTTGGAGTCTGGAGATTTCTTTTCCTTCAACGAAGTGTGAAATATCTAGGTGTATCTAGTTTTAATGTTTATTTTATCCAGGCAAAATAAAAGAATGGTATTTCGTATCATTATTAGTTTTAATTTTTAATTTCTCCAGGCAATTTACTACTGAGTTCAACCGGCCTGTGATAGCAGAGGAGTTAATCCATCATGGGGAAGAAGAAGGAGAAGTCCGTCAACGTTTCGGGGAAACCCAAACATTCCTTGGATGTGAATCGAGATCGGGGCAAAGCTAAAGCCACCAATGGGAGGAGCGCCGCCACTGTGCGCCGCCTCAAGATGTACAACACACGCCCTACGCGCGACTCTAGTGGTAAAATTCTAAGGCACGATTTGCAGTCCAAGGAATTGCCATCTACTCGAATTATGCCTGATCGCCGTTGGTTTGGTGAGTTCCTTTGCGGCCTATGTGTTTTCTGCACCTAGAAAAATATGAACTTCATTTGATTAGCTGCTTGGGAATGATTTCTGCAACTTCCTATGCAACTACTCGCTTTTTGTGTAATGACTTTCTGCAATTACCTGATGTTAGACTGTTTTGTTTTTGCACAAAAGGAACAGAGTTTTATTTTTTTATTGGTGTTTTTAGGAAACACACGAGTTGTGAATCAGAAACAGCTTGAATTCTTCCGAGAGGAGCTACAGAATCGTTTATCGAGCAACTACAATGTTATTTTGAAGGAAAGAAAGATACCTATGTCTCTCTTGAATGATCATCAAAAGGTTTGAAGTACTGCTAGTAGTTTGTTCTATTTCATGTTTGAAAACCTGTTACTTGTACTAGAAGTCACTATCTTGCATCGTTTTGATTGGTAATTTGATATTTCTCTTTTTACGCTTTTGAAGCAAGCAAGAGTTCATCTGCTCGATACAGAGCCTTTCTCTGATGCTTTTGGTCCTAAGACTAAGAGGAAGAGACCAAAACTGCTGGCATGTGATTTTGAATCATTGATGAGAAGAGCTGATGGCTCTCAAGGTGAATAATCTTCATTAAATTTTGTACATTCAACCTTACCTTTTACTGAGTTTATCTTGTGTGATTTGAGGCACACTTTAAAATGTTTTTGGGTAACATTTGACACCCTTGAATACTTGATAACTTCCAGAGTCTTCTTTACAGATGTCTTTGATGAGAAGCAAGGTGCCAGTGCAAGTACCGAAGGAGGTGAAGATGGCTTTAGAGACCTTGTACGCCACAACATGTTTGAAAAAGGTCAGAGTAAGCGCATATGGGGAGAGCTCTACAAAGTTATTGATTCCTCAGATGTTGTTGTCCAGGTAGAGCTGGGGCAAAAGCACATTCTATTGTTTCTTTATGCGCTCGTTGGATGATTCTTCTAAACAAGTTATCTGGCATGGAACCCTGTTTTTCTTTTTTATATCAATGAACTATCTTTTGCATGATTGAGTTAAAATACATGAACATGTAGCCCTGATGTCTCTACTGGTTCAGAGATTTCGATTTTTATTTGATTTATGTTCATTTAATGAGATGAATAAAATACAAAACATTAAACATTTGACTGTATGTCTTTACTTGTTTGACTGTTCTTTTCTAATATCCAGTGGATTGAATTTTTTTCATTTAGTGTAACATGTTTTATACAGGTTTTAGATGCCAGGGATCCACAAGGTACAAGATGCTACCATTTAGAGAAGCATTTGAAGGAGCATTGCAAGCATAAGCACATGATTCTTCTGTTAAACAAGGTTTAGACATTTTCCTTTTAAATATTGAAAGTATTACATCCCAAATCCTAAATGATACATATATCTTATTAAAGCTTCCCTCCACTTCTATTGTACAGTGTGATTTGGTTCCATCTTGGGTAACTAAAGGATGGCTTAGAGCTTTATCCAAGGAGTATCCTACTCTTGCATTTCATGCAAGCATAAACAAGTCATTTGGAAAGGTAAAAAATTGATTTTTCACTTTGATGACTCTCTCATGATTATTCTTCGATTAAGTTATATTTACTCAAATAGATTGAGTGAGTCCTGTGATGAAAATATAGGAATATTATTGAAGGATTATTGAAAATAGCACTAGGCTTGAGACAGAATTCTCTAAAGCACTAGCACAGCCAGCAACTACGCTGAAGAAAACACAATGTTTCAGAATAATGACCTCTCACCTCTAATCCTAGAAAGATGAATAAATACTAAAAATACGGTCAAACATTCCAAATAAAGAAAAAGGAAAATAATCAATCTGCTAATCAATCTCCGAAGCAATCTTCACAGGTAATCTGCTAATTTATCTTCTTTCTCCTCACATATACTCGAATTGGATTCTCATCATCCTTATGTTTTTTCCTCGTATTTATTTTATCAATTAAGAATTTATGGATATATTTCCCAACCTTTTCATTCTCTAAATAAATAATTGAAGAAGCTAGAGATTTCAAACCAATAAGTTCAACTCCCCCAAAATAGCATTATTTGCCACAGTTAAGCAGTTCAATGGATACATTTATACTATATACTTTCTGTATAATTGCTTCATGTAATTTGCGTGTTACCAATGTATCCATTAACATTTATATGTACTTACGAACTAATAATGTCTTTTTTTGGTTTTCATTTTATTTAGGGTTCTCTTCTCTCAGTATTGAGACAATTTTCCCGTCTGAAAAGTGACAAGCAAGCTATATCGGTTGGATTTGTCGGATATCCCAATGTTGGGAAATCATCAGTTATCAATACTTTACGCACGAAGAATGTAAGACACTCCTTTTAGGCTTTTAATATAACTACCCCTTTGGAATTGGCTCTTTTTAGAAATGGCATTTTTTTCTATTCAATTACTCAGAAGTCAGAACACTTAGCCATATGGAGTATTTGTTTTGAAAAATGAGCCCTGAGGTGTTTTTGTTATTAATTTATTTTAAGGTGATTATTTAATCTTCCATTTATCTTTTGGATCATAGGTTTGTAAAGTTGCACCAATTCCTGGGGAGACTAAAGTTTGGCAATACATAACGCTCACAAAGAGGATCTTTCTGATTGATTGCCCTGGAGTAGTTTATCAAAATAAAGACTCCGAAACAGATATCGTCTTGAAGGGAGTGGTAAGTTGTATTTGGGCTCGGCCATGGGTTCTTAAAATTGTTTTATAGGCTCTTATAAATATGAGATTCAAATTGGCGGTTGGTTCTGGTGGAAAAGGTTCACTTAACATAATTAAACACAAACTATTCTTAACTTTGTGAAAACAAAATTAAATAATCTTTGAGAGTATCCTTTGTTTGATTGCTTGCTTTAAATTATGGAAGGTTAAAGTTAAAATAACTTGGCCACTTCTGGCTTACTATTTTTCTCCTGGGGTGATCTGCAGTTACTAGCTAGTAATTTTCGTGTCATTTTTCCTTGGAGTAAGTAAATAACTCTGTTGACTGATCCATAATGTACAATAGTCAACATCATCAGAGCTAAAATGGGGTGTGATTAAAGAAATTGTAGAAGTGGAGATTTGAAAATTTGTAATTTTGCTTGATCCTTAAAAAAGATCACAAATTTGAGCATCTACTGCAAATTTTCTACTGTGTACTTAAAATCTCGAGGGAAATGCCATCCATAGCCACATTTTTATTTGACTTCCCTTATGTACTATGACCTCCATTTGCTATAATAGGACACTGAATTTTTTGTTTTTGTTTTTTTCTTTTTAATTCAACTTATTGTATCGTGCACCGGTCCTATCGTACAATGTATAACTACACAAGTTTCTTAATTCACAAGTTTCTGTTTCAGATAAACAGACTAACATCTCTACCTTTTGTTGAATTAGCTTTACAGTTTGTTCTGATTTGCCAAGAATTGTATGTTCTGTTGAAAGTTGAACTATCTAACTACTACATACATGTGTTTGGTTATCCTCAATATTTCTATGGCTTATGTAATCGTGTAAATGAGGAAATTGTCTTGAAGAAATATCTTATGCCAAAATTGTAACATTTGTTTTTTTTTACCTATAACCTTTTCCAGTTTGCATAATATCACTGTAATGCATTTCTATCCATATGCTCTGTCCGAGAATTTAGACTTTGCTCTGTCATCAGGTACGTGTGACAAACTTACAGGATGCTTCTGAGCATATTGGTGAAGTTCTAAAACGTGTTAAAAAGGAGCACCTAAAGAGAGCTTATAAAATAGATGACTGGTAAGTTTTAATTTTTGCTGTTGTCCAGTTGTAGAAGAAAAGTTATTTTCTACAATTTGATGATTCTCAATTTTGCGTATTATAATGCATGGTCTTTGCTTCAATTACTTACTGGTCAGTGCATAGAGGGAACTCACATTTATACTGTTGCAACATTATGGTAACTGAACTGCTTGGAATGACAGTGTAGCACTTGTTCATTTTCAGGGTGGATGACAATGATTTCCTTGTTCAGCTATGCAGGTCATCCGGAAAACTTCTAAAGGTAATTACTAGTTAGTAGTTATCATGCAAATCTATTGATAATTGCAATACTCGTGCAAGGTTTAGCCTACTGTCTGAAAATCCACCGCTCATTTGAACATTGGAATTACTACATCTGATATTAGTGAGTGCGCGTATTTTTCGTTTTCACTGTGTTTGAGGGTTGTTAAAGATTTAATTCTTCTTTAAGAATGTACAAAACTCCTTGGGGGGTTTTTGTAATTTCAAAACATAGTAGGGTTTTTTTGAATAATTATGCCAAACCTAGTGTCGTAATCGTTTCACATTCTTCTAATATCTTTTTATACCCAATAGTACTTTACAACAGTTAAGGAGATAGTTCCCATTCTGAGGATGGTAGTTTGTTTATAGGGAGGTGAGCCCGACTTGATGACTGGTGCAAAGATGATACTCCATGATTGGCAGAGGGGTAAAATCCCTTTTTTCGTCCCACCTCCGAAGCAAGAGGATGAAATGGCGAATGTAGAGAAAGACGAGGGTGTGGAGGGCGACGATGAGGCTAAGGTGTCTGCTGCTGCTAGAAGAGCTATCGATGATGTTATTACGTCCCAGCTTACAGAAGTTGTTCCTGTTCAAAAGGATCTTTTCAGTGAGCAGGAGTTGGTAGGTGGATGGCTTGGACTCGTAGAGTAGTGATGTTTCTGCTTTACTTATTAATTTTTGAGATGAATGTACTTTCTTTTGGTAACTTGCTTAACTTTATCCTGTAGTCATATTTCCCTTTTTTACAATTTTGGTCCTTTTAAATTTTACAAATTATGTCCATGGTAAGATGAGAAAAATCAATGTTATTCAATACATGCATGGTAGAGTGAGATTGGTTGATTATGAAACTCAATTTTTATTCAATAATTCTATTATTTAAACAAAATTTAAAAAAATACAAACGATAGTATTTCAAATGCTCAGTTTATGCATTTAATTACTCCTAGTTAAGAAATTTCAGCAGATTCTTACGTGACTCTGGTCATGTATAACAAAATTCATAACTACCGCTAAAATATAGGAATGGTTGAACAAAAATCATAACTACCGCTAAAATATAGGAATGGTTGAATGAAAAACATGTAATAACTGCAGAATACTTGAATAGACGGTTACCTATATCATCTTTACCGTTTAATTAATTACCTATTTAAAGTTTTAATTAATATTTCAATGAAAAAACTTTAATATTTTAATTAATTATTATCTATTTAATTTTTTTTAATATTTTTAATGAAAAAGTTCAATTTTATATAAATCTTGCATCAGATTATTTAATGAAATAAATTTTGTGATACAAATAAAAAAATATTAATAATCTTAATAATAAAAAATAATATTTAATTTAAAAGAAATTATATTTATTTAATTAAACTATATTGTAGATAAATTATTACAAATAACAAAATAATTTTTTAGTAAGAAGTTGTATTAAATAAAAAAATTAAAAATGTTCCACTTCTTTTTGTTTTTTATTTTATAAGCATAAATATTTTTAGAATAATGAAATATTAAATAAATTAAAAATATAAAAATAAAAAATCTTAACAAAATTCGTAATTTCAACCGCATCATTTTCAAAATTTAAAGAGAAATGATGATGTGGCAAATAAAATATTTATTTAAAAAATAATATAAAATTAATTACCTGTAATAACGGTGAAGTTTTGGGTCATACGTGACCCAGGTCACTCAAGTAATCCCCATAAATTTCATTAGAGTTGGTAAAATTAAAAAATAATTGTGGGAAATGAAATTTAAATATTTTAAAAACTACCGGAAAAAATGAAGTAATGAAGAAATCATTAAAAAAAATTTTTTTAAAAATTATGACTTTTTTTTGTGACATAACTAAGTTAATTATTACTTAATCCACGATATATTATATGTAATGTATGGACTATGATAGAGATCAAAATGACTATAAATTAAAACTACGGGTCCAAGGTGATTAAATATGTATAAATTTTTCATAAAATTTAAACTATTGATTACGATCTCGCTAAAGTAACATTATTTTTTGCTGTTGTCTTTTTTTTTTTTTAAGAGATCAACAAACGCTAAGTATTTATTTGTTATTTAAAAGTTAGGAGCCTAGCTACAGCATTGTCTCCCGAATTTCCATACAATGTTGCTTTATACAAATCACTAGGACATAATTATAGCCTAGCTATCACAAAAATTGTAGATTATTCGAATTCACAAACTTGTAAATTGGTTTTATATTTCTATGTGCATGTCTCTCATTTTGTATTTGTTACATAGGATGTTACTAATAAATATTTTATTACTTTGATGTGTCATATTTTAAAATATTGATAGAAAAGAAAAATCTTATCTCTTGTCTAAAGTTCATTGCATATAGATTTTATCTTCTCTCCTATGTGTTATTATCCAATAAATAAATTAAGTTGTCATAAGACATTCAAAATCCTATTAATTGAGATGTGTTTGGTTTAAGTATCTAGATTCCAGGGTTACAATCGGAATTTCCGAAAAAATATTTTACTTATGTAAATTTGTAATGACAATTATACTGTTATAATAAAAATATTTGATTGTAAATAAATTGAGCTAGTGGCTTGGTGGTTGAGAACTTCAGGTCACGGTTCAAATGTGTCTGGGTTCAATTCCCAGTTAGGAGGGAGGTGCTGTTATGATAAATGTGCGCTGGACGGTGGATGTTGGGTTATCCACCCTGTCTGAATTTCGGACGACTACACAGGCGCATCTGAGCCCCTCGTTTTTTGCTCTTTATTTTTAATCTCGTTTATTTATTTATTTCCTTTTTCAGTGTCTAATTTTTCTCTTTAATATTATTATTTAAATCTCATTTATTTATTTTTGAAAAAAAAATAATTGTTTGAAACCTCACTCTTTATTATTAGTATAGTATTATTTTTAATCTCATTTGTTTATAATTATATTATTATTTTTTAAATGAGTGTCTAATTTTTTCCCTTTTTGTCTAAATTTTGCTCTTTATTACTCTCCTTCGTAATTTTACAAAAAAGTTGTGAATGCTCTATCGGGATATATGAAGTATTATTTTTTTTAAATCTCATTTGTTTATTTACAAAAAAATTGAAACCTGAATATATGAAAAAAAAAATAAATAATATTTGTGATACCATCTCGCGACAAGAATTTTTTAAAATCGATAAGAAGTGATAATATTTTAATAAAAAGTGATATTTAGATTGATGATAAGTGTTAATTTATAATTGAACAAATTTATAATTGAAACAAAAAGTGATACATTTTTTTATAAAAACGTTAACTATTTAAGAAAACGTAAAACAATTTCACTATGAGACGGTCTCATGCAAATGTTACTCTAATTGAATATTTACCTATTTGAGACCTTAAAGTTTTTTTGTTTTAAACAGGAAAATAAAAAAAAAATTAGAGCCTAAATTATTTGGGATCCAAAATATATAAATTTGTCGATTGATTTAGGTCCTAATATATTTGAAATAAAAATATATACAAAGCTGTCAATTCATAATAACTAGAAAACATAAATTAGACATGCATGGCGGTTTCAAACCGGCGGTTCCGATTTCGAAAAATGTGAAACCGGAATTGAACCGAAGGTAGGACGATTTCGGTTCCGGTTCGAACCGTCGGTTCCAATTTTTTTTTATTATTATTTTTTTGTTTTTAAACCTAAAAACGTAAAAAGAAAATTGAAAAACAGCATGTTCCAACCGGGAACCGCCAGTTCCAGTTTCACGAAATGAAGAACCGAAACTGAACTGATATATAGCCGATTTCGGTTCGGTTTTCACCGGTTCCGGAACCGCCGGTTCCGATTCCGGTTAAAATATGCATGTCTACATAAAATTATCAAATCAGGACCGTTGTTTAAAATAATTGAAAGATAGGCTGTATAAATTTATAGGGATATTAAAGAGTCAACTCTAATTCATTAGAGTCGGTCGTAATGGCCTTCGAGTTAATTAGACTTTGTATTAATCAAGCCTGTTTAAATCGTTTATAGCATTAAAAGAAGTGAAGCTAATATCTTTTACTTGAAAAAAAAAAAAACTAATTAAGAACAAGGGAAAAAAAAATTGTCTAGCTAAAACGAACAAGCCTTCCCAAAAGATTTATTGGTGGTGGGTTATGGGGTGTGCACGGATATTGAATTTAACCGAAACCAAACCGAAACCGCACCGAATTAATCCCGAATCGAAAAAAACCGTTGACTTTTTGACTTTTTCCGAACCGAACCGATTTTTCGTTTGGTATGGACTTGGATTTTTTCCGTTTTCCCGTACCGAACATTGGATATAACCGAACCGAACCATACCGAACCGTACCGAAAAACCGAATTGAAATTATGCATTAAAATTATATATAATATATTTATCTTATTATTTATAGTTTATACTTTATAAGTCATGAATTAATTAATTTTAATTTATTAATTACGATTACATTATATTATAATAATTAATTATAATATAATTATAAACAATAATTTAAAATTATATCTAATTATCTAAATATTTATTTGTTACTATATATTAAAAATATATATTTCATAAAGTAAAATGAATTTCTAAAAAAATAAAAAATAAATAAAATAATATGTTCAAAGTTCAAATTATTATTTAAAAGAACATAATAAATAAAAGTAAATGGTATCTCTAAAATGTAAATTCAATTGTACACTTAATAAATAGTTATCATAGTTTATATTTATTTAATGAAGATAAAATACAAAATTTAAATGATAATCCATATTTGTGTTTAAAATATTATTAGATGGACTTTAATTGAAATAAACATTAAATTTAAAGTTAAAGGTTTAAAGAAAAAATTTAAAATTATTAAGTTTTTTTAATCTTAGACTATTATTTTTTTAGGGAACGTATGAGGTCGTCTTATGTAAGACTATTTACATTTTTTAAATAATTATCAATTTTTATTAAATATATTTTTACTTTTCATTAAAAGTTTATCATTCTTTATTTATAATAATATGAATTGTTTATGAAATAATGCAATGCATCACTCTCGTTTTTCATCAATTCGAGTATAAATTTTTATTCAAATATTATCTCTTCTTATATGTCTCATGATAGTGAAATTCTTAATGTGAATTTATTCTTAAAGTCAATTTTTATTCAAATATTAAAACTTCGAATTTGTTTGATGAATATTTTGGTTGTGTATTTATTCTTATTTGGATTTGGGAAATTTAGTTTTTTTTTGTTTAATTGATATTTTCTAAGTATTTATGTGTGCAAAAATCAATTTATCATGAGAAATTCGATCTGATCCGCTCCGATCCGTCAAAATCCGTTTTCCCGAAAATCCGTTCCGAACCGAACCGAAATTTGGTACGGATTCAATATTGGATTTTTTATTTATGGATTCAATATCGGATTTTTTTTTTAAAAAATCCGTACCGAAAATTTGGAACGAATTTTTTTAAAATCCGTACCGAATCCCGATCCGCACACCCCTAGTTATGATTAGTTGTATTATTTAAAACAGTTGCAACGTGTACACTAGTCACTATTATTAGCATAATTATAGCTGGTTACTAGTTGAGATTGAGACTGATAGCATTTATTGCTATTCCTTGTAATTTAGGAGGCCTTAGTTTTTTTTTTTTTTTATTGGTAAACTTTGTTTCCAACTGCATTAGTGCATGTTGTGATAACTTTAGTGGGTTGGTTTGAAATAATAGCATTCACATTCATAAGGAATGGAAAATGAATGTCCAAGGAGATTGTCCCACCACACTAAGAACAATTTTACTCCTGAAAAAATACAGGTGGGTGTGTGGATATACATACATACAATGCAACACTTCACAAAAATAGATAAGGCGAAAGAAGTAACCTCATTAGCAAATGCATGGGAGGGCATTTCTAATCGTAAGGGTTGCGGAAATTCTTGAGCAGTTCGGGTATGTCGTAGCCAAGCATGTCGTCGACTGACTGTATCAATTTGGGTTTCAGCTTCTCAAACTTATCTATGCTGTACCCACTCAGAACTTCCTTGAAGTGTTCCACATTTGGAAAATCCCCAGCTGGTAGATGGTATTCCCGCTGAACCTGAATATTCAACAACACAAGAGTAAGGCGTGGGTGGGTGGGTGGTAGTGGGTTTGGGAGGGAGAAAGAGAGGGACCTTTGCAAATTCATCAGCCAGGTTGTCAATGAGTCTTTGCTGTGTCTTTGCCTTGCCCATCATTGCTGGCATCTCCTTCTTAAGATGGCTGATGATGTACGCATGTATCTTAGCAGCCCTGGCGCGTTTTACAAACTCGTTTATCTGCACAACATAGAAGATAAGCCATGCATACAAAACAAACTCTCTAAGATTGTGAATTGATGTTCTCATACGCACACGACGATCACAAGCCTTCTTTGGAATGTCTTTCAAATCAACAAGGAGATCATCCTGTTCTTTCTCAAAGAGTTCTTTACCGATGGGGCCAACAGCAGCCTCGTTTATTGGCTTGTCACTAAATGAACTGTAAATACGCAAGAATGGCATTGTTTGAAAACAGAAACAGCAATCATTGATGTGGAAACAGTGCTTACATGAAGGGACAGCACAGGTGAAATGAAAACACGGAGTATAAGAAATTATAACAGATTCATCTTATACCAGACAAAGAACATGTTGAATAAAACTTGTAGCAAAGTTTAAGTAGAACCCAGCTGGAAAAAGAGGATAGAATGTTGTATGCATTTGATAGAAAAACCTCTCCATTCAAGGTGTCAATTACTTTTCAAAGAACAGGATTTGAAAGAATATAGTGCACAAATATAACAGAAGAGTCCTAATTATGCAGCTTTAGCTAAAAAGAGAATATCATCCAAAAACATCTCTTAAACCTCTAGTGTTCCAAGTTCTCTGAACATCACCTTCTTTAATCTCAATTGCCAAATCCTCAAAATATCAATATGGTTGGTACTATGATGTCTCAATATCTACCAAAAGGAATAAGCAAAGCAACCATACTTCATAATTGCATTGGGTATGTCATATGTGCATTGGTGACAGTATATTTGCCAACCAACGCTACTGGAAAATAAAGAGGAAGATTATCCCACAACATCATAAAGCTTACCCAATATAAACTCGCATAACTTCAGGAGTGTTTAGCACTTTCCCAAGGGACCACATCAATGCTCCATACACCCGCATAAGCTGTAACGAGATGGGGACAGTAGAATCAAGTTAGCACAGATCACTTGCTATTTTTTTGATACAGTTGAAGGATTATAATGAGTTGAGAAGAAATCTACTCATACTTGTTGTGTATCAACTTGATCAGCCTTGTTCAGAACCACACGTATCTTATCATCATGACCTCGTAACGATCCGATGACTCTTTTAAATTCATCACTTACATCAAGTTTGTGAGGATCAAATAGAAGCAAAATCAGATCACACTTTGCGGCAAACCAAGATGTCACACCAGTAAAATCATAACTTCTCTGTGTTCGTTGTTTTTCTCCAGATAGAACTCCAGGTGTGTCCACGAATGTAATATGCTCCAGCAGCTTTTAGCATTTGAAGCAAACAGTTTACTGGATGGAATATTAAATAGCTTTCCTTTGGTTTTAAATATGAAAAAAAAAAAAGTTTGTCCTCACAGAATGTGGCATTTGAGAACACTCAAATTTTGATAAAAACGCAGTTCCAAAAGTTGTTAATCCACTATAAGGCATATCTGCTTGAACAGCAACAGTGTTTCCCGGGATGCTTCTCTCATCAGGTCCATTCTGTATTAATGGAGAACTAGATTTTACCAGAAGAAAAAAGGAATTGGAAGTAGAAAAACATTCAAACATTCATGAAGGAGCAGCACTAAGAATACTGTTCAGCCTAGATGTTATAATAAAACACCACTGGAAGAAAATAGTGTAAATTTGTTAGAGATGAGGAGATAGAAACACGAATAACACACAATAGATAATTCCCTCCCACGCCTCAGGCACAGTAAAAATACAACAGATAATTACATCTCATGCCTCAAAGACAGAAAATCCAATAATCACAATAACATATGAAACCTTAGGCAAAATTATTACTTACAGTAGTCTTAGCCTTACAGGCCCACATGCCAACTCAATGGAACAATGCAATCAAACAAAATATGAAAACCGTCATTGATGCTAAGATTTATGATACTGATACGAATACTACTATACTACTAATAATAATAAGCAATGGCCTTTGACCAACTTCTTCTTCAATCTACTGCAACAAAATTGCACTAAGCCATGACAGTAGGAAAAAAATATATAGTGAACTGAATCAGGTATATCGTACAAGTTGGCCCAAATAGCATTAAAGATCAAACTGCAGAACCATACAAAATTCAGTGCAGCTTACTGGAGACAACAAAAAAACTGCTATGGCTCAAATCATAAAAGAAAGATCAATGGCATACCATCACAACGACAAATCTATCTGTCGTCGGTTCTGGTCCAATGTGAGCACCTATTCATGAAGAGTAGGATAAAAACATAAAAATTATATTTTAAACTTAAAAATTAAGTAGATTATAGCTCCAAAAATATTTTTATACCAGGATAGCTTGCTCTGAGCAAATGTTTGATAAATGTTGTCTTCCCAGTGGAATACTGACCCAGCAGCATCACCATAGGTTTAGCATCAAAATCACTATTGGTCTTCCCCAAAATACAATGCAATGTTGAAGAGTTAATTCCAACCCAAGTTACATAATGAACTAAAATATAATTAAGATGCAAAGCAACAAATGCATAAGACTTCAGCAATCTTTGCACATTACTTCAAAGAAAGGGATTTGCATAGTTACCAGCAATGGAGAAACAAAATCATTAAACCGATAGGTTTGTTCTAGGGGCTTCAGCTTCTGAACATACAACTTCTTCAAGCCATCAATAATCGAAGTCACAGAGCTCAAAGATACCTAATGTAATAGTTGAAAAGGGAAGCATCATTCAAGAATCCAGAGGAATTAATAGAGAAGAGATTACACCAATTAAGATGTAGAAAGGAGTTGTATAAAGGGGACAGTAAACATGCATAAACTCAGAGCCACTTTTTTTAATCTAAAATTTGTAATGATTCATCCTTATATAAAAGTGTAATGCATAAATAGTTGATGTAAGCGAAACATACGAAAGAAGAAACAGTCAGAAAAACTAAGAAAAAGAGCCTCAAATGAACCCACATTCTCATGCCTTTATGAACATAAAGAATAATGCTCCATAATCATTTACTATTTTGTAGAAACATGATTAAACAGAAAATATAATGAAAAATAAACAATGCAAAAGGATTACATGTTATGTCATCCATAATAAGAAAAATACCCTCTTTGCAGATTTTGAAGAAGAAAACCAACTAGCTGCAGGTGAAGTTTGCACTTGAGAACTGCCTAAATCATAATAGAGTCAGCCATCAAAATCAATATACAACTTTTAAGTGCAAATAACATTATCCATCTTACCATTCTCTTCATGTTCACTTGAATTACGTTTTTTCTTCTGCAAAAAGACAGAAATTCTCTAATAAACTTTATCCAAACATAAATAAGAGCACACACAATAAATATATAAACTCACCGCAAGTAGCACATCCAGGCCTTCCATGTTCGGAGGTTCAATGCTAACTGAAACAATTGATGTATTTAGTCATATGCAAATCACCGTAATGACATAATGTACTACACACACATATACAGGCTTAAGAAGACAGAAAATGAGAGATGCAGATCTGACACTCCAGTTCTCACCCTCAGAGTGTAAAATATCACTGGTGATAGTATGTCCAGCTTGTGCCATAGACACTAACTACATAGCCAATCGTTTAAGAGGGATCAGAATCACTTCATTTTTATCACTTTCACTGAAAAAAATACAGAAACTATAGGATACCTGCATTGCGGCAATGAATTCTTTAAGTCCAAGAAACCCTTGCCTTTTTGAATCAGAAATAGCCCACACCTTGTGATAACAGAAGAAGAGCAGCAAAAGGAAAAGTAAGAAAGTGATAAAAATCTGATGAGTAAAAGAGTTTACATGAGCACTGAGATAATGGAAAAGCCTTCACTAATCCCAGAAACCCTGCCATCACTATTCACTACAAGAATACTAGGCAACATATAATGAGTGGAAGGGTTTACATGAGCACAATCATATGAAGTTGCAATTCAACATTGGCAAGCCTATCACAATTTAATGTAAAATCAAGCAGCAAAGAATTAGCCAGAAAACCAGAAATTAATACAATTAAACAACTAGTCACTTTTCCAGAAAATTCATAAGAAATTGTTTGGAGGGCAACAATAAAAGATCGAACAACATTTTTAGGAATAAAATACCTGTTTGAGATCTTGACGAGACAAATTAGAGAGAGAGAAGAACTTAATAGCATCGGCTCCAGTAAGACGCCCATCTCCATCTAATTCCATAACAGAAATCACACAACATTTAATTTCATCGTTCAATCAGCGAAATCAATGAATAGTTTAAGATACAATAAAGGCAACCTGAATCAGCGTAAGAAAACCATTCTTGATAGATCTTCTGGTGGTCCTTGGAGCAGCCGCTAATCGGCAAGGAATCAATCTCCATTTTGTGTTGATTTAGATCCTCCAAAGAGTTTAGTTAAATAGTGCTACTACTATCAATGTTATTCCGGCCGAAACCAAGTTTTATCCTTTTCCTCCGAGTTCTAGCCGACGCACGTAGGAGGAAAAATACCGAAAGTATACCGTCCTTACCCTATTGAAAAATATCGATTTTATCAAAATTTTAGGTATGCTATACCGTATTGAAAATTTTGGTACGATAAAAGTATATAAATTATCAATACCGCGGTATTTCGGTACCATAAAATATTTAATTTTTAGGTAATATGATACGGTATACCATACTACATGATATATGCAATTATAATTATTATTTATATATTATAATTTTAAATTAAATTATATATATACACTATTTAATTAAAAAATTAAATCTAAACTCCTAATGTGAATTTCATTATTATATAAATGGGTGTGATTGACTTTTATGATATCTTGTACTTCTTTTTTAATATGTAGTTCTATCCTATATGAAAATTTAAATGTGTTGATTTTAATATAAGTTCATATGGTTCTTTTGTAGATCTATTGGGTACTATTTATTTAATCACAAACACTTGTGTAAATCGGGTTTACATACATTAATTATATAAATTATGTTACTCTTTAGTACATAAAAAAATATTCTTTAGCACATAAATTGTTACTCTTCTAAATTAAAAAAATTATTCTCCTGATTTATCGATTACTTTTTAGTATTATATGAAAAATTATTCTTTAGAGACATGAATTATTACTCTTATATATAAAAAATATTACTCTTCAAAGAGTAATTTTTTATATACTAAAAAGTAATTTTAAAAAATATGGTTTACATGTAAACCTAGTTTACGTGAAACTCACTCTTATTTAATTTGGTCGTTTGTGAATTGTTGTATATTTTTCTTATTATGAATTTGTTATCTATTAGAATTTGTTTTATAGTTATCTTTCACTTTTCTAGTACAGTTTTTAATTAGATTTATTGAATTTTAGGTACATAATAGCATAATAAACTATCTAATAGAACGGTATATACCGATATTTTAGGTATGATACGGTATACCGAAATATTGGTAAGCAGAATGTATACTATTTTCCTATACCAAAATATCGGTATACCGAAAGTTTAGGTAATATAACGGTATGATTTTTTATATACCGAAAATTTCGGCACGATATTTGATATGATCAAAAATCTTCGGTATGTCATACCGTCCACCCCTAAACGCACGGCAGTAAAATAACGTTGTTCTGAGCTTAGCATAACTGCCAATGCTGATATTTGTTATTATTGGAATAAATAGGTATTAAAAAAAATAAATTTAAAAGGGTTAAATTGAAATAAAATACATGATCTTTACTTCACATTTCAATTTAATCATGAACTATTTTTTTTATAAAAAAAATACATGATTTTATCCTTTTGTTTCGATTTAATTATAATTTTTCTTTTTACCAATTAAATACACAAGCTTTTTGTATTCTTTCAATTTAATCACTAACTTTTCTTTATTCAATTAAATACATGATTGTTTATAGTTTACAAATTTATTCAATTTTTTATATTAATAAAATACATGATTAATTTAATTAATAAAAATCAATTCACATTAAATATTTATAATATATTAATAAATAAATTACCTATTAAATATTAAAAAATGAGTGAGGCTTACGTGCGCCCGGGCACACGGAAACACATTCCATGCGCCTTTAGAAATTTAATATTATGGGTAATAGTACATTGCTTTGGTCTAAAGGGTATACACTTAATTAATAAAAGGTACACTATTTTGTTCTAAAGGGTATACACTTTTCATTAATTTTTTTTTCTTTAGAAAATAAAGGGTACACATTTTTATACTAAAGGATATACAATTTTATACAAAATTCTAAAGGCGCACGGAGTGTTGTCCATGCGCCCAGATACACACAATAATTTTCTTTAGAAAATAAATGGTACACATCTGTATACTAAAGGGCATACTCCCTCCGTCCCAGGCTAAGATGGTCAATTTACCATTTTGGTCGTCCCACCCAAAGGGTCTCATTTCCTTTTTTGGACACATGGAACCCACCCACACCCACTAATACAACTATCCACTACACATTAAATAATAATACTCCTTAATTCACGTGCCCAAAAGCAAATGAGACTCTGGGACGGAGGGAGTACAATTTAACACAAAATTCTAAAGGCGCACGGAATGTGGTCCGTGCGCCAGGGTGCACAGGAGTTTTTGCCTTAAAAATATAAAACAATTCGTACATTATATATATATATATATATATATATATATATATATATATATTATTACAAAACAATATGGGATTAAATAATACTTATGGACGATTTTTTTTAAATATAATAGTTTTAATTCTGTATTTAATATGTAAACAATTCATATATTACACATATACAAAAAAATCGTGATTAAATAATATTTTTAAATTGACATATATTTATTAATTTATGGCTAATTATACTGTGCACCCGAGTGCACCCCAAGATACGGTGCACCCACTTTAAAAAAACGTATACAAATATGAATAAAAATATATATACAATTATGAACAAAAATGTATACAATTTATTTTAGTTTTTTTAATGAAAAATTGAGTGTAAAAAATATACAATTATTAAAAAAGCATGTATACACTATTGAATAAAAAGTTATACACATATGGATGCTAATTTTTTTAATAAAAATTGAGTGTGAAAAAAGTATACAATTATTAAGAAACATGTATACAAAATAAAATAACATGTATATAAAAAAAAAAAAAGTTATACACATATAGGTGCACCCGGGTGCACTTAATATCAACTCTTAATTTATACTCCCTTCGTCCACTGTCAATCTATCAATTTTACCATTTTGGGCCGTCCATTCTTAATCTATCAATTTTTCTTTTTGGACACACCCTCCACTAATACAAATAAATTATGGAGCTCACACCCTCCACTAATACAACTACCTACTACACATAAAATAATAATACTCCTTAATCCACGTGCAAAAAGCAAATGAATACATTGAGAATGGACGGAAAGAGTGGCATATAACTATAGTAAATATATTTTTTATAAAACAACATGATTAAATAATATTTATAGATGAATTATTTAAATTCTTTCAATACTGTTTAAATACGTACGTAAAATCAATCATATATTAAATATATTATTTATTAATTTATATATTTATATTACATGTATTAATTATTAAAAATGTGTGAATAAATCATATTTATATATGAGTTGTTTCATAATTTTTTAATTTATTTAATATATTTTAAATTTAAAGAGTGAGGCTTGCGTGCGCTCGAGCCACACCGTGCGCCTTTAGAATTTAGTATTATGGATAAGAGTACATTATTTTGTTCTAAATGGTATACACTTTAATTAATAAGGGTACACCATTTTATTCTAAAGAGTATACACTTTTCATTATATTTTTTCTTTAAAAAATAAAGGGTACATATCTTTATACTAAAGGATATATTTAATACAAAATTCTAAAGGCACACGGAGTGTGCTTCCGTGCGCCCGGGCGCACACAAGTTTTTGCCTTGTATAATAAGGGTACACATCTTTATACTAAAAGGTATACAATTTAGCACAAAATTCTAAAGGCACACGGAATATGCTCCCGTGTGCCCGGGCACACACAAGCTTTTGCCTATTTTAAATATTAAATTTGTATTAGTCAAGTTAGTCATACATTTTTTTTATTAATAAAGAATCCCGATTAAAACTGTAAAACATAAAAAAAAATCATTCAATTGAAAATAATTAGAAAAAGCTTGTGATTAAATTGAGAAAATATAAAAAAGTTGTGTATTTAATTAAAAAAAAGAAAATTCGTGATAAAATTGAAAAATAAATAAAATGTTATGTATTTTTTTATAAAAAAAAAGTTCGCGATTAAATTGAGAAAGGAGAAAAGTTCGAGTATTTTGGTGCAATTAACCCAATTTAAAAGTCGGTGGATTTAAATTTAAATAATATATATTTTAATTTAATATCAAATTAATGGGTAAGAGTAGTAGGATAATGTATGTGAAAGTGTGAGATTTAAGTAAGATAAATTTTAATTTTATTTCAAATTAACGTGTAAAAATAGAAGGGTGATGCATGTGAAAGAGTGGGTATATAAAAGATTAGAATTACCAAACTTCAATCAGAATAAGAAATGAATTATCAAATGGTTGGGGGAATGATGAAAATACTTTTATGAGCTAACAAATAGACGGTAAGTAATTGGAATCCTGGCAAGAATTTAGCAACTTGCAAGCGAGCTTTGGCCATTTAGAACAGTAATCAAACATTTTAATCTTTATAAGTTATTACAAACAGTTCTTTATAAGTCATTACAGATAATAGGATTACTAACGATGGGATAATCGTTAAATGTCCATTATCTTTTGACTTTTTTTAAAAAGAAATTAAATGCTTCTAACTTACCTTAACCCAGTTGACTATGAATTTGTTTCACATTCTCCAATTCCAAAAGACTTTGTTTTACACATTCTCCAATTCCAAAAAAGACAAACCATCGTGTACCACCTCCATGTCATGATATGGGTTGATAGGAAGTTTTTCTTATGCATTCACCCATCAATGAGTGAGAGAATATATACAAATATACATATCCCTAAATTAATGCAATATACATTAAGGAGTAAATATTTCTAATTTTATTTATCTATAATTTTGTAATTGATAGCAATTCCTTCAATTATGATAACACTTCATCGCCACTCACAAGTACTCATTCTTTTTTTCTTAATATTATTTTTATAATAATCAAAGTAGACAATGACTTATGTACCACTGTCATTTTTCACTTGAGTGAGTCTTGTGCGCCCGGGCACACGAATTTAGATCAGTGTCCCTTTACAATTTAAACTCCCTAGCAATACATAGGTTTAAATAGAATAGGGAGGGGAAGAATTGTATTCACATAGGGACACGGACCGTGTTCCCGTGTCCCGGGGGCGCAGGAGCTTTTGCTTTTTTCAAAATTGGTACAACCACGCGTCTACACCTTTCTCACCGTGTTTTTGGTTTTTTTTATATTTTTTATTCTTTTTTTTTTAAATTCAAGTTTAGAAGTATAATTGTAATTTTACCCTTGTGGTTTAGGGTATAATTTATCCCTAGGATTTATGGTATAATTGTAGTTTTACCCCTTATAGTTTAGGGTATAATTTATCCATAGGGTTTAGGGTATAATTATAATATTACCCTTGTGGTTTAAGGTATAATTTATCCATAGGGTTTAGGGTTTAGGGTATAATTGTAATTTTACCCTTGTGGATTAGAGTATAATTTATCCCTAGGGTTTAGGGTATAATTGTAATTTTACCCTTGTGGTTTAGAGTATAATTTATCAATAGGGTTTAGGGTATAATAGTCATTTAAATAAAATAAATTTAAAAATAAAATAAAAAATAATATTAATGAAGGAGCAGGAATTAATTAAGAAGAGTGTGGACCAAGGGGTACCAATTGAATGGTACCCCTGGTTGTACCCTATTCCCTCTCATCAAAGTATTTGATAAATTATACTCCCTCTATCAGGTTTTAAGGTGTTCGTTTGCTTTATACACGTGAATTAAGGAGTATTATGATTATATGTAAAGTGAGTAGTTGTATTAGAGGAAAGTGTTGGACTAGGGGTGGGGAAAAAACCAAAAACTCGGTATGCCGAGCTCCTCGAATCGAAAAATATCAAAAAATACTAAAATTTAGGTATATCGAAATTTTTGGTACGGTATAGTCGCCGTACTGAAAAAATCGGTTCGGTATCGATATCTACCGAGTTAAAATTTCGGTATTTCGATATACCGAAAAAATATTATACTCCCTCCGTCCCGGGTATTTTTACCCGTTTGTACGGGCACAGAGATTAAGATGTTTTATTTTTTTAATATATAATGTAAGAGAAAGTAGGAATAAATTAGTAATTTAAAAAGAAAAAGTGAATAAAGTTATTGTGAATGATGAATAAAGTGTAAAAAAGTAATTAAAGTTGTTGGGATTGTAAAAAGTATGTAATAAAATATTATGTATTTTTGCCAAAAATGGAATGGGTAAAAATACGTGGGACACCCCAAAATGGAAAGTGGGTAAAAATACGTGGGACGGAGGGATTATATTAATTTTTATTATTTTATAATTTAGGTTGAGTTTTTATTTATGGGCCCAATTGTCTTTGCCAATATAATAAGTAAGCCCAAAATGATTACATATTGACCTAGCCCATTTAACGTTACAAGATTAAACCATATCTGAGATTTACGCTGTAAGCATATCAGATGCCCTAATTTAGAGAGAGAAAAATAACATAGAGGAAAAGGAAAAAACTGTAACATCGTTTCACTGCGACAATCAGCTTCCGAAGGAGCTCTTAGTTATCTCTAAATTCATCGTTCTAATCCATGTAAGTTCGCTTGTTTCAACTTCTTCGTTGATAGTTTTCTATTTTTTCGATTGTGTCTCTTTTCCGAGTTCTGCAAATTCAATTTTAAATTTAGTAGGTTAGGATTTTGTATTGTGTTTGAGGAATTCAATTTTCTTGCAGTTGTCAGAGGTGGAGATCCGATAGCTCTGCATCAATGCTGGAAAAATCTTCCTCTCTTATTTCTATTTTATTACAGCATAGACGTCTGTTTTAATGGGCTTTAGGCATTCTTAAACTTTAAGTCAAGTCATCCTATTCTTTCCACCTTAGTAATCATTCTTCTCACCCATTAAATTTGGAAATTTTGTCCAGAACTTGTTTGAATCTGTTATTTTATTTAATCAGTATTGTGTGATGCTTCTATAGAAATTTAATCAATAATTTATTTTGAAAAAAAATAATGTTGATTTTTTTATTTTTTTTCTTGGTATATTGATATTCGATGTGTTGGTATATTGAATTTTCGAATGTAATGAATTTTCGGCATTTCGGTATAATGCGGTATATATCAAAAAATCGGTACGACATAAATTACGGTTTGGCAACGGTATGTATTTTCAGATAACGAAATTTCGGTATACCGAAATATCGGTACCGAAATATCGGTATCGATATCGGTATGCAAAATAGCATACCGAAAATTTCGGTGCGATATCGGTATTTTCGGTATGCTGTGTTCTCCCACCCTTATGTTGGACCATATTGTGTACTCCCTCCGTCTCTAAAAAGCTTGCACCCCTCTTTCGGCACGGAGATTAAGAAAGTGATAATTTTTAGGGGTATAATGATATTTTTATTTAATATATAAATGATAAAATATGGTGGGTAGAGATGATTTTTTTGTAATTAAAGTATATGGGGAAGGGTGGTTGTTTTTTACTTTTTGTTTTTTTTTGGAATGTGCAAACTTTTGTGGGACAATCCAAAATGGAAAGTGTGCCATCTGAAGTGAGACGAAGGGAGTACTTTTTTACTAAATAGAGAAAATGGATACATTTGAACCGAACGCCAAAAATAATAAAATGGACACCTTAGAAGCAGACGGAGGGAGTAATTAAAATTATTTTCATTAACATAGCCTACCGACACACCAATTCAGTTCACGAATTGGCCGTGTAGCCCGATCTTGTCCCCGATCATCTCATTAGATATAATTCCTGTATCAAGCTGAATCCATATTTTTTTTTCAAAAAAATCCGACTCAGCCCAATCAATTACAAGATGAGTCTAACCCAGCCCACTACATATGTGGGTTAAAGCGATTCTGGGCTGTACTGGCCCGCCCAACCCATTTCACAACTAAATTCCCACATCATTTAATATCTATTTTTATTTAATTTTAGTATTTTTAATGAAAAATGTAATTTGCATCGCTACCCAACAAAACAGTCACTCACTTAATCGCTTTCTAATTAATTTAGTATTGAAAAAAAAATCCACTTTTAATATATTTGTAAAAATGCTCAATTTAACAAAAATGTTACTGACTCAATCTTTGACTTGATTAAAATAAATAATTCAATTGTATATTTTTATAATTCAGTTATACATATTTATAATTGGATTGTATATATTTTTATTATTCGATTATACATATTATGACTCAGTTGTATATTCATGACTCGATTAAAACTTTTAAGTTGAGTCACAAATTGAGTCAATGATATTTTCGTCTATTAAAGCATTTTAAAATCTATATATAGGTTATTAAAAAATTTTGTTAAACATATATTTTAGAGTATATAAAAATTTAAGCTGCGTAAATTTGAGGTAAGCTCACAAAATTCAGTCGTATACATTCTGATTAAAGTTAGTCTCCTCTTAACTGAATTTACGGTGTAAATTCTGTGATTTTCTTTAATTTAAGTCTTAGCAATATATATAGTATAATAGAATTAGAATGAGAAATCATAGGATTTACACCATGAATACAATTTACATAAGTGTTTGCCTTTTGACTAATACATGCATGAGTAGCGATTGTAAAAACGACGTAGTAGGAACGTGCTTTATGGAGTATATGTTAGCTGAAAAGCTTGTATACATTCTGATTAGATTTAGTCTCCTGTTAATCGAATTTGCGGTGTAAATTCTGTGATTTCCTTTAAATTAAACCCTAGCAATACATATAGTATAATAAAATTGAAATAAGGGACCATATGATTTACATCACAAATACAATTTACACAGGTGTTTGCTTTTGACTAATACATGCACGAGTAGCTATTGTAAAAACGACGTATTGGGACGTGTTTTATTATAAATATATGTAGTTGAAAAGCTTGTGTTTGGTTACCTTTAAAAAAAAATGCATTAAGTTCAAGCATTCTTTTCACATTTCAATTTTAATAAACTTCATCTGTCTCAGTGAGCTGTTTATCTTTCGTTTGTAAAATATAAATAGAAGGTGAGGAGCTTATTGAAACACAAGAAATATATATTTTATTCGTAATAATTTTTATTTAAAATCCTAAAGGAGCATGAATAATTCCCCTGTTGACGACATCGTCTATTTCTATGAGCTTTGGGGTTTCTTCAAAATTTGTAAATTCAGTTATGAATATTTTAACATCGGTGCCAAGATTGTTGAGTTATGGGTTGAAATCATCAAACCCAACAGTGGATGAGGTTTCATCAAATCTGTGACCTCAGAACCCTGTCGTCGTACATATAGATACTCAACTTAGATATTAGGATTACATTGATCTCTATACCAAAGAGAACGTGGAGGAATTTCCAGCTCTAGAAAGAAGTGTTGCGAAAAAAAAAAGAGCCAGGCCCAAGAAATTTTTTTATCAACCGACAACTAAGTCTAACACTCGTCTTCAAGTTAAGCTCAATACTCCACTGATTAATAAGCACGAGCTTATGAATATACCTGCTGTAAGCACATGAATTTTATTGCATATTAAAGGAAAATATGTGACAAATTAATGCAATAATTATCAATTAATTATTTATTTATTAAGGAGTCCTCCTCCATTCATCACACACACTAAAATACTTGAAGACATAAACGCTCTGAAGAGATCAAGAATACGAGCAGTGCTCCCTTGAGATTTTCAAGCATCTTCAAGTCAAGAACCGCCTCCGATCAGAGATCAAGCTGCCAAGCCCTCCGATCAGCGTTCTTCCAGCCAATCGCCTCCGATCAGAGATCAAGCTGCCAAGCCCTCCGATTCGGCGTTCCTCCAGCCAGTCGCCTCCGATCAGAGATCAAACTGCCAAGCTCTCCGATCCGGCGTTCCTCCAACCAGTCGCCTCCGATCAGAGATCAAGCTGCCAAGCCCTCTATCCGGCATTCTTCCAGCCGATTGCTTCTGATCAGAGATCAAGCTGTAAAGCCCTCCGATCCGGCATTCTCTCCAGTCAACGTTCAATCCGAATAAAGGCTCGACGCCTCCGGATCAACGTCAAGACTACACATTCAAGCTCGGACAAGCTTTATCCGAAGATCTGGTTCAGCACACAGCGCCGTCAACACATTCAGCGCCGTCAACACACATTCCAGTCAACAAGTCAAGCCAATCTAAATTGGTTCGAGAGAAGAATCAGAGGATTGATTGGAGATCGTAACCTGCTTACATACTCTTTCAAATTAAATCCTTTCGAATTGTTTTTGCAATTCACTTTTGTGTTTATTCATCCATAAATACAATATTTGTTGTTACACCTGCGCTTAAATTGATGTGAGAAGAACTAGATGATATTATGCGAGAAAAACTAGATGATATTGATTAGCTTTTTATGTGGATCACCTTGTTGATCCTTTTTTAAGCCGCATGTTCAGGCTTTTTTACTGCTTTCAACATTTCTTTAAATATCTTTTCTTTTTACTGTCCCCCTTTCCTTCTTTTTTTCTTTTCCTTTTTTAATAAAATGCCATCTATTAGCCTAAAAGAGCATGAATAATTAATTAAATAGATATAAATTTTATGAAAACTAGATATAAATCTAAAAGAAAAATAAATCCATTTCTTCTTGATGATAATGTCAAAATCATGTGATTAGATCACCTATTCACTTTTAAAAAAATTCTCCATACGCGCATCCGGCTAAGGTACGTTGTCGTAATTTCGATTATAAAATGTGACGACTATGCAAATCTCTGTTTAAATGGAAATGATAGATATTGCTAAAAAATTAAATACTTGCACAAAAAAATTGAAACACGCATTTACATACTTCTGTTCTCACCCATAATTTAGTAGAAAATTGTAATGATTCATTATTGGATATGGTAAAAACTAAAAAAAAATAGTTGGTCTAAATATAAAATAGATGGACTTCGGATTTTAGAGTGTTAAATACACCATGGTTCCGAATCTTGAATGTTCTGTTAAATTTTGTGTTATATCTCATATTACACGCTTTAGATGAATGATATGTGTATAGGGAAGAAAATCACAACTATTGCCCTAGGATTTAAGCTTTTCTTTTAGAGTATATTCCATGTTTTACAATATCATACGTGTCAATCATCCAACGATGCGCAATAGAAGATGTAATACCAAAATGTAACAAGAGAACCGAACCGCTCGTTCCGATGGTTACATTACACTTTTAGTTGTCTCAATATTTATGCATGTTCTTAAAATAGAAACTTCAATGATATTCACGTCTTGTACATCCCAATAACTTTACACACATTTTTTTATTAAGTTATCTAAAATGTTTCATTTTTTTTTATCACATCATTATAGTATCACATATCTTTATAAATAAAAAATATTTTTTCTTAATCTTCGCATACAACAATACGTGCCGTAATTATCGAAATGAAAGGGGTAATTAACAAACTTTTGCATTAAAGCCACTTCTGTGGGATGAAACGGTGGGCTGAAGAACACAAGCCATGAGTTTTAGCCCTCAGGCCCGTATGTTTATCTGGGCCTTTTTCGCCCACATTTCAAAATTTCTAGTGATTTCAATTTGTTTTCACTTTGAATTGTTTATAATTCTATGTTTCTTATGAACACTTTTCAAGGAGTGTTAGTACCGTTTCAGAAACGACAAAACTATTTTATTTTTAATTAATTAATTCTTTTTATTATATATGTCATTAGTTTTTATTTATATTATGAATTATGAATTATTCACAAATTTATTTATTTATAAGTTTTTTAATTTTCATCAATCAAATATAATTTTTTTATTAAAATATTATTGTTTTTGTTATATATTTCACATAAATATTTGCATAATTCATTTATTTCGGAAGATATACCTCTTTCTCTTTTAGTATGTTAAATTTTGAAAATTTTAATTTTAGTGTCATCTTTTAAGATAAATATAGAAAGAATAATATTTGCTCCATCTCCTAAAGAAGTTCAGGATTATTATAGTGTCATCTTGTAAGGATAATCTCTTAAAAAAAAAATTCACAATTGTTATAGATGCATAGAAAAATTTTGATTGTTAACTTATTTTAGAGATAGTTTTGAATTTAAAATTAACACTAAACTATAATAATAAATATTAGATTATAGAGACTAAGTTTTGAATTTAAAATTAACACTAAATTATAATAATAAATATTAAATTATAGAGACAAAATAGATCATAAACTAGTAGAACTAAATTATATATGCATTAAAATTAAAATTAACAGAAAAAAAAGACTATCTGAGAGCATTGAAGATGAAGGTTGTATCTAACCTACTTAGTTGTATATATAATACTCGTGTTTATCAATTTATATTAAATTTTAAAATATATTCTAAAGTTTATACTTGTTAGATAGGAGATGTATAACAAAGTTGATATTTATAATAACGTGGTAAGAAAATAAGATACTACCTTCATACCAGTTAACTCTTTACTCTTGAAGTTTAAGAAAAATTATTTTTTTATTAATTTTACTGAATTTTAAGGATATTGTGATATATTTAAGTAATAAATAAATGATAAAATAAGTTATGTGAGTTCGATAAGAATAAAATTTTAAAAAATATTAAATAGTGAGAGATTATTTATTTTAAAACTATTAATATTATTTTTAAAAGGTGAAAAGTGTAGTGAAATAAACAAAGGGAAAAAAATAATAGCTTGTTTGTACTAAAAAGTCAGTGAATATTATGTTTCGCGTATATAGCACCTTTTGAAAACACCGATATATGAATATATCAATTTTGAGTATGCCACATATCATAACTATGTTCATTTATGATTTATGAATTATTACTCCTTACTATGAAATTATTCACATTTCTTAAATCACATATTAAGTCATCTCCAATTATTTACTCTATTTTTAACGCACTCTTTAGTCTATACATTAATTTAGATTAAAATTTTACACTATCACATACTAAGACCAATTTCAAGGGGATTGCAAAATAGAAATGCAGCTTGCAGTGTTGGACTTAAATTTTTTTTAATTATTATTTTTAAAAAGTTTTGGCTTTAATTTTGTTTTCATTTCTCTTTTGTTGCGTAAATTTTTATTTTCATTTCTCTTTTGAAAATATTAAATTGTGCGTGAATTTTTATTTTCATATATATTGTGTCAAAATAAAATATTTAATTTTAATTTAAATGTTGTTTTATTTTAAGTGTTATCTTAATTTTATGTTAGTGAATTGTAATGTAATATTAATTAATTGTGTTAATAAAAAATAACAATAATTTAGGTTTAAAAAATAACTAAAAAGAATAATTTAAAAAATTATTATTTTAATTTTTAAAGTAAAAAATAAGCAAACGGCCAAAGAATTATTAAGTTGACTTGATTTTAAAAATAAATGTGCTGTTAAATGAAGTGCTCCCATAGTACTCTACATTTTCGCATTTTCACATGAAATATTTTTTTGGAATATTCCTTTTCCTATTTTTTTTAGTTGTAAATTAAATTTTATATCGTCCATTATCAAAGTATCCATTTGCTTTTTGCATGTAGATTAAGGAGTATTATTATTTTATGTGTAGTAGGTAGTTGTATTAGTGGAGGGTGTGAGTCTCATATTTTATTTGTATTAATGGAGGGTGTCGATCTCATAGTCTAAAAATAAAAATTGATAGATTAACAGTGGACGACCCAAAATAATAAAATAGATAGATTAAGGATGAACGGAGAGAATATCTTTATTTAATAAATCAATACTCCCTCTATCCACACAAAAAGATTTTATTTGCTTTGTAAACGTGGATTAAGAAATAATAATAATAATAATAATAATAATAATAATATTATTATTATTATTAGGGTCTAACTAAATACACACCCTCTTTTATTAAATACACACCACATTATTATATAATTAAAAAATATATTTTGAAAAAGTCTAAACTACCCTTAATTTATTAAATACACACCCTATACAATTAATTTATATATTTTATAAACACTAATATTATACCATCCAAAGATCTTCAACCTTCCAGTACCTTGCCGCTAGTTTCCATGGCAGCCGGCCTATTTCTTGTTTCCGGTAGATATTTCAAAATTTGAGATTAAAACAACACCCCTGAAATGGGATCTTCTTTCATGAATTCATCGAGACAGTGAAACTACTCTTAAACCTTCATTTATGTTGTTGAATTCACAAATATGTACCAATTTGTCTATTATTCCTTGCAGACCAGCTACACAGGAACTCTACTCCATTAATATTTGCTGGCATTTTTTTTAATGGTTCCTGGGATTATATGGTTATCAGATTAATTATTTTTAAAATTAATTAAATGTGTCGATGTTTGTGAAAGATCATCCTACATCCTTTCTTCTATTGGTGTCTGCAAAAGCCAATTACCACATCAGAACGGGATTATGCAGAGGCTAGTGTTTTTAATAGATTGCTTGCAAATCTCCAATAGTCATCGGAAAACGAACTCCCTTTGAAGCTCGTTCCGGAGAACTGTTGCTGCCCATTCCACTGATGATCAGAACGCCGCCATGCATTGCCGGAACTTGGCGCCACCCCGCGTTCACATCCTTTTATTTAAAATTCATAATCTGAAGCAATAATTTTGTAATGTTCTTGTCCAACAGTCCTGATTACTTCCCAACAATAAAATTAATTAAAAAAATGACAAAGGAGAGAGATACAGGTAGACAAGCCAATTAGATCAAACATTTTGGCAAATTTTCGATAAGGTGTTATGGTGGATTAGGATTTTATAGGTGTGTATAATTTTAATTTTAAAAGGGTATATTTGAAATTTTAGGGGTGGATATACAATAAAATTAAGAAATATATAATTAAAAGGGGGTGTGTATTTAATAAAGGGTGTGTACTCAATAAAATGGGGTGTGTATTTAACAGCACTCTTATTATTATTGTAGTGGATAGTTGTACTATTAGTAAAATGATGAGCCTTATGTGGGACCTTTATTAAAAAAAGATAATTGATATCTTTGATGTGAACTTCCAAAATACTCCATCCGTCATCCTTTAAGGATGTCATTTGCTTTTTGCACGTGAATTAAGGAGTATTATTATTTAATGTGTTGTAGGTAGTTGTATTAGTGGAGGTGCGAGTCCCATTTTTTAATTGTATTAGTGGGTGTGTGTGAGTCTCATATGTATAAAAAAAGAAAATGAGACCCTTGGGGGCGGACGCCCAAAATGAAAAAGTGATACCCTTGATAGCGGACGGAGGGAGTAGTAAAATAAGGACGTTTGGGTGGACGGAGAAAGTACAACACAATTTATTTATTGTTAAAAGTTAATTCATAAATTATATTTCGTCCGTCTCATTTTAATCTTTACATAATTTCAATTTGGGTGTCTCTTTTTCAATCTTTATATTTCATTTTTTTTGGTAGATGAGGCAAAAAAAAACAATTAATATGTCTTAATTGGACTCGTACACAATGCTATTACAATTATTTATTATATATTAAAAAAATAATACTCCCTCCGTCCGCTTCTAAGGTGTCAATTTTACTTTTTTTGGCGTCCGGTTCAAAGGTATCCATTTCTCCTATTTAGTAAAAAGTACTTCCTCCGTCCCGCAAAAAGGTACGCGCTTCCTTTGTAATTTACAAAGGAAGAGGTAGTACACAATATGTCCCACTACTTCCCTCTAATACAACTACCCATTTTACATATAATAATAATACTCCTTAATCACGTGCAAAAAGCAAACAGACACCTTAGAACCAGACAGAGGGAGTATCTCTCAATCTAATGTGCATTAAAATACGGTATTGCGCAAAAAAATATAAATATTGAAATGAGACGAAGGAATTAAGTATATTTCACACCCTCCATTCACTGATAAAGTATCAATTTTGTTATTTTGTATATTTACTTTAAAGGTATTCTTTTTTCATTTCTAATAAAAGGTGCACTCATCACTTACCACTTATACAAATATTTATTTAGTATAAAATAATAATCAACGTGAAAGAAACAAATGGGTATAGGAAATAAATCATAAATCCATAAACTTTAACCCTATTATGATAAATTGAGATCTAAACCATAAAGTGAAAGAGTACCTTGATCCATTGAGTCCTTTAGGCGGAACACGAACTCTGATCTAGTGGTACAATGGTCTTCTTCAACTAAGCATCCTTATTTCTTATGTGACTGATAAGAGTGAGAATTCACGTATTTTGAGCTCTAATTTTTGTGAAAATTGAGTACGATTTGGTCTATAATCGAGGTAAATTGGGATATTTATGGAAAAATCATGAATCAGATGCTACTGAGGCTATTTGAGAATATTTATATAGGAAAATAGGCCAAAAGTGCTCAAAATAAAAAAACACAGTTTACGAGGTGCTTCTCGACCACGGGAGGAGCTGCTCGACCAAGATCGTTTGGTCGAGCGTTATCAGAAATAGTCGAGTGAGGTACTGTATAAAGTTCCAGATTATGGAGAGGCCGCTCGATCGCCACTCGACCAGGGTCGATCCCGCTTGACCAAAACCATTCTGGTCGAGTGGGGACACAGAATTCTATTTTTGATAATTCCGTACCTCCAGTGCATGTATGTACGTTTTTCCAAGAAAAAGCCCAGTAAAGATCCGTAAGGAGAGTTTTCAAGTATAAAAAGGGATGCAGATCACACCAAGAAGAGAGTTAGATTCCTCATCCATCTTACATCACATCTAAAATCCTAACTTCATTCAACGGAGCTATAGAGAGTGATTCGGCTGTCGAATCAAGTGAGAATCAAGTGAAGATTCAAGATGGAGCGAGAAGCGACGGCGCCCACATCTAGGGTTTATTTCACATCTTAATCTTTCTTATAATTTTCAAGACTATGGGTAAGATCTATACAATCACCATGAACGTTCTTCAAAATATCATGGGCTAGAACCGCTTTGGTACAACATTACTTGTGGTTTATTTTATATAAGACTATGCATTTTTAATCCATATTCAAAGTTGTTTTGTGCATCATTAACTGTTATATAGAGTCTGAATATATATCTTGGTTACTGATTGAGCGCGTTCACTGCTGAATAGGATTCCATGTTATGATTCTAAGTGATTGAGGGGACTCCGAAGCTTCAATATTAGAACTATCTTATATGAATATTTATTAATTGAATTGAATTCGAATGAGTAAGTAGGATAAAGAGGATAATTTCATAGTACCTATAAAGGGAGATCATATCGGGTTAGAATACTTAGTGCACATGAAATAATAGATACTGATAGTACCTAAAAAGGGGGGTGAAATTATGTTCTTGCTCCGAGGTAATTCACACGTATTACACGCTTGTCTACTTGTGTCAATAGAGTAGATTTGCATGGCTTAGTAATGCGTCCATATTCCATAAGGTAAAGTCGAACATTGATATACGGAAGGGAGATTAATTAGAGAAACTGGATGGCCTAGAGAACTACATATCTTCTCACTTGTTCACTTTCGATAATCATCTACTGTTTTCTTATTTTTAATTGTTATTTAATTATTTGCCAAGTAGATTAATAATAATTTCCTTGAATAAGTTGCCAAACAATAGTTTTAGTTAATTTAGATAATAATAAATAGATAATCCTATGTCCCTTGGGTTCGATAATTATAACTTGGTCACTTGCCTAAACTACAGTTACATCCTTCATACTTGGAGATTAATTGTGTGTTGAGAAAACGCCCATCAGTGACTGCCGTAATCCCTTCCGATGGGGAGAAGAGAGAATTATGTGCGGCTTAGTATATTAGAGACCATAACCTAGGATCCTTTATATACTACCCAACTAGGGTATCCATAATCACCTAGTCATGTAGTATTAAATATCTACTCATTTGGCCCATATTATTATTATTATTATAGCCCATGGACTTTAACCTTAATAGGATAACTTAATTAAGTGCACAAAATAATTGAATAGCTAATACAATTGCATAATAATATATGGCCCACAATTAGATTATATAGAAAATTAAAAATTTCCTAACAATCTCCCACTTGGGCTATATATTTTTTTCCCAAAGCAATTATATCAAGAGACCTTAGTTGTGCAACTTTATGGTATTCCTCTTTAGGCTATATTTAACAATCTGGTCTATCTTATATACTAATATGGAACTACCGCTGCTTTCATGACTGGTGATATTTTTCACCTAAACTTTAGTGTCTTTTTATATATGTTTTCGTATTATTTTATCCGTATTTATATACTATTTGGTTGTGTTTTGTGTTTTTATTGAAATGTGGGAGAATGAGCTTTAACATATGAAAAACAGGTGAAAACAGAGTTGGGAGCCGAAACGAAAGAAGAAGAATAGAGGCAGCTTAAGCACAAGTCGTGTGCATGCACACAGGTCATGTTCGTGCAGCATGAGCACAACCATGCGAAACAATAGCCCTGTAGCCAGGCCGTGCGCCAATGCCTGAAATGCATAAATGGCCATGGCATGACCGTGTGAGGTACACGAGTAGAGCTCCGTCAACGCACAGTGCACGCCGAGAAACATGTTTCTACACGAGCCGTGTGCATGCACATGGGTCGTGTCCGTGCAGAAATCTGAGAAAATATCAGCAACCTTCTAGAAGCTCCCAAGGGGTATAAATACCCCCAATTTCAACATTTGAGCAGAATTTCGTAGGGTTTTTACTGTTTACATAGATCACATACCATTTCATCCATTTTATACCATCATCTTCATCCATATCATCTATTTTCATCAAACCATCAAAATCACCATTCAAATAAGGAAAAGAAGCAAGGAAGAGAGGAGAATTGCAAGGAGAGGAAGAAGATCACCATTGGAACCATTCAAGGGAGTTTTCATCCAAACTTTGTATTGAACCTTGTTGTTATCATGGTTTGTAAGGATTTAAATGTTTATGTTGATTTCCTTATGAATATGGTAGGCTAATCTCCCTTGTGAGATTAGCAACATGAAAGTTGTTGGATAATTTTGGGATTTATGTATTTAAATTCATATGTTGATTGAGTTTATTGATTTTCTATCATTGATGCTTTAGATCTTGATGTTTATGATGATTTGTGTGTTTTGTGGTTTTAAACATGTGATTAGATTGAGAAGTTAATTATGTGTTTAGGATAATTAAGTGAATCATTTTATCATACACCTCATGTGCATTATAAGTTTTAAAGAGATATAGATATCCTTTAGGATTTAGAACCCTTTGATAAAATATTCGATTTATTAGATCGAGAGGTCGATTGATCGGGTGAGGGGACTCTCCAATTGAACTTAGTACCTAGTTGAAATTTTTTAATTGAGAACCAACCCTTAGAGCCATTTTGAGTAGGGGTGGACAAAATTACCGATTTTCAGTATACCGCATCTACCGTATCGAAAATTACCAAATTTACTAAAAATTTAGGTATACCAAAAATTAATTTCGATATGGTATCGGTAAATCATTTTAAGAAATTTTGGTATATACCGAAATACCGCAAAAATATTATTTTTGCGGTATTTCGCTATATACCTATATAATGAATAGATTTTTAATTAAATTAATATAATAATTTTAATTATAGATACTTACAGGTTCTAAAATTTTATTAATAAAGAATATAATAATAAATTAAAATATATTACATTATATAAAATATTAGTATGAGTCATTTGACTCACAAACCTGGAAACCCTACTCCTTTCCATTACAGCCGCCGTCCCCTTCCAATTTCAAATTCCTTTCTCATCCACGCAACTCCATTATCCTCCATTATTTCTTTTTTCTTGTTCATCCTTCTGCTTCGGTACCCCATCATGGCATCACCCACCATCCTCTCTTCCCATTGCAGTACTGGTAATTTTCATCTCTAAAAGCCTCTGGCAACAAGATTCGAACTCGGCCCAGATCTAAACTCTACCATGTTTATCCGAACTCTACCTTGCTTCACATTTTGATGCTTTCAAAACTCATCGGATTAGTTGGTCTGATTGCCTATTTCATTTATCTGCTTTCTTGGATTCATCGACAATGAGTACGTACAACCTCTCATTTCGAGATTAGTTGTTTATAGTCGGGATGAACAATTAAAGAAATTTATCGAACCCAAGGAAGGAACATGCTAGAGTTTAAGCAATCTCAAGTTTATCGTGATTTTATAAGGACGACGGAAAGGGAGGATAAGATGCAAATAAATGCAATAAACTAATGAAAGAAATAAAGATAAAATGGATGCAAAGATAAATGGGTTCCAAATGATGCTAGGATGAGATTAACAACAATCATGGCATAGATAATTAAGTAATTATGCAATTAATTCTAATCTCTCATGGACAAGGCATAGAAGCGATCACTAGTCCCACCTAAACTCTCTCTCGAGATGGATAGGATGTAGGCCCTCAACAAGGCTCCCAAAAGCACTTAGGAATGATACCATAGCGAACACCTCCTACTAGGTACTAATTACTCTATGAGTTCACTAATTAGGTACTAAATCATAAGCAATATTCCCTTTTAAGATACTATGAATTCACTAATGGCTTTGATCTCCTCACCTAATCAACTAACCTCTCGATTAAGCCAATTAAATGTTCTATCAAAGGGTTCTAAATCTAGAAGGATATCTCTATCTCATTCTAAATTAATGCACATGAAGTGTATGATGAAATAATTCAATAGACTATCCTAAACACATAATTGATTTCTCAATCTAATCACATGCCCATGACAATTAATCACACATATCATCATATACATCAAGCAATCAACATTCAATGATAGAAATACACAAAACCCATTCAAGATTAAAACCAATTTGCATAAAAACTAAATTATCCAACACCAATCATGGAGCTAATCTCACAAAGGAGATTAGCCTCTCATAGTCACAAGAAATTCAACATAGACATTAAAATCCTTACAAACCATGTTCAATCTATAAAGAAATGCACAAAAATTAGAATTAGATTCCCCCTTTGAAGTGCTTCAATTGATATCTTCTTCTTCTTCTTGTGATCTCACTCTCCCTTGCTTCCTTGATTACTTGGATGGTGGATTTGATGGAGGGGATCAAGTGTAGATGGATGGATGAAGAATGGATGACTATGATGGTGTAAAATGGAGGAAATAATGTGTGAGGTGTGTGAAACAGTAAAACCCTCGCCCCAATTTGATGAAATATTGAAGTATTGAGATTTATACCCCTTAGGAAGGTTCTAGAAGGTTTTTAAATTTTTACCAAAATTTTACCGGACTCGACTCGAGCTCATGCACTCAGCTCGAGTCGTGTCACGTGTTGTCGGCAGTTTTCAGCAGTAGACGGAGCTCAAGTCGAGTAGCGGAGCTCGACTCGATTGCTGAACAGAACACGGCTCGAGTTCGACACACGGGCGCAGGGGTGCCCGTGTAGGGTTTTCTGATGCTGGTGCACGGCTTTCTCTTACAGGCCCGTGTCTGGCACATGGCTCGAGCTGCACCAGCTCGACTCGAGTAGCAGCACTTGAGTCGAGTTTGGTCGTGCTCTGTTTTCCTTCTTCGTTTCATCTCCCTTATCTGTTTTTGCTCTGTTTTTACCTGTTTTACATACGTTTAAGCTCATTCTCACATATTTTTATAAAAACACAAAACACAATCAAATAACACATAAATACGGATAAAATAATACAAAAACGGACATAAAAAGATACTAAAATCTCGGTGAAAATATCACTCATCACACCCCTAAACTTAAAGTGTTGTGCATCCCCGAACAACGAAAAATGATAAACTACGGGGTGAGATTTTCAACTAGGAAAAGACTAAACGAACATAAGTAATAATACATCATTAGTAATAAGAATTACGAACCATGATAAGTCATCCTACAACATTAAAATCATGACATGCAAAAAATATTAACAAGTTCAATCTAAAGAGAATAAATGTGTAATATAGTCCCTTTTGGTCCAAGCCTCACGTAAGATATCAATTTCTCTCAACACTCCAAGGTGGTAAAACAACACTCATCAATCAATTGTCTCAACTCGCTATAAGCTTGCTCGTGGACTACATTCACAAACCACAAAAGTTTCCATTAGTGATAAAAAAGGTCTTTCATTAAGGATGTAATGATAGACTCTTTGGTAGGATAGGAAGACTATAGGTAAGAATGACTAATCATGTGTAAGTAATCGAAGAGGTAGCTACTTTCTTCCATCCCTTCACTTTTCTTTCTTCCTTTCTTTTCTTTTCAAATCTCAAGCACTAATCATCAACTGTCCTTAAATTGAGCTTCTTTTGATTCATGCTTCTTCCTTTGGACTTTTAAGTACTTGAGCATATTGTTGGTACTTTGCTCATTTTCTTGTTTTAAGGTTGCATGAGCATTCTTGATGTTGCTCTTTTCATCCTTTTTCTTACTTGTTTACCATATCCTTTTTCTTTTGCTTTCTTATTAAACCTTTGTAGCCACCGGCTCCTCAATCACTCACACACAAGGGTAACTATATAAGGCTCATGTGGGTAATCAAGACTTGTAATGTGCTAAATTCACAATAAAAAGGCTTATAGGCTCAAAGTGGTTGACTAGGGATGATGTTCATGGTAGAAAAATATATGGCAATGACTATTAATGATAAGGATGACCTTAGATCATGTCACTAATCTCCACTAATCGGGCTCGTTCCTATAGTCCTTGAGCAAGTTCTAACTTATCAAATACAACCAATCCACTCATAAAGAAAAATACCATGTATGCACGGTTGAGGCTCAAATTCTCACAATCTTATGCATTGGACCTTAAGAAACTTATTACACCACATTCATCTCAAAATTGAACAAGTTAAGTAAAACACGTTACAATTTGAAAGTGTAGAGATTCTTAATCATAACTTGTCATTACTTATTATCACAATATGTCATCACTCATATTCAAAAATGACTCATAACATCCCAAAACAAACCACCAAAACGACCCTAAACAAGAATAAGAAAACACACAAAACACATAAGAAAAGACTCACCAAACAAGAAACAATACAAAAACACATAACATGCAAAAATAAAAATCACCATCATTAACAATAAAACACACATTCTATAACATCCATAATCAAGTAAGCACACAAGCATTCCCATCTTTTATTGAAAAGAAAATCCAAAATTACAAAAAGTAAACATCCCAAAAATATAATACATGAAGCAACATGCTAATCACAACAATCCAAATCAACATAAATTAATGCTAATCAACTAGAATTGGTAGAGTATAGAGTGAACTCCCTCAATAGGCATTTGGTAATAGAAGTTGTTAGCTCCGAGCTCAATTTGTGCTTCCCATACCCTTCATACATGCTCAACAAACCATTAACTCAACAATTTCATTAAAAATATGGATTCACATGCACTTCAACACAACCAATCATACCAAAATTCAAACCAATACTCATGAGAAAAATTTAAAATTAGCCCAAAAACAAGAAAAGTATATGCCTTCAAAACAAAGTATGTCACACCACGCCATATCCCCCCAAACTTAAATTGAAACAAGAGTTTCGAGTTAAGTTTGCAAAAAGTGGTGTGACGTACCTATACACTTCAAATCAAGCACCCTTCGTATCTTCAACACGCATTCTCCTTACGAGCACAATCAACCTACATGCCAAAATACAAAACAATATCAAATCCACAATCCTTATTAAAAACAAGAAATAAAACAATAAAGATAATGATGGGTTGCCTCCCATCGAGTGCTAAGTTTAACGTCTTTAAGCCGGACGATATTTTTAAGATCATGGAGGTCTTGAATAGTCTTTAAGCACCGTCATAGGTTTCTTCTTGAAGTAGTACCTTGTGCTCTCACGTTCAACCACAAGAACGTTTCCCTTCTTGTTAAATAACTCAAACAATTATTCTCTGAAGGCATTCTTCACAAGGAATGACCCTTTCCACTTGTTTTACTTTTTTCATGGGGCTTTATATGCGTTTTGAACTTCACCCACATCCCCCGATAAAAATTCGGGCATTGACAAGTGTTGGTGCCCTTTTGCAACTTTTTTCCTACAATCTTCAACAAACAAGTTTTTATCAATAAAATCATGAAAATTCTTAAGAGAATTTGAAATTTCAATAGAATGAGAATGTTTTGGCTTGTGGGGAGTAGAATGAATGATCTTAGTTTTCGGAGGCTTCTTTTCTTCCATAAGGGTGTGAATCTCTTCTTGATTTTGAATCTTGACTTTTTCTACCATCTCTTCAAGAGACTCGACAAATCTATCGAATTCCCCCTTCAACTCTTCTTTTAACTCTTTGGCTTTCACCCACTTAGGCACCCTTTCTCTTTTTTCCTTCATATCCTCATCAACCACCAAACTATCCTCTTTCCTATCCTTAATGGCCATGCATAGATTTGTAGAAGGCTTGTTGTTCTCTTCTTGAAGTCTCTCCACGGTGGACACGATTTGACTTACTTGGTGCTCCAATGAATTCAACTTAGCATTGAATGCTATCATCGTATTCGTCATCATTTCACACAAGTTTCCAATTCTATCAATCCACGCTTGATTAGACTTCCTCCCATCTTCTAAGCGATCCATAACCATTTCAAACAACTTTTCTCCAAGCATCGCTATGTGGTTATTTTGGGTGGAATATGAGGTGTTGGAGTCTTGAAAATCTCCCCATAATGGTGGTTGATTTCCTTCTTGATGTCTAAAAAAATTTTCTTCAAAAATATCTTCCACACCTTGAGGGTATACTTGTTGACACATTTGATGAGGAACTCCAAAATCTTCATATCTTTGTTGTTGGAATTGCATATTAGGCACTTGTGCTCTAAAATTCGATTGCAAATTAGGCTCACAATTTGGTATTTGAAATCCTTGAAAATTTCCTTGTGTGTTCATAGTGGGATGAACACTTCTATTCACCATATCTCGAAGAATATCCACGTAGCTCATATTTTTTGGCTTGTTCTCCTTCTTCTTCCTTCTCAAGGAATGCTCTTATAAGAGAAAGAAAAATTTGAACATAATTTTTCAAAGCAAATATAAGATGCAAAAATAAATAAATAAAAAAATATCCTTATTAAGACCACTCTAAACAATCCTTCGTCAAACTTCTAGCGACCGTTACCTCCCCAGCAATGGTGCCATTTGATTGGTCATTTATAATCGGGATGACCAATTAAAGAAATTTATCGAACTCAAGAGAGGAACGTGCTAGAGTTTAAGCGATCTCAAGTTTATCGTGATTTTATAAGGACGATGAAAAGGGAGGATAAGATGCAAATAAATGCAATTAAACTAATGAAAGAAATAAAGATAAAATAAATGCAAAGATAAATGGGTTTCAAATGACGCAAAGATGAGATTAACAACAATAATGGCATAGATAATTAAGTAATTATACAATTAATTCTAATCTCTCATGGACAAGGCATAGAAGCGATCACTAATCCCACCTAAACTCTCTCTCGAGATGGATAGGATGTAGGCCCTCAACAAGGCTCCCAAAAGCACTTAGGATCGATACTATAGCGAACACCTCCCACTAGGTACTAATTACTCTATGAGTTCCCTAATTAGGTACTAAATCATAAGCAATATTCCCTTTTAAGGTACTATGAATTCACTATTGACTTTGATCTCCTCACCTAATCAACTAACATCTCGATTAAGCCAATTAAATGTTCTATCAAAGGGTTCTAAATCTAGAAGGATATCTCTATCTCATTCTAAATTAATGCACATGAAGTGTATGATAAAATGATCCAATGAACTATCCTAAACACATAATTAATTTCTCAATCTAATCACATATCCATGACAATTAATCACACATATCATCATGTACATCAAGCAATCAACATTCAATGATAGAAATACAAAAAGCCCATTCAAGATTAAAACCAATTTGCATAAAAATTAAATTATCCAACACCAATCATGGAGCTAATCTCACAAAGGAGATTAGCCTCTCATAGTCACAAGAAATTCAACATAGACATTAAAATTCTTACAAACCATGATCAATCTATAATGAAATGCACAAAAATTAGAATTAGATTCCCCCTTTGAAGTGCTTCAATGGAGATCTCCTTCTTCTTCTTGTGATCTCACTCTCCCTTGCTTCCTTGATCACTTAGATGGTAGATTTGATGGAGGGGATCAAGTGTAGATGGATGGATGAAGAATGGATGAAGATGATGGTGTAAAATGGAGGAAATGTTGTGTGAGGTGTGTGAAACAGTAAAACTCTCGCCCCAATCTGATGAAATATTGAAGTATTGGGTATTTATACCCCTTGGAAAGCTTCTAGAAGGTTTCTGAATTTTTACCAGAATTTTACCGGACTCGACTCGAGCTCATGCACTTGGCTCGAGTCGTGTCACATGTTGTCGGTAGTTTTTAGCAGCAGACAGAACTCGAGTCGAGTAGTGGAGCTCGACTCGATTGCTGAACAGAACACGACTTGAGTTCGGCACACGGGCACAGGGGTGCCCGTGTAGGGTTTTCTGACGCTGGCACGACTTTCTCTTACAGGCCCATGTCTGGCACACGGCTCGAGCTGCACCAGCTCGACTCGAGTAGCAGCACTCGAGTCGAGTTTGGTCATGCTCTGTTTTCCTTCTTCGTTTCATATTCCTTCTTCATTTTTGCTCTGTTTTCACCTGTTTTACATACATTTAAGCTCATTCTCACACATTTTCATAAAAACACAACCAAATAACACATAAATACGGATAAAATAATACGAAAATGGACATAAAAAGATACTAAAATTTAGGTGAAAATATCACTCATCAATTGGGAAGTGAAGATGAACGTTTATTACTATTTTGTATTGTTTGGCAATATTTTTTTGCTGTTTGAATGTTCTACTGCTTCTTGTTTTGCTTAGAAATTTAGATTATTGAGATCTGGAATTGAAATTTAGAATGCTTTTTTTTTGTTCGAACTACATAGTGGTGATATTCATTCCAATTGAAAGATATTCGGTATTTCGGTAAAAAAAGATATATGTTATTAATATACCAAAATTTTGGTATACAAAAATTGTCAGTATGGTATAGGTATGAATTTTTTAATATCGTTGATTTCGGTACGATATATGGTATGAAAGAATTTTTTCGATATGATACGGTATACCACCCCTAATTTTGAGACCTTATTAAGGATCTACATCCTATCCATCTCGAGAGGGAGTTTAGGTGGAATTTGTGTTGGCCCTTAGTTATTAATCCATGACACATATGAGTTTGATACATTGATCCTAGAATTACCACTTCCTTATTGTTGTTAATCTCACTTTTACTTTACTTGTAAAATCACCCTTCCTCCATCTATCTTATTTGTTTGATCATTGCTTGTTCGATTATTTTTATTTACTTGTTTGAACAATCAATCCATTGATGACTCATCTCTATAAAATTACAAGAAATGCGAGATCGCTTAAACTCTAGTACCTATCTCCCTTGGGTTCGATAAATTCTTTAATTGGTCATCCCTACTACAAAATGGTTAATCAATTCACCATATTACAAATCGTAATTAAATCTCGACAATCACCATATTAATATACTCAATGACATAGATTAAATATGGTGAGTAGCATGAAAATTATATGAAAAATATGATCAACATCATGTCTATTTCCAACTGATCCAACTTTAATCTTTAGTGAGATCAGTCAATAATGTAAAATATTATAAAATAAAAATTACTTTAGTGAATTCACAATGAATTCAAAACCATTAACTTTATTCTGCAGAAAACTGAATTATCTAAAATCAAAGTGTCTTGAAAACTTAAAAGAGTAATAAATATAGACTCCCACTAAACTAATGTATTCTAAAATCATATAACACCCACATGAGTAACTAGCTCATAGACATTGAATACATAGTTAGCGGATCCACATTTAGAGTCTATTACAATATGCTTTAATGAAATTTTATCCACACAAAACACTTTGTTTAACAACCAAGATTTCTATGTCAATATGTTTGACTTATAAGTACTCTTGTCGTTAATACTTTACTGCGAACTAACTGTCATAATAAACTTTATGTGACAAAGCTTCGCAACCTTTATTTCATGTTTGAATGCCCCTTAGTGTGCTACTAATTCGGCTGTCATGGTTAAGGAGCTACAAGTGTTTGCTTAACACCTTTACATGTATAGCTCTCCAGACCAACAGAAGATGTAGCCTGAAGTGAATCTTATACTGTATTGGCATCCAACAAACTCAGAATTCCTTTTGATCTCTAACAAATCTGATCTCTGATGTGCAAGCATGTTATCCTAATTCTCTATAAATACCTTATAAAAATCCATACTAGAGTTGCTTAATCATTTTCTTAATATACCAACAACAAAACCTAAATTAGGTCTTCTATAGACCTTCATTATACAAACTTCTGACAATCAAAACATATAGAATATGTCTACATATTTTAAATCTTTAGTTTAACTTTAGGGCACTTGATTGAGACTGCACTTGTCTTCCTTAGTTTACCTTAAATCTTCTCCTACTGAATCACATAATCATCTACTTTTGTCTCAAAACCAAATGAGACAATTATATCATGATTATAGTTGTGATTCCTATATGTGAAAGCTTGCTTGAATTGATAGATAGATTTCCTTTAGTTCTTAAACTGTTGAGATCGTTTCATCAACGTTACCATTAAGAAACACAATCTTTACATCCATCAATTGCAATTCAAGATCATAGTGTGCTACTAATGTCACGATTATCTTAAAAGAATCTTTCTCAGTAACCGAATAGAAAGTCCCTTAAAACAATGCATTCCTTCCCTTTTGAGTATAATCCTTTACCAAGATGCAAACCTGATCATCTTGTATTAATTTAAACTCATAACTTATAGCATTAACCCACTTTCGAGTATATGGACCTTACATGACTTGATGAACATTGATGCAATATTCTACCATTAATTCCATAGTGTCCTCATTATTCATGAGAAAACTACATAATCATCCTAATTGTTTTTCTCCCAACTTAGTGATTTTCTTAGTGACATTAATTCTTGAGGTTGTTAAATTTGTTATTCCTTAAATATTATTTACATTGTCCTTTCGAGATTTTGGATTTTACACATTCTTAAAAGCTTTAGTAGGGATCGAATTGACTCCACCTTTAAGATAATGTCTCTAATATTATTATTCTTCCCAATTCAACATCCCCAAAGAATTCTGTATTACCCGTCGCAAATATGATCTTATTAATTAGATCATAAATGTATTATCTTTATTCATAACCAATAAAGTAGCTTGTATCTATTTGAGTCCAATTTTTTTAGTAGATCTCAAAGATCTAACCTTAGTTGGACATCACCAAATGTAAAACTCATAAAGAGTTCTCACAACTACTTAGTTGAAACTTTATTGAGACCCTAAGCTGCAATATTTAGTATTTCTCCCATTAGTAATTATATCTTGTAGAGTGCTATTTTTGTCTTTTAACTGCACCATTCACATTGAGTAATCTTAACACAGTGTATTATAAGACAATTCCACAAGTTTTAAGGAGCAAATGTTGTACTTTATTTGTCTTTAGCAGCTTTCTTAATGGGTTTTCTTGTATTGTCCTTACACTTTATTGAGACTAAATTTTCTTGAAGCTTACTAGTCTCATCTTTATTATTGGAGTTCAATCATCATATATGAAAGTTGTTGATATAAGCAAAACTTAATAAGCAGACTTCTTAATTGTAGAGAGAATTAATTCGAAATAATTATCATGCTTGCAATAAAATTTTATAATCTTTCAAAATTTAAATAATTTAGAATCATCTCAAGGATTCGAGCACAACATTAGTATCAAGTCCTTGGACAATAATACTAATTTAAATGATACTCTCATGCAGTGGTCAAATACTGACAATAAGAACTGTCAAGCAATAGCCTTCCTTTGGGCCGACTTATTATTCACATGTAAAACTAAATAATTATCATGTATTCACTACCACAGGTGCTTATGTATTTCGGGCCAAATATTAATCTATCTTTGGGCCGATCAATACCCGCATGAACATACACTCGCACAACATTATTAATTGGGGACCCATCACAAGACACCATGTGCAACATTAACATCGTCTGTGAACAAAAATTAACTGCAGGGGTAATCTTGGTGTAATAATCAAGTGTTAATTATAAGTTCTGTCAAACAAAAGTCTATATTTGGACCGACTAATGTTCACATGAATAGTTCAAAGTAATTACCACACACTTATTATCACATTTGTGTTATTATTCTTCCAAACTGTGCCTACCTATGGGCCGAACACAGAACGCATATATAATTGCACACAATTTAGCGTGCAAATTTGCTAGATTTTAGAGTATTTTTCGTGTATTTTGCTTGTTTTTATCTTATTTTTAATATTTTATTCCGTATTTTGTGTGTTTGTATTTTTGTAAAGAAAAGTATTTGAATCATGTTATTTTTCATGTAGGAATGTGGTATTGTTGAGAAAAATCAGAAAAGGAGGAAAGGGGAATTAAATTAGGATGAAAAAGGCGAAAAATGAAGAAAATGGCAAAAGACAACGTTTGGCAGCATTTCTCAACATTTCTGAAAGACAACAGGTAAAAGACACGGTCCTGAACCATTGTCTATGAAACAAAACAGGGCATAAGCTTCTGTATTCCGTCAAATGCTCTTATTCAGGTCAAATTTCAAGGGAGGCCGAGTTTTCTGATGTGCAGCGCTGAAATTGGGCAATAATCCTGTGCTCCGCGCTCACACTGGCTTTTAAAAAATTTCAGGGCAATAATCCTGTGCTCCGCGCTCACACTGGCTTTTAAAAAATATTGCGGAGGTGGGATTCAAACCCAAGACCTCACGCATTGTTGGGCGAGCATAAAACCGCTGGGCTGCGATCGGTTCTTCATTCCAAATCGTACGGAAATCCCTAAAAACCAGTTATCTGGATTCGAATTTTCCATTAAAAAAGCCCATTTCTCCACTTAAGCCCATTATCCAATTTTTGCCCTAATTCCCTTGAACCTCCACCACTATAAATACCTTCATTTCTAAATTTTGAGCAACAATTATCAATAAATTTCATTTCCTTTTTGGAGGCCACACACACTTAACACACTTTCTCTCTACTTTCTCCCTTCTCCATTTTTTATTTTCTTTTGATCACTCCACAAACTCATCTTCTAAACTTTCACCCATCTATCAATTGGTGTTTCAAATTACTTGGAATTAAGAGCAAGAGGAGGAATTTCAAGAAGAAATTGAAGATCTCCAACAAGTTAAATTGAAGGGGAGTTTTAATTCTTTTTGTAATTTTCTTTGAATTAGACTCCATGGATTATTGTAATGAATCATTTATTTATTTTGTTACTTTAGTTATGCTAGGCTAATCCCTCTTGTGGGGTTAGAGACATGATTAGTGCTTAATATTTATTTTATTATGCAAATTAAATACTCCCTCCGTCCTGTTTCAATGTTTACATTTGCTTTTTGCACGTTGATTAAAAAGTATTATATTTTAATAGATAGTGGATGGAAAAATATAATATTTAATGTGAAGTGGGTAGGTGTATCAGTGTTAGATGATATATTAATTGTTTTAGGTGGGTCCCATATTCCTAAAAAGGAAAACGTAAACATTGAAATGAAACGCGCAAAATAGAAACGTAAACATTGAAACGGGACGGAGGGAGTATGGTTTAGACATGATTTAGTAATTGATTTCTTCTCATGGGTTTTGTGATGCATGAATTATATGTTAGCATAATTTGTTAGTTATGGGTAGCATGTTAATTTAATGGATTGTTGGTTAATTTGTTGCTTATGTTAATTAAGTGTCATCATATTAATTCATGTGGATATTGCTTGGGGTGAGACGGAAACGACCCTCTAAAGTATTAGAAATAGCATGAGAGGACATCGGGTTTAGGTTTGACCGAAAGGATATTTGAACCCGGTGAGAGGAACCAATCCATTCGTTGGCCTTAGTAAGCACAAAGGGAGAATTAATTCTAATTAGTACCTTTAAAGGGAGAATAAGGAATTAATTAGGACCTAGATGGAAGGGGTTAGTGTTGTGCATCGATCCTAGGTGCGTTTGGGAGTCTCTAGGAGATCTACAATCTTAGTAACCCGAGAAGAGCTTTGGATACATTCGTGATCGCCTCTAGTCCAATTTCTATCTCGTCTATTCCTTTTGCATGATAAAATGAACCCTAGGTTACTTTGATTGTTTCTAGTCCCATTTCTTACTACTTGCCCTTCATCACCATTTCTCCATTTTATTTTCTCCTATTTTATCTTGATTTTTCTTATTTTATTTGATTTTTTGATTATCAACCTCCCCATTCGTCCTTATAAAAATGATAAAAACACGAGCTAACGTGTTCTTTCAATCCAAACTTAAACTCCTTCAGATTCTATAATTTTATTTCTTGGGATATACTTCTACAACGACCGAGTATTCTTACTCGTGAGTATATAAAATATTCAAACAAGAAATCGGCGCCGTTGCTATGGGAGTTTTAACGGATTGTTTGAATGCTTTGTTAGTGTTTTAATTGTTCTTACTAAGGACATTTTATCCTATTTTGTTTCTTATATTTGTTTTGAAAAATTTTGTTCTTACTTATTCTTCTTGATAGGTACTCTTACCTTTAAAGAAGAGGAGGTAGAATAAAGCCCAAAAAAGAGAAAGTTAATGAAATATTGTAGTAAGCTTTGTGGAGAAGAGTATAAAGATGGATGGATGAAACAATTACATGGGTGGATACTATGGAAATAAATATGCAAGAGTTCCTCCTCCACAACAAAGAGGCTACATGAATGAGAGTTACTATGGTTATAATTGCCAAATGAGTCAAGTTCACTCTCAACACTACAATCAAAGAAGATATGATGGATGGCCACAAGCTTACATTGGAAACACATTCCAACCTCATCAAAGATACACTTATTCCACTCCAAATTCCAACATCGAAGTTTCTCCCCAATTACTAGATATGATTAAGGATTTTACGGAAAAAACTAGAGCATATACTAGAGAAGCCAAAGAGAGGATTGCATTAAGCAATAAGAATGATAAAGAGAAGTCGTCCTTGGAGGATACATTGCTAGCATTCATGGAAGAAACAAGGGCATATATAGAAAGGAGTGATGCCAAGTTTGAAGCTAAAATCGATGAAAATGAGAAGAAGATGGATGATTGGATGGACTCCCTTGAGTATCAAATGAGCCAACTTGTAAGTGCTTTGAACAATTCTCAACAAATTGAAGAGGAAGATCATATGGAGGACAAAAGGGAAGAGGAAAGTAAGGTTGAAGAAGGGTTGAAGGAAGAAGAAAATTTGGTGGTAAAAGAATCAAGTGAGAAGATTGAAGAACCTATTGAGGCCAATGAAATAGAAAAAGAAGAGCAAAGTGTAGAAGCAAATGAAGAAGACTTGAAGAGTGAAATGAGCATTTCAAAACCCTTAAACTCTTTAAGTTGCAATGAATTTCTTGACATTGTTTCTATTGATTTTGTTTTGCCTCTTGATACCTCACAAATTCTTAGGGACAAGAAAGAGTTGGAAGAAGAATTGGGGATATTCGTTGGAAAACGGAATAGGTGGTTTGCTAGAATTGAGAGGAAAATGGAATGTCATGCAAGGATAGTTGACAATTTCAAGCTCAATCTTAAAAGTGCCAACGAGGCCATCACTTGCCACAAGTACTTAAAGGATGAAGAAGCTAAAAGATTAAAATATGGTGGTAAGGACGACCGCTATCCATGGCCATTTCGATGAGCTTAAAAATTTTCGTCCGACTTGAAGACGTTAAACTTATCGCTAAATGGGAGGCAACTCATTATTTTAAATACTTTTTTTTATTGCTTTCAATAAGGGTGATTGATTTGATTTTTGGTGTTTTAGTTTGATTTCGTGTTTGTTTGTGTTTTGTCTAGGAATTATGATGTGCTTGGTATGGATTTGGAGCGCATTGGATTACGAGAAGAGCTACGATGGATGTTGTTGGATTGTATACTAAAAGTCTAGCTTTAGTATGAACAATGTTATAATAATATTTGAAATGAGAATCATTGATCAAATGATTGCATCTTATAATTTATTTTATATGCTTGATGCAATAGTCCATTTACTTTATACTGTAGATAATATGTTGTGCGACAACATGCAGAAGATCATATTATCAGTTTCCTTATAAAGTATAAACAGATGCTCACAACTGAGATAGACGGGGACTTTCTATCGGTATGGTTGTAGTGTGGTTTGGTATTAGCTTGTCTTGGCTATAGAATCACATTAGTGCACTTGTGTGTATTGAGCAGGACCACCTGAGATCGTTCGACTTATACTGACTTATAGAAGAACTTGATCTCTGTTATTATGGGAGTTCATGCTCTTAATTCCTATACAATAACCTCGACACGTAGGGCAGTATGTATTTATTTGATTCATCAATGGGTGAGATTTATAAGTATTAAATCAATATACTCGGTGAGTTGGGAAGTAGTGTTGTCTCTATGGTGTGCTGTTGATTGTAGAAGGAATCCATGTCCGTCATAGGTTGATGATGTCCCCTTGAGGAACTCATAAAGTTTATCATGTAAATCTTGCAAGTGGATTAATTTCCGGCATGATAATAAGGTTGAGTGGTACTACTCTCGGATGAGATATTAATTAATTTGAGTTGTCAGTAACTTAATTAATTAATGGACATTGTATATCTTAAACATGGGGAGACCATCGGGCTTATAATAAGAAGGAGCCCAGAACATAATTTTGGGATTGGACGGGTAGTGCAGTAATAATATTTTAGTGGACTATATTATTATTATTGGATTTAATTAAAAGCTTTGGGCTAAGCTTGGTTAATTAAATTCAATTGAGGCCCAGCCTAATTTCTCCTCCTGGTCCCTGCTGTAGCGCAACTATATAAGTCATCTCAGCTCCTGTTAACCCTAAGTCAGTGCCTCATTTGACAGTTAGAAAAGAACAGGAGCAAATTGAGAGAATCCTGCGGATTGTTGCCCACACAACAACAGGATTCGACTTGGGACATACAGCAGAATATTGAGAGGTGGTTCTCTGCTGTTCATCCTCTACATCAACCCAGAAGTACGGTAAACAGTTTATATTCGCTTCCGCTATTATCGTTTATCTGAAATCCTAACGGATCATGTTGAACCACACGATCCAATTGCCAACAGATGCTTCAAAGGGAGTACTTATTCTTTGGATCAAACTTAATTCTAGCCTTAGCTAAGAATTAAGTTTGGGGGGGTTGATTTGTTATATGCTCTTGTAGTTCTCATATTATGAACATTTGCACCGGTGCACATAGTTTCCTTGTGTCTTTTATTTTTGCAAATTTTTTATTTTCTTGTGTTTTTTTGTTGTTTGAATGTGTGTTGGTGATATGGATATTGATTGTGATGGGAACTTGTTGGTGGAATTAGGATGTTAGATTAGGAAATAATGATAACAAGTGCATTTTAAATTGTTCAATGAGTAAAAGATGATGTATTAGTATACTTTGGTCCTAACGAAATGAACCGTGAGATTTTGAGCCTAACCATACATCATAAATGGTTTCATTTCATTGTGAGAGGATCGATCATTTGTGTACGAACTAGAACTTGCTTGTTTACTTTACTAAAGAGCTTGTTGGTGGACATTTGAGAAATGATAAGAGGCCATCCTTGATCGTATAGCCTATGGCCAAACACAATTTTCCTACCTTTCAACATTATCCATTGCTAGCCAATTTGAGCCTTATAAGCCTATATTCTTTCATGAGCACATTCTTTAGCCAAAATACCACTTGAAGCTAAGAAAGAACGTTATGTGTGGAGTTTGACTAGAGAAAGTGAAGTTAAGTGATGTGAAACACAAGAAGCAAGAAAAGAAAGACATGAGAAAAAGTGTTGCAAAAAGAAGGATGTAAGATGTAAAAAAAAAAAGAAAAAGAGCATGGAATGCAAAAGAAAAAAAATCAAGAAAGAGCTAGAATTGCATTGTTTTATACATTTACCATGAGAAAAAATCTTTAAGAAGCTCAAAAGAAGGAGTTTGTGTTAGAGCATGGAAGAAGAATGCTTAAAAAGAAAAAAAATGACAAGAAAGAATGAGAAGATGTGAAAAGAAAAATTATAAGGGTGACGACTCTTTCAATAGGATCTCTCCACACTTTTAGTCACTTTAATCCTATAATTATCCTTCCCTAACCAAAGAGCCTTCTATTACATCCAAATATAAGACCTCTTGGATCTTTTATGGACATTATTGAGTTTCTAAGAGTGAGTCAATTTGCAAGCTTATGGTGAATATGCTTTGATCGGTTGATGAGAATATACATGTCCTTCTAAAATAAAATGAGTGGAGTGATACACTATCCGTGAGGTTGGGACGTTAAAGTATACTTATGCAAGATCTTTTTATAATTGAACCTTTTAAAAGCAAGGTGTTTAAATTTTTTATTTCTAATATTTTAATTTTGTTAACGATTCTTTGTTTATGGTTAATATTTGCATTACTTTTGTTGTTCGACTCTAATATCTACGCAAATTTACCCTCTAGTTCTTTTCTTTTGTTTTTCGTTGCTTGGGAACAAACAACACTCTAAATTTGGGGGGTTTGTTTAGCGTGCAAATTTGCTAGATTTTAGAGTATTTTTTGTGTGATTTTTGCATGTTTTTATCTTATTTTTAATATTTTATTCCGTATTTTGTGTGTTTGTATTTTTGTAAAGAAAAGTGTTTGAATCATGTTATTTTTCATGTAGGAATGTGGTATTGTTGAGAAAAATCAGAAAAGGAGGAAAGGGGAATTAAATTAGGATGAAAAAGGCGAAAAAAATGAAGAAAATGGCAAAAGACAACGTTTTGCAGCATTTCTCAACATTTCTGAAAGACAACAGGTAAAAGACACAGTCCTGAACAACTGTCTATGAAACAGAACAGGGCATAAGCTTCTGTATTCCGTTAAGTGCTCTTATTCGGGTCAAATTTCAAGGGAGGTCGAGTTTTCTGATGTGCAGCGCTGAAATTGGGCAATAATCCTGTGCTCCGCGCTCACTCCTGTGCTCTGCGCTCACACTGGCTTTTAAAAAATATTGCGGAGGAGGGATTCGAACCCAAGACCTCACGCATTGTTGGGCGAGCATAAAACCGCTGGGGTGCGACCGATTCTTCCTTCCAAATCGTACGAAAATCCCTAAAAACCGGTTATCTGGATTCGAATTTTCCATTAAAAAAGCCCATTTCTCCACTTAAGCCCATTATCCAATTTTTGCCCTAATTCCCTTGAACCTCCACCACTATAAATACCTTCATTTCCAAATTTTGAGCAACAATTATCAATAAATTTCATTTCCTTTTTGGAGGCCACACACACTTAACACACTTTCTCTCTACTTTCTCCCTTCTCCATTTTTTATTTTCTTTTGATCACTCCACAAACTCATCTTCTAAACTTTCACCCATCTATCAATTGGTGTTTCAAATTACTTGGAATTAAGAGCAAGAGGAGGAATTTCAAGAAGAAATTGAAGATCTCCAACAAGTTAAATTGAAGGGGAGTTTTAATTCTTTTTGTAATTTTCTTTGAATTAGACTCCATGGATTATTGTAATGAATCATTTATTTATTTTGTTACTTTAGTTATGCTAGGCTAATCCCTCTTGTGGGGTTAGAGACATGATTAGTGCTTAATATTTATTTTATTATGCAAATTAAATACTCCCTCCGTCCTGTTTCAATGTTTACATTTGCTTTTTGCATGTTGATTAAAAAGTATTATATTTTAATAGATAGTGGATGGAAAAATATAATATTTAATGTGAAGTGGGTAGGTGTATCAGTGTTAGATGATATATTAATTGTTTTAGGTGGGTCCCATAATCCTAAAAAGGAAAACATAAACATTGAAATGAAACGCGCAAAATAGAAACATAAACATTGAAACGGGACGGAGGGAGTATGGTTTAGACATGATTTGGTATTTGATTTCTTCTCATGGGTTTTGTGATGCATGAATTATATGTTAGCACAGTTTGTTAGTTATGGGTAGCATGTTAATTTAATGAATTGTTGGTTAATTTGTTGTTTATATTAATTAAGTGTCATCATATTAATTCATGTGGATATTGCTTGGGGTGAGACGGAAACGACCCTCCAAAGTATTAGAAATAGCATGAGAGGACATCGGGTTTAGGTTTGACCGAAAGGATATTTGAACCCGGTGAGAGGAACCAATCCATTCGTTGGCCTTAGTAAACACAAAGGGAGAATTAATTCTAATTAGTACCTTTTAAGGGAGAATTAGGAATTAATTAGGACCTAGATGGAAGGGGTTAGTGTTGTGCATCGATCCTAGGTGTGTTTGGGAGTCTCTAGGAGATCTACAATCTTAGTAACCCGAGAGGAGCTTTGGATACATTCGTGATCTCCTCTAGTCCAATTTCTATCTCGTCTATTCCTTTTGCATGATAAAATGAACCCTAGGTTACTTTGATTGTTTCTAGTCCCATTTCTTACTACTTGCCCTTCATCACCATTTTTCCATTTTATTTTCTCCTATTTTATCTTGATTTTTTTATTTGATTTCTTGATTATCAACCTCCCCGTTCGTCCTTATAAAAATGATAAAAAAACGAGCTAACGTGTTCTTTCAATCCAAACTTAAACTCCTTCGGATTCTATAATGTTATTTCTTGGGATATACTTCTACAACGGCCGAGTATTCTTGCTCGTGAGTATATAAAATATTCAAACAAGAAATCGGGGCCGTTGCCATGGGAGTTTTAACGGATTGTTTGAATGCTTTGTTAGTGTTTTAATTATTCTTACTAAGGACATTTTATCCTATTTTGTTTCTTATATTTGTTTTGAAAAATTTTGTTCTTACTTATTCTTCTTGATAGGTACTCTTACCTTTAAAGAAGAGGAGGTAGAATAAAGCCCAAAAAAGAGAAAGTTAAAGAAAGATTGTAGTAAGCTTTGTGGAGAAGAGTATAAAGATGGATGGATGGAACAATTACATGGGTGGATACTATGGAAATAAATATGCAAGAGTTCCTCCTCCACAACAAAGAGGCTACATGAATGAGAGTTACTATGGTTATAATTGCCGAATGAGTCAAGTTCACTCTCAACACTACAATCAAAGAAGATATGATGGATGGCCACAACTTACATTGGAAACACATTCCAACCTCATCAAAGATACACTTATTCCACTCCAAATTCCAACATCGAAGTTTCTCCCCAATTACTAGATATGATTAAGGATTTTACGGAAAAACTAGAGCATATACTAGAGAAGCCAAAGAGAGGATTGCATTAAGCAAGAAGAATGATGAAGAGAAGTCGTCCTTGGAGGATACATTGCTAGCATTCATGGAAGAAACAAGGGCATATATAGAAAGGAGTGATGCCAAGTTTGAAGCTAAAATCGATGAAAATGAGAAGAAGATGGATGATTGGATGGACTCCCTTGAGTATCAAATGAGCCAACTTGTAAGTGCTTTGAACAATTCTCAACAAATTGAAGAGGAAGATCATATGGAGGACAAAAGGGAAGAGGAAAGTAAGGTTGAAGAAGGGTTGGAGGAAGAAGAAAATTTGGTGGTAAAAGAATCAAGTGAGAAGATTGAAGAACCTATTGAGGCCAATGAAATAGAAAAAGAAGAGCAAAGTGTAGAAGCAAATGAAGAAGACTTGAAGAGTGAAATGAGCATTTCTAAACCCGTAAACTCTTTAAGTTGCAATAAATTTCTTGACATTGTTTCTATTGATTTTGTTTTGCCTCTTGATACCTCACAAATTCTTAGGGACAAGAAAGAGTTGGAAGAAGAATTGAGGATATTCGTTGGAAAACGGAATAGGTGGTTTGCTAGAATTGAGAGGAAAATGGAATGTCATGCAAGGATAGTTGACAATTTCAAGCTCAATCTTAAAAGTGCCAACGAGGCCATCACTTGCCACAAGTACTTAAAGGATGAAGAAGCTCAAAGATTAAAATATGGTGGTAAGGACGACCGCTATCCATGGCCATTCCGATGAGCTTAAAAATTTTCGTCCGGCTTGAAGACGTTAAACTTATCGCTAAATGGGAGGCAACTCATTATTTTAAATGCTTTTTTTTATTGCTTTCAATAAGGGTGATTGATTTGATTTTTGGTGTTTTAGTTTGATTTCATGTTTGTTTGTGTTTTGTCTAGGAATTATGATGTGCTTGGTATGGATTTGGAGCGCATTGGATTACGAGAAGAGCTACGATGGATGCTTCAGAGGGAGTACTTATTCTTTGGATCAAACTTAATTCTAGCCTTAGCTAAGAATTAAGTTTGGGGGGTTGATTTGTTATATGCTCTTGTAGTTCTCATATTATGAACATTTGCACCGGTGCACATAGTTTCCTTGTGTCTTTTATTTTTGCAATTTTTCTTGTTTTCTTGTGTTTTTTTGTTGTTTGAATGTGTGTTGGTGATATGGATATTGATTGTGAATGGGAACTTGTTGGTGGAATTAGGATGTTAGATTAGGAAATAATGATAACAAGTGCATTTTAAATCGTTCAATGAGTAAAAGATGATGTATTAGTATACTTTGCTCCTAACAAAATGAACCGTGAGATTTTGAGCCTAATCATACATCATAAATGGTTGCATTTCATTGTGAGAGGATCGATCATTTGTGTACGAACTAGAACTTACTTGTTTACTTTACTAAAGAGCTTGTTGGTGGACATTTGAGAAATGATAAGAGGCCATCCTTGATCGTATAGCCTATGGTCAAACACAATTTTCCTACCTTTCAACATTATCCATTGCTAGCCAATTTGAGCCTTATAAGCCTATATTCTTTCATGAGCACATTCTTTAGCCAAAATACCACTTGAAGCTAAGAAAGAACCTTATGTGTGGAGTTTGACTAGAGAAAGTGAAGTTAAGTGATGTGAAACACAAGAAGCAAGAAAAGAAAGACATGAGAAAAAGTGTTGCAAAAAGAAGGATGTAAGATGTAAAAAGAAAAAAGAAAAAGAGCATGGAATGAAAAAGAAAAAAAATCAAGAAAGAGCTAGAATTGCATTGTTTTATACATTTACCATGAGAAAAAATCTTGAAGAAGCTCAAAAGAAGGAGTTTGTTTTAGAGCATGGAAGAAGAATGCTTAAAAAGAAAAAAAATGACAAGAAAGAATGAGAAGATGTGAAAAGAAAAATTATAAGGGTGACGACTCTTTCAATAGGATCTCTCCACACTTTATTCACTTAATCCTATAATTATCCTTCCCTAACCAAAGAGCCTTCTATTACATCCAAATATAAGACCTCTTGGATCTTTTATGGACATTATTGAGTTTCTAAGAGTGAGTCAATTTGCAAGCTTATGGTGAATATGCTTTGATCGGTTGATGAGAATATATATGTCCTTCTAAAATAAAATGAGTGGAGTGATACACTATCCGTGAGGTTGGGACGTTAAAGTATACTTATGCAAGATCTTTTTATCATTTAACCTTTTAAAAGCAAGGTGTTTAAATTTTTTATTTCTAATATTTTAATTATGTTAACGATTCTTTGTTTATGGTTAATATTTGCATTACTTTTGTTGTTCGACTCTAATATCTACACAAATTTACCCTCTGGTTCTTTTCTTTTGTTTTTCGTTGCTTGGGGACAAGCAACACTCTAAATTTGGGGGGTTTGTTTAGCGTGCAAATTTGCTAGATTTTAGAGTATTTTTCGTGTGATTTTTGCATGTTTTTATCTTATTTTTAATATTTTATTCCGTATTTTGTGTGTTTGTATTTTTATAAAGAAAAGTATGTGAATCATGTTATTTTTCATGTAGGAATGTGGTATTGTTGAGAAAAATCAGAAAAGGAGGAAAGGGGAATTAAATTAGGATGAAAAAGGCAAAAAAATGAAGAAAATGGCAAAAGACAACGTTTGGCAGCATTTCTCAACATTTCTGAAAGACAACAGGTAAAAGACACAGTCCTGAACCATTGTCTATGAAACAGAACAGGGCATAAGCTTCTGTATTCTGTCAAGTGCTCTTATTCGGGTCAAATTTCAAGGGAGGCCGAGTTTTCTGATGTGCAGCGCTGAAATTGGGCAATAATCCTGTGCTCCGCGCTCACACTGGCTTTTAAAAAATATTGTGGTGGTGGGATTCAAACCCAAGACCTCGCGCATTGCTGGGCGAGCATAAAACCGCTGGGCTGCGACCGACTCTTCATTCCAAATCGTACGGAAATCCCTAAAAACCGGTTATCTGGATTCGAATTTTCTATTAAAAAAGCTCATTTCTCCACTTAAGCCCATTATCCAATTTTTGCCCTAATTCCCTTGAACCTCCACCATTATAAATACCTTCATTTTTAAATTTTGAGCAACAATTATCAATAAATTTCATTTTCTTTTTTGAGGCCACACACACTTCACACACTTTCTCTCTACTTTCTCCCTTCTCCATTTTTTATTTTCTTTTGATCACTCCATAAACACATCTTCTAAACTTTCACCCATCTATCAATTGGTGTTTCAAATTAATTGGAATTAAGAGCAAGAGGAGGAATTTCAAGAAGAAATTGAAGATCTCCAACAAGTTAAATTGAAGGGGAGTTTTAATTCTTTTTGTAATTTTCTTTGAGTTAGACTCCATGGATTATTGTAATGAATTATTTATTTGTTTTGTTACTTTAATTATGCTAGGCTAATCCCTCTTGTGGGGTTAGAGACATGATTAGTGCTTAATATTTATTTTATTATGCAAATTAAATATGGTTTAGATATGATTTGGTATTTGATTTCTTCTCATGGGTTTTGTGATGCATGAATTATATGTTAGCATGGTTTGTTAATTATGGGTAGCATGTTAATGTAATGGATTGTTGGTCAATTTGTTGATTATGTTAATTAAGTGCCATCATTTTAATTCATGTGGATATTGCTTGGGGTGAGACGGAAACGACCCTCCAAAGTATTAGAAATAGCATGAGAGGACATCGGGTTTAGGTTTGACCAAAAGGATATTTGAACCCGGTGAGAGTAACCAATCCATTCGTTGGCCTTAATAAGCACAAAGGGAGAATTTATTCTAATTAGTACCTTTTAATGGAGAATTAGGAATTAATTAGGACCTAGATGTACCTAGATGGAAGGGGTTAGTGTTGGGCATCGATCCTAGGTGCGTTTGGGAGTCTCTAGGAGATCTACAACCTTAGTAACCCGAGAGGAAACTTTGGATACATTCGTGATCGCCTCTAGTCCAATTTCTATCTCGTCTATTCCTTTTGCATGATAAAATGAACCCTAGGTTACTTTGATTATTTCTAGTCCCATTTCTTACTACTTGCCCTTCATCACCATTTCTCCATTTTATTTTCTCCTATTTTATCTTGATTTCTTTTATTTTATTTGATTTCTTGATTATCAACCTTCCCGTTTGTCCTTATAAAAATGATAAAAACACGAGCTAATGTGTTCTTTCAATCCAAACTTAAACTCCTTTGGATTCGATAATTTTATTTCTTGGGATATACTTCTACAACAACCGATTATTCTTGCTTGTGAGTATATAAAATATTCAAACAAGACACACTCATCTATGTAATTATTAGATTGAATTAAACATATTAAACAAATTGACTTTAATTAAGAGGCTGCTATGACAACATGATTCCATAAATATGACAACATAATTAAACATATTCCACACTCATTTATGTAATTACCATCTCAAGTGGTACTCTACACACAGAGGCTGCTATGACAATATGATGCTTTGATTGACTAAATTGAAAATTATTAGACCAATTAAATAAATATTTAAAATAAATATTTATGTTTAATTGAACGACATTAAAAATATCTCCCCAATTTTACTTTAATTAAATTTCATGGAATATTAGATGATTCACACACATTTAAAAATATGAAAAGATTCCTTAATTAAATTAGAATTTTGAATTCCAATTTAAAACAAATTAAATTAGACAATTATTCCCTACTAAAGTATTCACCACTAAATCCTTTACAAAAATAGGTGGACATAGTTATATTCATAATCTTTTATCGATTCACGTGAATACAAAACATATATATTCACAATGTATATCCAAAATGCAAGAATTAATATACATGAAATCAAAATTCGAATGCATTACTTAAAATGATAACATGATAAACATTCTTAATCCCCAATTAAAAGAAGGCTAAATATAGTGTGCACCCGGGTGCATACGAAGCTTCGTGTGCACCCACATACAAATATAAACAAAACCATATACAATTATGAGTAAAAATGTGTACAATTTAATTGTTAATTTTTTTAATGAAAAATTGAGTGTAAAAAAATATATAATTATTAAAATACATGTATACACTATTGAATAAAAAGTTATACATATAAGAATGATGGTTTTTTTTAATGCAAAAAATTAGTGTGAAAAAAGTATACAATTATTACAAAATACGCATACAAAAGAAAATAACATGTATACAAAATAGAATAAAAAATTATACATATGGGTGCACCCTTGCACCCATGTGCACCTAATATACACTCTTAAAAGAAAAAGGCTCGTCTTCCCATAAATACCTCAATTAATTGAGGTTACAAGCACAGATACCACAGCATGTGAGATCACTATTTCTGAAATTTCTTAAATGTACCCCACCATTAGGGGCCCCCACTGCCCCTGCTCTGGGGATTGGTGGAGGAGGTAAATCGCAGGATGTGCCTCAAGTGGCATATAGGGAGGGCTAAAATTGATTTAACACGGCACAATTTAAATTAATAATTAATCCATCCGAAGCAACAATCCAAAACGAATATCAATTAACAATGTAATCAATAATCCAATTGGATTAAAATTTATAAACAATTCCAATTTATCATCCTCGAAACAGAAGATTGAATTCATAAACATTAATCACCCGTAATAAAAAAAATTACGAAAAGTAATTGGCCTCTTAATTTCCGAACATTAATCTTACAGATCTCAGAGAATCATATGTAGGGTTGTTCTGATACCACTTGTAGGAAATAAATCCATAAATTCATAAACTTTAATCCTATTATGATAAATTGAAATCTAAATTGAGTCGTGTAGGCGGAACACAAACTTTGATCTAGTGGTACAATGGTCTTTCTCAACTAATGAGTCCGTCGTAATCCCTTCTGATTGAGAGAAGAGAGAATTATGTGCGGCTTAGTATATTGGGACCATAACCTAAGAGTTTTTATATGCTATCCAACTAGGCCACCCATAATCACCTAGTCATGTAGTATTGTGTATCTACTCAATTGGCCCATAACATTATTATTATAGCCCATGGACCTTTAATTTTAATTGGATCACTTCATTAAGTTCATAAAATAATTGAATAACTAATATAATTGTATAATTGTATATGACCCATAATTAAATTATATAGGAAATTAAAAATTTACTAGATACCTATCATGAATGGATGAATATTTAAAATTTTAAAATTAAATATAAAAAGTAAATTAAAATTAAATAACTGGTATAATTATATTAACATCATTATATAAATAATATAAAATAATAAAATAAAATGATATTTCACATTTAAAAAATAAAAATAAAAAAATTCGAGGAGGGTTGAGTAGCGGGGCAGTACCCGTTGCATTCATTTCTAATAGAAATATTAAAGGTCATTTGCGACTCTTAGAAAATAAAATAGTGTTCATTGCTGCCACTCATAAGCATAATAGTTACTATTAATGTGTATTTACAGTAACATTTTGTCTTAAAGAAATTATATTCAAACCACCAAAAATATTAAATTACTTAAATTCCTCTGTTATAATTAATAGCTTTGTAATATTTTAAATAGACAAAGTTTCTTATGAGACATGTCGATCTATCACTAAAGTATACTTATTGTATAGATAAAGTATGTTTAATGGTTATTAAAGTATGATTTCTATAGTATAATGAATTATGTTGTGTCCTTTTGGTTATGGCCCAAATGTTGGTCTTCAATCCTAAGTATTGGACCCATTCCAATTAATTTGAAGAGGGCCCATAGCCTTACACTTTTGATCCCATTTAATCACCCATTTGTGACCCTTACGGGTAGAACGTGGATTTGAATTCTTGTGTGAGTTCAATGAGAATCTGAGCACTTTGGAGTTCATCCCTCGACCACCTTCTCCGGCGAAGACGACGAACACGGACGACGATGACGACCACATCCTCCTAACAGTGGTATCAGAGCGGGTTTCGTCGTCCGTCCATCTCCCGAAGCTGCTGACCGTCAGCCGCCGGTGGGAGATCGCCGCCGTCCGGCCGCCACCGGATTTTCATTGCTGGAATCGCTATCTGAGTCGCGATCTGACCGGATCAGAGCCGCCACCGCTTCCAGCCGCTGAATCTGAAGGATCTGGTCAGCAGCAACACGCCGCCGCCGTCTGCGCTCAGCCTTCATCGCCTGCACGAAATCGCGAGCTGATCGGAATCGCGTCTGCCCATCGCGGTGCTAGGGCTCCGCCCGCCTGCCACCGTTCGCGACCGCCGCTGCTCCAGATCGTGCCGCCGCTCCGCCGCTCTTCCAGTTCCAGTCGTTGCTCTGAGCCGCCGCTGAGGAGTCGCCATCTGCTCGTGATTTGCAAACTTCACTGGCATCGGATTCGCGATCTGCTCGCCACCTCTCGGATCTGACCTCGCTGGGAACGCGACAGGAAGAGGATCGCGTCGACCGCCGCTTGCTGTCAGGGTTCCACGACGCCGCCGCTGCCGGAGCCAGGGTTTCAGACGCCAGCCGCCAGCAGTTGACCGCCTGTTGAGCATGAGCGATGCTGCCGGAAGGGTTCGACAGCTGATGTTCGATGCCACCGCTCGCTAGCCACCGACGCCGATCGCTGACCTCCAACCACCGTTGCCGTTGACCGCCGGAGTTGACCGCCGACATTAGAGTTCCAGTCAGATTGGCCTCTCCATTTTGAGGAAGGGAAGTGTCTCTCCTATTCTCTTTTCAAATTGTTTCGAAAAATTTCAGATTTGATTTGTTATTTTTCGGATTATTCTTTTTTCTGAAAATTTTCAGATTGTGCCTTCAATAACCCCTAAATGTTTCTCACTTTGTATGTAGGTTGAAACTTGGTGTGGAGGCTGCCCCATTCATGTTTGCTATGTGAACAAGACTACGAGGGATCCGCCCCTGTTAAGTAACGGGCTGGTGGCTCGTAGAGGTGGTACGGTGTTCTCATCGGAGACACCGCTCTGGTGAAATAGCTTGAGCCTTTCTTATTTAATTTTCTTGTCTGATGCCCTGAGGCGGCTGGTCCTCTTATTTGCTCTTGTGTGATGCCCTGAGGCGGCTGACCCTCTTATTACTATTCTTGTTTGCTTATTTGTGATACTATCATCTTGTTCTTTCAATTTCCGCTGCTGAAAATCTGTGCTTTTGTGTTGTACTGCTCCGTTTCTTGCTTTGTGTGTGATTAGAGTAGTGTCAACCTGGTGTGTGACAGATTGTTGCTCTGTATTTTTGTATTTTTCATTTATTGTGTGTTCTACTCAACTTTAAATACCCATGGCTTCGTCCTCTTCGTTTGGACAAGCACCGTTTGATGGTAAGCGAGACTTCAGTATCTGGAAATAAAAATGAAGTGCATACTCATTCAACAAAGTGTATTCAAAGCTGTAGATCACTCGTATGATGAGGATGAAACGGATGCTAAAAAGGATGAGATGAATGAGCTTGCTTTGTCTGCGATTATCTTGAATCTATCTGATCCTGTGCTTAGAAAAGTTGGTGAGCATGTATCTGCTAAAACTTTGTGGGAAAAGTTGGATACATTGTACACTAAAAAGTCTTTGCCTAGTAAAGTGTTTCTTCTTGAAAAATTCTTTCGTTTTAAACAATATTTGGATGTTGAAGAAAATTTGGATGTGTTCACGAAGTTGATTCAAGATATTAAGCTAACTGGTGACCAGCATATTGAGGAATACACTCCTATTGTGCTTTTAAATGATATACCTGATTCTTACAGTGATGTCAAGTTTGCTATTAAGTATGTTCGTGATGACTGATGACATTACTCTTGATATTGTGGTGAATGCCTTAAAAAGCAAAGAACATGATTTAAAACAAAATGGGTGTGTTAAGAATTCTGGGGAGGTTATGCATGTTAAGGGGAAACCTAACAATCGTAACAAGAACAAGAACAAGAATAAGAACAAGGACAAAAATTCTGATGTGAAACCCCAGAATAATCAGAATGGTGACAAGAAAAAGAAGAATGCTTTAATTGCTATGAAAGGGGATATTTTGCGAACAAGTGTCCTCATCCTAAGAGGAATAATTATAATGGTCATGCTAATATTGCCTCTGAATCTGTGAATTATGGTGATGTGTTTGCTATTTCTGAAACTTGTGTGAATTATGTGCATTCATCTCTGTGTGATAGTGAATGGTTTGTGGATTCCAGTTGCACATTTCATATGACACCTTTTAAACATCTTTTCTCTTCATATAAAAATATTTCTCATGGATCTGTGTTTATGGCTAATGAAAAAAGATGTGATGTGCTTGGTGTTGGTGACATTTGCCTGCGTTTTGAAGATGATTCTGTGTTCACTTTGAAAAATGTGTGACATGTGCCTGATTTGTGTAACAACTTAATTTCTTGTGCTGTACTTGAAGATGAGGGGCTTGAGGGTAGGTGGGGAAAAGGGTTGCATGTCTATTGTAAAGGGTTCTGTGCCATCTTTGATGCTGAAAAAAGGAATAACCTGTATGTTTGTTGTGTTAAATCTGTTGTCATGTCTGCTAACGCTGTTAAAGAGGATAAAACAAATATTTGGCATGGTAGGTTAGGTCACATGAGTGGAAAAGATCTTGAAATATTGCATAAAGCTGGTTCTTTTGGTAATGATAAGCTTACATGAATTCCTTTCTGTGATTCTTGTGTGCAAGGCAAACATGCGAAGGTGAAATTCCCTGTTTCCCCGTACCCTAAGACTTCTCCGTGTAGTGATATACTTGAGTACCTGCATGCTGATGTGTGGGGGCCTTTTAGTGAGCCAACTCAAGGTGGCAATGTGTATTTTCTGTCCATTATTGATGATTTTTCAAGAAAAGTGTGGGTGATTTTGCTTAAAAACAAATCTGAAATTTTTGAAAAGTTCAAAAATTAGAAAACTTTGATTGAAAATCAAATGGGTAAAAAGATTAAGTATCTTAGAACTGATAATGGATTGGAATTTTGCAATAATGTCATGGATGATTTATGTGTCAAATCTGGAATTATGAGACATAAGTCTGCTCCTTACACTCCCCAACAGAATGGGGTTGCTGAGAGGATGAATAGGACTTTGTTAGAAAGGGTGAGGAGCATGTTGGTGTCTTCTGGACTTTCTAAAAAGTTTTGGGGTGAGGCGCTTATTACCGCAGCATTTTTAATAAACAAATCCCCCTCTGTGCCTTTAAAGGAAAAGTGCCCTAACTTTGTATTTTTGGCAAAAGTATTGATTATTCTGTGCTACGTGTATTTGGCTGTGCTGCGTTTGTGCGTCAGAAACATGACAAATTGGATCCTATGAGTAGAAAATGTATTTTTCTTGGTTATCCTGAGGGTGTTAAAGGTTATAGGCTATGGGATATTTCTGAACCTAGTTTCAAAATTGTGATTAGTAGGGATGTGATTTTCAATGAATCTGAATTTCCTTGCTTAGCTGCTCCTTTTCCTAATGTTGTGCCTTTACATGATCCTACCACCTCTTCGAGTGAGGTGGAGTTGTCTCATTTGTTATCTGATGTTGAAAACTTGCTTGACACTGTTGTTGATCAATAACTTGTTGCCAATGAACCTGTTATCAATGATGAAAATGTGTATGATATTTCTGAAGATGATGACTATGTGTTGCCTAGGAATAGACATAGAAAGAATATTAGGCTACCTGTTAGGTTTGATGATTTTCATATTGATACTCATGCATTCAATGCGTTTGATAATGTTGATTATGAACCTAAAACCTATCAAGAGGCTTTAAAATCTGACAATTATGTAAAATAGTTAAATGCTATGAAAGATGAAATGAAATCGTTGCATGTTAATCATACTTGGACTCTGGTTCTAAAACCTGCTCATTGCTCTGTTGTTGATTGCAAGTGCCTTTTCAAAGTGAAACATGAGCTTGAAAATATTATATTTAAAGCTAGATTGGTAGCAAAAGGTTTTACTCAAAAGGAAGGGGTTGATTATAATGAAATCTTTGCTCCTGTTGTTAAATTTACCACTGTTCGTATAATGCTTGCATTAGTTGCTCATTTTGATTGTGAGTTAAAGCAAATGGATATTAAAACAACTTTTCTTAATGGTGTTTTGGACAAAAAGATTTTCATGAAACAACCTGAGGGTTTTGTGGACCCCAAAAATCCTGATAATGTGTGTCTTTTAAAGAAATCCTGGCTTGAAACAATCTCCTAGACAGTGGAATAAGAAGTTTGATCAATGCATGACATCGTTGAAGTTTAAGAGAAGCTTGCATGATAATTATCTTTACTTCAAAACTGATACTTTTGTTCCTGTTTTTCTGCTCATATATGTGGATGATATGCTAATTGTTAGCCCTGATCTTAAATATGTTGAGCTTGTTCAAAAGAGTCTATGTGATAATTTTGATATGAAAGATCTTGGAGATGCTAAAAGGATTCTTGGAATGAACATTGATAGAGATAGGAAGAACCATGTTCTCTTGCTTAATCAGATTTCATATGTTGAAAAGATTTTGAGTAAATTCTCTATGATGTTTGCTAAAACTATGAATATGCCTCTTGCTGCTCACTTTGTGTTAAGTAAGGATCAGTCTCCAAAGACCGATTCTGAAATTGCTGAAATGGAAAAGGTTCTTTATTCCAATGCTATTGGGTCTGTTATGTATCTTATGGTTAGTACTAGACCAGATATTGCATATTCTGTTAGTTGATTGAGTGGGTATATGGCTAATCCAGGTGCGCCTCATTGGGAGGCTTTGAAATGGCTCTTGAGATACCTCAAGGGCTCCATGGAGATAAGTTTACGCTTTTCCAAATTTGCAAATGGTGTGAGCCTTGTTGGCTATGTTGATTCCAATTATGCAAATTATAGGGATAATAGGAAGTTTACCACTTCTTATGTGTTTACTTTGTGTGGCTCTTGCATAAGTTGGAAGTCTCAGTTACAGCATGTGGTTGCCTTGTCTATAACTGAATCTGAATACGTGGTTATTACTGATGCTTTAAAGGAAGTTATTTGGCTGCAAGGTCTTGTGAAAGAAATAGGTTTTCTTGATAAATGTGCCACTGTGTTTTCTGATAGTATGTCCGCGATTCAGTTGTGCAAAAATCCTGTTTTCCATGATAGAACCAAGCATATAGATGTTAGGTATCATTTCATTCGTGATATTGTGTGGAAAAAGATATTGTTAACTTGGAAAAGATTGCATCTGAGTTTATCCTGCTGATATGGGTACTAAATGCTTATCTGTTGAAAAATTTAGGTCTTGCATGAGGACTTTAAATTTCGACTCTCTTGATTGAAGCATGTTGTATGCAGTTCTTTCCGTGGATGTTGTGTCCACTCTTGAGCTTGTGTGCTCCGTTTATTTTGTCCTTGGGATATTTTAAACATTCTGTAATTGTGTGTCCGTATCTTTGCTCCGGCTTAGATTTGTGTATCTTTTGTGAAACCTTGGCTTTGTGTCAAATTTCTGGATCTTGCATTTGACTTTGTGTCTTTCGTTTTACAGTTGTCCGGGAAAAAGTGCGATGATGAATTCCCATTTAGTTATACACAAGGGTGGATGATTTGGGCCAAGGTGGAGATTGTTGTGCTCTTTGGGTTATGGCCCAAATATTGGTCTTCAATCCTAAGTATTGGGTTCATTCCAATTAATTGGAAGAGGGCCCATAGCCTTACACTTTTGATCCCATTTAATCACCCATTTGTGACCCTTATGGATAGAACGTGGATTTGAATTCTTGTGTGAGTTCAACGGGAATCTGAGCACTGTGGAGTTCATCCCTCGACCACCTTCTCCGGTGAAGACGACGAACACGGACGACGATGACGACCGCATCCTCCTAACAAATTATGTATTAAAGTATGATTTGTTGTGTTATAATATGATTTATTATTAACATACTTTAATTATACAATAAGCATATTTTAGTGGTGGGTCACCTGAGAGTTTTTTTTTTATATATAACATTAGGTTGATAAATGATTAGAATTTAAATAAAAATAGATGTTGCATTCAAAACCATATTAGAAAAAAGTTCACTAAAAATCATCATATTATATGAAATTTTCTATTTCTGATAATTCTTAATAACACGAATAAAACGAGCAAGGAGGATAAATAAAATAACATCATAAAATTACAACCGACCACACTAGAGTATATTTACTTGATAACTGACTTGATATCAACTGCTAAACATATCATTCTATTCATTTCTCTTTATGTTTGCTCTTTATGTTTGACATGGTTATTTTCTGTTTATAAAATTTGATATCTTATAAATGGAGTAGAATCATCAATAGATTATCGGGCTTAAATCACCGGTTTGACACGCCTATAAAACTCTACATTTATTTGTATTTGACAGTATCGGGCTTAAATCACAGACTATCAACGCATCTTGTGTGTTTGACACGCGTATAAATCTCTATATTTATTTATATTTGACACGTGAATAAATTTCTTCACACTTAATTTGGTTCAAGTAATGCTATAATATAAAATTTGGATTTGATATTTATAAACGAATAGATTACCGGCTTAAATCACCAACTTCTCATTAGTTAAAATCACCGGTTCACGAGTATACATCAATCATGATAATACGATAATGTTGAGAATTTTGAGAACTGCTCTACCGTACTAAACACCAATGCAATTCGTCCACGCAATAGAATACAGGCTGGTTTCATGAGTCTTCTGATAATGCTGAGAGTTTCGAGAACTGCTCCACCTCCTAAACACCAATGCAATCCGTCCACGCAATATATGAGGCTGGGGTTTCATGAGTCTTCTTCTTTGTACTCCGCATATCTACTTTCAAAACTTATAAAAATGAGTTTATCCAAAGACAGTGATTCACCAGAAATTTCAAATCTAATCTCAAATCCACGCTAAAGAAGAAGGACAAGAAAACCACCCACACAGTCACAATCAGTCACAGAAGGATAAAAATACCACCAACACAGTCACAGTCATGTCTACATCCGGCACCGAAAGACCCATGTCAGGTTGATGACCGAGTTTGAGCAAACTGAATCCGGTATGCTTTTTAATTACTCCCAGTCAGTTCTTTCTGAACCAACAAGAAGTACTGATGCTGAAATCAACGCTTATTTAAGCAAAATTCAGAGAGGTGGGCTTATACAATCATTTGGTTGTATGGTTATGGTTGAACGGCTCACTTGTAAAATCCAGGCTTTTAGTGAAAATATATTTGATATGTTGGGTTTAAGAAACCTAGAAGAACTACAAGACCAACAATTAATGAGTTTGATTGGGGTGGATGCAAGAAACCTCTTCACCCCTGCCTCAATAGAGCCACTGACAAAAGCCTTGAGGACGAGGGATATAGAGTCTTTGAATCCCATCTGGGTTCACTCGAGGGGTAATAATAACCCATTTTATGCCATACTACATAGGATTGATGTTGGGGTTATTATTGACTTAGAGCCTTCGCTGCCCTGATACATGCTAGTACTCAACAAGCACTAAATTTAGCAAGAAATGCTATCTCTAAGCTAAAAATGAACATTGCAGGAGGTAACATAGGTGTTCTATGTGATACTATAGTCGAAGAGGTTGAAAAGCTTACCGGATACGATAGAGTGATGGTTTATAAGTTTCATGACGACAATCATGGTGAGGTTGTGTCTGAAATTCGGAACAAGCCAGAGCTAGAGCCGTTTTTAGGGGTGCACTTTCCTGCAGTAGATATCCCACAAGTAGCTCGATTTCTATTCAAGCAAAGTCGCATTAGGATGATATGCGATTGCAGAGCTCCCCTGTTAGGGTGATACAAAGTGCAGCATTGAGAGAACATGTTAGTTTGGTGTGTTCGACGCTTCGTGCTTCTCATCAATGTCATGCTCAGTATATGTTCAATATGGGGTCTATTGCCTCACTAGTGCTGGCACTCTGTGTTAAGAACGAAGACTATAGTATGAAACTATGGGGATTGGTAGTATGCCACCACTCGTCGCCTCATTATTCTCCTTACCCTTGAGCTCTTGATGCAGGCCTTAAGTTTGCAGCTTGAGTTGGAGCTGCGAATAGAGGCTCAAATTGTAGAGAAAAATGTCCTCACATTGTTGAGAGACATGCTTCGCCGTGGCGGTCCCCCTGCACTCATGACTGATTCCCCAAATATTATGGATCTTGTGAAGTGCGACGGAGCGGCCCTGTATTACGATGGAAAATGTTGGTTTCTTGGTGTCACTCCGACTGAATCACAATTGCAAGACATTGTGAGATGGGTGCTCAGTATGTTCGATGAGACGTCGATAGGATTCAACACGGATTCTCTTATTCAAGCCGACTATCCTGGTGCAGACATCCTTGGAGATGCAGTATGTGGCATGGCTACGGCAAGAGTGACGGCCTCATACTTCGTTTTATGGTTTCGATCTCACGCTGCCAAAGAACTCAAGTGGGGAGGTGCTAAGCATGAAGCTGATGACATAGATGATGATGGTGGGAAGATGCACCGAAGGACCTCCTTTAAAGTGTTTCTTGAAATGGTTAAACACAAGAGTTTGCCATGGGAAGCTGCAGAGCTCAATGCAATACACTCACTAAAGGTTATAATGAAGGACACCCTGAAGAGAATCGAGGAAGCTAGCTCTGACATGACGGTCCCTGATATAAACGTGGATGAACTTTGAAAAAAAGAAAGAAAGAAAGAAAGAAGAACACTTTCTGGTAGAAATTTTTCACATGAGCACATTTCAGTTTTGTTTTGAGGAGATCAAATTGACAGTGTTTTGGTTCTCCCCACACCTCTTCCCTTCCTTTTTTTTTTCTTTTTTTATTAGTTCTTTTACTATTTTATCATTAGTGTTATTTATTTGTAATAGAAATAGATAAAATCACTTTGGGCAATTTCAGTTATCTCTGAGAATATTTGTGAAGACCATGTTCTGACTTTAACTTCAGAATTGGAGGCAATTTGGATGTGGGATTATTGACTTCTCATCAGCCATGCCTACACTCCTAGTTTCATTAGAAGTGTTTGTTTGTTTAGAAAAAGAAAAGAATTGGAGCTCTAATCATTGGGACATTTCCTCCAGCCTTTTCCTTATGTTGTCACTTGGGAATTAGTATTATTCTTGGCCTTCTCACTGGGTGGTGTTTTGGAGATATACATAATCCAGTTTAATTATGTACTTTGGTTTCTATCATAAGAATAAAAATTTAGGAAGATTTCTTCTTAAGCAGTCCTCCTCTATATAAGCTTCTATCTTTTGCATTGCTATAAAACCACACTATTAGCAGGGATGGTGTTGTGTTATTCATTAAATATTTTCACAACTTTGAAACAAATCATATCTATGAAATCGTTTAAGGGATTAACAAAAGTTCTCTCTTGTGTGTAGTTTTCCTTACACAAATTAAATTTTCTCTAGTTGTCTAGAGATGTTGCAACACTTAACTAGAATGCAATTAACATTTAGGGGGTGTTTGGTTATATGGAACCAGAAAGGGAATTGAATTGTTATGGAGGAAGAAATGAATCCAAACCCATCACCTTCCCTTGAATTCCCATCACTTTTCCATTCTTTTGAAAATTGAAATACTAGGGAACAACCCCCTAATAAGAAATTTACTCCCTTTCATGTGTGAAGGACCCCGGATATGGTTCGAGGCGTTGCATGTCTTTGTCACGAATGTTGTAGGCGTTTAAGTTCCGGAGTCACGAACCAAATTCAACGTGAAGAAGGCGTCGACAAACATCAAAACTCTAAGTATAATCCAGTTGAAATGGCAAAAGAGCTATTTGAATGTGTTCTTGCATTGAAATGGTTAAAACTCCTCCAAGAGAAAGAGAAAGAAAAAGGCCAAGCTGCAAAATTCAATTACGTAACAAGTGATCTTGAGCAGTTGGAAAATAACATAGTGAACTTCCATTGGTTTCTTAAACTCAGTGAAAGAAAAATGATGTACTTTGCTAATTTTATCTAATTAAATTTAAACTGAAATGAGTAATTTGCATTATTAATAAGATTTAGCTTCTTTGTAAAAGAACTGGATTCTATCATTCTGCTTACTCTCCTGCGCTATGAATACATACATACACTAAGAGAGAACCCAGAAATGAAAGCAGCGGGCTCTGATTGAGGAGACGCATAAATTAAGGGACTACTTGGTTGGGAGCAGTGGGAGGGGTAATGAGAATAGATGCATATTGATTCCCATTGTTGATGCTTGGTTGGTGTAGTTGGAATCAAAATTTCTCAATCATTCTCATTGATTCAATAACTATTCTCCACCCTTCATTCCCATTGTCATTGACTCCTTCCTGTTGAAGAAATTGTTTCAAGCAGCCCCTAAAAAAGAAAAGGGTCTGTACATAGTGAATAGCTAGCTAGTACTAATATGGAGTATATATAAAAGCAAAAACTTGAGTTTGAGTGAGATAAGAAGTGATTAGTGTTTCTATCAGGTATGTGTTATCACGTATGTTAAATGAGATAGCTTTAACTTATTATTAGGGACATCTCTATTGAGCTTCGAGTTAAAAGAGTTGTGGGCTAATCGGGCCTGTTCAAAAAGGATAAAAAATGTGAATTTAACCCTAATTCTAATGGGATTCGAGCTAAAATCGGTCAGCATTAAGAATTATACAATAAATAAAAATTATAAAAATTTATAAATACGAATTTAAAATTTAAATTAATACACACATCAAATACAAAATTAATTCATTAATTCTTTAGGATTTAAAATAATTAAAACTAATGAACAAAAAAAATTCTTCTTCCATTCCAACTTAATCTTCACGGTTACAGTAACCCAAGAAGTTTTTAAAAAAATTACTTTTTGACCAACTTTATTGACTTCTGAAAGGTAATGTAATATTTGCAGGTAATAAATAAATATGTGAATTTGTAATTAAGATGTAATTTTAGGGATGATGATTGATGTGATGTTTTCTTTCTTGAGTAATGAAGTTTAATGTGAAACTAACAAAAAATGGAAAGTGTGAAATTTAATTTGAGATGAGGGAGAAAAAAAAGTACTATCATTTCAGATGGAATTTTTTGTATTTAAAATTAATTTATTTATATTTTGTTTATAAATTATAATTATTTTTGTAGGGAATGGAGTGATAAGACGAAAAGAAATTGTGATGATTAAAATTAATATACTGTATTTATAATTATTTATAGAATGAGAGGAAATTGAAGAAAGGGAACTTATAATTATTTATAGAATGAGAGGAAATTGAAGAAAGGGAACATAAAGTAGGAATGACTATGGCTTGGGAAAAATATCAAAATTTCGGTATACCGCACTTACCCTATCGAAAAATACTAAACTTATCGAAATTTTAAGTATATCAAAATTTTTGGTAAGGTATGATACCGTATTGAATTTTTTGATACAGTAAAGGTATGCAAAATTTTAAAATCGCGGTATTTTGATATATAACGAAATACCATTTTATTTTAGTAAGGTATATATACTTAAAAAGAAATTCTAATATATTAAAACTATTGACCCATCATTGAATTTAGTAAAATTTTGGAGAACATACGTATAAGCACTATAGGGTTTATTATTTTAAATTTAGAGTATAATTGTACTTATTTTTATTTTAATTTTAATCTAAGAGTGTGTATTAATTTTTAATTAATTAATTTAGAACTTAATCGTTATCAGGTACACCAATCACTCATTAGGATTAAACTCTTACTTTTATTATGTTTTATTAATGTTTTTAAATTTGAATGTTTCAATACTTAAAGATTGAAGTGGGATGGAGAAAGTACTTAAATATCAGTATACCATTTTCTTATACCGAAGTTTCGATATACCGAACTAAGATATACCGAAACTTTATGTATGGTAAAGGTATGATTTTTCTAATACCTATATTTTAGGTATGATATACAGTATAACTAAAAAACTTTGGTATACCATACCGCCACCCCTAAAAATGACCAGTGAGAGTGGAGAGAGAGGGGGAAATGATAAGGTGTAAGAAGTGATATAATGATTGCCACCATGTTTAGATAGGAATTCCAGCTGTATAGAAAAAAAAAAGTTCAGCTCTACACCCATCCTATCAGCTCGCGGGCTAATTGGTCCAAGGCAAAAAAAAATAAAAACAACTTATTTCAACCGGGATGATAGCACAGATCTAACTTAAATTTTGATTTTAGGATTAATCGGGTCGACTTTCGAGATCCTTAACAATTCTAATTTTTATATCTGAATCGAAGATCAAATCAGTGGAAGTAATGAGTAATGGTTTGAAATTCAAATAGTTGGCCTGATTCAACCGGTAATTTAACCAGTATTTCACATATTTTCAATTACTCCCTCTGTCCGTCAGATAGGTGGACATTTTGCTATTTTGGGCGTCCGCATCAAAGGTCTACATTTCTCTTTTTGAACACATGAGACCCACATTCATCACTAATACAATAAATATATGGGACCCATACACCCCACTAATACAACTACCAACTATACATTAAATAATAATACTCCTTAATCCACGCATGTCCATCTTGTGGGCGGACGGAGGGAGTACAATATATTTTATTATAGAATCACCATCTATAAAAAAAGAATAAAAAAAATTATAATAATCAAAATTATTTTACGTACAATGTTAAAAAATCAATTTAAATAAAAATATTTTTAGTTTATAATTCCATTTCATACATAATTTATAGCGTGTTCATTAGATATGATAATTCATAATTTAATTTAAAATATAAATATCATGTTTTAAAATATAGAAAAGTAATAGTGATATATATATATATATATATATATATATATATATATATATATATATATATATATATATATATATATAATTAAAATTTAATCATGTTATTTAGTTAATCATATTAAATTGAATATTTTTTTTGATAATATTATATTCAAATTTTAAAATAAATATATATATATATATATATATATATATATATATATATATATATATATATATATATATATATATATATATATATATATTTATTTATCTACATTAAATGTTAATTAATAATTAAAATAATTGAAATTAATTTTACAATTTTTTGCAAATTTGGAGGATATTCTAGAGCTTCGAATAGAGATTTCATCCCAATATTGAGTCCGTTTTTGAGGGGTTATGTGAAGATGTTAAGGAGGTCAAAGATAGGAGGTTGCAGCTCTACAAAGATTTTTTTTTTACAAGTATATATTATTCCCTCTGTCACATTGAAACGTATGCGCTTCCTTCCTTTGTAACAGAGGGAGTAGTTATTAGTAGTTAGTTCATCAAGTACTTATTTTTATTTTATTATTTTTTTAATATTTATCACGCGCTTCCTTTGTAACGTTGTTGTTAGTAGTTAGTTCATCAAGTACTTATTTTTATTTTATTATTTTTTTGATATTTATCACGACAAGTTTTATTTTATTTTTGAGGCAAAAATGTCAATTGAATGAATGTTATGTGAAAAATGGGTAATTGATGATGAAACTCTTGAATTTGATTATACTTGTGTCCTGTGGATACTCTTAAATTGAGATATTATGTATTGTTTTAATTATTGCAGTGAATATAAGTTAACTTTTTAGTCTTAAATGTATACTTAATTTTATATAAAAAAATACTATTTTAAATCTTATTGATTTTTAATATGCATTTTCATAATCAAATGTATTAGTTGTAATTTAATAATGTATATGTTTTTATCAATAAATGTTTATATTAAAAGAAAAATCAATAATGATATTATTTTTATCAATATTTTCATCAACATATTTATTAATTTTTATTATACATGTTAGTATAAAATACTATACATTAGTGTAAGATGTAATACATTCATATGTATAATATATTTTAATATTTAAGCGTAAATATTTTAATATGCAACTGTATAAGTTGTTACTTATTAATGTATATATTCTAAGGCATTAAAGTATAAAGAATACATTCTATGTATATTAACTTACCTTTAATATAAAAAATATATTTATGAAAATAAATATATACATTAGTTGATTAAAACTTATACACAGTACATTAGCATTTTTATCAATATTTTCATCAAATATATTTATTAATTTTTGTTATACATATTAGTATAAAATATTACTCCCTCCCTCCGTTTTTAAGGTATTCATTTTATTATTTTTGGCATCTGCTTCAAAGGTATTTATTTCCCCTATTTAGTAAAAAGGTACACAATATGACCCACCACTTCCCTCTAATACAACTACCCACTTTACATATAATAATAATATTTTTTAATCCACATGCAAAAAGCAAATGTATACCTTAAAACCGAACGGAGGGAGTATAATTTTAATATAAGATATAATACATGAATGCGCATATATATTTTAATATACAAGTGTATAAGTTATAACTTACTAATATATACTCCCTTCGTCCTATAAAGAAGTTCACAGTTACTGTAGATACGGAGTTTAAGAAAAAGTTGCTTTTTGGGGTAGTTTGGTATTTTTAGGTAATAAATAAATTATAAAGTAAGTTACGTGAGTTGTAAAGGGGTGGCAATTTTGAAATTAAATTGTATTGTGAGGTTATTGATTTGTGTGTATTTCCTTATTTGAGGGTGTGAACTTGTTTGTGGGACGGACAAAATAGAAAGTGTGAATTTATTTATGGGACGGAGGGAGTATGTTGTAATGCATTAATGTATAAAAAATACATTCATATGTATATTAACTTACATTTAATATAAAGAATACTTTTATAAAAATAAATATATACATTATTGTCTTAAAATTTATACACAATAAGATATCGTATTCCATATTCCAATCTCAATCAGTTCCTTCATCCAAATAGGAAGGAATTAAGTTTCCACATTCCAATCTCAATCGTTTCCTTCATCCAAATAGGAAGGAATTACTTTCTACCGGTGGTTTCTCCACCCAATCATCAGTTTCCTTCACTCAAACAATAGCCATGGTTGATTCATCTACGGCCACAATTAAACCTAATCCAGTCCAGTTAGTCATGGTTGATTCCTCCCTGCGGAGAGGGAGCAGGTGAACGGAGAGGAGGCGGAGAGAAGAGAGTAAGGCGGCGGAGTTAGGGAGAAACCGGCGGCAGGTTTGAGAGTGAAAAGAGAGGAGAGTCGGGAGCGTTGATCACGAGTGAATGAGAGAGGAGAGTCAGTGCGTGTAAATGACCCATTTAATATTTTAGGACTATATAATGGATTCATTTTTTAAATATGGATCCTGTTTTTAGTTTACAATTGTTGTACATTAGATCAACTTCGTATTTTTCTAAAATTTTTTCTTTAATTAAATGATTATACTATTCATATTTCAACCAATATTTTTAATAAAAAAAGTTATACCCTTAAAACAAAATGTTATATTTTTATACACCTTATGCACAAGGGGACATAATAGATCAACTTCAATTAAAATTCATTTAATTAATTTAATTATTTATAATTTGTATAATTTATTTTTTTATTTTAAAATTAAAATATTACATCTCCATCTATTATCAAAAGATAATATCTGATTAATTAAAGATAATCTTGATTTAATTATTTTTAAATATCACACCTCAAAATTAATAAATAGATTATCTTTATTAGTATTTATTTAATTAAGATTAAAATTTTAAAATAAATGTTTAATAAGGTTAAAACTTGTATGTCCCGAGGACACCATGCACCCAAATACACTTTAATGTTGTATTCTTATTAATTAAAGTGTATACCTTTAAAGCAACATGTTTTATCCTTATAGACAATGTGCAACTAGACACAAGAGACCAACTCATTTAATAATGTTCATTTAATTAAATTTATTTATAATTAGATCATATAGATCGTTTTTTTTCTAAATTTATTGATATTTTAATCTAAATACTTTAATTATTAATAAACTATTAAATATTTTTATCTAATATAATAAATTAATTAAAGAAAATATAAAATAATATTTTATTTTCTAATAAGAGTTAAAATAAATTAACTTTTAAGAAACTAAATAGTTGAAATGGAAAAAAATAATAATTAAACGGCATGGTTTAAAATTTAAAATATAATAGTATTATAAATAATATTGGAACTAATAAAAATAAATAAAAAGTGCATAAAATTGAACATGAGAAGTATGTTATTGAAATAAAAACAAAAATAAAGAAAGGAGCTAAGTATATTTTTTCTAATATAAATAAATATTAACTATTAAAATATTTTAATGATTAATAAAAAATTTATTATATTTCAAATATTTATTATATAATTTATGTGAATATTAAATTAAAGATTTTAAAAAGACGAATAATTTGATATAATCTATATATATATATATATATATATATATATATATATATATATATATATATATATATATATATAAATAAAAGTAAACCTAAACTTCTACTTTTGATTTCAACTGTTTTTTCAATTTTACTCTATTTAGAAATAATTTAATTTTCATCTTAACCGTCCAATTAATGCTTTTGATTTCAATTATTAAATTTAATTATACTAATAATAAATTTTATTATTTAAATTTTACTTTTTATTTTACAATATAAATTTGGTAAATATGGGAAATATTTTTTATCTTCAATTTTAGTAAATTTAGTAATCATTCAATTTTAATCTTGACCGTCCATTTCATAATTTATTTATTTATTTTTAAATTAACAATATAAATTTGGTAAATATGAAAAATATTATTGGCATATATTCTACTGGTTATCTATCAATATACTAATTTTAAATCAATATATACCAAGTAATATATTTTAATTTAATCTATATATAATATAATATCTTTCAACACAATCTTTGATAATTTTATACCTTTATTCCTATATTGATTGCTTTCAATCACGATAATTCATTCTTTCAAATTATTCTATATAAATATTTTCATTACCTAATAATATCCTTACTTTTTTTTTTCTTTTTGGTGCTTTTTTTTCTTCCATATTTCACTTTCGTACTATATCTAATCTACTTTAATTTGTTTTATCTTTTATACTGTACTTTTATTTGATCTTGCAGGTTCATTCTTTGAGGTATCATTCTTCTTTTTTATTTTTTTGTTATTTTTTTCTCTTCTGTTTTTAAATTTTATTTATAATTCTATAAACCCTATTTCTATATTTTATTTTATTTTATTTTTATACTTTTATTTGATCTTATTTTTATGTTCAATCACTCTCATATTGAGTGCATGTTCAATAATTCTCATTTGAAGTATCATTTTTTTTTGTTTTTGTAATCTTATTTTCGTTTTTTTTTTATTTTTGTATTTTCTTTATAATTCTATAAACCTTATTTACATACTATAATTTATTTTATCTTATATATTTTTTTTGATCTTATTTTCAGGTATCATTCCATTTGAGGTATCGTTCTTCTTTTTTATTTTTTGTTTATCTTATGATTTATGTTTTTTCTTCGTTTTTTGTGTATTCTTCATATTCTATAAACCCTATTTTTATATATTTTTTTAATCTTATTGATTTTATTTATTTGAACTTATTTGTAGCTTCAATAATTAAAAAAATCATCAATGTTTGAAGTGATAAATTTGGACAATCCATAATTAATTTTAGAATGTTTTATTTATAATTTTACAAACTCTATTTTTTTACTTTAATTTATTTTATCTTTTATATTTTTATTTGATCTTATTTTCAGATTCAATCATTCTCCTTTGAGGTATCATTCTTTTTTTTCGTTTATTTTATGATTTATGATTTATGATTTTTTCTTCATTTTTATTATTTTCTTTATATTTTATAAAATCTATTTTTATAATTTTTTAAACCTTATTGTTCTTATTTTTATTTGATCTTATTTGCAACTTCAATAAAAAAAAAGTCATCAGTGTTTGGATTGATGAATTTATTTTATTTTAATTTTTCATTTAATTATATTTCCATTAGGATCATCTCTATAAATATTCTTTTAATTTAATTTTTAGGATTAATGTATGAAATTTATTTTTGAAAATTTGTGATTTATTTTAATTTTTCTTTCAATTTTATTTACATTAGAATCGTCTCCATAAATATTATTTTAATATTTATAATTTATTATATTAACTAATATTTTATATTTTATTTATCCATATATTATTGAATTAAAAATAAAATATAAATTATAGTATACTATATCTTTCTTAAAAATTCTAATCTTAATCTTAATATATATAAAAGTAGAATAAATCTAATCCTGACCATCTATTTCTAAAATAAATCTCAGCCACCCATTAAAATAATTAAATAATTATAATTATGACATTTTCGAATTAGGAAATAATTTAGTAAAATTCTGAGTATCTATTTCTTAAACAAATCTCAGTCGCCCATTAAAATAATTAAATAATTATTATAATTATGAACAAATTTCAGCCACCCATTAAAATAATTAAATTAAATAATTGTAATTATGAATTTTTCAAATTAGGAAATCTAATCCTGACCATTTATTTCTAAAATAAATCTCAGCCACCCATTAAAATAATTAAATAATTATAATTATGACATTTTCGAATTAGAAAATAATTTAGTAAAATTCTGAGTATCTATTTCTTAAATAAATCTCAGTCACCCATTAAAATAATTAAATAATTATTACAATTATGAACAAATCTCAGCCACCCATTAAAATAATTAAATTAAATAATTGTAATTATGACTTTTTTAAATTAGAAAATAATTTAGTCAAATCTAGAATAAATTCAATCTTGGTCATCTATTTCTTAAACAAATCTCAGTCACCTCTCAGCCACCCTTTAAAATAATTAAATAATTATAATAAATCCAATCTTGACCATCTATTTCTCAAACAAATCTCAGTCATCCATTAAAATAATAATTTAGTCCAATCTAGAATAAATCTAATATGCCATCTATTTCTTAAACAAATCTCAGCCACCCATTAAAATAGTTGAATAATTATAATAAATCCAATATTGGCCATCTATTTCTCAAAAAAATCTCAGCCACCCATTAAAATAATTAAATAATTATAATTATGACATTTTCAAATTAGGAAATAAGTTTTAACAAATCTCAACCACCCATTAAAATAATTAAATAATTATAATTATGACATTTTTAAATTAAGAAATAATTTAGTAAAATTTGAGTATCTATTTCTCAAACAAATCTTAGTCACCCATTAAAATAATTAAATAATTATTATAATTATGAACAAATCTCAGAAACCCATTAAAATAATTAAATTAAATAATTGTAATTATGACTTTTTCAAATTAGGAAATAATTTAGTCCAATCTAGAATAAATCTAATCTTGGTCAGCTATTTCTTAAACAAATCTCAGCCACCTCTCAGCCACCCATTAAAATAATTAAATAATTATAATAAATCCAATTCTGTCCATCTATTTCTCAAATAAATCTCAATCACCCATTAAAATAATTAATAATTATAATTATGATATTTTTAAATTAGAAAATAAGTTTTATTTATTAAAACTTTAATAATATTAAATAGAGTCTATTTTTTTTTAATTTTGGGACCAATCAAATTGTAGGGATGGAAAGGTCCAAGCCCGCATAATTAAGTCAAATCATCCATTGACCAATCAAATTGCGAGTTATATATGGGGATTCCTTACCCTTCACCTATATAAGAAGCCCTCCTCCATTCATTCTAAATACATTGAAAGCGATTCTCTATGAAGATTAAAGACTTCAGAGTTGTCTGAATAATTCTTCAAATTCTTCAACGAGAATCAACTCAAGAAAATCTCAACCACCCATTAAAAGAATTAAATTATTATAAGGGTTTAGGGTCTACAGAGGGTTTAGGTTTTGAGTTTATGACATAATATATGTTTTCATTCAGCCACCCATTAAATTAAAACAATTAAATAATTATAATTATGACTTTTTCAAATCAGAAAATAATTTAATCGAAATCTTGACCATCTATTTTTTAAACTAACTTCAGCCACCAATTAAAATAATTAAATAATTATAAGGGTTTAGGTTTTAGGGTTTATGGCATAATATTTCCAGAAAGTTTAAGGTTTAGGGTCAAATCTTAGCCACCCATTAAAATAATTAAATAATTATAGTTATGACTTTTTCAAATCAGGAATAAGATATTATTTATTAAAAATTGAATAATATATTTGAATATATTCAAAATTTTAAAACAAAGGTCAGTCACCCATTAAAATAATTAAATAATATATACACAAAACTTTATATGAGTCTTTTAAATTATTTGCAATGGAAGTTTGGTTGAGTTAATTAATAGTAAAACATTTCATTAATTGATTGATGTTTATAAAATAGTAATATATAGTTTGCTCTTATAATTTTGATAAAAAATGCATTTTAACCTCATTGCAAAAGATATTAGTAAAATTATACGAATTGATCAACTTAACAGACTCGCAAAGTTTTAGAAGTGATTTGCTCATAACTACATTAGACTTTAATATTTAAACATTAGATTAGATATAATTCAAATAAATATTATTCGGTCAAAAATCATAAAATTAAGTTAAATTGTTGTCCTAAAAATAACACATCCAGTGCAACGCACGGGGTCAGTTACTAGTTGAGATTTACAGAGAGGTTATATTTATTTTTTAAAAAATAAATAGATATCAATTAAAATAAAATAAGTTTAATAAAATTAATAATAGAAAGTTAATATATACTCTATTTATCTTAAATATCGAATCAAATTTAATGTTATAAAAAATAAACATATAAACAATGCGATTTAATTGATATACAAATTCAAATAAAATAAATAAATAAATAAATTATATATATTAATTATGGTTAAAAAAATAAATATAAAAGTACATAATTATAATACACTTAATTCTTTTTGTGCAACGCACGGATAGGTAATATCTAGTTTTTATTAATAATAGATTTATAATAAAATAATTATAAACATTTGAACTTTTTTACACAAAGTAAATTTATTAATAAGATAAAATAAAAAAAAATTACATGATTGGATGGATATTAAGAGAGAGAAGTTATACATTTATTGTGTTGTTATAGTAGAATGCGTTATTGTTACTTTTCATGGATGACATGCTATACAAGTATCCAATCATTTACTAAAAGATCTAATGGCTAAAATTAAGTCAACCTAATATAATGGTTTAGAAGGCCCTAAGTCATGTGTAAATCAAAATTAGCTAAGTAACTCCCAATATTTAAACAATCATTGAAATGCCTACAACGCCTTATAAACAATACCTACATGTTAGAAAATTTCATTTACAAAATTCTCAAACACCTATTAACGCATCCAAAATAAAAAGATATTATTGACATCTTTTTTCACCTTTTAGAAGAGACTTTAAATTAGGAATGAATTAGGAAAGGAGCCTTGGAGAAGGGGGAGTAAGGAGTCTTGGTATATACTAATTACTGACTATACTAACAACTAATATTTACCGATAAAAAAAAATCTTTGGGTCCTACACTGCCTTCGAATGTCTGCACTAATTAAAAGCCTAATAACTAATAAGAATAAATTGAAAGATATATTGAAAATATCTCAAATCAAACCTAATTGAGAAGGAAGTACGACTGCTTGCGAGATGACAAGACATAGACACTACAAGAAACTGCAAGATTACCGACGAAAAAAATCCGTCGGTAACATATGAAAAATTCGTCGGTAAACCATTTACCGACAGATTACCGACGGAAATGAATTTGTCACGAAAAAATCCGTCGGTAAATTCAAATTTCAAAATTAAAATAAATAATAACTTACCGACGGATTTTTCCGTCGGTAAAATTAGCGACGGAAAAATCCATCGGTAAAATGCAAAAGGAAAAATAAAAAAAAATTAAAATATATTTTTTTCAATTTAATAAATCTTCAAAAAACCACCTAATATAAATTCTTCCCTCAATATAACATTGAAATTAAAAACTCTACATAATTTCAAATATCTAGAGAAAAAGGTTATCTTTAAATTCAGCAATTTTTGGTAAGTCAAGTACAAGAATTTGGTCTACCTACTACAATTCCTATTACATCAGTTTAGAACAAATAGAGAAATTACTCTACCTAAATAATTGAATACGATCCCACAAAAATAGAAATTGGTATATCTTTGTCATCGCCTTTTTTCCCTGTTGTTTTGATTCCAAAAGCTTTCACCCAAAGCAAACTGCTGACTGGACTCCTAACACAATAGAAAAACTACTTTGTTACAAAAAGAAGTGGTCACAAAAGTGGTATAAGAAAACATGTTAAAATTCTCACGTAACTAAAAGAAACATACATTTGTAAAAAACAGATGCTTTCAAGTAAATGATTAAGCTGACTAGTTGATTGCTTCAGTTTAAATGCGATAAATATCTTAACAAATATTCACAAGCAAACAAAATTCAACCTTGGACCATCTTCTACAAAGCATATATAGCCAAAGAATCAGAGTTCACAAAATTATTAGGTTTAGCTTAGGAATAGATATTCGAAATTATTTAGAGAAATGTCTTATGAATATATGCTATACTGGAAATAGAGAGTCGAGACATCAAACCTTGTAGGAAGATAGAAGAGTGGATTTATAAAACCACATTTTTTAACAGCTTTAGATACCTTCATCACTTGATCCTTTTTAGTAGGAAGTTCTATCCGATAGCTACAACAAAAAAATTAGAAAAAGAAAATAGAATGACGATTCAGAAAATATGTCAACAACTTGGCAGTAGAAAATTTAGTGCAATAGACTCACCATGGAATGATGTCTTTAACAATAGCCAACAAGATATTGAAATATGCGATCAAACCTATAAAGTAGTAATTTTTTGTGTTAGTTCTTGAATACCATCTATTATTTATCATACATACATGTGGAAAAAAAAGAACTAATCTTATTGTCACATGAGGGCACCATGATGGGGTAGACAGAAGTAATCATCTTGGGTAGAAACTCACATGATGGAGTAGCAGAAGTAATACCTCATGATCTTGAGAAGCAGCAACTTTATGTTTGTGTTTATCAGCCATGAGAGAGAAATTTCAAGCCAGTCCCAAATTTTAAACCAAATTTAGGATGCAATTCTACTACAAACATGCAAAGAGTAAACAACTTCAGATATTAGTTAAAGCTCAGGTATGACAACAAAGTCCTACGTAGCATTAAATCTATTTGGATGATAATGGTCAAGCTCTGCTGCCATCTCAGCCCGCAAATCTATATCAACCACTTCCAAGGCATGTGATTAGAATAAATGCTTTAGCATAATCTTCCACGAGACTAATGATAATGGAGAAAGAGCAATAAAGAAAATACTTCTCACCACTTCAATTTAAGCAACTAGACAAGAGAATAATTTCACATTGGTTGACCAAAATGAATATATCATAGTGCAAGTGGAGGTCTTATGTTTATAGGAACTGTATCTGTTTTTCAGAATTTCCTTGGAAGATTATCGCTGTGTAAAAATTAAACGATGTGATATTCTAAATTCCATGTGTTTTTACTTTAGAGTGAAGATACTATCTAATTAATCGGATGTGATTCACCTAGTGTTAAATAGAAACTCATGCACCTGAAAGTAATAAGCATTATTAGTGATATACTCCCTGCCATTTATTATTTGTAAAATAACTATGATATTCTTGATTTGTTATTACTTATTTTAACTTAATTTCCTCAGTTTCTTATTTATCATGTGTGGTTCACATACATAATTCGATACTTATTGTGATGTCAAAGTATGAATGGAACAGTGAAAAACCTTCTATATTACTCTGCAACCGTACATCTGCAGAGTGAGAGGCAAAAAATGACCAATGAGGTGCCTTGCTAACTCGTTTCGTTGGCTCTCAGTTCCATGCTCAAAGAACTGTAAGTTGAGCAATATAACATCATCATCAAAAGGTTTATATGTAACAATAAAATGCATAATAAACAAACATTACCTTTTGTATGACATAATTGTAGTTCAAAGCTCATGAGATTAGAAATATACAGCAACCCCCCACCCCACCACCACCACGACGTAGTAGATGCAACACTTTCACATTCGCATTAGAAGTGCGATCGTTGCAATCTTCAAAGTCCCCCAAATAAATCAAGTATCAGTCAATCTCAGCTTTACAGTATTCCTTCAACAGTTTTTATCATTTATCCATTCTCCTTCAAATTACAAACTTCACCAGGTCATTGATTTTGTGTGTGTGCTTGAGAAAAAAGAGTAGAGGATATGTAGTTGGTACAGTAAAGATTAAGGCTCAATATCCAAACTGGTGTAGAAATTTTAAACATTCTTTCAGCTCAAGAACATAATCGACAGGTATTTTTGAAAAAGAGTTCAACGATGGAGGAAATGATTCAACGAAATCAAAGCTCAAAACTCTAATTAAAATTTTGGAATAAAAAAAATAAAAAGATAAAAGGGGAAATAGACGAGAACCTCAATTGCTCGTCCAACATCATAAAGGTGAAGCTCCAGTGAGCGGGCGACCTGGAGTGGCCAGAAACAGTGGGCGGTAGATGCGGCGGTGACCTGGAGGCACGTGTCGATGGCGTCGCGAGCTGGATTGGGACGCACCGCGAACTGGACCGGGATGCGTCACGAACAGTTGGCGCCGGTGACGCCGTGAGGGTGGCGTCGCAAGGTTGGTGTCGCGTAGTGCAGCCGACAGCGGGAGGGGGGGTGGCGGGTTCTTCAATTTAGCCGGGGAGTAAGAATTCGATTACATTTTGGAACGATTTGGGAATATTGATGAATTAGGGCTTCGATCAGTTTGTTTGATTTTGGGAGTTGAATTTGATTTGATTTTTGAAAAATAAGTTTGGGTTTGGGACTACCGCAGCAGATCTACTACAGCGGCAAGACGAACGGTGGTGAGAGGAGTAGACTCCGGCAACAAGGACGAACTGTGGTTTCTCAATTTTTGGGGTTGAAAACGTATGAGATCCCTAATTTTATTACACTTAACATTTCTGATGGATATATTTCGTCGGTAATGTTAATTTAATTAAAATAAATACTATCTAAAAATACATAATTCCATTTACATGATTAATTTTCAGAATAAAGATTTTAAATTTTACCGATGAAATTTTTCCGTCGGTATTATTTTTTAAAAGTTTACTTAATTTTACTGACGAATTATTTCTGTCGATAATTTTAAAATAATAAAATTAATTATTTTAGATTTATTTCTGTGACAAATATAAATCGTCAATAATTTATGTGCACACAAATTCGAAAAAATTACTGACGAATTAACAACCGTCGATAATTTTTTTCATAAAAAAATTCATAAGATATTTACCGACGGAATATTTCCGTCGGTAAATTTCCAGAAAATAATTCCTCCTAAATAGCGACGAATTTTGTGACGGAATTTCTAACCGTCACAAAATCCATCGGTAATCTGTCCGTAATAACGTCGAAAAATTCTTTTGATTATTTTTTCTACATAAATTGACTTATTATGATTATTCGTCGCTAATCCGCCGGGAATCCATCAGTAATTACTGACGGATCTGATCCGTCGGTATTTCTGTCGGTATTCTGACAGTTTCTTGTAGAGAGAGAAAGAGGACCGCAAGGTGTGTGACAAAAGTAGCAGGCATTTAGGTTTAGGAAAGTAGTAGTAGTACAACAATTTAGTCCTAATTCAAATCTATTAAAATCACAAGAAATGCATTGAGAAAAAAATGTCGAATAAAATAATAAAAAATCTATTCCCTCCATCCCATTTAAAGAGGATATTTTTTCCATTTTGATCGTCTCATTAATAGGGTCCCCTTTTATTTTTTAAACACATGGGACCCACACCCCCTCTAATACAATTAAAATATGCACACTTCCACTAATATAACTACTCACTACACAGTAAATAATAATAATAATACTCCTTAATCTACATGCAAAAAAGCAAAAAAACCCTCTTATGCCGAGACGAGGAAGTATAAAAATGATACATAAGCCCCAAATTCCTCCTAAGACGAGACATCACTCTCCTTCAATATACAAGGAATATAGAGGTGATCGCCCTTGAGTTTTCAAAATCTTATACTTACTGTGTAGAAATTTTCATTTCACACCCTTTAAATTTGAAAATCAATACTTTGAGAATATCTCACATTGAGAGTATTTATATTAATATTTTTTTTAATTACTTTTATTTTTTTATTAATAATATTATCAATTTTTATTTATTATAAGTTAATTATAAAATAGTTTAATTGAATGTTTCAATTATCATTTTTCCATCGGTTAAATATCTTTTTTTATTAAATATTATTAATTTTTATCTGTTTAGTATAAGTGTGGCTAAAATGGGACAAAATTGAAATACTAGTTATACCATAATAGACAGATCTTGGATGTCCTGTTATATTTTGGTGTTACAGCTCCCGTTACACGCGTTAGATGAGTGATACGTATGCGGAGAGAAAAATCTCAACATTTTCCTTTAGGGTTGATTGTTAGGGTATAGAATAGTTTATCCTACATGTCAATCATCCAACAGTTTGTAACAGGAGATGTAACACCAAAATATAATAGCTGATCCGAACTGCAATAGACAAATTTTTTAGAAATAAAATAGCATCGCTTAAAAAGAAGTCTAGATTCGTGATGAAGCTGTGAAATGTGATCTACTATCATACGCAAGTAGCTAAAAAGATTGATATTTTCATATATAGGTATAATATAAATTACAGCAATGTTGATTGTGATGGCCAAGAATGGGGAGTAGCAATGCATGTCTACATCTTACTTGCCATTTATCTAAGCTAATCTACTAATAAATTGTGTAGAGCTGTCGAACAAATTTCATAATAAGTTTAACCTGCATATAGCTGCACTTCGGGTTATACAAACATAATATGTGTGTATTTAGACAAATCTACACATTAGCACGTTGATTTTAAAGTTGTCGATGGTCGATTCTGGATGGGAGTGGAATGTAATGTTGATGTGGCCGTATTAAATTTAACCTAATCGGATGATTGAGAGAGTTAATGGTAAAGGCGAGAGGATTGTGTCCTGGGAGTTAAATTATGAGGCTAAAACTTGCGACAAATTCTGCATTTTTTTAAAAGTTATATTCTTTAATATTAAATGTTATACCCTTTATTATAAGAACGTGAATTCTTTATTTTTTGAAAAAAATTAATTTTTTAATAAAATATTTTTGCTATTTTCAGTCGATCTTTTCAATGAAAAAATTATACTTTTATTAATTAAAATGTATATCTTTAAATCAAAATATTATATCTGTTACATATTTTAATATGTAATAAGGTTAAGGAATACTCTCTATTCATTTAGAAGAGTTACATTTACTGTTTGCACGTAGGTTAAAGAATATAATATTTTAATATGTAGTGGATTGAGAAATATAATATTTTAATATACAATGGGTATGTTTATTAGTGTTGTGTATAAGGCCTATAAAAATATATTAATTGTTTTGTGTTGGTACCATCTACCAAAAAGAAAAATATAACTCTTGTTGCGGGGATGCTCAAAATGAATAAATGTATCTCTTGTAGTGGATGAAGGGAGTATAATATTTTAATTTATAGTGAGTAGTTGTATTACTGTGCCAATGTAAGAAAATTAATTGTCTTGTAAGGATCTTACTTATAAAAGAATGAAAATGTAAACCTTACTATAAACAAAAATGACAAAATGTAAACTTTAGGATGGAGGGAGTAGCACATTAATTAATCTTAAAGCATTTACATATTTGCCTTGTAGTATTTCGCACATTGCCTTGAAAGTATTAACATTTTAGATCAAATTGGATAGTTGGACATTTACTTGACTAGCCCTGGCCTTGCCTAAGATATGCCCTCGGGTTGACGGTTGCAACTTTTTAAAAAAATATATTTTCTCCGTTTCCGATTCGGATCTCCTGTTATATCACTACAACATAAATGATGTTATGTTACACTTCATAGTAATACTTTTATTATATATAACACTTAATTGTAACACTATTTAAATTTTAATAATATGTAATACTTGTTTTATATGTAACATCAATAAGTAACATTTTTATGAAAGTAACACTTTTTAAATAACATTTTTATAAATATAACACTTTTCAGATTACACTTTTTTATATGTAATATTTTAGTAGTATCATTTTTCATATTACACATTTTATGTAACACTGAAATATTTAACACAATCTTATTACATTTTTAAATACATAACATTTTATATAAATGAAATATGTAATATTTTATATAGTTTGAATAATAAAAAAAACTAACACACTATTAAACAATTTATATATTATGCAAGTTCAAAAAAAAATATATGCTCATATAAATAAAATGTTTATTATGTAAAATATTTATTATGTTATATAAAAATATTTGTAATGTATGAAAAAAATATTTATATTTATTTAAAATAATTTTAATACACATAAATTTATTTAAAATAACAATATATTTTAATTATATAATATGATTATTTTTAATTATTTAAATTATTATATTTCTTAATAAAATTATATCGTATAATATAATAATTTTTAAGATTAATTAGTATAATAACAACTCAAAGTTTAAATGTACTAGATAATTTTAAAAAGGAATTATATTTTAACAAATTAAATAAAAATGTTGATGTCATGTATAATAAAATAAAAACTCAAAGTATTAATAAAGTTACAGTTGGTCAAGGTGGTAGAAGTAACTTATTCTTAATAGGAAGTCAAAGGTTCAAACCTTGTTAGTGCATTTTTTTCCCTTATAAAATGTGTTACATAAAAAGAATATTTTATGTAACATTTACAAAGTGTTAAATAAAGTTTTTCATCTGTAACATTTTTTTAAAAATGTTATTAATGATCGAAATAGTAGTACTTTAGACAATAAGCAGCACGGGCAAACATTGCACCATAAAAATGTTACATATTATTTACAATAACACATTTTTGCTATTAAATAACACTTTTGACGTGTTATATAAAGCAAGTTATGTTGTGTATTTTGGTGTTACATCTACTGTTATAAATCGTTGGATGATTGACACGTAGGATAAACTATTCTATACTATAACAATCAACCCTAAGGGGAAATGTTGAGATTTTCTCTCCACATACGTGTCACTCATCTAACGAGTGTAACAGGAGATGTAACACCAAAATATAACAGGACATCCAAGATCCTCCGTTTCAACATCAATTTCTCACTTTTCGTTTTTGTTTGTCTCAACTTCAATTACACACTTTATAAAAAGAAATGACACTCAATACTACCCTTACAACACACTTTAATTTCAAAATTGTTACCATTCATTTCACACATAACATACTTAAAAATTTATTTATTACCAAAAAATATCACATTACCCTCAAATCAAAAAGTGTTTTTTTTATTTTTTTTAAAATTTGTGTATCTACTGTTGCTCATTTTCTCTAATTTTGTACTTTTAATTTTTTTTCCACCTAAAACACAATAAAAAACTTTAAATACACATTTTCTCAAATATATGGAATGTAAGAGACTTGTGCTAATATATAACAATAATCTTCACAAAGGGTGTTAAACTGAATATTAAAACACGCAAATTTTCACACTCAACATGAATCACCTGGGTTGAACTACCTAACTTGCGGTCAATTGAGTTGAACCAATAGAAGTGGACCACTTGAAATGAGGTCAATTAGGCTAGACAAGCTAATCTGAATCAGTTGAGCTCGACCACCTGAGTTAAACGACTTGAGCTAGTGATCTGCTTGAGAAGATTTGACGAACTACTTGAGCCAGCTCAAAATTGAATAATATTTTCGTTTAAACTTTAATTAATCCGAATAATTGCCACATCAGTCTAATCAAGTATCCATGGTTAATTTGTTGATGCATACAAGATATAGTGTTTAAGTAGGGTAGCATCACGAATATATGTTTTGAAAGGCAGCCTCAAGAATATATAGGATAGGGTATTAGGGTGGGCTGTACCCATGCATGCAACTTGCGAGTTAGTCCTCCCCAACATCCACCCAATCTTTCTTCCCAACTTGCTTTGTCAATTCAATCCAACTCATACATTTTCTGATCATACAATTTATTTATTTATTTATTATTACATTATTATTTATAAAAAAAATAAAAATTCATGTACAAATAAAATCGGCTATCTTCGCACTAAAGGACAATAAATCAGCCTCAATTGAAACATATTTTCCTCAATTACGTCCGGATGATTGTTTATAATTACGGTAGGACATAAAAAAATTGTAGGGTTGGAAACGGGACGGGTATGAGGCGGGTTTTAACAATACCATCCCCGAACCATTTGAAAACTTTCATTCCCGAACCCGACCCATACTCATCGGGAATTAATTTTGCATCCCATCCCCACCCCTATTGCCTATCGGTGTCGGGTATCGCCTATCGCCTAGGATTAATTGTTTATACTTGGGATTTAGAGATAATTATAAGGGCATAATTGTAATTTTACTTTTGTGGTTTTATGATATATTTCATCCTTAATTTAGGGAATGTTCGTGAAGAATTTGAGAATTAGATCCACCCATCGGAGACGCGGCCATTGAATTTTTTGTAAGATCTAGAACACAACAATTGTACGATCTCGAACACAATCGGTGCTTGAACAAGATCTGAAAAAAATCTATCAACGGTGTTGGTATTGCAGCAATTGTTTGGCCTCTGCACGTGCATGCGAGACGGAGTTGTTGACGTAAGGAGACGCGGAGAGGAGAGGTGAGCGAGAGAGGTGGAGGCGTAGGGAGGAGAGAGTTATAAAGAGAGCGCGAGCGAAACAACAATTTGTTTAATGATCCATTTAGGCTCAATTTCATACAAGTATTCTAGATCATAAGTTGGGTTTGACTCAATTGATACTAACAACATATGTACAATAGAAATTGGCTTGGATATAAACTTAAAAAAGAAATAAAATTCCAGCAAGGCACGAAGATTAGATATTGATAAGGTACAATAGTAGAAAATTACAAATCCTCCTCTCTCGATCTATATATACATGGAGATCAAATAGGTCCCTCCACACTACAGCTCACTCCTCATAATTAGCATCAGCTACTTGTCTCTCTTCTAACTACAACACGCATGGACAAACTACAAAAATCAGAGATGGCGAAGCTTCTCCTAATCGCTTCTCTTCTCATCACAACACCTCTGCTCTCCTCATCTCAAAGGTCCAAATATCTCTATTTCATCCTCAACATCCTCATTCTTCTTCTTGGAGCTGAAGCTGGTCTTCTCTCTTTCTTCCTTCATCCAACACCAAACATCACCCCTCACTTTTCTCAATCTAATGACAACAACAAAGTCCCAGAAATAGAGATGATCAAGAAATCTCCTTCAACTCCTACCATATTCTTCATCCAAGCAGAAGAAGATATCAGCTGCAGCAGCAGTATGGAAGATTATGAGGAAGAAGAAGAGAGTATAGACGACGAAGAGAGAGAAGAGGAATTGTTCCAAAAGGCTGAGGCATTTATTGGGAACTTCTATAAGCAGTTGAAGATGCAGAGAGATGAATCTTGGAAGGATGTTCATCAAAAATATCATTTTTAATCACCCTGCAGCTATGATCCATATTTTTTTAATCCAAATACTAATAATTTGATTCTATCTTCTAATTATATTCAATCAGCTTATTAAGTACTCCTACTAGATATATATACTGGGTGTGTGCATGCAAATTGTAGTCAATGTTGGGTTAATTAGGGGCTTATTTGAGCTTCATATTCTTCAATTCGTTACATGAATGAATAATATCAAATCACCAATGTTCTTAAGTTTCCCAACTTATACTAGCTAGATTAATGCACATAGCTTCTTGCCTTGGAATACTTATGGATTTTCATTTTGCAATCCCCAATTTTTTTGTTGTTGTTAAGTTGTTTCTTTTTTCAGGAAAACAATTGGTAATTTCTAAATTTAAATTAAAAAAATAAAATAAAAATGGTCCTACAAGTGACAGATTCCATTATTCCAATTTTGAAGGATATCATAATTTATATATATATATATATATATATATATATATATATATATATATATATATATATTATCTTTTGTTCTAAAAATTAAAAAATATCACCAAATTCAAAAGAAAAGGCATTGTTAAAATTTTTAAAATTTTAAATTTTATGAAACATGTGGAATTTTGAAATTTTATAGTATTAATTAATTTTGAAACCGTATTAATTTTATAGTATTTAAAATCATATTAGTTTATTTTTTTAAAAAGTAATTTTTCATGTACAAAGAGTAATCAATAAAAACAAGGTTCACATCATATGAATGTTTTGTTTGCCTACAATTAAATTCTGGAGAAATTATTTTTGATGCTTTACAAAGATAATATCTTAAATGTCACAGTTGAAAAGAAATGAAAAGATACGCTTTTATCCACTTATCACTAATTGCGTCAAGTGAAAAGTGCGTTAAGCATCATGCGCTTTTGTTCACAACAACATACTTCCTCGGTTTTATCCAATTTTTTTAGTCAAGTTCAAAGGAATTAGTTGAGGTGTTATAGTGTTAATTAAAGTACTGATTTTTTCCGGCCCGTTTGATCTGCACCCTACTCACAAGAGATTCGGATTCTTTTTTCTACATTTCATATTTCAAAAAATTATTTCTAATTTAGAGTTATGATCAAAAGTCAAAACGGTGAGATAGTGAAATTTTCGTGAGTTCTTTATATAGATAGAAAATCAAAATAGATGAGTGGACGCAAAAATAGAAGAAGAATTATATAAGTCTAAAAATCAAAGAATTAATAAGAAAATAAATATTCTGAAAAAAATTCATAACCTAGTGTAGATCATAAATCCAACATAAGTCAAAACTTCAAAACTCCTGGATGGATAATTGAACTTCTTTTTATTTATTTAATTAATTTAATAATCAAACTATTACGTATAAAATAAAAAATTATTATTATTATAATTATTCAATTATTAAGTATTAATTATTACACATTATTCTATTTATATAAAATTATATTTAATATTTTTTAATGACAACTTTAAAATTTTTTAAATTAAATTAAAAAAAGTAATAATATTTTTTAATAAAAAATTATGTGAATTAAGAAATTCCCTGACTTCCTAATTTATTGAATCTCTTTGTGCAGTCACTACTAAAAAACGTGTTTCGTCATCACATAATTTACTATCCGTAAAATATATGATACTAAAAACAGTCGTTCACATAAAAAATATTCGCTCAGATACAAACTTGAAGAGATTAGTATAATTATCATCGGATAATATTTTGATGACACCATTTTATATGTAGTATCAATCTATTTTTGATACAAATTTATTTTAGCATTATATATATTTTTTTAATCGTTACAAACTTAATTCTTAGTATCAAGATGTTAATGGAGATGTAATCTAATTTCTTTTTTGGTATTAAAATATTTCTGATGCTACTATTGGTAGCAGAATTTTTAGATGCGAATGAGCTATTTGTCATTAGCATCAACAATTAACGCCAGTTTTAATAAATTTTTTTGAAGACATCAAGCTTTTTTTGGGTATCAAAATTATTTGATTCTGTTGTGAAATATTTTATATGGATATTACTCCATGTATATCATTAGAATAGGAAGAGAGCTTATTACTATTGTACCATTTCTCTTCACTATATAAAGAGTGAGTATTTTGTACAGATATTAACATGAACGTTAATGAAATCTCTCTTTCCCATATTTCATATTTCTTTATTCTTCTCTTCTTCTTTATATTTCTATTATTATTCTTCTTATTAAATAGTTTATAACACGTTATCAGCATGATGCTTGCGATGGGAGGGTGTGTTGTGAACTTGAAGTTCCCACATCGCTCGCACACGGGATTTTGTTGCTGCTTATAAGCAGGGCTTGAAGCCTTTACTTGTGGACGCGTTTTAAACCCGTGAGGTCCTGAAGTACCAAAGCGGACAATATCCACAGACTGTTTATAACACTTTTTATAACACGCACGCTCTATCCAACTGAACTATTGATCTACCAATTGAAGGACACTCGAAAGACGGTTGGTCTACCCATTGAGAGACACTCGAAAGACGAAAACCCTAGAAAAGAATCGTGTCTTTTCTGTAAGGTAATTCAATAATTTTTATGATTTGAATATTAGTATTCTATTGATCTACCAATTGAGGGACACTCGAAAGAATACTGTTTATAACACGTTATCAGCACGCTCTATCCAACTGAACTATTGATCTACCAATTGAGGGACACTCGAAAGACGGTTGGTCTACCCATTGAGAGACACTCGAAAGACGAAAACCCTAGAAAAGAATCGTGTCTTTTCTGTAAGGTAATTCAATAATTTTTATGATTTGAATATTAGTATTCTATTGATCTACCAATTGAGGGACACTCGAAAGACGGTTGGTCTACCCATTGAGAGACACTCGAAAGACGAAAACCCTAGAAAAGAATCGTGTCTTTTCTGTAAGGTAATTCAATAATTTTTATGATTTGAATATTAGTATTCATGATTATCTCCCGTAAATTTTATATGATTAAAATAATGGTTAAATTTTCGGAATTTACTGGAAATTTCTTTATTTGGTTGCATATAAAATCGGCTGTCACTTCTTAAGAATAAATTTTATGTTATGATTTTAGAATGAACTTTTAGTCAATTATTAGAATTGAATATAATTAATATTTTATCGTTAATATCGAGTAGAAGAAATTTGCTTGAATCCATTTGCAATCATTCTTTTATTTTCTAATTTTTGCATGTACACACATTCATATGCATATATTAATTATGCTGAGGATAAATTGATCCAATAATTATTTATTAAATATTTTAATCTTGCTGATTGTACAAGCTATACATATATTCAATTATGATTTTTTTTAGAAATTTTGTAGTCTAATTGTATTTAGCATGCCTGCCTAATTACAATGTCTTTTGTTTTATGATTCTCTCGACAAATTAGTATTGTCAAATCTTGAAAATATCTTGAAAATATATATGTTCGTCTTTGGATGTGTTTAATGCATAATTTCAATTTAAAGATTTGATATTTGAAGAGATGATATCTGATTTTATTTGATCTTAATAAATAAGGTAGAATATAAACATATTTTATAAATATTTATTTCTTTATATAATAATCTCACTTTTGATGTCCATACTTATTTAAGTTGGCATTGGACATTGAATTTCAACTCTGATTTCAGTAAAATTATTGTTTCAAAAATTTAAATGTACTCCTGCCTAAATGGCTAAAGTATTAATATTTCTTCGTCATCATTTAGATAAAGATATTAAAAATGAGTATTCAAAAAAAAATCTTCTTATTTTATTCTTATTTTATGCCAATACCTGAAGGTGAGTATTCAACAAGAAAATATCTTCTTATTTTATGCCAATCCCTGAAGGATTCACTAAACTATGATGATGGTTATATTTTTTTTAAATCATTTTACTTATCTCAATTTAGAGAATACAACATGAGAATATAATTCAATTTATTTAAATCTTACATTGACTTATGTGTATATGCAATTTTCACGGATTATTACATATTTATTTTAATTTGAGGAATATAAGTATATTTGAAATATATTTATCAACTTATGCAATTCCTCTTATGTTTATATGTAAAGTTGAATCAATGAATATGGAAAGTTGAATCAATAAATTCTTGAATTTGATACATGTTATGTTTATATGGAAAGTGAATAAATGAATTTTGAATTTGATGGTAAATCAACTATTTTTTTACCAGATAAACAATCTAATTAATTTAGATATATGATTGATGCTGCCAAGTTATTTGATACGGCTTATATATGCCCATATGTGATTAAATATTTTGGGTATATTTGTCTTTTTAAATTTATATGACATAAAAATTTCTATAACTGAATATACACAATATTGATTACATGTGATTAGATATGTTAAATATTTTTTTTCAAGAATAGATACATTAAATATTGATTAATTTTCCTTCGAAATATTTCGTTAACAAGAGAATTATTCTATTGGAAAGTTTGGGGATTTTTTTAAAACCCAACGTCACATGACTTTGTATAAAAAAATTATTTTATTCTTATATTAATTGTAGTTCATTGAAAATCTCTTACATCACTAAAAGAGAATTTGTGAATCTCGCCCTTAATGGCAACAAATATTTAATATGTGTTCTACATGTTCAAATCCACATCGTGATTTAAGAAAAATTATTTTTAAAGCTTAATATACTCCTGCCCTGAAGGCTAAAGCACTAAATCTAATAGAAGAATATCTTCTAATTTTATGGCAATCCCTGAAGGATCGTTTTGATTACCAAGCTGTTATATTCCTCCTTGATTTGACTGGCTGAATCTACGATTTTCAAGATTTTAAATATATAACATAATACAATTCAATTTTAATCTGTAAGCAGAACATTACAAAATGAGAATTGATTGAAAAACACTATTTACACCTTCCACGTTATCATCCTCGTACTCCAGCAGCAGTACAGAGCTAAAATTTATATTAATTATTCAGAGATAATTTCTGCATTATTGGTAACAGAAAAACATAACTAATTATTAATGAAAAATCATAATTATAGATTAGTTGGTTCAAAACCTATGCTTCACGCACTTTGTACATTCCAGAAGAATAGTATATTACAAAAGAATTATACCTGACATGGAAGTGATATAAAAAAAATAGTAGAAAAGGGACAAATTGGACTCCTCCTCGTAGTAGTTGAGAAAACGAGAAAATTTAAATTGATTTTTGGCCGAGGTAGTCCAAGTTTGCCTCAAAACAATACTTATGCATAGAATATAAATCTCACTCAACAAGTACTCCAGCAGAAGTAAAATTTTCATGGATGTGGATTGAGGGTCATTGGTCTTATATATATCGCACACCAAATCACTTGGTTGTGGAATTTAAAAAAAAAAGTATTTATGGAATAAAAAATAGTGCAAATAAAATTTCGACCAAGTCAATGATGACAATTTAGAGCCTAAGCTCGAAAATTATTGTGACCATGTATAATTTTAATTTTTAAGATTAAAAAAAAAAGACTAGACAATTTAGCCATATTACATTGCATTTTTTTTTAAAGAATTTACATATTTGCAAAAATATTTATTCAAATATAATTTTTTATGACATTATATTCTTGTTCTTGTGCTTATTTTATTCATATATATATATATATATATATATATATATATATATATATATATATATATATATATATATATATATATATATATATTGTTGTGATATTGATATTTGAAACCCAACATTTTTAAAATATGTCATGAGTAATTGGGTTATTTTGGGCAAATAGATGAGCCAGATAATTTAAATTCTTTTAATCGTGGGATATGAAATGACACTAATGAAGTTTGTGTGGAAATTTTATGGTATGATAATTACATACTAAAGTTGGAATTATTTCTCCTAATATATTCAAAAGTATCAAGGAGAAAAATTGGTCAAATTTCCTAATGTCATGACCAAAATATTTTATTAATGTATCCACTGAATAAATACATTTTTATTCATAGTGCACTAATATAAATGAAATTACATGAAGAGCTCAAATATTGAATATTTGAGTTAGTCAATTGGAATGAATATCAACTGATAATATTAAAAAAAAAAAGTGGAACATCTAATGTTTTATGTTCACACGCAGTGAATATTTTATTTCAACAATTAATATTTGGGGAATTTGGAATAACTAAACACAAATTCTGGCTTCTGCATATCATAATTATCTATACCCCTTTACTAGTGCTGCCCAATCATGGCCAGAAGCCTTAAACATTTTCCATCTGTAAATTTTGAATTGTGAAATTAATATTTTATATATCACCACCATAGCGTATTTCAATGGATATTCTAATGATAATTATCCGTCAATTTTTATAAAGCCCGATATAGGGGATCAATATATTTTTTAGTATGTTAATTGCACATTTAATGAAATTATTTCACGGCATTAGGGGGAGATTTAAACCCAATATTTATGTGAATGCCGAGAAATTCTATTATTTTGCACTAGATTGACTGAACCAGAAGTTCAAAAGATTATTACTCCCTCTGTCCCGGTTAAACTGCATCGTTTGACTGCATAAAGCTCTCACAAAAGTTACAGTAAACGTAGCAATATGGGCGGGACGGAGGGAGTAGTTCGCAATAGCAAATAAACTGTCAAACTATCATGATGAAGTGACAAAGTCCCTTAAATTTATTATCAATGCACCACTGGAAATGGAGTTCCCTAAGGACATAATACTTTAAATAATTATTTATCAACGCTAGAAGCGGGAAAAGATTTATGATTTGAAAATTAAATATCCGCGGAAATTAATTTTAAGAATAAATAGTCACTTCCAAAATTATGTGAAGAGTTTGTTTTGATAATGAAAACTCTTTTCTATAGATATGTCCAGAAGACAAATACCCAATAAATTCACACGTGCATCAAAATAATCAAAATACTGGGTATGCGAAACGGCTAGATCCATACGTATTGGGAAATGACGAGGATCTAGTTATATAAATACATAAATCATTATAGATTTTGGGAGAAGAATATGAATTGAAACAGAAAGTTGTCGACAACACGTTTGCTTCTTTGATTGCTTTTACTGTCTTAAATAATAATCTGGATCCGGAACTTATATTTGATATCAAAGTGCCAGAAGCACAAATATTTGGTAAGACAGAATAAAGCATTGAGGTTGAGCTTAACTCGTTAAATATTTATTTGAATATTATCTGAAATGATATAAATATTTGTCTCAGAAGGACATATGAAAGATAACATGGTGATCAGTTAAAGCTCAAAGGTTTTTTTTTTTGCAGAGGCCCAATATATAAATGATAGATACTCTCCCATTATACATTACGTCTCACTACTTAATTTATATGACAGTTTCAATATATTTAGATATGCAGTAAATATACATCATTATATGATATACATGAAAATCCTCGAAGGATTAAAATTTCTCAAATTGGATGAGAATAAAATATCACAACATATAACTATAATATTGGTCATTGCCAGACCTTGAAACAGTTAATATGGATATGCTATATTTTAATTTTTTATTTCTTCCTGAAAAAGAATAAAAATTGTGTGTATATGAACGTTTTAAGATTGAAATGTATAAGAAATTTATATAAGGTAACACATGCAAACATGACGGATTTTTCAGAATAAAAGAATTTGGATAAACTAAAAAGTTGTCTCAACCTGTAGATTGAGAATATCTTACAGTTTAAACACCAGTTAATCTTTTTGATGTTTGTTTTAGATGAATTTTTTATTTTCGATATATCTATTTATATTGTATGCCAATTGTCATTTTTATCCCTTGAAGTGGAAAACTAATGTCTATATACTTGAAATATATAATGAGGATATTTTGGGCTAGAAGTCCCTCCATTCAGTGCTTTTAAAGCACATGTTTTCTCATAATTGTATCAGACCTGATATGCTCTTATGATGAACTTGCTAGCAAGATTTTATGACTCTCAGACAAAGAAAATTTACATGAAATTAAATATATCCTCAATTATCTAGTAGATACAAAATACTATTGATTTATTTATAAGAAACCAATGTGACATTAGCATATTGATTTGAATGTTAATTAAATAATCCCCATAATGTTAAGGTTTCAAACTGGTGTAATAAGATTGTTGATATAATAAATATGTAGCCCATGGGGCATGATGAAAGACTAATATCCCCAGTCTTTTATAAGACAATAAATTATGTGTTGCATGGATGAACAATTAATATATTATGCGAGACATGACAAATTTATATGCTCTAGAAGAGCAGTGAGTATTACAAATATATATAACATTTGCTCATGTAAATTATTTATCATTATTTTGTTTACTCCCAAATTATATTTTAGAATGTCCTTGTAATATTGTATTATCTAGACCCAGAAGATTGTCGTCTTCAGGGAGAGCGACAATTCCAAATAAATTTCAAATTTCTAATCTTGAAGATCAGCAATTATATTACAATGTATCCCTGTTTTCAAGGGGAGCGGTAATTTCTAAACAATCCAGAAGATTAAGTCCTGAAGACTAATAGTTGTACTTTTTTCCCTTTACTAAGTTTTTCACACTGGGTTTTCTTAGTGTAAAGTTTTTAACGAGGCAACTAATGCAATACATCAAAATCATAAGATCTGCACTCTTTTCCTTATCTAAGTTTTTCCTAAGAGGTTTTCTTAGTTGAAGGTTTTTAATGAGACATGCAAGCTAAATGTCTTGGGGATGAAACAACTTATAAATAATCCTGAAGATTGGTCCTGAAGACCAAGCTGTACTCTTTTTCTTTAACTAAGTTTTTTCCTACGACGTTTCCTTTGTTGAAAGTTTTTTAATGAGATAGCTAATATGAAATATTATGAAATGATAAGACATGTACTCTTTTCCTCGACTGGTTTTTTCTACAGGATTTTCTAGCGAGATTTTTAACGAGGCATGTATATGATGTCGTAATGTCCAAGGGGGAGTGTTGTGAAATATTTTATATGGACATTACTCCATATATAATTAGAATAGGAAGAGAGATTATTACTATTGTACCATTTTTCTTCACTATATAAAGAGTGAGGGTTTTGTACAGATATTAACATGAACGTTAATGAAATCTCTCTTTCCCATATTTCATATTTCTTTATTATTCTCTTCTTCTTATATTTCTATTATTATTCTTCTTATTAAATAGTTTACAAGAGATTCCAATACTAGTAGCAAAGTTTATAGATGCCACAGAGTTATTTTCTATTCGTATCAAAGCTAATTGATACCAATAATGGCTTAATAGGTTTTTTGAAAAGTCACCGGCTATGAAGGTGCAATACGTACAAAACTTAGGGTTAGCCGGAATGGCCAAAATCAGGCAGGCATACATATTCCAGCGAAGAAATCGGGCAAGCTTATCTTTTCCGGCGAAGAGATGGTTGCTAATCCGGTGAATTGCCATTCTCTCTCAGTGTGCATCCGATTCTCTCTGTCTCTGTTAAGTTCACTCTTCTCTCCCCCTCTTTTTGTTAGATTTCATTAGGATTTGTGCTAATTGTTGGTTCGTTATCTCAACGTGGTGCCTCCGCCTATTTTATTTGATAATCCAAGAGAATTCGATGAATGTCGTCTACTGGCCGAAGTCTTCCATCCAAGGCCGCAATCGCCTCCGCATCCAACTACTTGTGCTCTATTTCTGTAGGATCATCTTGTCGCCCTCATTCATGACATGGATATATAGGTTTTTTTTAATTCGAAATGTGCTATCATGTGCATTTGTGAGTTTGAAGTGGGTGAAAATATTTTGTCTCGATAGTTTGTTGTGTTGGTGGATTGGTAACTTATTTATTTTCTACTGGATATTCATTAATTGAATCTGCAATCTTTCTTGTTACTGCTTTTATTTATTGAGAAATTGAATTTTCGTGTAGTCTATTCTGGTTTGCTATGTATATACATACAATAGTCACGAGATGGAAGAGTTTGTACCACATAGGAGTTTGTGCTCCTACAACCATCACCAGAAACCTTCAACCTATTTGATGACATAATTTTGTTATTTAATGACATAAGTCTTTCTAATGAAGAGGAATTCTTTTATTTACATATTCAAGATGATAAAAGTATGTAATTATGTATTTCAAGAAACATAACAATGTGTTGACATATGTTATTTTCTGAACATATAATTACTTGTAGGTTATACTCATGGCCAACATATTGATGACATTATTTATACGGACAGAAATGGATAAGAACTCAGAAGCTCATGGTTGGATCTACTTGGGAGCTCTTTTTAATGCCCTTATAATAGCTGTCTTCAATGCACTCTCTGAGCTTGTATTCAGCATATTGAAACTCAGTATTCTACAAGCAAAGAGACCTTCTGTTCTTTCCAGCATGTCTTGAGGTATTTTCCTGGAAGCTCATTGGTATTGGATAGGTTTAGGAGCAGTTATTGGATATGTGTTTCATTATTAATAGTTTTTTTTTTTTGCATAATTTACATAGGCAACAGTCAAATGATTATTATGCGTCAATTCCCTGCAAGTTGAGTCGATCAATTTATGTTTATGCATTATTGATGTGCACTTGTAATCTTTTAACATGGTCTACTTGTCATTGGTTTGAGATCAGGAAAAGAGGATTCACACTACAAAGTGTAATTTCCCTAATTATTATTATATGAACTTCTGAAAATATTTGTTGCTTATTTGTAATTTACAGCGTGCATCCCTGTCTTTTTAAATGTATATGTACCGCAAAGATACCTATGGTTTGATGGACAAACTAGATTTCTAACCAATATTAGCTAATTCACATAGCTTAACAGCTAACGATGGTTATGGAAAGTATCTAATTCAAGTAGCTTAACAGTACATACACGCATTGCAAAAATATATATTTATATCCAGCTCTTTCTTTTCTGCAGCATTTGCCAAAGCATTTAAACCAAGTGAGAAGGACTAGCATTACAATCAGAATCATCTCTGTGCATATGGATGACCTATATCTGATTGCCTAAAAAGAGGGAGGTACCCACTACCCAATATCTTTACAACTGAATTTATCTACAAAACAGAGTTAATCATGATGCAAATATGATCACTACATTCAACCATTTAATTAATGTTGTGTTTTATTTATGATCACTGAATCTATCTCACAACTTAAAAAAAAAGAAGCGTTCATCATCCCAGAAATATGGTCTTGCATTTTGTTCTCTTTATTTGGATATATTAACTTACTTTATCAACTCCTTCTATTCATATTTATGCTTAGTGTATTATTCATATTATGACATTGATTACTTGTGTTATGTAGGTATTCTAGTTTTGAGCTCAACAATTGCAATCTGTTTGAGTACTGGTTCTCTAGTTCTAGCCTCTACTAGTGATTGGTACATCTTCTTTTACTAGTTAGTTGCATAATTTATTAAGTACGAAGATATTGATTCTGTCAAAGAATGGGTTTAATCATATGTTATTATCTTTTCTGCCTTCAATGAGTGTGAACTATGAGACGTTAGGGAACTTACTATGTCATTGGTTGCAATCACATTTTTTACCTTTTAACTTGGATAAGCATTTTCTTATTCTTTTCTCATGGATGCTGACCATTTTCACCTTTAGTTCAGTAGTCTGCATGGCAATGGTAGATCCCACTCCTGCTTTAGTGTTTGTGCATATCTGCTTTAAGATGATGACTCAGCAGTCATCACACTAATTTGCCCTCCTCTCTCTCCTCAACTTCAATTTCACAACTGCAACATTCATGCAAGCGGTGTTCGCATGTAATCCTCTTCCTTCGCAAGGTTCTCTCTCCTAATCAATTAACTTAATCTAATTCTTATAGATGATGATCGTCTCTCGCTCTATTTTTTTCGATTTTCATTTGAGTTGATTAACAATTTCAATTTGTTGAGATGTGGATTTTTTTTTGGAATTAGCCTGGATATTCTAAATGTCATTCACTTGTGAACTCTAAATTTTCTTGTAATTGTAGCTAATTTTGGATTTAATATTCCATGGTGTTCATAGCTTATTTGACCAACTTTAGAAGCTTACCTTTTTGTTTAGGGCTTTGATGTCTTAGTTGAAGTAGCTAATTGTGAAGTTTAGATGATGATGCTGGTGCAGTTGTGCAAATTATAATTTTTTTAATTCTGTTCATTTTTTGTGTTGTGAATTTGTACATGATGAATGATAGCTATTGTATTATTGATGATATAAGATTGAAGAGTTTAAATTTCTGATGTACGTCTTTTGGTTTATTAACTTTCATTAACATCAAATAAATTTGAGTATTTTAACACTACAAAAATTAGGCGCAATCTTAGAATTATCCATGATCATACAATGCGATAAAACTTTTTTTTTTGGATTCTGATCAGTATTTCTTTCTTTGAGCATGCAATTTCTCACCTGCTAGAATCCTTACTTCCTTAACATATGGAGAGTGGAGGTGGGGCTTCTGATTTACTTCTAAGGAACTATAGACTTGGAAAAACTCTTAGGCATGGTTCTTTTGGAAAGGTCAAAATTGCAGAACATATTAGGACAGGGGATAAACAGTAAAGTGAATCTTGATCCTTGGTTCTGCTAATAAAATTCAGGTATCACTGATCTACTTTAGTATTTCTACTTTTGCTCTATATCAAAGAAATAGAGAAGAAGAAACTGTTATGTCAAAATGAGGGATCCATGACACAAAAGCTTGAGCTTCTGAGGTTGCCTAAATTGGTGTAGGGATGGCAATTTGGGCCCGCCCCGATTGGGCCGGGTCCGCCCCGCCCCGCCCCGTGTACGGGCCAGGTCGGATCTGGGTCCTAGCCTCGCCCCGCCCCGCCCCTAAAATATAAAATTTTTTATTTAAAATATTTATTATATAATATAATTTATTAATTTATATTAAATATTATACATACATTTTTATTTAACTTAAATAAAAAAATCATATATAGGAATTATATATAACTATTACAAAATATTTTATTACAATATTATATATATCATTGAATATATAATGTAATAAAATAATTTTAAAAATGAAAATAAAGTTTAATTATTTAATTTAAAATTTAATTTTACTTCATTTTATTTTAATTTAAAATTTCTATTTGAATTTATTATAATTTAAAAAAAAAAAAAAAAACGGGGCGGGGCGGGGCGGACCCGCTCCGCATAGGGACGGGCACGGGTCCTCAATAGCCGACCCGTACCGGGGCACGGGGCGGGGCGGGGCGGGCCACCTAGGTACCCGGCCCGATCCGCCCCATTGCCATGCCTAAATTGGTGCTAGCAAATCATTAATTTTAATATTTAAATCAAAAGCACAACTCTTATCAAACATAGTCTTAATATTATTGCTTTATTTATTTATTTTTCATTCTATTGACATGTAGATACTGAAGAATGACAAAAGCAGGATTCAAGGAGTTGGATATGGGCCTTATTTTGTTGTACCAAATAATACTTTATACACTCTTATGTATTATATTTTTTCAATTTTACTTTGCATTTGTTGGTGAATAACTTCTATCATCCATGTATGAAGCTTTATAATTAATTGAAATCAGCGGTTTTGAAATTTTTTTATTTTTATTGATCGGTTGTTGTTTATAAATATATATATGAATTAGGTTAATTAGATTTTGGTAACAAAAGTTTACATTTTATTAAAACAAGAATATGTCTATTAGTGTCAGAGCATTTGATACTAAAATATAATGAATTAGCAGCTCTTACTTTTGATGCGCCAAGTTGATACTATAGTAGCTACTAATACTATAAACAATATTTTTGGTATCTATTCATTTGTTATATTATAGCTTATATCTTTTATATCAGATAAATAATGATTGATATTATGTCTTTAGCAACGTCCGTATAAATATTTGAACAGTAACAAGGATAATTTTTTATACTAAAGATTATTAGTATCAATTATTTAGCTTTTAGTATCAAAATTAGGGATACTAAAGGGCTTTTTTTTAGTAGTGAGTATTGGATCTCTTTTTGCCATTTGTTAACACTTATGGATGCGTATATGAATTCTTATGAACTACGCAAATTAAGTTTAATTCCTTCAATTCTTTCAGATATTTTTTTATGTCATTCTCTTTCTTCTGTTACGCATTTATCTTTTACAGGTGAGTAACATGTGTCATTATTATTTTTTAGATTATAGCCACACGCCCTAAAGTTTAATGATTATTTATAGGGTGTAGTTTTTTACGTTATGAAATATTAATGGAGCATTGAAATAAAGAAGGCGATAATTTGGAAAACAATTTTGACACTAAATTGGGAATAATTTTAATACATGTTGAAGAATCTATAATCTGAAAACAATTTTGACACTAAATTAGGAATCAATTTTAATACATGTTGAAGAATCTATAATCTTTGCATTTTACGTAAGTGTAAAGAAAGAAAAAGAAATTGCTCATTAATCTTTATTGATGGAAAATCTGAAGATACAGAGAACATGTACATCTATTTATAGCTGTTACAAATAAAAACCCCCAATAACATTCCTCTACAAGTATGAATAGCTATAAAAGAAACGGAATTAAAGAGCATAAGTGTAGGAATTAACAAATTGATTTAAGGAATAAATGGAAATCATAATCTCTTCACCCCCCCTCAAGTTGGGTATTGATAAAGGTAACCACCTCTAAAATAAGAGTTCTTTGTGTAGTGGTAGTACTGGTTTAGCTCCTATTGATTAATTAAGTTATCATGATTAATCTCTCCACCACTCTATCAGGTCGAGGTGTAGGCACGCCTGGGGTGGGCGATTCCAACTTTTTGTACCTATTGGTAAAGGTAACCAACCCCAACTTGGACATTATAAACTTCAAACAAACACTATTCAGCAATTTAGGGAATGCATCAACAACCTATAAATGAGAACTCACATGCAATAAAGTCACAAAACTCTCTTTGAATTTAATTCGCACCAAGTGACTGTTAATCTCCAAATACTTTGTGCGCCCATGAAACACTGGATTTTTTGTTATGTGAATAACAGCTTCATTCTCACTTTTAAGCTGAATGGGAAAGTTTAGACATATATAAGAAATCCACAAAAGTTCAGACATCATAGAACTCAATGCTCGATACTCTGCTTCTGCAGATGACTTGGAAACAATGATTTTTTTTACTCTTCTGAGAAACCAAATAATCACGAAGAAAAATGTAGTATCATGTGACGCACTTGAGTGTATCATTACATGCAGCCCAATCTGCATCATTGAATGCTCGAATTGAGAAATTTGAAGAAGCAGGAAAATATAAGCCAAGGAAAGGTTTTCCGTTGCATCTCAATGAGCCAAGGATTAGATACTATTTGAGACAATTGTTGCACGGGTAAGTAATATCCATCTTAGTTAAGTTTAAGTAAAGAAGCCTTCCAACCAACATAGTCCCTTGATGTAAACCGTAGATGGCATTTGTGTGTCAATGCAATTCGTCATTCTAGTATAATTAAAAATATCTTGAATGTATTTTTTTTTGACAAAAAAAATGTACCTAACTCATTCCAAACTATCTTCAAGCCCAAAAAATATTTGACAAATGCAAGATCATTAATTGTAAATTTATCATCCAAATAAGCCTTCACTGCATCAATTAAGTTGAGATAAGTACCAATGATCAACAAGTTATCAACGTAAAAAACTAGTAAGGCTAGAAAATGACCATCTTTCCGTTTCGTTCGTCCTACATTAAACTTTACCACCCAAAAGGAAATATCACATTAATTTTCAACTTTAAAAGTACATCTTAATTACAAATTTACCACTCTCGCCTAACACATATAACATATTTTTTAATTTATTTATTACTTAAAAAATACTACATTACCCTCAAAAGTCAATAAAGTTGATAAAAAAAACTTTTTTTAAACTCCATATCTACAGTAACGGTGAAATATAAGTTGGGACGAAGGGAGTACTATTTAGTAAGAGTGAGGCTTGCGTGCGCCCGGGTGCACGCCATGCGCTTTTAGAATTTAGTATTATGGATAATGGTATATTATTTTGTTCTAAAGAAAGAGTATACAATTTAACATAAAGTTCTAAAGGCACACGGAGTGTGCTTCCGTGCGCCCAGGCACACGGAGTGTGCTTCCGTGCGCCCAGGCACACACAAGTTTTTGCCTTTAATAAAGGAGAAGTGATAACCTTTTACTGAACTACTTTATTTATTAATAGTAATTCATAGGACAAATAAAAAATGTTAATATTTTTTTAATAAAAAGTTTTACCTGAACAATAAAAAGTAATAACTATTGAATTGAATTATTTTATGAAAAATTTATAAGAGTAATAAATAATCCCTCAGTCCGTCCTAAAGAGTCCCATTTTTCTATTTTGAACGTACGATTATAAGAGTCTCATTTTCCTTTTTACACACATGAGACCCACACACAACCACTAATACAATTAAAATATGGGCCCACACACCCACTAATACAACTACCCACTACACATTATATAATAATACTCCTTAATCCACGTGCAAAAAGTAAATGTAACCCTTCTTTGGGACAGATGGAGGGAGTAGTGAAGACAATTTTTTTAAAATGTGATATTTAATCATGACAAAGTGATAATTTTTTTATGATATATATATATATACTAATATGAAACTCGCGTACAATGCGAGATCATTTAATTATTATTCTTATTTTTTATAATTAAATAATTCGTGTTATATAACGTAACAACATTAATTAAGAAAATTTTTTTTTCTTATAGCTAGACAATTTCTTTCATCAATGTAAAGAATTTACAATAAATTATAACATTTGACTTTTAATAATATAACGTATAACTAAATCATGTAAAAAGTTAATATATATGTACATATATTTTACTTATTTGAAAGAATCTTAACTTGTATTTTTTTAAATGTTACTATAACATAATATAATTGAAAACACTTTATTACTCCCCCTGTCTCTCTAAAAAATGTGCAACCACATAGAGGCAATTCTGTTTCTTTACTGTATATTTATGTAGTTGTTAATATTTTATTTTTTTATTGTATTTAAAAGTAATTATGATCAAAGTATATAACTTTTAGTAATAAATCCATAATTTTACTGTTTGTCTAAAATAAATATCAATTATATATAAAAAAAAATCTCAATTTATTCCTTTTTTTCTCTACATAATTTTATTTGATATTAATTAATTTATTTGTATCGAATGATTTATTTATTAATTATAATTATTGATACTAAACTAAATAAGTCATATTAAATGTATAGAAAAAATAAATAAATAGTAAGACTATACGCGAACAACACATTAGTGAAAAATAACTTTTCTATACTATACTTAATATATATATATATATATATATATATATATATATATATATATATATATATATATATATATATATATACTAATTTTTTTTCTCCCGTGTATTACACAGATTAATTATACTTTATCAATAAATAAATTAGTTTAATATATTTTATTATTATTATAAAAAAATATTCATGTTAATTAAGTACTTTAATTAAATTAATAATTTATATAATTATTTTTTTTGCCCGTGTATATTCATTATTTTTTTATTTTAGATATATTTATAAACCAAATATTTATGTTAAATAAATATTTTTATAAATATTATTTTTTTAGTTGAAGCTTTATGGTAATAAAATAAAATTTTTTAGAGTAATTAATTTTTAAATATTATCTTATAATAAAATAAAAGGAGTGTAATTTATATTTTTTTAAATGGTGAATCTATTTTTTATTCAATATATTATAATATTTAGATAATTATTATCTTGAAATAATTAATTGAATAAAGACTTATCAGATATTTTGTAGATAAGAATAAATATTTTGGAGATATAAAATAGTGATATAATAATAAATTTTAATATATAATAATAAAATATAAAAATAAAAAGATTATGTATATAATGTTAAAATAAAAAAAATACAACGATTAACCACCTCACGACACATCATATTTTTAAAAAGTTATTTATAGCAGTGTATTCTTAATTAGTACATATATATATATATATATATATATATATATATATATATATATATATATATATGGATTATTATGAAAAATAAGGTTAAATATTTTATAATTAATTAAAATAAAATTATTAGAATATCTTAAATAGTTGCTATATATATATATATATATATATATATATATATATATATATATATATATATATATATATATATATATATATATATATATATATATATATATATATTAAAATTATACGTAATATTATAAATAATATTTAAATGAAGTATTACTTTTTACTCACGATTATGGTTTAGTATTTCTTAATTAACTATATAATAATAATTCTATTTTCATTAATTATTATTTTTAAAAATTAATGTAAAAAATATATATATAAATAAATAAATAAATAAAATTAATTTATATATAATATTCTTTTAAATATCATAAATTTATAATGAATTTATTAATTTTATTTTTATTTAATTTTATTAGTTTCAAATTCTAACTACAACTAAAGAATTTTTTTTATAATTCATATGTGATAACTGAATAATGAAGATATATGCAAATAAATAAATATTAATATACTAAATTTAAAAAATTTAAAAATATTTACCAACTCAATTTTAATGTTATTTGATATGAAATAATGATTTAACTTAAAGAACTTAAGCTTTCGATTTGATATATTAATTAGTTTTTCAACCTCTTATTCTTTAGAGGTAAATCGATTCAAAAATATTTGAATCGTCCATCTTCTTGAAGAATACTTGAATCAAAATTTTAGAGGTAGATTTTGATTCTTAAGAGGTCATACTTGAATCGATTTTTTTTCTTCTTGAAGAATCGATTCTTAAGATGTAAATCGATTCAAGAATACTTGAATCGGTCCTCTTACTTTTTAAGATGTAAATCTATTCAATAATACTTGAATCAATTTTCTTCCACTTGAAGAATCGATTTTTAAGAGGTTGATCGATTCAAGAATACTTGAATCAGTTCTCTTTCTCTTGAAGAATACTTCAATCAAGGTTGATCGATTCAAGAATACTTGAATCAGTTCTCTTTCTCTTGAAGAATACTTCAATCAAAGGAAGAATCGATTTTTAAGAGGTAAATCGAATCAGTTCTCTTCCTCTTGAAGAATACTTAAATCAAATTTTAAAAAGTTAGATCGAATCTCTATTTGATTCTCTCTATTGAAATAAATTTTTATACTTTCATAAATCAATTTTCTAGAGGAACTTGAAGAAAACTCATATTCCTACTGGAGAATCGGATGTGTATATTTATGTGTGTATTTAGAATGAATAATAAAAAAATCTTATTTATAGATGGGATGAGAGAGAATATTATATAGAATATTCTTTTTTCCCTTTATATATATATGATTTAATTTGATATTAATTAATTTATTGCATTAAAAGATTGACAAAGATTTGTGTGAGATCGTCTCACGGATCTTCTTATGTGAGACGGATCTTACCATTTAACCCATTTATTTAACCTTAATATTATATAAAAAGGCGCTGAGGATCCTTGTGCAAATACCGGTAAGTTCTTTGTTAATTATCTATTACAAATCATGCTTCCTTATCTATCCATTGCAAAGACGACGCAGCTCCTGGAACTTTTTATTTTTAATTATCATTTTTATTAAGGTTTTAATATTTAATTAAAATAACAATGTGTTATTAAAATACTATTATAATTTATTGAGTTTTTATTAATTTTTAAAATAAATAAAAAAATAATATTCTTAATAAAAAGTGATATATAATAAAAAAATGTAATAAAAATATCATTGAACTATCATTGTTTAATAAACCATTCGTAGAACATATAACAAGTGATAATAATTTTATGAAAAAGTGATACATTATAAAGAAAATATAATAACAATTATTTTTGAATAATTTCATTCATAAATATTATAAACAACAAATAAAAATTGATAACATAGGTTAAATTAATTTTAATTAAAATTAGGCAAAGACTTACATGAGACGGATAAAAAGTAATAACATTATTAATAAAAGTGATATTAAATTGATAAAAAATGATAATAGTTCAGTAAACTATTTCATAAATAATAGAGAATGATAGTTTCAAATATAGAATTGATTGTTAAAAAAAAAATTACAACTAAACTTTCATAAACATTTTATAAGACCTACAAAAAGTATTAGTATTACTTTTTTTATAAATAGTGATAGACAATTAAAGAAAGGTGATATTAATTCAATTGAACTATTTAATAAGTTATTAGATAAATAAAAAGTGATAATATTTTTAATAAAAAGTTATATTTATTTTAAAAAAGTGATAATTATCAATTAAAATATTTCATGCAAGAACACTTTATACGATGAGTAAAAATTGATAAATTTTACAATAAAATGTGATATGTGATCAAGAAAAAGTGATAATCATCAAAGTGAACAATTTATATGACAAGTGTGATAATACTTTCAATAAAAAGTGATAAAATAAAAGTGATAACGATCAATTAATTATTTCATGTATTAGTAATTTATAAGATTGATTAAAAATGATAATATTTTCAATAAAAAGTGATACCACTCGATTATGAAAAAGTGATAACTCTACAATAAAACTGGAGTATTTTATTATGATAATATTCTTAATAAAAAAAAATCATATTTGATCAAAAAAAATTATATCAATTCAATTAAAATAGAGTTGATATTAGGTGCACCCGGGTGCAAGGTGCATCCATATGTGTATAACTTTTTATTCTATTTTGTATACATGTTATTCTATTTTGTATACGTGTTTCATAATAATTGTATATTTTTTTCACACTAAATTTTTCATTAAAAAAACTAGCATCCGTATGTGTATAACTTTTTATTCAATAGTGTACACATGTTTTTTAATAATTGTATATCTTTTTACACTTAATTTTTCATTAAAAAAACTAACAATTAAATTGTAGATTTTTGTTCATAATTGTATATGTTTTTTTTTTAATATTTGTATATGTTTTTGAAAGTGGGTGCGATCTTAGGGTGCATCCGGATACACAGTATAATTAGCCATTAAATTATTTCATAAAAAATAAATTTAATTTGATTTAATTTAGCGTTTACCCATTACAGAACATTTATTTAACTTTTTAATTTATAAAAATTTTTTTCACTTTATAATTATTAATTAATTTATTTTTTATATTTTAAATAATAAATTATGAATTTAAATGAATCAAAGATTTGATTAACGAAATAATTAATTTAGTTAAGGTTAAATGTAAAAAGTAACGAAAATGGGGCTGGGAGCAGTAAATGTAAAATAAGGAAGGATCGTGTTGCTCGCTTTGTCACAATATGAGATCCGTGAGATGGTCTCGCACAAGACCACTAAAAGATTTAGTAATTAATTAATGATACTCAAATAAATAAATAAAATATTAAAAATTTAAATATTATTAAAAATAAGAAACACATTATTTTAAAAAGAAATTATTAAATAAGAAAGTTAATTAAAAGTAAATAAAGAAAATATTAAAAAAAGTATTAAAAAATTCAAAAAATTGAGAAAATTACACGTCGAGCGCTCTGGAGACGTTAACAAGAAAAGTTTCTACTATAGTATACTTAATATATATATATATATATATATATATATATATATATTCTATTAATGAAATAATATATTTTAAAATCTTATTAAAAAATAAAATGATAATGCTTCGCACATAATCTATACCGCACTTTGATCCGTATGAGGTGAAGGCCCATATTTATGCGGCCCACATAGTATTTAATAAATCGGAATTGGGTAATGTCAGTCTTATAAATGGAAATGGAATCCATGACACTATTTCATACCAGGTGGATCACCTGTTACCCCATGTTACATCTAATGTGACATGGGGGTGTATGTGTGTGTAGTGGATGTAACATGGGGATAACATGGAAATTGGATTGCATACCATACATGTTCAAATTCAAAACAAACTCCATAGTAAGAATAAAAGAAAGAATTTACAACATCAATATATATGTATACATGTACAATCATACAAGAAGACAAGTACAATTATATAAACATTACAGAAAAGTAGAAAGTAATGATAAATAAACAACACAACAATGACATTACATAAGCAACTGAGACAAATAAGATTACATAAACCACTTTCAATGGTCCGAAGATGAAGGTGCATCCATGTTTAAATCAGGGATCCTTTGAGAGCCTAATTTCTTTGGCAATGTGAGACCGAAACCAAAAAACGAAGTATGAGTCGGTCACTCTTGTAACCACCCCACCTAATCTGAAGCTGCAAACATAAGGCCTGCAACATGAACTCAAGGGAAAGGAGTGTAACAAGGCGACGTGTGTAGTTTCATGGAATCGTCTTTGTTCTTAACACAGAGTGCCATCACTAGTGAGGCAATTGACCCCATGTTGGACATGTACTGAGCATGACATTGATGGGAAGCACGAACCCACCAAACAAACAGGCTCTCTCAGTGCTTCACTTTGGATCACCCTAACAGGGGGAGCTCTGCAATCGCATATCATCCTAATGCGATTTTGCTTGAATAGAAATCGAGCTACCTGTGGGACATCGACTGCCTAGAAATGGCTCAAGCTCCGGATTGCTCCTAATTTCGGACACAACCTCACCATGACCGTCTTCATGAAACTTGTACACCATCACTCTGTCATAAAGGGTGAGCTTTTGAACCTCTTCCACCACAATGTCACATAAAACACCTACGTTACCTGAAGTGATTATTTCTAGCTTAGAGATAGCATTTTCTGCTAAATTTTGTGCTTGTTGAGTGCCAGCATGTATCAGGGCAGGATCACCCAAATAGGAAGGCTCCAAGTCAATAATAACTCCCACATCAATCCTAGTATGGCATATAATTACCCCTGGAATGAACCCAGATGGGATTCAACGACTTTACATCTGTAGTCGTCGTGGTTGTGGTCAGTGGCTCCATTGAGGCAGGGGTGAAAAGGGTTCTTGCATCAATCCCAATCAAACTCATTAATTGTAGGTTTTGTAGTTCCTCTAAGTTCCTTAAACCCAACATATCAAAGATATTCTCACTAAATGCCAAAATTTTATAAGTGGGACTTCCCACTGTAAGCATACAACCAAATGATTGAATAAGTCCGCCACTTTGAATTTTTGATAAATAAGATTTCATTTCAACATCAGTACTGACAGCCGGTTCAGAGAAAACTGATGTGGAGTAGTTAAAAAACTTACCCAACATCTCAAACTCGTTTGTCGACCTTGTATCTGCGTTTAACTGAGCAAGACTGTAGTCTTCGCGTCCTTTGGTGCCGGATGTTGACATTAGGTGGTGTTCTTTGGATTTGAGATTTGAAATTTGTGATGATATATGCAAGTGCATAGAAGAAGAGTTCTTAAACCCAAAATATTCTATCACGTCGCGTCCATGAATTGTATTCTTGTCCAACATATATTCTACCACGTCGATGGATTGTATTGGCTTTTGGGACGGTGAAGCAATTTTTAAAAGTCTCAATTTGTCGTATTATCGAGCTATGTACTCGTGATATCGGTGATTTAGGCAATGAGAATTTGATTTAAGCGGTGATTTACCCTCTTTTATCGAATATCATTTTCATATTATTATAAGATGTTATATCAAATTTTATATTACTAACCTATATCAAATTTATATTACAACATTTCTTGAACATAGAAAAAGAAGAGTCGTCATGATACATATGTATTCATAATATTACAACATATATCAAATTTTATATTACGACATTTCTTGAACATCAAAAAGAAGAGTTAATGGTGAAACAAATTTTTTATTGTTGGAAACTCTTAAAATTATTGTATTATAATGTTATTATTAAGTTGATATATACTCTCATATAGTCAATTATCAAGTAAATATACTTTCATATAATAGTGATTTAACCTATACTCATCGATCTGCCCGTGTTATTAAGAATTAGCGAAAATATAAAATTTATATAGAAGGGTAATTTTTAATGAAATATTTTCTTATGATTTTGAACTAAACATCATTTTTTTAATTTAAATTTTATCAACCTCATGCATATCACATTAATATAATTATCCTTTTGAGTGGTTTAACACCATATTTTATGTGGTTTACGCTTTCCTATTGAACATAAATAAAATTTTTTATAGTAATGAAAAGAAGAAATCCAAATAAAAAGAAAGAGTTGTGATATCGTGAACAGTAACGATAACAAGTGATATGATAACCAGTAATTTAACAAAGAATTATGATAAAAATCACCTTGCTTTAATCTGCTAATCTATGACTATTAGAAATTAATGTAGCGGGTACTGTTATACGTTACTCCACCCTTTTCGATTTATTTTTTAATGTGAAATATCATTTATTTTATTTTACTTATATAATGATGTATATATATAATTATACTAGTTATTTAATTTAATTTTTATATTTAATTTTAAATTTTTAAATATGTTAATAAATTATACTTCTTCCATGTCATCAAGGCACCCATTTATTTTTGAGTTGATATTAGGTGCATCTGGGTGCAAGGGTGCACCCATATGTGTATAACTTTTTATTATACTAGTATTTCCCTTCTGTGCGTTGCACGGAAAGTATTTTATTATAGGTTTTTTGATTAATTTGTTTTTAATAGTATTATGTATCTGTATGAATATTTTTGAGCTTTTCTCATCCGATTTTGGTCTGATTTGAATATTTTTAGTAATATAATTTAATGGGGTATAAACCAATTTTTTTAGATTTGCCAATAAAAATTCGACTACCCATCCTTCTATCAGGTGGAACATAAAAAATTCTACCAATGGCCAATTACGAATTTTTCTTTTTACCCATTCTCTCGTGTTGCTTTTCCAGACAAAGTGCTGTGGAAATTCTATATATGTCAGTTTTCCTGCCTCGGGGTATTTCTTATTTGCTTCAAACCAAGTTAAGAACATATTCTTCCTAATAAACGGTTAATTATTTATACACTCCCTCCATCTCGCGTTAAGGTTTACGTTTTCTATTTTGAGTTGTCCCAAATTAAGGTTTACATTTTTTTTTTATTAAGTTGAAAATTTTGTATGTCAGTTTTCTTACCTCAGGGTATTTCTTATTTGCTTCAAACCAAGCTAAGAACATACTCTCCCTTATAAACTGTTAATTATTTATATAAATATATAAATGTAATTTTTTTAACATAATGTAATTTTATATTTATCAATTAAATAGTGTGGTAGGGTCCAGTAGATTGGGCCCTGAAAACAGGACATGAGCCGCCAATCATAAGGCCCAATAACGCATGCACTCAATAATTATCGTCAAAACCCAAATATGGTGAGCTCTTAATCCAGAAACAGCAGAGCGCGTCGTCTGCAATCTCTCGGCCTGATGAGTCGGTTGCCTCCCTCTATTTGGCCACTTGCCTGAAGCCTACGGAGATATCCCCTAGGATATCGGCATAGGCAATATCTTAAATCGGATCCTAAAATAATCACGTGAGGCTATTGCATTTAATGCCCTCACTGTATGCATTTATTGTGAGGTGACCTGACGATATATCCGGAGATTTGGATGACTTCAGGCCACTCGATATATAAGGCATAACTCAAAAGAATAAAGAACAACATTCACCTCCAATAGACACAAATCGTCTGGAGGGAACCCCTGAGTATTCTTCATACTACTGCTAAATTATTGTGTTAGATTAGTACGAATGATCCCCCATAGGGATGACAATGGGTAGGGTAGGGTAGGGTACGGGTATGGCGAATCTACATATTACCCTATACCCTATCCTCCCTACCCATACCCTACCCTTTTACCCTAAAATAGAGCTTCGGGTAGGGTACGGGTATACCCGTCGGGTATAGGGGTAACCCGCTGGTAAACGGATACCTGCAATCCTAGTAGATTTTGCGGATAATCCGCAGATACCCGAATCCACCCGATCCTACCCGACCCGACACAACCCATTTTTTTAAAACTATAATCCACTAAAAAATAATTGTAATACATAAATGAATAACCTAAAATAAAATATGCAAATTAGAAAACAAAGTCAACAACAATAACGTCTAAGTCCGTTAACAAGAAAACATCATAAATTTATAGTTAATCAAAAAAAATCAAAAAACAAACATCATATTCCAATAATTGCTTCCAAGTCCTTGGTTTAAGTATGAAAACTTCAAAGTCTCGCATCTCCTTTTTGCCACCAAGATATCTCAATTCGAATATCATTTTTTTTGTTAAAATATTAAAAAAATAATTATAATTCTTAAAAATAATTATAAATAATACATAATATTATAACATAGAAAAAGATTTATTATAATTCTTAAAAATTATTTATATTTATATTAGGACAAGAATATAAATTTTAATTAATGATATTAAATATATTATAATAAATAAATATTAAATACATCATAAATTTTTCATCAACAATATTATTATACTAAAAAAATACTCCCTCCGTCCCATACTCGTTGTCTTACTTTCCATTTTCATCCGTCCCAAACTAATTATCTTATACCAAAAAAGGAAATATCACATCAATCCCCACCCCTAAAAGTTCATCTTAATTACAACTTTACCATACCTACCTAACACACATAACATACTTTATAATTTATTTATTACCTAAAAATACCACAATACCCCTAAAAACTCAACTTTTCTTAAACTCCGTGTCTACAGTGTCGCAGACATCGAGTCTGGGATGGAGGGAGTATTAGATTTAGACTTGTAATTAAATATATAATACTCTTATTAAATATATATGGAGTGTATATATACATATATATACACATTCGGGTAATTTTCGGGTCAGGTACGGGTCGGGTATGGGTAAATATAAGGGAACCCGTACCCTACCCTTACCCGTGCAGTTCTCCTTCGGGTTCGGGTACTACCCAACCTGTTATCTAATTTTATTCAATTTTTCTATACCCGCTATGCGGGTACCCGTCGGGTAACCCGACCCGACGGGTAAAATTGCCATCCCTAATCCCCCAATTACCCCTAAACAGCCACATCAACCCATAATTAAGGGCGAATTAATTCTGCTATCTACATTTGGCACTAGAGGAAGGGCCCCACCCCTGCGATTGATCAGGCATTGCTTAAAAAAAATGGCGAACGACCAAGAGGAAGCAATCCCCAGCAAAGCCGATGCAACTACCAGCCGACATCTAGAAGAATCGAATCCTCCCAGAACTGTGGAAAAGAAGATTCTGCCTCGAGACACGAGCTCAAAAAAAAATAATTCAGAAGTCGACTTCCGCCAGAAGTATTCTGACCTCCTCAAACGAACGAAAGGGAAACGACCAACTGAAAAGAAGAGCGCTAGCTAAAAGCTAAGTTTTAGCCATGAGGAGGACTCAGCGGAATGGATGAATGAGCGGCAGCGCGATCGAACCCCGCCTCGAAGATCCGTACATGAAAGAATGAGACCAAAAAGCACCCGAGACGAACCACAAAAAGCCTAGAAAGTGGTGGACGAAGGACGTGAGTGAAGAAAGGTGGCCTCTCGCGCCAATTCAGCCGCCAGTAGGTCCCCCGCGCGTATGGTTGGATGCATTAGCACAAAAGACCGTATAGGATCGGAGCCGACCAAATCTCGCCACGAACAAATGGTAGAAAGTATGGGGGAAGATCCCATAACCCAACTCAGACGACAACACAATTCAGAAATGAAAGCCATGAGGAGACGGCTCGATGAGATGGAGAGAAGGAATGGAGCCGGATTCTACAGCATTCCAGACCCGTAGTCAGGGAGAACCCCGTTCATCCACTGGATCGTTACCGCCGCTACCCTGAAAAAGATCCGAATCCCTCAGATCCCCCAATATGCCGGCGACTCTAATCCGACCACACATCTCAATAAATATGTGGGATGGATTAGGGTTGTCAATTTGGGCTCGGCCCGCGGGTACCCACCCGGCCCGCACGATATGGGCTGGCCCAGACCCGCCCCGAATTGGAAATGGGGTGGACCCACCCCGGACCCATTTTGAAATGGGCCGGGTCCGGGTATTACTCCAGACCCGCGTGTACCCGGTCCGACCGTACAAAATATATTTATTATATTTTTTATTTTAATAATCATTTAAAATTCTATTAATTTACTACTAATTTTATGATTATTTTTATTATTTATATTTTATTTTTATTTTTTAACATAATTATTATTTGAAGTTATGGAGAATGATGAAGTGAGAGAGGTAGTGATTTAAGAGTGCACATAAAATTATAAAAAAAAAAAATTAAAAAAAAAAAAAGAGAACGGGGCGGGGCGGACCCGCCCCGTTTGGGTCTGGATCTAAAAAATAAGACCCGTGCAGGTCTGGGGCGGGCACCTTTAAAACGGATCGGGTCCGAGTAGTTGGGTACCTGCCCCAGACCCGGCCCGTTGACATCCCTAGGATGGATGCTGGCACAAGAAAGTTCAGAGGAGGATCGATGCAAGATGTTCCCCCTGACGTTGGGAGATAAGGCACACTCATGGTTCGAGTCCCTTCCTGTTAACTCGGTCGACTTGTGGGCACAACTCGCTACGGACTTCTCATCCCACTTTGCATATTTGGGACAGGGGAAGGAGCCGAAACAGAAGTTGGCTTGCCTGCGGTAAGGACCAAAGGAGTCCCTCAAGGATTTCATCAAGAGATTCAATGAGCAGCGTGCCAGCATGGAAGAGGTCTCGGACAAAACATCTACCATCTTGGCGACAGCGGCCCTACTCCCAGGATCCCCAATGTGGACTAGTTGTCAACAAAAGCTGCCTGCCAGTTACGCGGCCTTCATGGCTTTGGCTAAGGCATTCCTCCATAGTGAAGAAATTCTTGAGGAATACAAGAAGTCCAAAGGCGACCATAAAGAAAGCGACAAGAAGAAGAAAAAAGGAGACAAGGACTATAAGACTCCATTTTCCTTCAAACCATTCCCAGAGCATGACCAGGTTCAAGAAATGACCGAGGTGTCTGAGCTTACCCCTGAAGAAATATTCAACATGATCCAAGATGCCAACTTGTTGAGTCCCCCACCCAAAATACGAGCAGATCCTGCTAAGCTAAATAAGAAGAAATTTTGCAAGTATCATAAATCCGTCGGCCACGACACCAATAATTGCCAAGATCTGTTAGCAGAATTAATAAAGCTATTCGAGGATGGAAAGCTAAATAGACTAGTGGCTGGCTCAAAATGAAGAAGGGAGCACCCGTCGCGATAAACGAGCAGCCAAAAGGACCTGCCAATCCACAGGCACGAGAAGACCGGGCGACCATCTACCTTCACCGCCTTGAGAAGTGTATATGGTGGACGGAAATCATGTAATGGATGGAAACTATGTGGGAATATCTCAGGCCTTAACCACTCAGTCACGAAGAAAATGGAAAGCCGAGCTACGAGAGCTTGACAGGTTCCAGTATGTCTTCACGACTAGCCCCCGACCACCTTTACACGAAGCCGATATATTCTTTTTCGAAGAAGATCTCGCCGAGGTACGAACCCCCCATATTGACCTACTGGTAGTTTCGGCCACGATATCAGGGGTAAAAGTACATCGATGCCTGGTCGATACGGGCGCTTACACGAATATTATATTCAAAAAGACGTTTAAAGCCATCGGAGGATCCACCAATCACAAAGCATCTCCATATAATGATGAAATTTGGGGGTTTGGTAACGCCATTACTACCCCTTTGATGCAAGTGGATCTGTCGATCCAGATGATGGACGAAAGGCAAACAGTAAGGGCTCAACACACTCTCGAATTCAAAGTAGTCGACCTTCCGTCACCGTACAATTGTATCTTCGGGAGAACCTTTATCCACAGATTCAACTCCGTCCCATCCACGCTCCACCAATGTTTGAAGTTTGTAACCACCAATGGTCGAGTCGACACCATTAGAGGTAGCCAGAGGAAAGCGAGGGAGTGCTCGTTCATCGAGAAGAGAGAAGGACTCAGTTATCACGACCCGTACTTCCAGTTGTTGGTGGTGGATCGAGAAGACGATGAGGTAGCCCCAGATGTTGATGACCCACCACCAGAAGCCCAAAGAACGCTCAGAGGTTCCGACTCTTCGGCGATAGGGAAATCAACCTACCCCCAATCACCGACGAGGATCCGAGATCAGAGAAAAAAAGAAAAAGAGGGGAACCGGTTGAGGAAACCGAGGCAATAAGGATGGAACCAAGCAACCCAGACTTAGAGCTGTATGTCAGATCGCAACTGAAGGAGCCGCACAAGACAACCCTGATCGAATTCCTGAGAGCCAACCTAGATGTGTTCGCCTGGGCACCGATCGACATACAAGGAATAGATCCAAAACACGCATGTCACCAGCATAATACGAACCCGTCTTACCACCCAGTCGAGCAAAAGAAAAGGAAGTACAGTCCTGAGAAATACGAGATCATCGAAATGGAAGCCAGAAAACTGTTAGCAAATAATCTAGTAAGGAAAGCTCTATTTTCCTCATGGGTGTGGCTAACCCAGTCCTAGTTCAGAAGGCTAACAAGTCCTGGAAACTATGTATCGACTTCACAGATCTCAACAAAGCATGCCCCAAGGACAGCTTCCCATTGCCACACGTTGATCAAATGGTAGATGCGACGACGGGCCATAAACTGATGCACTTCATGGACGCATACTCGGGCTATCATCAGATCCCCATGCACCCGGATGATACAGAGAAAACGGCGTTCTACACCAAAAAGAATTTATTGTGCTGGGTAATGATGCCATTCGGATTGAAAAATGCAGGCGCCACATATCAGAGGCTAGTAAACAAGATGTTCCAGGAAGAGCTGAGGAAAGCTATGGAGGTATACATGGACGACATGCTAGTCAAAAGCATAGCTATAGACGACCACATACACCACCTAAGCAGAGCGTTTGACATCCTACGGTAGTACGGGATGAAACTTAACCCTAAAAGTGCACCTTTGGAGTAGTGGCGGGGAAGTTCCTCGGTTACATGGTGAGCAAAAGAGGAATAGAAGCAAACCCAGACAAAGTAAAAGCCATACAAGACATGGAGCCCCCAAGCACTCCACGGGCGTACAGAAATTAGCCGGAAGGATAGCGTCCCTCAGCCGTTTTCTATCCAGGGCATCCGACAAGTGTAAGCCTCTTCTAGATGTGACCCGGAAAGAAAAATTCAATTGGACACCGATAGCACAGAAGGCTTTCGATGAACTAAAAGTCATACTAGCCAACACCCAGACTCTCTCAAAACCACGGGCGGGAAGGCCCTCAACCGTACCTAACCACTTCAGAGTCGGCATTGAGCGCAGTCCTGGTCTGAACTGAGTGAAAACAACAAGAACCAGTATACTACGTAAGCCAAATGCTCAAAGATGCGGAGCTCAAATATCCTGCAGTCGAGAAACTCGCTTACGCCCTAGTGATGAGCGCACAGAAATTAAGGCCCTACTTCCTGGGACACCCAATTGAGGTAGTGACATCTTTCCCATTAAGGCAAGTGCTCTCAAAACCAGACTCCGCAGGTAGGCTGATGCAGTGGGCCGTGGAACTAAGCCAATTCGATATCAAGTACGTTCCCCGAATGGCAATAAAGGCACAAGCCCTGGCGAAATTCATAATGGATCTCACCATACCCACCCTGCCAGGAGAAGTGGTTACTAAACCTTGGCAAATATCGGTAGACGGATCATCCACGGCTCATGCCGCTGGAGCCAGAGTGGTGCTTACGGCCCCTACCGGTGAAGTGTTCTGTTTGGCCGTCCATTTTGGATTCCCAGCAACCAACAACGAAGCCAAATACGAAGCTTTACTCTCGGGAATGAGAATGGCTTTGACAGTCGGAGCCAAGAGAATAATGATCTTCAGCGATTTTGAACCTATAGTCAACCAGATAAAAAGAGACTATGAGACCAAGGACCAACAGCTGGTGGGTTACCGAAAATTAGTGGCGGACATGATCCGAGAGTTCCACCACATATACATCACACAAGTTCCCAGGCAGTGTAACACACAGGCCGATGCGTTGGCTCGACTAGCGACTTCGGAGAATGCTGAGCAACTGGGAAGCATCAGTGTGATAAAGCAAGAGGCCCGAGCGATAAAACAATCTGGCAGATTGATGAAGAAGAGACATGGATGACCCCCATCAAGACCTTTTTGGAAGAAGGAAGAGAACCAGAAAATAAGCTAGAAGCCAAACGATTGCAACTCTGAGCGACCAGGTACACCCTGATAAATGGTGTGCTATAAAAAAATGATATTTGATGCCGCTCCTAAGATGCATAGACAAGAAGGAAGCCACCAAAGTCCTCTCCGAAATACATGAGGGAGTATGTGGAAACCACTCGGAAGGACAAGCCTTAGCCCTGAAAGTCACCAGGCAATGGTATTTCTAGCCTACCCTTAGAAAAGACGCGATCAAATATGCTAGGACGTGCAAGAGTTGCCAGGTTTACGCCCCCATGATCAGAGCTCCCTCCACTGAGTTAATCGCGACCACCGCACCATGGCCTTTTGCAAAATGGGAAATTGATTTAATTGGTCCATTCCGACCAAGCAGAGGAGGCGTTAAGTATGCCATAGTGGCGGTCGACTACTTCTCCAAATGGGCGGAGGCTGAGCCGTTGGCGACCATTAACGAAGCCAATATGATAGGATTCATATGGAAAACCATTGTCTGCCACTTTGGGATACCCAATGCCATAGTCACCGATAACGGGAATTAATTTGAAGGATCCCAACTCCAAAGATTCTGCGACGGATTGGGGATCAAGTAGCTATTCTCGTCACCATATTACCCCCAATCAAACGGATTAGTGGAAGCAGTGAACAAAGTGATAAAACACACTCTCAAAACTAGATTGGAGAGCCTAAAAAAGAGTTGGGCCATACAGTTACCTGGAGTCCTCTGGTCATACCGCACCACTGCAAGAACGTCAATGGGAGAAACCCCATTATCCCTGACGCATGGCACGGAAGCAGTTATCCCGGTTGAAGTAGCTCATCCGACACTTCGAGTATCTCACCAAGAAGAAAACCCCAATCTCAAAGCCTTGGAGCTCAATCTCGACTTAGTCGAAGAACTCCGACTACAGGCAGTAGAAAGATACATGATTTACAAATCGAGATTGGAGGCTCAATACAACAAGAAAGTGCATCGAAGAGACTTAGTGGCTGGAGATTTGGTTATGTGGAAAATTTGCCAACAAGATAGTGGAGTGTTTGGTGCAAACTGGGAATGGACATACTTAGTAAAAAGAAATATGGGTAATGGAGCATACGAGCTCAACGAACAAGATGGCAAGAGCATTAAGCACCCATGGAACGCTCAGAACCTAAACCGTTTTTATGCTTAATATGCACCTCACCAAATCGCAATATGTACAAATTGTAAGTAAAGTGGTAAGGCCGCGTGAATAACAACATCATGGAAAGACCCATATTAAATAAAAAAGTGCAAGTAGAAAAGCAAAATGCACGCTTTACCACAACTTACTAAATCATAGAACATAAAGACCCAAAACGTGTTCAGAATACACCTCGCGAAGGCTACAGATGTGTCCTATAAGGACAAAACAACAGTCAAGATGACAATACAAAAACTAAGAAGGCCTACTAGCACCTCCACCAGCACCACTGGGACCAGCACCATCACTGCCGCCACCAGAGAAGTTGCGGAGACTCCTCATCCAAGCCACCTCCACCTCAAGCTGGGCAACGCGCTCCCTCTCACGCTCCAATTCATGCTCAGTCAGATAACGAACAGCCTCCAAATGATGAACTTGGTTCTAAGCCAGTCGAGCTCTCTCCCTATAAGCCGCAGACCGAGCATTGGCGGCAATGATAAGCTGCTCAGCCACCACGGTCTGCCGAATCTCTGCCACAGAGAGAAGCTCTTCGGCACAAACAGAGGCCCCAGAACTAAGACAAGCTCCAGGAGGGATAGCCTGCCCAGACTCGATCGGGAGAAGAAAATAGCATAGGAAAGTCAAAGCATGGCCGACAATCACCAAAGCAGCGTTCCCATTCTCATGGGGCCCAGTACTCTGAAGCCAACGAGACAACACATGGCTCCATGAACGGGCAGGAACAAACCCGCCTCCAAGATGCTCAATTCTATTTTGATGGCTGACCGAGCCTCGCCCATACTTCGCAATCGCAACAGCTCCTCCAAAGCAACCAGATGAACGACATCGCCTACACCACCCCAGAGCACGTGCACCCTCCTCCGCGTGGGAAGTTTGGAGATGTACCCCATCCTTGAGACCTTCCCTTAAAACACCTGCATCGTCTTCGGTATGGGAAGGCTGAGGCCGACTCGGGCCCCGCTGATCTTGAACAGGGTTGATTTGGATCCTAGAAGCACGACCGGAACGAGATACAAATTCAAAGACATCACTTTTCCACGTCTCTTCCTCCTCTATTGGCGCCTTCCTTTTATCCGACTGAGGGGCACATACTGCCTCACCACTCCCAGGAGGGTCTCTATCGGCAACCCCTACCCCACTTTGAGCTACTTCCGGTATAACTTCCTCAGCTCCATCGGCATTGACGACAACTATACCGCAGAGTCAAGATCTAATCCTAACTGCTACAGAGGTATCTTCGGCCGCGACAGTACTCGGACCTGCCTCCTGGTGTGGCCTCCGAAGTGGGAGATATACGACCTGGTTGGAAAAATACTCGTCAAGGACGGCGTCCCAAGATGTGAAATTGTCACTTACCCTCCCCACAAAGCTTACCGAAGGAGCCTGAGCCGGATCCTGATAAAGGTTGGCGTCCGAAAGGTGCTTATCCGTCAGGAGGGGAGAAACATCTCAGGGAAGATTCATCAGGTTGATGGAATCAAAGGCTCAACGGAAACCCAAGGATAACTCCTTCTCAGCCAGGCGGATCGGGGCTACAAAAAAGAGAAAAAAAGAAAACCACAAAGTAAGGTCAAAAATCACAAGAGGTCCCTGCAGTTTCAATAGCAACACAACAAAAACAATTTTTGATGAAAGGAAATGAGAGAGACTTATGAGACTCGGGAGTCCGAAAGGCACAAGGGACAGGTAAATAATTCCCAAGCAGGTCACGACATTTAAACCCGTGAACCCAAAACCACTGCCGCCTCCAATACTAACCGCAAATAGAATTCCTATTGAAAATAAGGCGGACGCGTCGCTGCACTTGCAGATAATAGTGGCCTTGACAACCGGGATCACGAACAAACCGATAGACATAATCTATATCTTGGGCAGTGGGAGAAGTACATACACTATCATGAAGAAGCACTAATAGACCAATCAAATTGGCCCAGGCCAAAGGAATTATTTGCATTGGAGCTAAACCCCAATTGATCAATACCCGAACAATAGTGTAGGCCAATGAAAGTCGGACGCCCGCAACAAACATACCTATATTGAAAGCAGCAGGATCAGGCTCGCCACTCCAAGGACGCTCACGATGAGCAGGAGTCCCAAATGCTATCCCGGGATAACTATACTGATTAAAATCATTGTCTACATCTTCTTCCCGCATGCTGGTAGCATAGCCCCTCAGTGTGGAATTGGTCACCACACGGCCGCGACCGGAGGGACGACTTAGACTGCCAGGTTCAGGTTCGGCAGAATCTTCTAAATTTACAAAAGAGGGGGAGGCCCGACCTTCAATCTTGAGAACCACTCAGCGCCGTGAAGATCCCTCCCCAATGGAAGTAGATTCTCAAAGAAGCTCATAACGAGGCGGAGATGGAACCGAGCGATGACTATTTCGAGTCACGGGGGTCACATGAGGAGCCATAGCATTGTTAGCTTCCTCATCCTCCTCCTCTGAACTAAGAAATTCTTGGGAACACCTCGAATCAATGGCCAGAAGTGAAACCAGAAAACCACCAAAGAGCAGAAAAATAAACGTAAGTGCGTTAAGAGAAAAAGCAAAAGCCATGGCGAAATATTTTGCGAAAGTGATTGAAGGAGAGAATGAGTTGCAAAGAAAGGAAATAGAAGTTAAGTGTGGCCTTGGTATGTGCATGACCAACTTCCTTTTATAGAGGGGAAGGGGAGACCGGGAATAACTGTTCCCCCCTAGAATTCGAAGTGGTCCGATAGAAGTGGAACGTAAACCGTCGAATCCTTACACGTGGCCACAATTGGATGGAAAGACGTGGGGGAATGATAACTGATGTGACCGTTCGAGAAAAGTGGCAGCGAGAATATTGGGAGATCAAATGCATTAAATGCATAATTAATGTATGTCAGAACCACTATTTAATGCAATCATTGCAATTAAAGAACAAAAATACAAACTAAGTGAAAAACAAAAACCAGAAGCCAAAGGAGTACAAAGGCTTTCATCCTAAAAGTTAAGTCCCACCAGATGGGCCAGTCGGGGCAGGAGCAGGATGAAGAGGAGCCATCACCGAAGTCGACGCATGGAGACCTGTGAGGCAGACCGACTTGCGAAGCCTGATACGGGGAAGAAGTCGGACACATATCCTAGTGGAGCGAGATTCATCCCCTCCGACTACCAATCAATGCCAACCGGCAACCTTGAGGTGGCAATCCGGGTGTGCAGCATCCGACGAAAGTTTCCAAAAGACTAGTGGCGCCAACTCCATTTGCTAACCACGCTGAGTGCGCTAAAGCTTGGCAAACCTAACTATCCTGGCTACCTTTCTCTCGGAATTTATCAAGACCGAGAAGTCGGCCTGATATCTGCTGGTGAGATTAGTCACCTCAGCCTTCTTCGCCTCTAGCTTCCTCTGATGGTCGGCAAGTCATTCCCTAACCCCATCTAGCTCCTGAGCCAAACACTCACTTCTCTCCTCTGAACCTTTTTGAGCCTCTTCGGCAGCCCTCAATGCCGCCTCACGAGGAAGTAGTCGCTCCTCGGCCAACATCAGCTCCCCTTTAATGGCCTCCAGAGCCTCCTCCAAGACCCTATGCTGATGAGCCGCCTCCTTCCGGACCAACTTGAGTTCCTCCAAGTGCTTTCGCCCCGCCTCCTTCATCTCTTGCTTCATCCGGGTTAACTCTACCTCATGCTGGCGATTGAGCGCGGTGGACTGAGCTACCTTTTAGTCTTGACGAGCCAAAATGGTGGACGCCTGACTCAAGTAGCTCAAAGCCCGCGACTGATATCCAGTCGTTGTGTGGATAAGGTCATCGGAGTTCAGGGCTCCGATGATGTCACTCTCCTCCTGGATGAAGCTGACAGGATCGTCTCCATAGCCCTCCGTATATAGGCAGGAAGAACTGTTTGACTGAAGTCATACAAGTTTGACCCGTAAAGGCTGCGGAGCACCGGTGGGAGAGAGCGAACCTCCGGAGAGGAAGTGTTAACTTTGAAACTCAAGTAAGGAGTCTCGATCGAAGGGACCCCAACGACAGCCCCACCAGTGAAGAGAACAAAGCTTTCTGCCCGAGCTCTCTTACTTGGGGGCTTGGAAGGACCACTATAGGATGGTGCCCGTTCACCCAGGATAACTCCACTAGGACCCCCATTCTGTCGCAGTACGGGACGAACGATTGGAGATGAGCAGCCAAAATCGAGAAGCAGATAGTCCGCCTCCTGCCCAACGACTGTGTCGTCGAGCCCCTCCTATTGCGAAGCATCTAGAACTTAGTGGCCAATATCCTGCTGGGTGATGGGCGTTTTCTCAACACACAAAATTAATTCTCAAGTATAAGAATATCAATTATACTTTCGATAGGTGGCCAAGTGTTTATCGTACCCAAGAGACGGATAATTATCAATTCAATTATACTCTAATTAACTAAGATTATACGGCAAATTGGTTTTGATTTTGTTATGAAAGTAAATAACATATAAGTAATAATAGCAAAGTAAATAAGCAAACAATCAAGAAAACTAGGTTGTGATCAAGTAAGTAATATAGTAGTTCTTCAGGTCATCCAGTTTTACTCGTTAATTTCCTTTCCATGTGTTGATGTCTGACTCTGCCTTGTAGTTTATGGACGCATCACTAAACCATGCAAGCGTACTCTATAGACACAAGTAAGCAAGCGTATGACACGTGTGAATATCCTCAGAGCAAGATGTATACTTTACCCCCCTTTCTAGGTACTATTATAATCAATTATTTCCCGTGCACTTAGTACTCTAACCCGATTTGATCTCCTTTTTTAGGTACTATAAAGTTATACTCTTTATCCTACTTATTAACCCGAATACGATTCAATTAACAAGTATATATATAAAATAGTTCTAATAAGACTTCAGAATCCCTTCAGTTAGAATTATAACATGCAATCCTGCTCAGCGGTGAACGCACTCAATCAATAACCAAGAGTTGTATTCAGACTCTACATAACAGTTAAAGATGCACAAAACGACCGTGAGTATGAATTGAAAAATGCACAATCTTATATAGAATAAACCACAAGTAGTGTTGTACGGAGTTTACACATGGAAATTCAATTAACTCATAAAACTTTCATAACCCTAGAACTACCGAAGCGGTTCTTGCCCATGATTGATCTAGGAACAATCATGGCTAGTTGGTATGATCTTACTTGACTTGCCAGACGAACCTCTCCTCACGACTCCTTCGGATGATGGTAGGACTTGGTGAAGGATGGATGATGAACGCTTGATCTATTTTCTCCTGCGAAATCTCTTCTTTTATACTTGTAAACTCTCTTTACGGGCCTTGGATGGGCTTTTTGAGTGAACACATGCACTGAAGGTGTAAAAATACGAATTTGGTAAGTTTTCGTACATCAGTTCGTCCAAATAGGTTGGTCGAACTCTCCTAGACAGGTCAAACTCCAGGTCGAATCCGTCTGTAACTTAGCCTCTGATCCCGGATTGAACCAGAGTGCTGGTCGAACCGGATACTTCCTGATCGAATCGGTACTGCTTCTGTTTAGGCTTCGAGTTTAACCACAGTTCGACCAAGTGATTTGGTCGAACTCGTCTGTCGTGGTCGAACAGCACTTTTCCGATCTCAGTTCGACCAGTAGTGTTGGTCGAACTCCCTCTTTATTGGTCGAATCTGACCCCTGCTTAATCGAATCGCATACCTGCTTCTTCCTCTTTCCATATCCAATCACTTCCAACTCGTTTTCCTTCGAAAATCAACTCAAATAGCCTTGTATACACTTGATTCATGACTTTCCACCATATATATCGATTCACATCGAATTACAACTATTTATCATACCATAAGTACACGAATCCAGGCTCGAAACTAGTGAATTTACACACTCATCATTGGGCAGCCTCCTCGATAACTTGGGCGCCGGCCTTAGAATCCAGTGCGATAACGCCTTCCTGTTGGGCCTGGGGGCTCGGCTCCGTGGGTGAAGCTTCGTCCACTTATATTATTTCTGCCAAGGCACTTGATTCAATGGTCACGGAACCAAGAAGGACGAACGACCCGCCTGGAGCCACTACTACCCCATAGGAATATTTGGGACGGCGAATGAGGTCCTCGGCAGCACCGAACACTTTCTGGAATGGGCAGCCACAGACACCGCCAACGATGGAAATGGCGCTTTGGGATCCACTATGAGCCCATACTTTATCAAGAGCTTGTCGGTAATTACGTCAGTACTCCTCGTCTGGACACTCATCTTGCGATGACGTCTACTAATTCCAAGAACTCTTTAGAAAGGGGAGGCCCCGGATGGGTGTCTCTATCTGTGAACAAGAATGGATAGCAGAATTAATAAACCGCCGAGAAAAAGGGGGAACCAAATGAAAGATAGGTACACGCACCTCCACGAGAACGAAGGAGTTGAAAGGCGGAAGGGACCCTTTTCTAAGCCAGCTTCCACACTCCTGCCACCCTACACAACCACTCTTTCTAATTCTTGATGGAGGAAGACTTCCCAGAAAGAGCTATTCCACTCTTAGGATTAACGCGATAGAAACCCTTGGCGGTGTGCTCCTTCGAGGGTCGGCATAAGTACTCGATCTCTTTTGGGGACAAGTGATGATAACCTTTTCACGGAACAAAATAATGTACCCAATTATCATCGCTCAAGCATTCGTAGTCAGTTGGACCGGCACCAAATTACAATAGTCGAGGAGATCTCCCAAGCAAGTATGAATAGGTAGGCGAAACCCTATCTTTAACATTTGGCTATTTACCGCCACCCGCCCCTCAATCGGCTTGCTCGCTCTCTCATTTTCAATGGGTCTGATGAATTCTATCGCCGGTGCCGCGTATTACAAATATATTTCCTCAAATTGGGTAGGAGGAATTAAGCTATATTGAAAATGGGCCCACACCCCATTATGGGCCCCATCGTGTGACGTAATGCGAGCCCAGATATTCTCTGGGTTGGATACATCTTCCATCATCGCGAACGAGGAAGGTAAGGTGCGAGATACAGTCGAGAGCCTCTGCAAGGAGGAGAAGACTGTTGGCATTCAATCATTTGGTTAACGTGACCCGTTAGCGTTCCATGCGTTTCTAACATGCAGCGGAAGCAAGAAAACCAAGAAACGTATTACCTTTCACCAGGGTATGTTGAAGAAGATGATTCTCGTCGGCAGCCTGCGCAGCGTCACGAGAATGGCCATAACTTCTTCATCTGAACTCCTATTGGAGTGATCTATGTGTTCAGACGATTCTCTCTTCGGCGGCTTTCAGTCAGTATATTAAACATCGAATTCGGAGTACTATAAGATTTTATATGAATTTTACAAGGTGGAGGACAGCAGCAGCAAACAACCTTCCGGTCTTCTGCTATATTCCCAAGTCCAATCTCGACGTCGTGTGGGCGACGATCCTCGAGATCTTCTCAATCTGCTGTTCCCTCACCCCCTCACAGTATTAGGTGTGTAATTAGGGTTTATGGACAGCTGAGATGACTTATATATGAGCTACAGTAGGGACCCGGAGGAGAAATTGGGTTGGGCCTCCATTGGGCTTAAGTATCCAAGCTTAGCCCAAAGCTTATACTTAAGTCCAATAATAATAATATAGTCCACTAAAATATTATTACTGTACTACCTTTCCAATCCCAAAATTACGTTTTGGGCTCCTTCTTATTATGAGCCTATTAGTCTCCCATGCTTAAGATATACAATGTCCATTAATTAATTAACTTACTGACAACTCAATTAATTAATATCTCATCCGAGAGTAGTACCACTCAACCTCATTATCATGCCGAAATAAATCCACCTGCAGGGTTTACATGATAATCCTTATGAGCTCCTCAAGGGGACATCATCAACCTATGACGGACGCGGATTCCTTCTACAATCAACAGCACACCATAGAGACAGCACTATTTCCCATCTCACCGAGTTTATTGATTTAATTACATGTAAATCTCACCCATTGATAAATCAAAGAAATACATACTGTCTTACATGTCGAGGTTATTGTATAGGGATTAAGAGCACAAACAGACAAACATTCATACGAATTACTATTTCTAGGGCATATCCATAAATGAATTTAATAATTCCAAATAACTCATCATCTATCTAACCAATTCCTTAAGAGTCTTTCTCTTATTAGAATTATAAGATGTGTTATTCATTATTATTTGTTGCATCCGTGGGATAAACATGATTTAAGAGAATAAATTGTCACTAACGTACCATAACAGATTATAGCTCCATCCTTCATTACTATGACCATGTCATTTAAATGAAATGGAGTATCCATCCGTAAATGCATAGAAACTGAAATAAAATTCTTTCTATGAAAACATACTTAAAGACAATTTCTCATAATCAAACATTTATCCATATCATAAGATAAATAAACAACTCCCACTGCAACAACCACTACTCACGTAGTTTTACCCATGTCCATAATAATCTCATTATCACTTAGTTACACGCTCTTAGTGATTCTGGTATCTACACACAACGTGTCAGTAGATACCATCAGTAATCATGCTTCAATAACTAGTGAATGAGATACTAAATTTGTTCACATCTTGATGAAATTAGATCTCATTTGCCACATGTTTTGTCAGAAGTTCCCCACCATATACAACCTCTCCTATTTCAGGTAGAACTTGCTCAAAACATCCAGACAAATTATGAAGAATAAATTGATCTAGGTTTCCCTTTCAATTTCTATTCCAAGCATTTCCAATTCATTCATCAACTTATCCATGACCTCTTGCCTTTCTTACTTACTCAAGTATTTGAAGAGTCGCATTAGACCATCATATTTCTATGAACCTCTCACCTCTCCACTAGAGACTTTAATAGGCATCATGGGGAATCCTTAATGAGAACACACTTATATTTTCCTAAGCAGTAAAATTTGAAATCAAGATTCTTTTCTAATCATCTAATTTTGGACCAGTAAATATAATTTCTTTCAGTAAACAATAAGCGAGATAAAACCATTTGAAATTACAGAGAATCACAAATAAACACACCGATCAAATCTTCAAATTTTATCCATTTATATTAGTTCCCTCAAAATAATATAAAAATAAAATTCACCGACATATCAAGCACAGTGAGTCTGCAAGCCACGTTAGTGTGGACGTTTACAAATCCGAACATTTACAAGAGAAGGTTTTACCCATTAATTTCATTTGTCAACCTAACCTCATGACAAAATAATTAATAGTCGGTTTCTCTTTAGCCATGCAAATAAAAGCAGTGACTCTGATAGGGAGGATACTTTTTATTTACATCTAAGTGTACATCATTATTTGACCTCAAGTTCATTGTGCAAGCTTATGTGCCTTACAGATAGAGAAGTACACACGCGCTCGGATAACTTCCTATAATAATCAATTATAAGTTTGTACCAGTGAACCGCATATAAACTCATCCGATAGGGAGGAAGGTCTATGCCAACGTACAAGTTCATATGCATCACATTACAAACATAATTATTTAATGAAGTCTGTTCCAGCAATCCATGAATAAACTCATCCGATGGGGAGGAAGACTCTAATGCCGATGCGCAAGTTTACTCACATTGCTAACAAACTAATAATGGAGGCCGCGGGAATTTATTACAAATCCCCTCTCCCACTTAGTTATTTAACACCGAGGGTTTTTACATGCATATAATATTCAGAATAATATACGCAACCTAGCATGCTCTTTTTATGGCAATTTAAAAAATTAAATTAAATCACATAAAAAACATGCAATCCAAATATATAATAATAATTGACAAATAAAAAAATTATATCAATTATATATAAGGAAATAAAAGAATAGCCTAAATATGTTGACTTGGTCAACAAGCAATTATATGGATTTCTTGCACAATAAGAAAGGAATATCTTGGGCCCTAAGAAACCAACCCACATACGCAGCATGATGGACCACACACTGTACCGGTACGGAAACTTCCAATCAGCTGCTCGTTCGAAAACTGCCTGTCGGATGACTACCCTTCGCCGGAAGAAACACCTTCATGGCTCGCCTGTCGGAAGACAGTGCCATATGCTGGAACTAAACACCCAGCCACCGGCGAACCAACTGTACCGGCGCCATTCCTTCTGTCCAGCCATAACTTGCTGGAAAACTGGACGAACTCCGCCCAAAAGGACCAGATTTCTGACAACTCTACAATGCAGCGACAATCTCATGGCTCTCCGGAAAGCACGTCATCGCCATCAGCAAAAGACCACCACATCACCGACCCTTGCCCAATCATGTTCGTCGTCCGCTGCCGGTATACCTCTCCAGTCAGCAGCTATCGGTCGTTTTCATCCAATCAGCTGCACCAACCTTCCAAAAACTCCAACAACTTCTGGCAATTTCGCATAGTAGAGGCAACCCTGCCATCAACTTGCGTCGCCTAACAGCCATTCGTCGTCGATCAACTTGCATCGCCTAACAGCCATTCGTCGTCGCTGCTGTCCAACACTTTCACTGCCGGGAAAAAAATACCTTCAGGAGAATTGACTCGCAACCCCATGTCGAACCCACCCTAACCACGATAGACCCAGGGATCAGCAAACTCGCCTGTATCACGACCAGACCCGATCAGAACAAGCCAGGTCCGACTGGAAACTTATCCTCCAGCCTGTCGCCATGTACACCAGCCGAGAATCACCTCCATCCCTGTCCATCGTCTTGATCAGGTGGAGCCAGAATCGTATGAGTCTCAGCCACCGGATGCAACCACTTATGACGCTGCCGAATCTACCAGTTGGATGCCCAGCGAAATCACCGGCAGCTAAGTATGCTATCGGTGACCTTCCCAGCGAACCTGATTGGCGATCGGCAATTATCCATGAATTCAGGCCCATTACTTCTCCGTGTAACAACAGCGCCTAGTCCTCCAGCCTTGCAGCCGCGCTCAAGTAGTTTTGCTGAATTCAAAAGCCACCCCACAGGCAAGCACAATTCGTGAATTCTGTCGACGGTTGTGCCATTACCTCCACGTATCGCCACCGGCATGTGGACTTTCATCAGGTGTCTTCGACATGAAGAACCCAAGGTGCAGTTGCGACGTGAAGCCCTTCATGTGAGTGCTGTCATACTGTGTATCACCACCAGCCCACCTACGATCGTCGCCCAACGGCGCCCGATGCCCAATCGTGCGGTGCTTTTTCACGTGTGTGGTGTAAGATCAAGGTTGAGCAGCCGTGAAAACATAGGGTTTTTACAGATTTCATAAAATTCAAGACCCTTTCAATCATGCAATCATTATTCAAGAATAATTCACATAATCCACATTAAACCCTAGCCTAACGTGTCATGCTTCACCACGAAACTGAAGCTCTGATACCAATTATTGGCATTCAATCATTTGGTTAACGTGACCTGTTAGGGTTCCATATGTTTCTAACATGCAGCGGAAGCAAGAAAACCAAGAAACGTATTACCTTTCACCAGGGTATGTTGAAGAAGATGATTCTCGCCGACAGCCTGTGCAGCGTCACGAGAATGGCCATAACTTCTTCATCTGAACTCCTATTGGAGTGATCTACGCGCTCAGACGATCCTCTCTTCGGCGGCTTTCAGTCAGTATATTAAACATCGAATTCGAAGTACTATAAGATTTTATATGAATTTTACTAGGTGGTAGACAGCAGCAGCAAACAACCTTCCAGTCTTCTGCTATATTTTCAAGTCCAATCTCGACGTCGTGTGGGCGACGATCCTCGAGATCTTCTCAATATGTTGTTCCCTCACCCCCTCACAGTGTTAGGCGTGTAATTAGGGTTTATGGACAATTGAGATGACTTATATATGGGCTACAACAGGGACCAGGAGGAGAAATTGGGTTGGGCCTCCATTGGGCTTAAGTATCCAAGCTTAGCCCAAAGCTTATACTTAAGTCCAATAATAATAATATAGTCCACTAAAATATTTTTACTGCACTACCTTTCCAATCCCAAAATTACGTTTTGGGCTCCTTCTTATTATGAGCCTATTAGTCTCCCCATGTTTAAGATATACAATGTCCATTAATTAATTAAGTTACTGACAACTCAATTAATTAATATCTCATTCGAGAGTAGTACCACTCAACCTCATTATCATGCTGGAATAAATCCACCTGCAGGGTTTACATGATAATCCTTATGAGCTCCTCAAGGAGATATCATCAACCTATGACGGACGCGGATTCCTTCTACAATCAACAGCACACCATAGAGACAGCACTATTTCCCAACTCACCGAGTTTATTGATTTAATTACATGTAAATCTCACCCATTGATGAATCAAAGAAATACATACTGTCTTACGTGTCGAGGTTATTGTATAGGGATTAAGAGCACGAACTTCCATAATAACTGAGATCAAGTTCTCCTATATAGTCAGTATAAGTCGAACGATCTCAAGTGGTCCTGCTCAATACACACAAGTGCACTAATGTGTTTCTATAGCTAAGACAAGCTAATACCAAATCACACTACAACCATCCCGATAGAGAGCCCCCATCTATCTCGATTGTGAGCATCTGTTTATACTTTATAAGGAAACCAATAATATGATCTTCCGTGTGTTGTCGCACAACATATTATCTACAGTATAAAGTAAGTGGACTATTGCATCGTGCATATAAATAAATTATAAGATGCAATCATTTGATCATATGATTCTCATTTCAAATAAATTGTTATAACATTGTTCATACTAAAGCTAGACTTTTAGTATATAATCCAACAGAGACTTCAGTCTCATCACGAAAATCCTGATATGCTCTCTCTAGGGACTCTGACATCCTCTCCCCGACGCTCGCCACCAGCCTCGGGCCCGGTCGACGGACTGGATGATCGTCCGGATTCATATAAGACACTTTACGATTGGGGGAGAAGATTGGCAGGAGACGTAAAATTAGAGAAAGGAAAGATAAAAGAGGCGTGGGAATTGCAATGGGAGGAGGCGTCTTTATATAATACTACCCCCCACCCCCCAAACCGACGCGACCCTAACAGAAGAGTAATAAATGCGGAACACCTCTCTAAGCAGCGCAATGATGAAGCGGCGCATCGAAATAGCAGCCCAGATCTCGAAACATCACCTCAGAATCTTCTGTCATATACACGTCGCTTCAAGGGTTTCGAAATTCAAAATTTAAAGTTGGGGCACACACACATCAATAACGGAGACCCCGCCACCACTCGCCAAACTCTCGTGATGACGGGGCCTGGAGGCTAATGTAGTAAGGCCTAGTAGATTGGGCCCTCAAAACAGGACATGGGCCGCCAATCATAAGGCCCAATAACGCATGCCCTCAATAATTATCGTCAAAACCCAAATATAGTGAGCTCTTAATCCATAAACAGCAGAGCGCGTTGTCTGCAATATCTCGGCCTGATGAGTCGGTTGCCTCCCTCCATTTGGCTACTTGCCTGAAGCCTACAGAGATATCCCCTAGGATATCGGCTAGGCAATATCCTAAATCGGATCCTAAAATAGTCACATGAGGCTATTGCACTTAATATCCTCACTGTATGCATTTATTGTGAGGTGGCCTGACGATATATCCGGAGATTTGGATGACGTCAGGCCACTCGATATATAAGGCATAACTCAAAAGAGTAAAGAACAACATTCACCTCCATTAGGCACAAATCGTCTGGAGGGAACCCCTGAGTATTCTTCATACTACTGCTAAATTATTATGTTAGATTAGGACGAATGATCCCCCAATTACTCCTTAACAACCACATCAACGCATAATTAAGGGCGGATTAATTATGCTATCTACAAATAGTATTGTATATACGCTTATTTTTTCATAATATTAATTTTACTTATATTTAGGAATGACAACGTATAGGTTACACACTTATGTAGATATATCGTATCCTTTTAAACATCTACTACTTGTATCCATAATTTTACAGTTTTTAGTTTTTCTTCAATTTTAATCTTAAACGTCCATTTAATACTATCCCCTCCGTCTATCCCAAATGGGTGCATTTACTTTTTGCACGTGAATTAAGGAGTGTTATTATTAATTTGTGATGGATAGTTATATTAGTGTGTGTGGGCCCCATATTTTAATTATATTAATGGATGTGTGTGGGTCCCATGTATATAAAAAGAGAAATTAGACCCTTAGGGCGGATGCCCAAAATGAAAAAATAAGACTCTTTGGAGCGGACGAAGATAGATTTTACAATTAATAGAATATGCCAAAAATATCACTTATTTTTACTAAATTATTATATTGTTAATTAAAAAATTTAAATTTTATTATTAACATAAATAATATTAATGTTTAAGATTTAATATTTTAAATGGACTGCCAAAATTAAAACTGCATGGTTTATAAATATAATAAAATTGAAAAGAGAAAAAAAATTAAAGATAAAAATAAAAATATAGGTTTGTTTATATATGTGTATAGATAGATAGATAATTTATGATACGCCCAAAATAAAATATAAATATATATTCCCTCCGTCCCAAACCACGCTTCTCGTTTACTGTACCATGTTGTTTAAGAAAAATTACATTTTTGACCAAATATGTTGACTTTAGGGGGTATTGTAGTATTTTTAGGTAATAAAAAATATAAAATAATGATATGTGTGTAAAAAAGTAGTGGCAAATTTGAAAATAAAGTAACTTTTGAGGTTGTTGGATAAAGTGAAATTTCCTTTTTTGGGGTGTGAAGGGTGGTGTGGGATGGGCGATTAAGGAAAGTGTGAAGGGTGGTGGTGGACGGAGGAAGTATTAGTTATAGAGTGATTTTGGGGCACCCAATATTTAGGTTAAAGCACCACAATTAGACTTTTTATTATAATTTTCTACAAAAATTTTAATGATAATCTAATTATACTTAATATATAAATACAACTTAAATTATGTATAATATTTTACTAATAATTAATATTAGGAAATTAATTATTTTATTATTATTTATTAAAATAAAGTTGAAACGTTATCTAATTAATTGTATCAAATAATATTTAAATTGATTGCAATTAATATAAAAAAAGAAAAAAATATATCATATTCAGGTTATATAATAGGTAAACACTTTATTTATCTATAGATAATTTCATTGATTGATTAGATTCGGAATTTAAGATAAATATTAATTTTGTATAATTAATTATATTAAAATTATTTTATTTTAATTGATATTTATCTTATAAAAAGTAGATTTAATTTATCTATAAAACTCAATTATTATTTTGTATTAAAATAAAGATATATTTTACTATAATATGTATATTTTTCTAATTAAATAGCATATGAATAAAATAAAATATAAAATAAAATATTGAGTGAGGCTTGCGTGCACCCGGGTGCACACCGTGCGCCTTTAGAATTTAGTATTATGGGTAAGGGGGAACATTATTTTGTTCTGAAGGGTATACACTTTAATTAATAAGGGTACACCATTTTGTTTTAAAGGGTATATATTTTTCATTAATATTTTTTATTATTTTTAGAAAATAAAGGGTACACATCTTTATACTAAAGGGTATACAATCTTATCTTAATATATATAAAAGAAGAATAAATCAAATCCTGGCCATTTATTTCTAAAACAAATCTTAGCCACCCATTAAAATAATTAAATAATTATAATTATGACATTTTCAAATTAAGCAGAATAAATTCAATCCTGGCCATCTATTTCTAAAATAAATCTTAGCCACCCATTAAAATAATTAAATAATTATAATTATGACCTTTTCAAATTAGGAAATAAGATATTATTTACATCTATTTCTAAAACAAATCTCAGTCACCCATTAAAATAATTAAATAATTATAATTATGAATTTAGGGTCACCCATTAAAATAATTAAATAATTATAATTATGACTTTTCAAATTAGGAAATAAGATATTTTTAAAGCAGAATAAATTCAATCCTGACCATCTATTTCTTAAACAAATCTCAGTCACCCATTAAAATAATTAAATAATTATAATTATGAATTTAGGGTTCAGGGTTTTAGGTTTTAGGGTTTATGGTTTAGGGTTTTCTGTAATTATTTCCGTGCAAAACACATATGAGATAATTAAAAAAAAATAATAATACAACAACAAAATTTAAACCACACCAAAACCGGATGAGAGAAGCTCAAACAAATCTCAACCACCCATTAAAATAATTAAATAATTATAATTATGACTTTTTCAAATTAGAAAATAAGATATTATTAAAGCAGAATAAATCAAATCCTAACCATCTATTTCTTAAACAAATCTCAGCCACCCATTAAAATAATTAAATAATTGTAATTATGAATTTAGGGCAGAATAAATCTAATACTGACCATCTTTTTCTTAAACAAATCTTAGCCACCCATTAAAATAATTAAATAATTATAATTATGAATTTAGAATTTAGGGTTTTAGGATTTTGTCGTTTATGGCATAATATTTGCAGAGGGCCAAATCTTGACCATCTATTTCTTAAACAAATCTCAACCACCTATTAAAATAATTAAATAATTATAATTATTACTTTTTCAATAGTTAAATAATTATTAACCATACCAAACTTTCATTGCAAATAATGGTTAATAATCTCATAAAAATAAAAAAATAAATATATGCCAATTTTTTAATAATTATTAACTATATGGCAACAAAATATACACATTATTTCGTGAAATTAAGAAATCTTAATTTAAAACTTTAATAAACTCATTAAATCTTTACCTAATATATAGCAACAATAAACACAAAAAAAATTAAAAAATAAATATATTACAACTAATAAATATAATTTTCGTGATATTACATTATATTGAGATATTTAATTTAAAACTTTCATAATCTCTTTAAATCTTTTACTAATATAGCAACAATAAACACAAAATAAATTAAAAAATAAATATATGCTAATTTTTTAATAATTTTATATGGCAAGAATATATAATCATTTTTTTCCATTTGATTAATTCTCTACCAACTAACAAAATAAACATTGCCGTCAAACTCAGATGTGTTCGATTGTTTGAGTCTCCTAATTATCAAATTCATGGTTCAACCAATCTGGAAGGTATTTATCACGATGCTGAGGTTTGTTAATATTTGTTTCTTTGTTGTTATTTATTTTCTAAACATTCAGATGCATCATGTTGTGATTTAAAACCTGAGTATGTTTTGTAGGGGTATTTGTTTATTTTTATTATTTTATATATTTTTTCAAAGAAATATTATTCGATTCAAACATCATAAAATCAAATGAAGTTGTTGTCCTAAAACTAACCCATATCGTGCAACGCACGGGTTAGCTAATAGTTTAATACAAAATTCTAAAGGCGCACGGCGTGTGCCCCGGGCGCCCTGGTGCACACAAGTTTTTGCCTAAAATATTATCTAGAGAGAAAAAAAAATAAAACAAAAAGAGGGAGAGAGTAAGAATTTGATTAGGTAATGAAAGATTTATATAGAATTATTTTAATGAATGAACGATCGTGATTGAAAGTAAATATTTATAAAGATGATCCTAATGAAAATAAAATTAATATATTAATTAAAATTAAGAATATATTTATTAAAAATTAATCAAATTTATATTGTGAATTTGAATAAATAAAAAATTTAAATTTAAATAATAAAATCCATTATTAGTATAATTAAATTTTATGATTGAAATCAAAGGAAATTCATATGTTATATATACATATATATATATATATATATATATATATATATATATATATATATATATATATATATATATATATATATATATATATATATATATATATATATATATATATATATATATATATATTAAATTATAATGTATGAATATTGATTGATACATTAATTTAAATTAAAAATATGCCAAAAATATCTCTCATATTTATCAAATTTATATTGTTAAATAAAAAAGTAAAATTTAAATAACAAAATCCATTATTAGTATAATTATATTTTATGAAAATTTCTGAAGTTAATTCTGAATCAGTACATGAATGACTTTTTTTAATGATCGAAACTGCAAATAAGATCTAATAAAAATAGGAACAAAAAAATAAAAAACTTTAAAAATAGAGTTTATGAAATATATAGAAAATAAAAAAAGGAAAAAAACATAAATTATAAGATAAACAAAAAAAAAGAATGATACCTCAGATGATAATGTTTGAACCTAAAAATAAGATTAAAAAGAAGAACAAAATATACAATATTAAAATATAAAAATAAGGTTCATAGAATTATTATAAAGCAAACACAAAAATTGAAGAAAAAAAAAGATAGAAAAAAACAAATGATACATCAAATGAGAATAATTAAACATACAAATAAAATCAAATATGAGAATGATTGAACCTAAAAATAATATCATATAAAAGTATAAAAGAAGATAAAAAAAATAAATTATAAAAATAGGGATTATAGAATTATAAAAAAAACACAAAAATCGAAAAGAAAAAAAAATAAGATAACGAAAAATTAAAAAGTATAATGATACTTTAAGGAGAATGATTGAACTTGTATATAAGATCAAATAATCAAATAAAAGTATAAAAGACAAAACAAATTAGAGTAGATTATAAATAATATGAAAGTAGAATATGTAAAAGAGAAGAAAAAGAAGAAGCATTAGAGAAAAAAAAACAAAAAGAGGGAGAGAGTAAGAATTTGATTAGGTAATGAAAAGATTTATATAGAATGATTTTAATGAATGAACGACCGTGATTGAAAGTAAATATTTATAAAGACGATCCTAATGAAAATAAAATTGATATATTAATTAAAATTAAGAATATATTAATTAAAAATTAATCAAATTTATATTGTGAAATTGAATAAATAAAAAAGTAAAATTTAAATAATAAAATTCATTATTAGTATAATTAAATTTTATGATTGAAATCAAAGAAAAATCATATGTACTATGTATATTAAATTAAATTATAATTATAATATATGAATATTGATTGATATATTAATTTAAATTAAATATTAATTAAAAATTAGTTAAATATGCCAAAAATATATCTCATATTTACCAAATTTATATTATTATTAAATAAAAAAAATAAGATTTAAATAACAAAATCCATTATCTATACATATATAAAAGCAAACCTAAATTTCTACTTTTGTTTTCAATTTTTTTCCAATTTTACTTTATTTAGAAATAATTCAATTTTAATTTTGACTGTCCAATTAATACTTTTGATTTCAATCATAAAATTTAATTATATTAATAATGGATTTTATTATTTAAAATTTACTTTTTTATTTTATTCTATAAATTTGGTAAATATGTAAGATATTTTTGGCATATTTGACTAATTTTTAATCAATATATGCTTAATTTTAATTAATATATAATTCAATATTCATTTAATATATTATTGTAAATTTAATTTAATATACATTGATCCTATTCATGCTAATAATAAATTATTTATTTATTTTTTAATTAACAATATAAATTTGATAAATATGAAACATATTATTGGCATACATTCTATTGTCAATCAATATACTAATTTTAATAATATCGAATCTTTCAACGCTATCTTTAGTAATTTTTCATCTTTTTTCCTAAGTCGTTGATTGCTTTCAATCACGATCATTCATTCTTTCAAATCATTCTATATAAACCTTTTCATTACTTAATCAATTCCTTACTCTATTTTTTTCTTCTTTTTCTTCTCTATTTCACATTCATATTATTTCTAATTTACTTTAATTTATTTTATCTTTTATACTTTACTTTGATTTGATCTAATGTGCAGGTTCAATCATTCTCTGATGTATCATTCTTCTTTTTTATTTTTTGTTATCTTTTTTTTTCTCTTCGATTTTTTTTGTTAATAATTCTATAAACCCTATTTTTATAATTTAATTTATTTTATCTTCTTTTATACTTTTATTTGATATTATTTTTAGGTTCAATTACTCTCATATTTGATCTTATTTGTAGGTCTAATCATTCTCATTTGAGGTATCATTCTTTTTTTTTGTCTATCTTTTATTTCTTCAATTTTGTGTTTACTTTATAATAATTCTATAAATCCTATTTTTATATTTTAATATTCTATCTTTTGTTTTTCTTTTTAATCTTATTTTCAGGTTAAAAAATAATCATTTGAGGCATCGTTTTTTTTTCGTTTATCTTATGATTTTTATTTTCATTTTCTTCTTTTTTTTGTTTTCTTTATATTTCATAAACTCTATTTTCAAAGTTTTTTATTTTTATTGTTCTTATTTTTATTTGATCTTATTTGCAGTTTTGATTATTAAAAAAAGTAATCAGTGTACGTATCCAGAATAAACTTCAAAAATTAGAGTTCAAAAATCCAAAGTACAGGTCAATTATATATTTTTATCTTAAAAGTGGGGATTAACTTGCAATAAGTGTAAAGTTTATGGTTTTATTTGCATTTAACCCATATAATTAATATTAGAAAGTTAATATATAGTCTATTTATCTTGAATATCGAATCAAATTTAATGTTATAAAAAATAAGCGTATAAACAATGTAATTTAATTTATAAATATAAAATTATGTTATGTTATAAAAAATACATTTATATAAATATATATATATATATATATATATATATATATATATATATATATATATATATATATATAGATATATGTTATGGTTAAAAATAAAAAAAATTAAATATAAAAGTATATATAATTATAATATACTTTAATTCTTTCCGTGTAACGCACGGATGAGTAATATCTAGTTAGTATAATTAGATTTTATGATTGAAATAAAAAACGGATGGTCAAGATTAAAATTGAATTATTTCTAAATAAAGTAAAGTTTAAAAAAATTAAAAATAAAAGTAGAAGTTTAGGCTTGCTTTATATATGTATATAGATAGATTTTGTATACATGTTATTCTATTTTTTATACGTGTTTTTTAATAATTGTATACTTTTTCACACTAAATTTTTCATTAAAAAACTAGTATCCATATGTGTATAACTTTTTATTCAATAGTGTATATGATCGTTGTCATTTTCACCTAGATTTTAGTATCTTTGTTTGTGGATTTTTGAATGTTTTCATTCCTATTTGTGTGATTTTTGGTGGAGTTTATGTAATTATGAGAAATGTGGTATGGATTGATAGAAATGTGAAAATGAGCTTAAATATGTGCAAAATAGGTCAAAAATGGAGAAAAATAGAATCAAGAGCAAAACGGAGAAGGAAGAACATGGCACGCTCGGACACGCCCCGTGTGCAGAACACGAGACTGTCCGAGGTGGCCGTGTTCAACATCAGAATGCAGGACTCGCCCAGGAAAAGGCCGTGTTCCGGCGCATGAGTCGTGCGCCAGCGCACGCCCCGTGTGCTGAACACGGGCCTATTTGAGAAGGCTGTGCACAGTCATCAGAAAATGCTACACGCCTATGGGAGAGGCCGTACGTGGGCGGACGAGCCGTGTTTGGGAACGCGCAGTACATGCCGAACTGCATGTGCACTACACGAGCCGTGTGCTGCTACACGGCCCGTGAGGTACAAAAGACAGTTTAAATTTCAGAATATTCTAGAAGCTACTAGAAGGTCCCTAAGTGATATAAAAGGCTGATTTGTGCAAAATTGAGGAGAGGAACACACAATTAGAGCAGTTACACACACTCCCACACCATATTTTCACACACTAGATCCATTTGATTCATCTCCATACATTTAATCCATCCAATCAACTTGATCTTCAAGGATCCATCCATCAATCCATTATTCCATCACTTTAAGAAGAGGAAAGCATCAATGATTGAAGATTTTAGCATTTTGGAGAGAAGGAAGGTTATCTCCATAAAAGGGAAGCCAATATACTTTTCAATTGTTGATTTTCTTCTTATTTTGGCTCAAATGGAGCAAGCCTTTGAATGTATTGATCTAGACACAATGTGTAGTGGCTAGTCCTATAGTAGGGCTAATCATATGATTGGTTGAGAAGAATGCTAGATATGTAGGATTTGAGATGTTGAATTGAGTTAATTTTGAACTTTCTTTCATGATGAATGAATCATGTTTCATTTCAATACTCGTGTGATTAAATTCTCTTTTCATGGTATTAAGATGGTCATTCCAATAGTATGATGAGTGGTTTAATTGAATCATATATTAAGATGAGCATGTATGTTAGTATGAGGGGAGCTAAGCCATACTCTTCTTATACTTAGAATATTCATAGGGGGACACTTAAGAAATTGAGTAAAAAGAACCAAACTTATGATCATAGTACCTTTCGGGAATTGAGAGTAAGAACAATCCTAGGAGATTTAGACTTGTCAAAGAGTCGAGAACCTAATTGCATTGGTCATAGGGATTAGGGGTAAAAACGTGATTACTTTTAGTCCATAATTAATGAAGTTCAATATCAAGAGTTATACATATCTAGCTAGTTTCTTAATCATGAGTATGATTAGCCTTGCTCTCTTCTTAAGTGCATTTTATCCACATTTCATTTATCTTGTTACTTGTTTTATATTTGATACATTTAGTTGTTATTTGATGTCTTAGTTAATTGCTTAGAATCATTAGTAGTATAAAAACCAAACCTTCAATCTTGTCACTCTTACAAAGCATAAATCAATGACGAATCCGGATACAACTACAAGTTTACTTTCCTTTGGGATGCCATACTTATAAATTTTGTTACTTGATCACACGTTTACAACAACGATAGAGTCTCTTACTCTAAATTCATTTTGATACTAAAAATGAGGTTAAGAACATGGCGCCGCTTGCCAGGGAAATGTTAAACTTTTGGTTGTAACGAGTTTGAATTTGATTAGTTTTGATAAGAATATTTCTTTCATTTGTTTACTTGTTCATTTGTTTTGGTTATTTGGTGAGCTAAGTTGGAAATTTTTGTAGGTACATACGAACTCGTTCAAGGTCTCTATCTATTAAACCTTTGAACTTGGAATTGGAAGCTACCTTAAGAAGATAAAGGAGAGGAGTGCTAGATCCTACGGAGGAGGTTATGGAAAACATAATGGATAATGCTAATATGGTTGAGGAATTTTCAAGGGGGTGATAATGTTCGAGGAGGAAATATTAATCCGAAGCTTGTGCCACAAGCTTATGCGCAAAAAATACACTTGCAAAATCAACAATTGCAAGCGATTATTCAAAACTTGATGGCACAACAAGAAGCTAGAGATAATCAACAATCTCCTCCGGTAGTGCAAAATCAACCTCGGGGCTATGGATATAATGGAGTGGGGATGAATATCCGAGATCATTTTCAACCTCAGTTTGGGAATTATGCTATGGGGCCGCCACTAACTGTCAATAATTTGAGATCAAGACGGGGTTGATCAATATGGTGCAAGCAAATCAATTTGGAGGTGGAGCAATAGAAGATCCAAATGCTCACCTATCTCAATTCACGGAGTTAGTTAATACCATAAAGATCAACGGAGTGAGTGACAACATTGTCAAGATGAAGCTTTTTTTCTCTTCATTAAGGGATAGAGCTAAGGCTTGGTTTCACACTATACCTTCGGGATCTTATAATACATGGAGAGAGTTGGCTCAAAGGTTCCTAAGCAAGTATTTTCCCCCATCAAAGATGTTGCATCTAAAAGGTCAAATATTACAGTTCAAGCAAATGCCTCTTGAAACTTTTAATGAGGCTTGGGACCTGTTCAAAGAAATGCTAAGGAAGTGTCCACAACATGGATTTCCCGAAGATCAACAAGTAGGATTTTTCTATGCCGGTTTGAATAGAAATGAAAGTATGCTTGTTGATGCTTCGGCGGGAGGTTCTATATTGGGGCAAACTCCAAAAAATCTATTATTATATGTGAAGAGATTGCTTTGAATACGGGTCAATGGCCTATGGATAGAGTTGAGGGCATGTATGAAAGGGAGAGAATAGTTAAGATGGAAGAAGTGTGCTTGCAACAAGTGAAAAAGATGGAGGTGCCTAAGGAAGATGTGACCGATAAGGCAATCACGGAGATACTTAAGAGGATGAATGCTAATTTGCAAGTTTTTCCAAACTCTACACCTATGGTGAACCAACAAGTGATTCCGAATCCTCAACAAGGTGTGCCTTTATCTTTGATGAATCAACAAGTGTTTCCTAATCCTCAACAAGACATGTCTATGCCTAATATGGGTCAATCTTCTCAAAGTTGTCAAATGCCTACATCTATGCCTCAACAAGGTATGTCCTCTAATTTTGGAATTCAAGATACTTGGTGTCCACCGGAGATATCACTTGAGGAATTTGCCTTCATGCAATGAAAGAACTTTCAAGGAAATTATGGTGGTAATTTTGGTAATCATGGAGGGGGATATCCACAAAGGCAAGGAGAATTGGGGCAATGTAATTTTTAAGGAAATTTCAATCAACCTCGTAGGTATGAGAATTTGTCATATGGGAATCAAGGGAATGCCTTTACTCTTCCACCGGGCACTAATCCGGGGGAGAAAGCTCAAAATGGTGAGGGAAAGCCTACAATGGAGGATCAAATAGCCAAGATGTTTGATTTTATGAAACAAGAGAAAGAGGTGAATGATAAAAGATTTGACTTTATGAAACAAGAGAAATAGTTGAGTGATAATAGATTCAAAGCATTGGAAACACAAATGAGTCAAATGGCAAGTAAAAGGGGGAATGTTCATTGTCAAGAAAAGTTTCCATCTACGACCATTACTAACCCTAAGGAGCAATGTAAGGCTATTGAACTTCGTAGTGGAACAAATATGAAGGGCCTCCTTCTATGCCGACGGAAGTAGAGGAAGTATAGTGTGAACTTGAGCCTATGGAAAGAGTGGATGAAGAAAGGAAAGAGAAAGAAGTTGAGATTGTTGAAAAGGATGAAAGCACCCCTACACTTGAGGAAGAAAAAACAAAGTCGCCAAAGAAATGGGAAAGATGTAGAGAAGCAAAACGTAAAGAGAGAGAAGAGAAGTTTGAAAGAGATGAATGGGGAATACCTAAGTTTCCCGTTGCAATCCCATTCCCACAAAGATGCTTAAAAAAGGGAATAGAGGAGAAATTTGTTTGTTGAGATGTTGAAGAAGATACATGTGAATATTCCTTTTGCGGATGCTTTACTTCAAATGCCCAACTACTCCAAGTTTTTGAAGGATATCTTGTCAAGGAAAAGAAGCTTGGGAGAGTTTGAAATGGTGAATTTAATGGAGGAGTATAGTGTTATCTTGCAAAAGAAACTTCCCCTAAATTGAAAGATCCGGGGAGTTTCACTATTCCATGTGAGATGGGAGAGCATGAGAACTACAAAGCTTTATATGACTTGGGGGCTAGCATTAACTTGATGCCCTTGTCATTTTTCAAGAAGTTGGATATTGGTGAGGATAAACTGACGTCGGTCACACTTCAATTAGCCGACCGGTTGTTGACACATCCAAAAAAAATTGTGGAAGATGTTTTGATCAAAGTTGGCAAGTTTGTGTTTCCCGTTGATTTTGTGGTACTTGATATGGATGAAGATACTAATGTCCCGTCGATACATGGGCGTCCGTTTCTTTCCACGGGGAAAGCATTGATAGATATAGAGAAAGGGGAGCTAACTTTAAGGGTGAATGAGGAAGAAGTGATATTTTCATTAAGAGAGACTATGAGGTATCCTAAGAACAAGGAGAAATGTAGAAGATTGGAGGTTGTGGACAACATTGTTGAAGAACATGTGTATCATCTTCACTCCAAGGATTCGTTGGAGATTATCATAAGCCGCTCTTACTCTATTGAATCTATAAAATCTAATTCTTCTTTTTGTTTAGAAAATGATGAAATGATTGATGAATTACATGGTTTAAATGCTTGTAGGGAACTCTCAAGTGTCGAAGCAAAGGAAGCAAAAATGGAGAAACTTAATGAAGAACCAAAAGAAGAAGTGCAAGAAAAGAAGGTGGAATTGAAACCATTACCGGAGCATTTGAAGTATGCTTACTTGGGAGAGAATGAGACATATTCGGTAATTGTATCTTCTTCCCTTAATGATTTAGAATTGAAAAAGTTGTTAAGAATTTTGAGGGAGCATAAATCTTCTATTGGTTGGAGTATAAAAGATTTGAAATGATTAGTCCATCTATGTGTATGCATAAGATTCATTTGATTAATGATGAGAAGTCATGTGTGCAAAACCAATGTTGATTGAATCTTATAATGCAAGAAGTGGTGAGAAAAGAGGTGTTAAAATGGGTTGATGCAGGAATAATCTTTCCAATTAGTGATAGTCCATACGTGAGTCCTTTATAAGTTGTGGCTAAAAATGGTGGTATGACAATTGTTCGATCCGATACAAATGAAACAATTGACACCCGAACTATCACGGGTTGGAGAGTATGTGTTGATTATCAAAAATTGAATGAAAATACTCGTAAAGATCATTTCTCATTGCCATTCATAGACCAAATGTTGGATCGACTTGCGGGGCATGAGTACTATTATTTTCTTGATGGGTATTCCGGGTACAATCAAATATTGATTGTCCTGAAAGACCAAGAGAAGACAACATTCACATGTCCTTATGGTACGTTTGCATTTAGAATGATACCTTTTGGTCTATGTAATGCCCCTGCCACTTTCCAGCGTTGTATGATGTCTATCTCCGATGGTTTAATTGAAAATATTATGGAGTTGTTTATGGACGATTTTTCTGTGTATGGCTCCTCTTATGATATTTGCTTAACTAAACTCACTATTGTGTTGCAGAGGTATGAAGAGTCGAATCTTATGCTAAATTGGGAAAAATTCCACTTTATGGTGACCGATGGAATAGTCTTGGGGCATCATATTTCAAAGTATGGTTTAAAAGTGGATAGAGCTAAAGTGATAGCCATAGAACGTCTTCCCCCTCCTACTAGTGAGAAGGGGGTGAGATTGTTCTTAGGTCATGCGGGCTTTTATAGACGCTTCATTAAGGATTTTTCAAAAATTGCTAAACCTCTTTGTAAACTACTTGAAAAAGATTGTCCATTTAACTTCAATAATGAATGTTGTGTCTCATTTCAGGTGCTCAAGGATGCTCTCACTTCCTCTCCAATACTCGTTATCCCGGATTGGAGCCTACAATTTGAATTGCATTGTGATGCTAGCGATTAATCCATAGGAGTGGTGTTGGGGCAAACGAGAGAGAAAACGTTAGAGCAATCTATTACGCCTCAAAGACATTGAATTCATACCAAGTTAATTACACCATAATGGAGAAGGAATTTTTAGCCGTCGTGTATGCTTTTGAAAAATTTTGGCCATACTTGGTTGGAACACAAACTATTGTCTACACGAATCACATGGACATAAAATACCTAATGAGTAAGAAAGATGCTAAATCTCGTTTAATCCATTGGGTGTTACTTTTGCAGGAATTTGATGTGGTTATCAAGGATAAGAAGGGCATGAAAAATATGATCGCGGATCATTTGTCTAGATTGGAAAATAGAGGTGAAAATGAAGACATGAAACTGATTGGGGATGAGTTCCCGGATGAGAAAATTTTGCAAGTTGAAGTTGAGCAAGTGTGTACTCTCATGGTGAATGTGCCGCCTTGGTATGCCGATTATGTCAACTTTCTTACTTGTGGAATCAAGCCCACGTTGCTCAATGAGTATAAGGTAAAAAAGTTTTATGTTGAAGTGAAGAAATACTTGTGGGATAAGCCCTTTTTGTTTAAGATTTGCAATGATGGAGTAATAAGAAGGTGTGTGGCCGATAAAGATGTCATGGGGATTCTTGAGTTATGTCACTCGTCTTTGTGTGGGGGTCACTTTGGTCATCAAAAGACGGGGGCTAAGATCTTACAATTGGGTTTCTATTGGCCTACATTATTTAAAGATGCAAAGAAGTTTGTGGCTAAATGTGATAGATGCCAAAGAATAGGGGGAATAGGTAAGCGAGATGAGTGCCCATGAGTTTAAGAATTGATGTGGAAATATTTGATATATGGGGCATTGATTTTATGGGACCGTTTTCCTCATCTAAAGGATATGTGTACATCTTGCTAGCCGTGGATTATGTATCAAAGTGGGTGGAGGCAATCCCCAATAAGACAAATGATGCTTTGATTGTTCAAAGGTTCTTGAAGAAGAATATTTTTGCTAGGTTTGGAGTTCCACGGGCATTAGTGAACGATGGAGGATCTCACTTTGTAAACAAGTTGATGGAAGGATTGTTGAAGAGATATGGAGTAAAACATCGAGTGGCTACACCTTACCACCCTCAAGTAAATGGATTGGCGGAGGTTTCTAACCGTCAAATCAAGTTAGTTTTGGAGAAGACCATCAATGGGGGGAAGGATTAGTCGGAGAAGCTTGATGATGCCTTATGGGCTTATCGAACAGCTTTTAAAACTATCCTTGGTGTGTCACCGTATCAATTGGTCTATGGTAAAGCTTGTCATCTTCCCGTGGAGTTGGAACACCGTGCGTTGTGGGCTATTAAACGCCTTAATATGAATGAAGGGGAGAGTGGTCAAGCAAGGTTGTTGAAATTGATTGAGTTAGAGGAGTTTAGAGGAAGAGCATTTGATAACTCAATCATCTACAAAGAGAACATGAAGAGATGGCATGATGCTAAGGTCAAGAAAAAGACTTTTGCTCCCGGGGACAAAGTTCTTGTATTCAACTCGAGGCTTAAGTTGTTCCCCAGAAAGTTTAAGTCTAAATGGATGGGCCATATGAAGTGCTTGAGGTGTTGAGTGGACATACGTTGAAGCTTAAGGGTCCTAATAATGAGTTTGTGGTAAATGGTCATCGGGTGAAACATTACCTATCTCCTTCCCAAAAGGAGATAGTGTATGTGGATACACTCTCTTCTTGAACTTCTTTGATTGTGTAGTAATGTAGATTTTATTTTCTTTTTGTTCTTTTTTATTGTTTTTTTTTTGTAGATTTGGTAAGTAGGTGGTGAAGCTTATTGAGAAAAGTGCATATGATGAAGGACAAGGGTGCTAAAAGTGAATGAAAATGTATGCCACACCACTCTTTACAAACTTAAATTTTAACACTTGTGTTAATTTAAGTTTGGGGGGATGCGTGGTGGTCATACTTGGATTTTGGAAAGTGCACATAAGTTATCACGAGATAATTTCATGAAGAGCATTGATAGAAACTACAAGGGTAAGTCTCACCACTTTTTGCAAACTTAATTCTCAACGTGTTTCGATTTAAGTTTGGGGGGGAGAGTGCGTGGTGTGACTCACCAGTTATTTATGCTTGACTGTATGGTGTGACTCACCACTTGTTTATGCTTGAATGTGTGGTGTGACTCACCACTTGTTTATGCTTAAATGTGTGATGAATCATATGTGTTTTATATTATCTTGTGGCAAAATGGGTCAATTTCGAACCTTTTCTCATGAGGTAGGATCGTTTTGGTATGTTTGGAGGTGTTAAAAGTACATGATAGTCCGTTATTTGATCATAATTGTGGTATTAATGCTTTGAGGTAATTTTGATCATGAATAGGATATATGAGAAGTGCAAAAACAGGGCAAAATGAGGTGTGAAGTTTGAAATTTGGGAAACAGGGTAAAATAGCTACACGAGCCGTGTTCAGTATACGACCCTGTAAGGATTGGCCGTGTACTGACATCAGAAGGTGCTACTCACCTAGAGTCGAGGGCGAGCTCCGAACTCGAGCCATGCAGAAGATAGAAACACGGGTCGTGTGCGGAACACGACCATGTAACATGCAGTCGTGCTCGAGCATCAGAAAATGCTACACGGCCACGACTGAGGCCGTGTAGCGGAGCACGACCCGTGTAGAGTTTGGAGTCAGTTTTAAAAACTCGATTACAGAACATTCCGTACTCGCTTCCACACACGCCCTTCACTCCGTATGCACCAATTCCACTCTAATCTTCACCATTGTTTGTAAATCTTCATCATCAAGGTTAGTTTTGAGTGATTGATAGTGAGATTCTTCAATCTTTTACACCAAGAATACTTATCCAAGTCAACGATTGCAGGTATGATTCTTGAGCCCTAGTTTGTTCCAATTGAAAGTTTGAATGTTGAAAATCTTGTATGAGCTTTGAATAATGGTGTGATTGAAGCATGTCTAGGATTATGAAACAAGGATTAGCAAGATTTAATTGATAAATTGATTGAAAGATGCAAGAATTGGGGTTCATGAGAAAGTTGAATTTGGGGATTTGTAAGTATGATGGAATTGGATGCACATGATGTTACAAATTGATTTATTCATGCTCATAAAATGCTTAAATTGTAGTAAAATAAGCTTGGGTGTTGAAGATTTAGGCGTGAGGCAATGTGGATTTTTATTTTGAAAGTATATTGAAATGTTGTGCATGCCAAGTGTTTGATGAAATGCCTGAGTGAAAATTTTGTCTAATTTTGAGATCATATGTTCGTAGTGATTAGTGATGGTTTAATTTGGAACCTATATGAGCAAGTATGATATGAATTGAGGTGTAAGTTCAAGGATAATTAGAAGGAGTGATAGTGAAGTTGAACACTTGTGGTGAAGTGCTTGAAACCATGTGATAATAACTTGAGTAATTTGAATTTTGTAGATGGCTGCTGAAAGGAGATTAAGAAGACGAGATGAAGTTTTTATCAGAGTTGAAACTGAGATGGAAATGTCCAACTTAGATGCTCGTCTAGTAGAATATGGGATGCATCTGTCAGAATATGGAGTAGATTTTGATGAAGATTGGGCTAAGTATGCATATAGATGGGAAGCAATCATGCCAAAAATAAGGGCAACTCGGTTCTAAGACCAAGCCACCATGATTGGTCTTGAGGACAATGTTTCGGCGGATAGAGATGGAGGATTTCTTTGACAAGAGGCCTCCCACTTATCGACATCTCACAGCTGAATTCTTGAGCTCACTTGAGATGAAAAAAGATGTGAATAAATTTTTCATCTCAATCTCCTTCCGATTAAACAACGAGATGTGGATAGATATACCCCTTAACACATTGAATAGATACTTGGGATGCCCGACGAGGAGAGGCCATCAAAGCTTTGTGCCAGTAGGGGGTTTCAAATAGCAAAATTTTTAGGGAAAACTAGTCAAAGATGGGACAGAGCAACAGGGTTATATACCAAGTGCTTCCAAAGGGACGGCTATTAGGAATCCAGTTATGAGATATCTTGAGAAGATAGTGTCATATACCATTTTGGGTCATTATGAGAGTAGGGCAGTCGGAGAAAAGCAGCTGTACATCATGTTCTGTACAGCATGCAGAAAGAGTAGCAAAGAGGCAAACGACTCAGGGAGTGATGCTTGAAGGAATGGTGACAATATAGCTCAAGAGCTAGGTATCAATCTCCAAGGAATGCCACACATGATGACTAGTGAGGGTCTAAATTATCGACAGCTGGTGAGGATGGAGTTCCTATCATTGATAGGAAACACTTATTGATTGAGGCAAGATAAGGGAGCTCCATTTCCTTTACCTGCTCCTGAGCTCACTACGGTCTATACTCCGAGGCAGAATGAGAATTTTGCAATGGCGAGCCCTCTTCACTCCACAGTCGTTAGAGTGTTTTATCGTGAGAATCGAGAAGGAGTGGAGGCAGTGCTTCAACAAATGCGTGTGGAGGTAAACCAAGAGTTATAAAACTTGAGAGTTGAGCCAGTTGGCATGGATATAGGGGAGGAAGAAGAGCAACCTCATCATGTGGATTTTGAGGAGCAAGCACCCGAACCACCGGCATTTGAGGAGCAATAGCATGAATTTGAGCAATAGGAGGAAATGGAAGATACGAGGTGGAATTTCTTTGAAAATGAGGTACGAGATATCAGGCAGACACAAGAGCTGTATGTAGCACAAATAAGGGAGATCAGGGAGACACAACAAGTGCATGGGATGCAAATTCAGGAGATACGGGATGGGCAGCGTCGTAGGGAGTATTACGAGGAGCAATCTCTTGTGCATTCCAACAACATGGAGGAGATGATGACGATGATGTTCAATTTCTAATTCCCAGCGTCTCCTCGTGCGTACATTCCATGGAATGCCTATCATCCACCTCCACCTCCGTAGCCATAAAGGGAGATATCTCAGTGCTTATCACTTCTAGTAGACCATTTGAAGAAGTTTAGACTTGATTTGATTCGTTAGATTTGGATTGGATTGTACTTTAATTATTTTATATTTGGGAGGTTTTACTTTGGGATTTTATTTTAGTTTTATGCGATTTACTTTTTGTTATTTTTGGTATTTTAGTTTGATTTTCATAATTTGAATGTGATGGGAATTTGATCTTATTTGTTATGTATGATGAATTGATGTGCTTTAATTCTTGAGATGAATGATTTTAGTCATGTATGTTATGTGCTTTTGGTATGTTTCTTGTTTGGTGAGTCTTTGCTATTGTGTTATGTTTGTAATTTTTATTCTTGTAGGGTTGGTTTGGTGGTATGTTTTGGGAAGGTGTTGAATGTTTTTGAATATGAACTATGATGCATTATTTGTGATAAGGGATGGCAAGCATGTTAAGGATTTTTCCTAGTTAAAATTGTGACATGGATTACATAATGTGTTCAATTTTGAGAAGTATAAAGGGTAATTATGTTTCTTTTTGATCCAAGCAAAAACTTGTGAGAGTTAAGCCTCAACCGTGCCTCCATGGTTAATTATTGATGAGAGGACCGGTTGTACTTAGATAAATTAGAGCTTGCTCATGGACTATAGGAACGAAGCCCAAATGGTTGAAATTTGTAATATGATCTTAGGCCATCCTTACTAAATGAAGTCATCGCCATAAAATTCCTTACCCAAACATCATCCCTAGTTAGCCAATTTGAGCCTATAAGTCTTTTCTTTGTGATTTTAGCACAATACAATCCTTGAAAAACCCACCTAAACCTTATATATAACATATGTGTGGGTAATTGAGGAGATGATGGTCTACAAGGGAAGATGTGGAAAAATGTGCAAGAAAATGGAAGAAAGGTTGAATCAAGAAAAAGGATGAAAGAGCTCAAGTTAAAAGCAAATGCAACTTCAACAAAAAGTGGAAAAGGAGCAAGATCATAACATATGCTCAAGGAATACAAAAGTCAAAAGAAAAGAAGTATGTCATTCAAAAGAAGCTCAATGAATCCATGGTATGTTGATATTTAGTGCTTTTGAATAATTGACAAAGGGAGAAAGTTTGAAAGTGAAGAAGTTGGAGAAAAGAATCATCTCTTCGATTATCTACACTTGAATAGTCACTATTACCCAAAGTTTCCTACCTTACCAAAGAGCCTAAACATTACATCCAAATATAAAGACCTATTTGATCACTTATTGAAATTAGGGTGCCTTGTGAACATATTCCATGAGCAAGCCTATGGTGAGTCGGTTCTAATCGGTTGATGAGTGTTGCCTATGGTGAGTCGGTTCTAATCGGTTGATGAGTGTTGCTCAAAATCATACTCCACAGAGTGTTGAGTGAATTTGATATCCTATGAGAGGCTTGGATTGAAAGAAAGTTGATTACTCTTTTGTCATCTTGAGATTGAACTTGTTAATCTTTTATGTTATGAGTTTGATGATGTAGGAGTACTTAATGTGATTTTGTAGTTCTTATGACTTGTGATGTGTTATGGTTTATGCTCGTTAGGTGTTTTTCTAGGTGAAAATTACTCCTCTTGTTTATCATTTTTCGTTAGGTGTTTTCCATGTTCTTAGCCTAATTTTTAGTATCAAAATGAATTTAGAGTAAGAGACTCTATCATTGTTATACACGTGTGACCAAGTAACAAAATTTATAAGTATGTCGTCCCAAGAAAAAGTAAACTTGTAGTTGTATCCGGATTCGTCATTGATTTATGCTTTGTAAGAGTGACAAGATTGAAGATTTGGTTTTTATACTACTAATGATTCTAAGTAATTAACTAAGAAATCAAATAACAACTAAATGTATCAAATATAAAATAAGTAACAAGATGAATGGAATATGGATAAAATGCACTTAAGAAGAGAGCAAGGCTAATCATACTCATGATTAAGAAACTAGCTAGATATGCATAACTTTTGATATTGAACTTCATTAATTATGGACTAAAAGCAATCACGTTTTTACCTCTAATCCCTATGGCCAAGGCAATTAGGTTCTCGACTCTTTGACAAGTCTAAATCTCTTAGGATTGTTCTTACTCTCAATTCCCTTAAGGTACTATGATCATAAGTTTGGTTCTTTTCACTCAATTTCTTAAGTGTCCCCTTATGAATGTTCTAAGCATAAGAAGGGTATGACTTACCTGCCTCATACTAACATACATGCTCATCTTAATATATGATTCAATTAAAACACTCATCATACTATTGGAATGGTCATCCTAATACTATGAAAAGAGAATTTAATCATACAAGTATTGAAATGAAACATGATTCATTAATCATAAAAGGAAGTCCAAAATTAACTCAATTCAACATCTCAAATCCTACATATCTAGCATTCTTCTCAACCAATCATATGATTAGTCCTACTATAGGACTAGCCACTACACATTGTGTTTAGATCAATACATTCAAAGGCTTGCTCTATTTGAGCCAAAATAAGAAGAAAATTAACAATTGGAAAGTAGATTGGTTTCCCTTTTGTGGAGATAACCTTCCTTCTCTCCAAAATGCTAAAATCTTCAATCATTGATGCTTTCCTCTTCTTAAAGTGATGGAAGGATGGATTGATGGATGGATCCTTGAAGATCAAGTTGATTGGATGGATTAAATGCATAGAGATGAATCAAATGGATCCAGTGTGGGAGTGTGTGTAACTGCTCTAATTGTGTGTTCCTCTCCTTAATTTCGCATAAATCAGCCTTTTATATCACTTAGGGACCTTCTAGAAGCTTCCGAAATATTCTGAAATTTAAACTACCTTTTGCACCTACACGGGCCGTGTAGCAGCACACGACTCGTGTAGTGCACACGCAGTTCGGCGTGTACTGGGCATTCCCGAACACGGCTTGTGCGCCCACGCACGGCCTCTCCCATGGGCGTGTAGTATTTTCTGATGACTGTGCACGGCCTTCTCAAATAGGCCCGTGTTCCGCACATGGAGTGTGCGTTGGCGCACGACTCGTGCACCGGAACACGGACTTCTCCTGGGCGAGTCCTGCGTTCTGATGCTCGAACACGGCCACCTCGGACAGGCCCGTGTTCTGCACACGAGGCGTGTTCGAGCGTGCCCTGTTCTTCCTTCTCCGTTTTGCTCCCTATTCCATTTTTCTCCATTTTTTGAACTGTTTTGCATTTAAGCTCATTTTCACATTTCTATCAATCCATACCACATTTTTCATAATTACATAAACTCCACCAAAAATCACACAAATACGGATGAAAACATCCGAAAATCCACAAATAAAGACACTAAAATTTAGGTGAAAATGACAACGATCAGTATACATATTTTTTAATAATTGTATATTTTTTTACACTTAATTTTTCATTAAAAAAACTAACAACTACATTGTATAAATTTTTGTTCATAATTGTATATATTTTTGTTTATATTTGTATACGTTTTTTAAAGGGGGTGCACAGTATCTTGGGGTGCACCCGGGTGCACAGTATAATTAGTCTTTTTTTTATATTGATTATTATTTTATATATTGAGATTTTTTTTTTTTATAGTTATGTGTGGCGTCATAAATAAATAAAAAATTAATACTTTTAGTTTTAGAGTAGATGGAAAAAATGACAAAATTGATAAGGTGTGAATCTTCGGTTAGATATAACCTTCATCTTCAATGCTCTTAGATAAGTTTTTTTTTTCGCTAATCTTAATTTTAATGCATAATATATTCAAATACTATTTTGCAATAGTTTTTAAGGTTAATTATACTGTGCATCCAGGTGCACCCTAAGATAGGGTGCACCCATTTTAAAAAACATGTACAAATATGAATAAAAATATATACAATAGGGTGCACCCATTTTAAAAAACGAGTACAAATATGAACAAAAATATATACAATTATGAATAAAAATGTATACAATTTAATTGTTAGTTTTTTTAATAAAAAATTAAGTGTAAAAAAATATAAAATTATTAAAAAATATATATACACTATTGAATAAAAGGTTACACATATAGATGCTAATTTTTTCAATGAAAAACTTAGTGTAAAAATATACAATTATTAAGAAAAACATATATAAAATAAAATAAAAAGTACACAAAATAAAATAAAAAGTTATACACATATGGATGCACCCTTGTAGGGATGACAATGGGTAGGGTAGGGTAAGGGTATGGAAAACCTACATACTACCATATACCCTACCCTATTACCCTAAAATATAGTTTCGGGTAGGGTACGAGTATATCCACAGGGTATACGGACAATCCGTGGGCAAACGGATACCCGCAATCTTGGTTGATTTTGCAGATAATCCACGGCTACCCGAACCCACCCGACCCTATCCGACCCTACCCGCCCCAATTTTTTTTAAAAAAAATCTATAATCCACCAAAAAAATAATTTTAATACATAAATAAATAACCTAAAATAAAACATGCAAATTAGAAAATAAAGTCATAAAATAAGATTTATTATAATTCTTAATTACTTATATTTATGTTAGGACAAGAATATAAATTTTAATTAAATTTATTAAATATATTATAATAAATAAATATTAAATACATCATAAATTTTATATCAACAATATTATTATTATATTAAAAATTAAATATTAAATTTAGATATTTAATTAAATATATAATATAATTATATATATATATATATATATATATATATATATATATATATATATATATATATATATATATATATTCGGGTAAAATTTGGGTCGGGTACGGGTAAAAATAAGAGAACCCATACCCTACCCTTACCCGCAAAGTTCCCTTTTGGGTTCGGGTACTACTGTACCCGTTACTTGATTTTACCTAATTTTTTCACACCCGATACGCAGGTACCCGTCAGGTAACTCGACCCGACAGGTAAAATTGTCATTCCTACACCCTTGCACCTAAGTGCACCTAATATCAACTCAATTTTTAAGGTGCAACTGGGTCAGTCCTATCCAATTTATTTTTTTACCAGGCATATATAAGGATTTTTAACCCAAGTTTCATTTCATTCCCCCATTCTCTCCTCACCCTTCTCTCTACCGCTCTCCTCCTCCATCTCTCTCATCTCTTCTGCGCTCTCACTTGCCCTCTCTCTCTGAGACTCCTCTCTCTACCGCTACCCTCCTCTATCTCTCTCATCTTTTGTGCTCTCTCTGTTCCTCTCTCTATCTCCTCGCCGTCCTTACAGTGGCATTTTCTCATCGTCGTTTCTTGTTACTATTGTCGGAAGATAACGTTCTGGTATCCGCACCCAGCCACTCCAAATATGTCGCTGAGAACCGCATGCGGCTACTACCGCAGTCTAACGTCGGGAGTGGGAGTCGCCGCCTTGGCGTTGAATCTCTCCATCTCCACCACTCTGCCTCTTCGTATGAGGATTTAATTTTATATCTCAAATGATTGACTATTCTTCCATTCCATTCTACCATTTTCAAGATTTTCATGTGTTGGTGAAAATTAAGATAGTCGATGAAATTGACAAAATTATGATGCTGGTGGTTGATGATTTCCGTATACAATTTGTGGTGGATGCAATGAATTTTTATTTTTTTATTTTTTGTTGTAATAATCGTATGATTTTTGGATCTTATCTGAAGAAGTTGTAATTTTTTAATGTATACGTTTTTCTTAATTAATGTATACGATATCTATTTTGCTCAAATTCAATTGTATTTAATTGTAAGTATATAATGTATAAGTTTTTTTATTAATGTATATATTTTCCTTAATAAATGTATTACTTTTTTTAAAAAAAAAAATTATTGTAATAATTGTATGATTTCTGGAGCTTATTTGTAATACTGTATAAGTTGTAATTTTTTAATATATACGTTTTTCTTAATTAATGTATACAGTGAAAATTAAAACATTGTGTTTGCGCAATGTTGAACATTATTGTTAGGTGTTGAAAGCATTGGGTTTGTGCGATGTTTGTGAACATTACTATTGAAAAAGCATTGGGTTGTGAACATTGAACATTACTATGGGTTTTAAAGAATTGGTTCACAAATTTTATTGATCAATTGTATACTTGATAAATGTATATTTTCGGCCAATTATTTCTATTTAAAATTGGTAGTGTATACGTTTTATCATATAAATGTATTACATTTTACTTACAAATGTATCATTAAATTTATATAAAAAAGTTGTATTCAAGTTCTAAAGTTAATTGATTTTTGAAATGCATTTGCATATTCAAGTGTGGAGTAGTTGTAATTTAATAATGTATGTATTTTTCTCAATAAATATTATATTTTTTAAAAAATTAATATTGATATTATATTTATCAATAAATTTATTAATTTTAGTTATACAGTATAGTATAAAATACTATACATTTTAATATAAAATCTAATTCATTTATTAAAAAAAGCATGTACATTAGTAGATTAAATATAGTTTATTTAAATATTTAAATCTGTATTTAAAAACTAACATAATACAATTTTTATATGTAAAATTAATTGTTACATTCAACAAATTGATTAGTGTAAAATTTTTTTTATCATAGATGTAGATGTTTTTTTAATAACTGTATTATGTTGAACAAATCTGTTGGAGCGTTGGAGCGATAAGAACACGATGAAGAACTAATCTTGAAGAACACGATGAAGAATGAATCTGGCAATGAAGAACGGATCTAGATTTGTTGTAGTCGATGAAGAACATGATGAAGAATGAATCTAGATCTGCTGGAGCCGATGAAGAACATGATGAAGAACGGATCTAGATTTGTTGGAGCCGATGATGATGAACGGATCTGGCAATGAAGAACACGATGAAGAACGAATCTAAATCTGCTGGAGCCATGAAGAACACTATGAAGAATGGATTTAAGATGGAGGCGGTGGTGATGATCGGAGGCGGCAATGTGGTGGAAGAAGTGGTGATGATCGGAGGCGGCGGTGTGATGGAGCGGTGTGGTGATTATCAGAGGCGGCGGTTTGGTGGAGCAGTGTGGTGGAAGAAGAAGGCAATGGTGAGTGGAGAATCAGTGATGAAGTGACCAGAAGAGATCAATGGATAATGGAAAATAAAATGACATCATCCGGTTGTAAATATTTTATACTTGACCCATTTTGTAAATATGATATTATAGATAGTGTACAACTATTGTACATTAGATCAACTCATATATTTAATATTTTAGTTATACTGGTTTATAGTCTGTTTTTATATTTATGATTTAATATTTATCATTAAAGTTTAGTATTGATTCTAAATTGAAAATTATTCCTAAAAATAATTTAAAAATTAAAATTATCTCCATAGCTACAATAATTATGAACTTCTTTAGGGAAAGTAGAGAATATTATTCTTGGCAAAATTTTTGTGTCATTGGGGACACACCGTGTCGCTATGGGAACACAAGAATAAAATATTAATTAATGACAAAAACTAGCATTAAATTCTTGTATTCTCATGGAGACACGGTGTGTCTTTGGACACACAAGTTTTTGTTTATTTTATTCTTATGTTCTCATTGGGGCACAGTGTATCCGGGACAAAGACCAACTCATTATTCTTTCTATTTTATCTTTACAAGATGACACCAAAAATTAAATTTTGGTTGGATTTAAAAACTTGAAGCTTTAAATGAAGAATAGGTCAAAATTTAACATAGAAAGAGCTACTCCATCTTAAGTGAAATAAATGAATTTGGTAAATATTTTTGTTAAATGGATAAGAAACAATAATATCTTAATAAAAAAATTTATATTTAATTGATGAAAATTAATAAACACATAAAATGAATTATTTTGGGAATAATTAGTAATGTAAAAAAAAATGATGCTATTATACAATAAAAAACAATAGTTAACTAATAAAAAATAAAACAGTTTGCAAGACTTGTGTCTTGAAAAAGCGTTTATAAGAAACATATAATCATAGATAATTCAAAGTGAAAACAATCAAAATAACATTAGAAAATTTGAAATGGGTGAAAATGGCAAAAAAAACATACAGGCCTGAATTCTGCAAATCATGGCCTTAGATTGTGTGCTTCAGCCCACCGTTTCATTCTACAGAAGAAGTGGCTTTAATACAAAAGTTTGTAAATTACATCATCCGTCACATATTCTTTTGAGCGCTTGGAGATTAAGAAATAGAGTGCTTTCTCCGTTCTATGTTAAAGTTCACACTTTTTGTTTTATTCGATCCACATTAAATTTTACCACAAAAAAAAAAACATCACATCAATCTCTAACCCTAAAAGTACATCTTAATTACAAATTTATCACTTTCACTAACACACATAATATATTTTATAATTTACTCCCTCCGTCTCATCTCAGATGTTACACTTTCCATTTTGGGTTGTCCCACAAAAGTTTGCACTTTCCTTAAAAAAGCAAAAAATCAAACACAATCACCCTTCCACATACACTTTATTTACAAAAAAAAATCACCCCTACCTAACACACCTAACATACTTTATCATTTATTTATTACCAAAAATACCATAATACCCCTAAAAGTTATCACTTTTTTAATCTCCGTGCAGGGAAGAGGGGTGCAGACTTTTCTGGGATGGAGGGAGTATTTATTACCTAAATATACTACATTATCCTCAAAAATTAATAAAGTTTGTATAAAAGTAATTTTTCTTAAACTCCGTATCTACTGTTGAAAATTAAATTGGGACGGAGAGAGTATTATTTTATTATGTATAAAAATGTGTAAAATTATTGGGATGCGTGTTAAAAGTGAGTATTTTAGATAATTTAAGGAAAAAATGTATAAAGTTGTTGAGATGTGAGTAAAACGTGAGTATTATTGAGAAGTATTTTTCTATTTTAATTAAGAAAGCGAATAACTATTGGAACGAATAAAAAGTAAAGTGTGAAGTACAATACAAAAAAAATATTTTTTAGCGATGGAATATTCCGTTAGTAAAAGTCTCAATTTCATTGTTAAATTGATTTACGAACAGATTAATAACAGAATTTGCTAATAAAGTAGTGGTTGATAAATTTTTACCAATAAAAAATCAATTCCGTTGATAAATTATTCTTTTGATAATCCATTATTAAAAATTTTATTGATAATTTATATAATGATTCCGTAGAGTACATAAATATCCCAAACTCTATAATTGGTAATATATATATATATATATATATATATATATATATATATATATATATATATATATATATATATATATATATATATCGCACTCCTTCCATCTATTCTGGAAAATTACATTTGTTTTTTTATAAGAAAATTAAAAAATATACTCCCTCCATCCCTTACAAATGGTCTTTTTTTCTTTTCTTTTTTATTTTGGGCGTCCTATTCAAAGAGTCTCATTTTTTTTTACACACGTGGACTCACACACACCAACTAATATAATTAAAATATGGGCCAACACACTCACTAATATAACTACTCACCACATATTAAATAATAATAATAATCATTATTCACGTGCAAAAAGTAAAAACAACTCTTTGCATGAGAGAGATAGTAGTATTTTAATGTGCAGTAGGTAGAATATAATGACAGTTTACAAAATAAAGGAGTGCGATATTTTACAAAATAATGATAGTTTACAAAATAATGATAGTATTTTAACGTGCAGTAGGTAGAATATAAGTATAGAACCAATATTTACAAAATAAACTGAATACATCGAGGCTTAATTTTAATTTGATAAATCATTCGAGTTGGAAATTCAAAACTCAAATAGTTTGTGTTGGTGAACGGTTTGGTTCGTATCACGTGAATATTTATTTGGTTATCATCTCATCACACAGAACTTCTTATGTCATTTTTGTGTATATCTTTTGTATTACATGTTATGTAATTGATATAAGAGAAAAAAAAAATCAAATTATTCCTTTAGGAGTTATAGTTTCCTTTTAAGGTGTAGTTTCTATTTCTCGTTTGTATCATCTATCTAATAGTGTTAGATAAAATAATATATAAAAATAGCACACAAAATCACCATCTCACGTCCCCTTGAGTATCCTTCCATAATTTCGATGATAAGATCCCTTTAATCCATTTGTTATACTCTATATTTCCTTTATTTTTAATATTTTATTATAAATCAAATTTACTTTAATAAAATATTAGAAATACGTTGTCCTTTCTTTTTTATCAGTGATACGTAATAAAATATTAAAATACATTGTCCATTCTTTTTTATCAGTGATATGTCTATATTAAGTAAAATTTAATTAAATGAAATGTCAATGTATTTAATTGATTTATAAATGGTGTATCCCACTATTAGGGACCCCACCGCCCCTGCCCTGGAGATTAATGGAGGAGGTAAATTGAAGGATGTGCCTCAAGTGGCTTATAGGGAGGGCTTACTGTTAAACTTGTGCTTGCAAGGGGCCAAATCCATGCCAAAGGCAGGATTCGAACCCCCACCCTGCAGCAATCAATCTCAGCTGGAAGGCCTTTCCACCCTCCCCTCTACCACTTGAACTATGCCTGGGGCTATTTAATTGATTTACCGGCGGACGAGATGTCAATTTCACTTCTTCCTGCAAGCTTCAATCTACCATTCTTTTGTTTTTTTTATCGTTAAAAATTATTTTCATTAATAAATATGGATATAAGATATACCACACAAATACAATTTACATCTAACTAATAAGGAGTATTTTTGGTTTCAAAATTCAATCATTAAAAGAGTACCTACCATAATTTTGTAGTTTTAATATTTAATAATACTACGTTTGATAATTTTATTCAACCGCACAGATTCAGACCTTTTATAGCCGGTTCGGATCTCTTGTTATATTTTGGTGCTACATCTCTTGTTACAAATCGTTGGATGATTGACATGTAGGATAAACTATTCTATACCCTAACAATCAACCCTAAGGGAAATGTTGAAATTTTCCTCTCTGCATACGTGTCACTCATCTAACGCATGTAATAGGAGATGTAACACCAAAATGTAACAGAACATCCAAGGTGTTTTATAGCATAGAGTCCATGGATTATGCATTTTATTTTTTATTTTTTATTAACTTATCATATTGTTGATGCGTGTTCTTAGCTAGTTAATTTTGGGATTAAAGATGAAGATAGAGATGTGTAACTGAGCTAAGAACGATCACAATCAAACATAATAAACCAATAAATATGTGAGAGATGGGAAATCCGACCAAAGACTTTAACCAATTTTATTACTCTCCTCAGGAACAACACTCATGAAAACCTCCCAATCACAAGTGTAATGTCTAGTATGAGAATAAGTAATCTGCCTCTCTCTTGTGAGAGAAGCTATTTATACTACCAGTAAACCCTAACGATTGTCCAATCCTGTGGCGCTACCTGGACGAAGACAATCAGTCATAAATGGAGCTGGCCGGTACACCGATGACTTTGGGACTGGTGCAGGGAGCTACAGATGTCTTGCAGAATGCAGCAGGTCTCCTTTTATCCTTTGCTTGCTTTCTATTGGCGGACGAGGAGGGATGTACCTGTCGTGTGTTGTCTTCTAGTAGGGAGTGTTACCCAAGACATCCTTTCTTACCGTTATTCTTGTCCTCTAGCCTGCCACCACTAGCTGTTCTCACAATAATGTCTGTACTTTACCTAATAGGTCTGAGAATCCCTTCAGCCATCGGATAGATGGGTTTTCGAGACTACGCTGTCTGTCCGAGTCCCTGAACGTTTACTTTGGCTTCGGTGTCGAGGTGTCCTACCGAGATGTCTCGGCTACCAATTCCTTTGGCGGGCTTCCTACCTCTCGACCCTCTCCTGGTCTCATCTTCCCGGGCTTTTCGGCCCTTGATGATGGGCTTATTTCTTGGGCTTCTCCTGGGTTATTCCTCGGTGCCTCTTGGGCTATCTTTTGGGCCATCATCATTCCGTAGTTGGGCCTTTTGTTCGTGATGGGCTGGCTTGTTGGGCTTCTGACCCGTTTGGCATGGGGGATATAATACCCATAACATATATATGTATATATATATTTTTTGAACCATTAACTTATGGGTTAATTGCCAAAAAAACCACGAACTTTACTCCTATTGCAAATTAATCCTCACTTTTGAGAAATTGCAAAAAAAAACTACCACTTTTAAGTATTGTTGCAAAATAAACCTAACTTTTTATTAAAGTAGAGTTTTTTTTTGGGTTTTTTTTGCAACAATACTTAAAGGTGGTAGTTTTTTTGCAATTTCTTAAAAGTGAAGATTAATTTGCAATAGGAGTAAAGTTCATGGATTTTTTTGCAATTAACCCTTAACTTATCATATATTTGAAATGGAAAAATAGATTTTTTCGTCCGCTAACTTTCATTCATTTTGAAATTAGTCCATTAATTTTATAACAATTTTGAAATTAGTCCATTAATTTCATAAAATTTAACATTTTGGTCCTTTGACCTGCTATGACAGGTCATTTGAATATTTTCACCTCAATTAATCTATATCATATTTTTATTTAACCAATTTTATCTCACTTTTCATTTTTCACTTCTGTATACCAAACAAACAATATTAATCTCATTACTAAAGTGGAGCAAATTTGACTAAATATTAATACTTCATCCGTCCGCTCGAAAGAGGGTCTTTTTTCCATTTTGGTCGTCCGTTCCAAAGAGGGCCACTTCCTTTTTTACACAAATGAGATCCACACACACCCACTAATACAATTAAAATATGAGATCCACACTCCCACTAATACAACTACCCACTACACATTAAATAACAATACTTCTTAATCACCGTGCACAAAAGTAAAATGCCCTCTTTCGGGCGGATGAAGAGAGTATAATATAAATTCTTAGTGGAGGCTATTTTTTTAAAATAGTATATATATATATATATATATATATATATATATATATTATATTTTATTTTTATTTTTTAGAATAACCTGCTAATGACCTGTTGAAATGAACGATTTTGTTGAACTTGGTAAACATGATGGACTATTTTCAAAATTTTCAAATATAATGGACGATTTTCAAAATTCTGCAAATATAATGGACGATTTTCAAAAAGTGAAAAACTTATGAACTAAATTCAAAATTGGGCAAAGTTAGAGGAAAAAAAAATATTTTCCCTATTTGAAATTGTTCAACAGTTTTTTTCGTGTTTTGAATTAATCCATTAAGTTTATTAAATTCAATAATTTGATCATTTAACCAGCTGCAGTGATAAAGCAAGAGGTTATGCACCCGTGGTTTTTTTTTTTTTTCAAAATTTTTAAACATGACAATACGTGGTTTTTTTTTTAATTATTAAAAATGATTTCTGTCTATACATCTATTCTCTTCATATTTCCCCTCACTTCCTTGGTTTTTGGCTGAATAAAATGATAGGGAAAATATCAAAATTGGTTATTTATGTTTATTTAGTATAATATTCAAATTCAATCCTTAAATTTGCAATTTTAATTTTCAATTTTAGTCATTTTTGTCTAAATTTAATTTAATACTTTTATCAAATTTATTTCAATTTTTTTTGTTCAAATTTGATCCTTTATACTAGAGTATGCCCAAATTTAGTCATTTATGTTAGAAATTTGTTCAATTTTGGTCCAAAAATATAGGATTAAAATTGATAAAATGACTAAATTTGGACAAAAATGATCAAATCGAATATTTATAAATTAAAAGTGTGAATTTAGGAATTGAATTTGGATTACGCCAAATATAAAAAATCAATTTTGATATATTCCCAATACTGACACCAAAGCCCAAACATGAACATACAACTATTTTCAAGTATTCAGGTCTTGAAAACACCAAGTCTTACAACTTTGAAGATCAGTGAGCATCAATTCAAAGGAGATAAAGGGTGGTTGTCTTGTCAATGGATCAAACATGTGTCTTTTCCATCTTCACTTCTTCACTTCACAATGCTTAGTCTCCAAACCACTCAAAATCTTTAACTTTTTCAAGAACGCTACAAGTGTAATTAGAATCAACAATACTTCATCTTGTAATACGGATCCTAGTCTCATATCATTTTCATAACATGTATTCCAACTTCTTATTGACAAACACTAGTGTTAATCGAGTTCATGTTGTAAACTCTGTGGTGCTCCTTTCTATCCTATTATACCCTATGCATTGCTATGGTTTAAATTAAAGGGGACCACAAGATTTAAACCGTAAACCACTCTGACTACAATGCCGTTGTTCTCTTCCTAGTCTCCATCTTTATTCCCGAACACCATGCTGATAACGTCTTCCTATCTAACGCCATTACGCACAAATCCAAACTCCTACCCATACCCGAATTTGCCACTTTCATTCCTCAATTCAGCGATGAATGCCTTCTTCGATAACTTAGATCCACGGAATTGGGAGAATCTAATTAAAATCATATAGTCATGCCACCATAGAACTCTACTAACTTATCTATACAAATCATGGTACTACATGAAAAAGTTTGTCTTAGAAGTTTTTCATCAGACTAGTCATCAGAAAATCATTAATGGATGAACACTCTTCAGCTCGAGACTGACATAGCAAGATAATGCTTTGATGGGTTTAAAAAATAGATAAATTTAAGGGCTATGTCAATCGAAAAACAGTGTGGGATTTCTTAAAATTGGAAGAATCAGGTCATCAATGAGTTGAGGTTTCTTAAATCAAAAACATTTGTATTAACGGGGTTCACGATGTAAACCCTTTGGTCCCCTTCCAATCCTAAATACCTATATATTGCTAGGGTGTTTAAATTAAAGGGGACCATAGAGTTTACAAGAGTTTATGATGTAAATCCGATTTACAAGAGACTAAGTCTTCTTAAATTGGGAACTAACTTTTTATTTGATGGGCGTAAAAACGAAATATTTTGAAAATGCTACAAAAAAAAGCCTCTCCACGTGATATCGTGTCTAAAAAACAAATTGTAAAAAGAAAGCCACGTGTAGATGATATATAGTAGTCACGGGCAACCAACCATATAAAATCAAGCAATTTAGAAATTAAACGATATTAAGTTTATTGTGATTTTATAAAGACTAAAACAAGATAGTGAGATATACGAATATATAAAATGTAAAGAAGTGAATGAAATAAATAATATAAAAGATAAAGAAAAAAATAGGATGGATATTGAATGAATATGAATGTGAAGTGAATTCCAAATATTGCAATGATAAGATTAACATAATAATGATATGAAAATTTAAAGTTCATGCAACCAATTCTAATATATTATAAGCAGTTGAATAAAGGCAATCACAACACACCTAGTACATATGTTCAAGCTAAAAAGGATATGAACTTATATACTGAATTTTGAAAACAGTGAACATTAGTATAGGTTTGTTTTAGTTTTTGGTTGGGTAATTTTTAACTTTATCTCAAATCATTATTTAAGAGATATATAGTGATATGTGTAAAAGTGTATTACTCCCTTTATCCCCTGATACATATTCATTTTGTCGTTTTGATCCGTCTCATTACAAAATATTTAAAAGTTACTTTAATTTCTATATTTTCACTCATTCTTCATACTTATAATAGTACTATTTTATATTTTATTTATTATTTAAAAATATTAAAATATATTCTTAAAGTCATAAAAAAATTTTAAAAAATAATTTCTTAAACAGAATGAGTGGAATTATAATTGAAATTAAAAATTATGGCGTAAATAAATTATTGTTTATAAAACGATGCACTTGCTAATGGTCAAAAGTCAAAAGATTAATGATGCGTGGATTAATAGAAAAGCAGCTGGAAATGTTGGAAGGCTTGCTCAAATTTGTCCACTCATCGTCTCAAAGCTCGTGGGTTTTGACGATTAGATGAACATATAGAAATCACTCTGTAGGCAATTAATTTTTATTGCCTAAATAAATAAAATACAAAGGAAAATGTATTAAGTGTTAGTTAAATATTTATTTATTAAGGAAGTTAAATACGTTAATTCCTAAAATAAATGAATATATAATTAATAGTTAATATAATTTTTTAAACTCAAATTCAAGTCATATGGGCTCAATTCAAGTCAAGTAGGCCCGACTCAAGTCAATAAGCCCAGCAAAGCAAGTCCGGTAGGCCAAATTAAATTAAATAAGCCCAAGTCAAAATCCTACAGACTTAATTAAATTAAATAGGCCTATATCCAGTCCAGCAGGCTTAATTAAAGGAGAAAAACCCAACATATCTTTTGAAGGAGAAAATATATCTCAAGTGTTTATTTTCTCTACCTATAAATAAGGACCTTCAGTCCTCATTCCATTCATTCTGAAGCTCCTGAAAACCCGGAGAGCTCTGAAGAAACTTGGAATCTTTGAGAAGATCGAGTTATTCTTGAAGGATCAATCTAGAAACGCCATTCAATCTGGGATCAAGGTGCTAAGCCCCTCAGATTCAACGTTTCTTCAAATCAAGTTCATCAAGTTTATCCAGTAATATTCGTGAAGTCGACGGTGTTCTACTAAATTGAACGGCGTTCTTCACGATAAATCTTCAAGTCAACGTTTGATCCGAACAAATGCTCGATGCCTCCGGATAAACGTTTTAAAGCTTCAAGTCAACCCCGAGCTCGGACAAGCTTCATCCGAATATCCGGCTCAGAAAGTTGAAGAAGTCAAGAAATCAACTCAAGAGAGGAATCAGAGGATAAATAGAAGCTGTTTACTTAAATTCTCAACTTCAATCCATCTTGGATTATCATTGTAAATTTCTTTTGTGTTTATTATTTTATAAATACAAATTTGTTGTTACAAATTTTGGCACGCCCAGTGGGACAGTTTCTACCTCTCATCTCCTCTTCGAGCAAAGTAAGATGGTTCCGCTAAGAGTCAAAGTCAACAGATCAGCTTCTATCTTCAAGTCTTCAGAATTACAAGTTGAAGACGTTAATGTGACAACTAGAAGTATGTCAAGGAAAGCGCGGTCTGAAGCCTCTTCGGAGACAAATTCTTTAGTGGGAGTTATCCCCAAAGGAATACCTTATGATGCTAAAGACGAGGAGGACAACCTTGTTGGCTCAACTCATCTATCTGAAGAAAGTCCATCATCAGATTCATCCATAGCCTCGACGATGGCAATAAACACTTCGTCTGTCGAAGAACAGTTGGCAAGCTTAACTGAATCCGTTGCTGCACTGGCCAAACAGAACCAAGAACAAAGTACTTTGATTTTCAAACTGATGGAGAAAACGGCTGGTGCTGAAACTAGCCATGCAAACGAAAAACAAGAAGAAGATGCTGAAAATGAAGTAAATAACTCCGCGAAACGCCAGTCGACAGGGAAGAAGGTGATTGAAGAAGAATTGAACATTTCCCATGATGGAATGGTTCCTATCAGCCAGCTAAAAAGTATTATACTTGGGACAATGAAGGACCAATTTGAAGAGAGCTCCAAACCTTCATTCATGTATGCTAAACCTTTTACTAGAAGGATTGACAACTTGAAGATGCCACCGAACTATCAACCCCCCAAGTTCCAACAGTTTGATGGAAAAGGTAATCCAAGGCAACATATAGCACATTTCATTGAAACATGCAATGATGCTGGAACTGACGGAGATCATATGGTGAGACAATTTGTTCATTCTCTAAAGGGAAATGCTTTTGAATGGTACACCGACCTGGAGGCTGATTCTATAGACAGTTGGGATCAGATGGAATATCAATTCCTTAATGGCTTCTATAGCACTAGGAGAACGGTTAGCATGATAGAGTTGACTAACACTCGTCAGTTAAAAGAAGAGCCAGTAATTGAGTACATTAATCGATGGAGAAATTTGAGCCTAAATTGTAAAGATCGATTGTCTGAAGTTTCTGGCATTGAGATGTGCACAGCAGGAATGCAATGGAGCCTTCGTTACATACTTCAAGGGATTAAGCCTAAAACCTTTGAAGATTTAGCCACAAGAGCTCATTGATGAGTGATATTTTCACCTAGATTTTAGTATCTTTTTATGTGTGTTTTCGTATTATTTTATCTGTATTTTTGCATTATTTGGTTGCGTTTTTTGTTTTCATGGAAATGTGTGTGAATGAGCTTAAACCTACAATTTTCACTTTTTATTTGATGCTAAACATGATAAGGAAGATGTAGGAAAAAGCGGATCTCAATTTAGAGTTAAAACGAGGGAGAACGAGCCAAAACAGTGAAGGAATCAGGGCAGCAGCAACACGACTGGCCATGTCGGTGGCACGAGCCGTGTCGCAGTACGCGACTCGTGTAGCTGACACGGGCCTGTCCAGAATGGCCGTGCGGCGACATCTATTCATCCAACACGACCACCACTTGGCCGTGTTGCGGAGCTCGACTCGTGTTGCAGCACACGACCCGTGTAGCCAACACAGGCCTGTAAGGAGAGGCCGTGCGGGAGCATCAGTTCACGCAACACGGGCACCTTATGGCCGTGTTGCGTCACACGACTCGTGTCGTGTCTGGGATCAGAAAAAAATCAGAATCCTTCTAGAAGGCCCATAAGGGTATAAATACCCCTCCATTCAGATTTTATAAGAGAAGATCCGAATTCCACCCTTCTACACACACATCACACACAATTCTCTCCATTTTACACCATCATCTTCATCCATTCACCATCCTTTGGATCTACAATCATCCAACCATCAAAATCATCATCCAATTGAAGAAAAGAAGCAAGGAAGAGAGGAAGATAACAAGGGAAGGAAGGAAATCACCATTGAAGTAACATCAAGGGAGTTTCCATTCATTTCTTGTATTAAACCTCAAAGTTTCATCATGTTTTGTAAGGATATTAATGTCTATGTTCATTTTCTTCTTAATATGGTAGGCTAATCTCCCTTGTGAGATTAGCAACATGATAGTTGTTGGATAATTTTGGGGATTTGTGTATTTAAATTCATATGTTGATTGGATCTATGATTTTCTACCATTGATTATTAATTACTTGAATTGTATTGATGATTTGTGTGTTTAGTTGTTCTAGATATGTGATTAGATTGAGAAATCACTTATATGCTTAGGATAATTAAGTGAATCATTTCATCAAACACTTCATGTGCATTATAGATTGTGAAGAGATTGAGAAGTCCTTCATAGTTTAGAACCCTTTGGTAGGACATGTGATTGGTTTGATCGAGAGATTGATTAATTGTGTGAAGGGACTCTCATTTAAACTTAGTACCTAGTTGGAATTGTTTAAGTGAGAACCAATCCATTGAGCTATTTGATACTCCCTCCGTCCCAGTGAAATGGAGATAGTTACCTATAGTTTATAATAAGGTAGTGTTCGCAATGCACTGGGACGGAGGGAGTATTCATATCCTATCCATCTCGAGAGGGAGTTTAGGTGATCTTAGTGTTGGCCCTTAGTCTTCAATCCATGATACATATGAATTTGATACATAATTCCTAGAATTTCCACTTCATAATTGTTGTTAATCTCACTTTTAATCAATTTGGTAAACCACTTTTCATCCATCCATCTTGTTGATTGATCATTACTTGCTTTGATCACTTGTCATTTAATTGTTTGCAACCAATCCTATTGATGATTCGTCTCTATAAAATTACAACAAACGTGAGATCGCTTAAGCACTAGTGCCTACCTCCCTTGGGTTCGATAATTTCTTGAATTGGTCATTACCCACTATATTATGGTTAATCAAATAGCGCCATTGCCGGGGAGGCAACGGTTGCTAGTAGCTTGAAGAAGGATCGTTTTGAGTAATCTTAATAGAGATATTTTTTTATTTTATTTGTTTACTTGTATTTGCTTTGAAAATCTTGTTCTAACTTCTTTTATTTTGAAGGTGTATGCAAACAAGGTCAAAAGGGGAACAAGTTGAACCTATTGATTTGGAGATTGAGCATACGTTGAGAAGGAGAAGAAAGGAGAACAAAATAGTGAGCAAATGGAAAATTTTCAAGAGGATAATCGTGTGGAGATAGAGCATGATGGGGAAGGAGGACACAATATGAACGTGCAAGACAACGCACATCAATTCAATGAGAATCCTCCTCAATAAGCCTATCAAAATCATGGAGCTATGAACAACCAAGCTTTGCTTCAACAAATGGTGCAACAAGTTTTAAGGCAACAAGGCTTTCAACAAGCTTATGCTCCTCCGCAACAAGCTTATATGCCGCCACCACCACCACCTCCGGTGCAACATGGAATACAAAATGATCAAAGGGTGATCCGGGATTTCTTTATTCCAAGAGCAATGCCACAAATGATGGGGCCACCAATCCATGCTAATAACTTTGAATTTAAGATGGGCTTGATTTCTATGGTGAGGGAGCAACAATTTAGTGGAACCCCGAATGAAGATCCTAATGCTCATCTAGCCCAATTTGTGGAGATTGCTAACACAGTGAAGATGAATGGGGTGAGTGAAGATTGCATCAAGATGAGGTTGTTCCCATTTTCTTTAAAGGATAGAGCAAGAACATGGTTATCTACCATTACTCTCGGTACGTGCAATACTTGGGACGAGCTAGCACAAATATTTTTGAACAAATACTTTCCACCTTCCAAGACGCTTCAAATGAAGAGCTTGATCACTCAATTCAAGCAAATGCCTCAAGAGAGTTTTTATGAAGCGTGGAAAAGGTTTAAGGATATGCTACGCAAGTGTCCACAACATGGTTTCCCGGAGAATCAACAAGTTGGATTTTTCTATCAAGGACTTGTGAATGGGCAAAGAGTGCTTGTTGATGCTTCGGCGGGTGGATCCGTACTTGGAGTGACTCCGGAAAGGGCAATAAAATTTTTTGAGGAGATTGCTACAAATGTGTACCAATGGCCATCGGAGAGGGTAAGTGGATGCTATGGATTTGAAAGTTTTGATCAAGGGCAACAATATAATGTGAAGAGTGTAAGTGTTGAACCAAGTATGCCAAGCATGAAAAAGATAGTGGCGGAAGTCATTAAACAAATGAGCTTGAATCAAAGTATGAACAATCAAGGAGCGAATATGGTTGAGGGGCTACAAGTCGAGCAAGGTGTGCTACCTCCGAATGTTGTAAATGGTGAACAATGGGCCAACTCTATGCCACGTGTTGAGGATGTGTCGTACATGCAAGGAAGAAACTACCAAGGGAATTACCAAAATAATTTCCAAGGTAGTTTTAACCAAAGTCAAGGAAACTATCCACCAAGGCAAGGAGGTTTCACTAGTCAAGGAAGTGGAAGCTCTTACCCACAACAACAAAGGAGGCAAGATAATTTCTCTTATGCAAACCCAAGTAATGCGGTTGCTTATCCTCCGGGGTATCATCCGGGAGCTAAAGCGCCAAATAATAAAGGGAAGGCAACTACCGAAGAACTTCTTGAAAAGTTGATTGCTTCCAACAAAACTCAAGAGGAAAATAATGAAAGAAGATTCAAAGCCTTGGAGTATTCAGTTGGACAAATGGCAAGTTCATTGAGTGCTCAACAAAAAAGAAAGTTTTCGGCCACAACCGAGGTTAATCCGAAAGCTCAATGTTTATTTGTTGAAATGGAAGAGGAAAGAAAGGTTGAAGAAGGGTTGGTGGAAAGCAAGGTTGTTGGAGAAATGAAAGAAGAGAAGGGGCCTAAATGGATACCCAAGTGGAAGAGGGTGCAAGAGGAAAAGAAAGTAGAGGAGAAGGTCAAAGAAGAAGAGTACAAACGTGACTATTAGGGTATCCCAATCACTCCATTCCCTATTCCCTATCCACAAATGTTTGTAAAGGAGGAGAAGAAGAAGGAATTTGAGGAGTATGTCATGTCGCTCAAGAAGAAGTATGAAGAGAAAAAGAAAGAGGAGCAACCCGAAACGAGTAAGTTGATGCAAAAAGGGGGACCTACGAAGGTTGGTGATCCGGGAAAGTTCATAATTCCTTGTGATTTTGAAGGAAAAAGCACCCTTGATGCATTGTGTGACTTGGGGGCAAGTGTTAACGTGATGTCTCATGCCACGTTTAAAGACCTTGAAATTGGAGAGCTAAAGCCTACGACTATCCGTCTTGAAGTGGTAAATGGTGAAGTTGTGAAGCCACTTGGGATTGTTGAAGATGTGGAGGTGAAGGTGAAAGGGCTAGCTTTCCCGGTGGATTTCATGGTGTTGGAAGTGAAGGCGGACCCTCGAGTTCCACTCATTTTGGGAAGACCATTTCTAGCCACCGGAAGAGCAAAGATTGATGTTGGGAGAGAAGAGCTTTCTTTGAGCTCAAATGGAGAGAATGTCACATTCTTGTGCAAGAAAGATAACGGGATCAAGCCTCATCATACAAGGCCTCCGGATGATTTCGATGATCATGATTCTCTTCTCTTTGACAATTTAAATTTATTTCTTCATGATTATATGAAATTGTCAAATGCTAATTTGTCTTCTTGTGATGTTAATAGGATGAAAACATCGGAGCTCGATTGGAAACTTGATAAAGGAGAAAGAGGAAGTCCACTAGAATCACTTCTCAATGACGATTTGATGCTTGCAAGCAAGAATGGTGAGGTTGAGCTAGTGGACAAGAAGAAGGCCAAGCTAATGTTAAAAGTGAGGATGCGAGGAGAAAGTGGGATGGACCATTCATTGGTCCAATGATCGTGAAATTCCGTCCGGCTTGAAGACGTTAAACTTAGCGCTAAATGGGAGGCAACCCATTCTTTTGTTATTTTGATGCTTTTTGTTGATTTTGGTCTTGTAGGTGGATTGTGCTTGTGAGAAAAATGCACATTGAAGAAAAGAGAAGTGCTTCATGGATTTGAGTAAAAATGTCACCATTTGTTGCAAACTTAATTCTCGACTCTTGTCTCGAGTCAAGTTTGGGGGGAAAGTGCATGGTGAACATAGCTTGAGTCGTGTGGATGCGTTTACTTCTCCACAAGAAGATCATCAATGGAAACTACAAGGGTAAGTCCCACCACTTTTTGCAAACTTAATTCTCACCTCTTAGTTCGATTTAAGTTTGGGGGGAGTGTGTGTGGTGTGACTCACCAATTGAGTGTGCTCGATATGATGATATTTTGATAATGATAAGTCTTCTTGTAAAAATTGGTCAATTTTAAAAATTTTCTCATGAGTTTTGGTTGGATTTTGGTATGATTGGTTGTGTTGAAGTGCATATGAATCCATATTTTAAATGAAATTGTGGAGATAATGGTGTTGTATGAGTTTTGAGTATGAATGAAGGGTATTGGAAGCACGAATGGAGTTTGGAGCGAACGCTTTCCTTACCAAATGCCTATTGAGGGAGTACTCTACACCTTATCACTTTTAATTGATTTTGATTTGGACTGAATGGATTAGCATGCTACTTCATGTGTTATGTTTTTTGGATGTTTATTTTCGTAAATTAGGATTTCCTTTTCAATAAAGGTTGGGATGATTGTGAGCTTACATTGTGATGGATGAGTTGAATGTGTGCTTTATTGTTAATGATGGTGATTTTTATTCTTGCATGATATGTGTTTTTGTTTTGTTTCTTGTTTGTTGAGTCTTTATTTTATGTTTTGTGTGTTTTCTTATTTTTGTCTTGGGATGTTTGGTGGTTTGTTTAGGGAGGTTGTGAGTCATTTTTGAATATGAGTGACGACATGTTGTTGTGATAAGTGATGACAAGTTATGATTAAGAATCTCTACACTTTCGAATTGTGACATGTTCTATTTAACTTGTTCAATTTTGAGATGAATTGAGGTGTAATGAGTTCCTAAAGGTCCGAGCAAAAGCTTGTGAGCGTTTGAGCCTTAACCGTGCATCCATGGTTAATTTATTTATGAGTGGATCGATTGAGCCTTGATAAACTAGAACTTACTCATGGACTACGGGAATGAGCCCGATTGGTGGAGGTTAGTGATATGATCTTAGGCCATCATTGTTACTATAAAGTCATTGCCATATATTTCCTTACCTTATACATCATCCCTAGTAACCACTTTGAGCCTTAAAGCCTATTCTTTGTGATTTGAGCACATTACAAACCATGATTACCCACTTAAGCCTTATATATATAACCTTTGTGTGGGTGATTGAGGAGATGATAGTTTACAAGGTTTGATATGAGAAATGTGCAAGAAAAAGAAAGAAATGGAAAACAAGCAAGAAAAGGATGAAAAGAGCTAAATCAAATACACATGCAACCTTCAAAGTAAAAATGAGCAAATCAACAAAAATACGCTCAAGGAATTCAAAAGTCAAAAGAAAGAAAGCATGCAAATTAAAAGAAGCTCAAGAAATCCAAAGGAATGATAATGATTAGTGCTTGTAATGAGAAAAGAAAAGAAAGGAAGATAGAAACGTGAAGAAGTTGAAGAAGCTGATCATCTCTTCGATTACTTACACTCGATGAGTCACTCTTATCCATAATCTCCCTACCCTAACCAAAAAGCTTAACATTACATCCAAAAGTAAAGTCCTTTTTGATCATTAGTTGAAGCCTTGGTGGCTTGTGAATGTAGGACGTGAGCAAGCCTATGGTGCGTCGGGTTCAATCGATTGATGAGTGAAAATTACCCTACTCCATAGAGTGTTGAGTGCATTTTGATACCCGTTGTGAGGTTTGGACCGGAAGGGACTTTATTACTCTTGATTTTCTTTAGATTGAACTTGTTAATTTTTCATGTTATGATTTTATTGATGTAGGATGCCTTAGCATAGTTTGTAATTCTTATGGCTATCGATGTGTTATTACTTATATTCGTTTAGTCTTTTCCTAGGTGAAAATCTCACCCCTTGGTTTATCATTTTCGTTGTGCGGGGACGCACAACACTTTAAGTTTGGGGGTGTGATGAGTGATATTTTCACCTAGATTTTAGTATCTTTTTATATGTGTTTTCGTATTATTTTATCTGTATTTTTGTGTTATTTGGTTGTGTTTTTTGTTTTCATGGAAATGTGTGTGAATGAGCTTAAAGCGGATCTCAATTTAGAGTTGAAACGAGGGAGAACGAGCCAAAACAGTGAAGGAATCAGGGCAGCAGCAACACGACTGGCCATGTTGGTGGCACGAGCCGTGTCGCAGTACGCGACTCGTGTAGCTGACACGGGCCTGTCCAGAATGGCCGTACGGCGACATCTATTCATCCAACACGACCACCACTTGGCCGTGTTGCGGAGCTCGACTCGTGTTGCAGTACACGACCCGTGTAGCCAACGCGGGCCTGTAAGGAGAGGCCGTGCGGGAGCATCAGTTCACGCAACACAGGCACCTTATGGTCATGTTGGTTACACGACTCGTGTCGTGTCTGGGATCAGAAAAAAATCAGAATCCTTCTAGAAGGCCCATAAGGGTATAAATACCCCTCCATTCAGATTTTATAAGAGAATATCTGAATTCCACCCTTCTACACACACATCACACACAATTCTCTCCATTTTACACCATCATCTTCATCCATTCACCATCCTTTGGATCTACAATCATCCAATCATCAAAATCATCATCCAATTGAAGAAAAGAAGCAAGGAAGAGAGAAAGATAACAAGGGAAGGAAGGAAATCACCATTGAAGTGACATCAAGGGAGTTTCCATTCATTTCTTGTATTAAACCTCATAGTTTCATCATGTTTTGTAAGGATATTAATGTCTATGTTCATTTCCTTCATAATATGGTAGGCTAATCTCCCTTGTGAGATTAGCAACATGATAGTTGTTGGATAATTTTGGGGATTTGTGTATTTAAATTCATATGTTGATTGGATCTATGATTTTCTACCATTGATTATTAATTGCTTGAATTGTATTGATGATTTGTGTGGTTAGTTGTTCTAGATATGTGATTAGATTGAGAAATCAATTATATGCTTAGGATAATTAAGTGAATCATTTCATCAAACACTTCATGTGCATTATAGATTGTGAAGAGATTGAGAAGTCCTTCATAGTTTAGAACCCTTTGGTAGGACATGTGATTGGTTTGATCGAGAGATTGATTAATTGTGTGAAGGGACTCTCATTTAAGCTTAGTACCTAGTTGGAATTGTTTAAGTGAGAACCAATCCATTGAGCTATTTGATATTCATATCCTATCCATCTCGAGAGGGAGTTTAGGTGATCTTAGTGTTGGCCATTAGTCTTCAATCCATGATACATATGAATTTGATACATAATTCCTAGAATTTCCACTTCTTAATTGTTGTTAATCTCACTTTTAATCAATTTGGTAAACCACTTTCCATCCATCCATCTTGTTGATTGATCATTACTTGCTTTGATCACTTGTCATTTAATTGTTTGCAACCAATCCTATTGATGATTCGTCTCTATAAAATTACAACAAACGTGAGATCGCTTAAGCACTAGTGCCTACCTCCCTTGGGTTCGATAATTTCTTGAATTGGTCATTACCCACTATATTATGGCTAATCACTCATGACATGGAGCTAAGCATGGGGATAAGTGGAGTGGTTGAACCACCGATTCCCGGATCCTACAAGTATAAAGAAAAGCAAGAGGCCAGGAAAGGGGGCAAACCCTACAACAAATCTTCTGAAAAGGAGTCCATGGCGACAAATGCACCAACTGTCAAGTTTCGAAGGAATGAGAACGAAAAGATTGTTGAAATGAGGAGAGATGGTTATGTAGTGGAGAGTATTGTTAAAGTCGGAGAAAATGAACAAGTTAGGTCTAATCCGCGTTTTCAAAGGCAAGAATTCCTGGAAGGAGTTACCGAGGTAAATCATGTTACTATACGAGAGGAGACCTCAGCTGAAGAGGAAGATGCTGATGATGCTCCTCCAGAATTTGAAGAGGGTGTCAAAGCTACTATTGACCAATTAAAGGAGATTAACTTGGGTGATGCTAATGACCCACGTCCAACCTACATAAGTGCTTTGTTGACAGCCGATGAAGAAAAGGGTTATATTGAGCTTCTTCAAGAATTTAGAGACGTGTTCGCCTGGTCATTCAAGGAGATGCCCGGATTAGATCCAAAAGTGGCAGTTCATCATCTAGCAGTAAAGGAAGGATTCAAGCCAGTTAAGCAGATGCAGCGTCGATTTCAACCAGAGCTGGTTCCATTGATTGAAGCTGAGGTTAATAAGCTCCTTGAAATGGGAAAGATACGAGAAGTCAAGTATCCCACTTGGCTCTCTAACATTGTGCCAGTAAGGAAGACAAATGGGCAGCTTAGAGTGTGTGTTGACTTCCGTGACTTGAACTTGGCATGCCCAAAAGATGACTTTCCACTACCAATCACAGAACTTATGATTGATGCAACGACCGGGCATGAAGTGCTTTCATTTATGGATGGATCATCTGGTTACAATCAAATTAGCCTAGCTCCGGAAGATCAAGAGAAAACAGCCTTCCGCACTCCTAAAGGAATATACTGCTATAATGTTATGCCGTTTGGCTTGAGGAATGCTGGCGCTACGTATCAACGAGCTATGCAAAGGATATTCGACGACATGCTTCATAAGAATGTCGAATGTTATGTGGATGACATTGTAGTGAAATCAAAGAAGAAAAAGGACCATCTTAAGGATCTAAGGCAAATATTTGAGCGTCTCAGAAAATTCCAACTCAAGATGAACCCACTTAAGTGCGCATTCGGAGTCTCTTCTGGTAAGTTCCTTGGATTCATTGTCCGACATCATGGCATTGAGATTGACAAAGCAAAGATTGATGTGATAATGAAGATGCAGGTGCCCCGAAACATACATGAGCTCAAGAGTTTGCAAGGTAAGCTGGCGTACTTAAGAAGATTCATAGCAAATTTGGCCGGCCGATGCCAACCATTTAGCCATCTTATGAAAAAAGGCAGCCCATTTGAATGGGATGAAGCTTGCACTAATGCATTTAAAAGCATTAAAGCATATTTGATGAAGCCGCCAGTGTTGGTTGCTCCAATAGCCGGACGTCCATTAATTCTCTACATATCTGCTCAAGAAAAATCAGTTGGAGCCTTGCTTGCACAAAATAATGATGAAGGAAAGGAGTGTGCGTTGTACTATTTGAGTAGAACAATGACTCCAAATGAGTTAAAGTACTCACCAATTGAGAAGCTCTGTCTTGCTCTCATATTTGCGATTCAGAAGTTAAGGCATTACTTTCAAGCTCATACTGTTTACTTGGTCTCGAAGGCCAACCCATTAAAGTTCGTAATGTCAAAGCCGGTGCTCTCTGATAGACTCGCAAGGTGGTATCTCCAATTGCAGCAATTTGAAATTATCTACGTCCCTCAAAAAGCGGTGAAAGGGCAAGTGCTGGCAGATTTCTTGGCTGATCATCCCATGCCTGCCGAATGGGAATTGTCTGATGATTTTCCTGATGAAGATATATTGGCTATTGAAATCACTCCTCCTTGGAAGATGTATTTCGATGGAGCTGCTCACAGAGAATGAGCCGGCGCAGGAGTAGTATTTGTAACCTCAAATGGAGGAGTTCTGCCATATTCATTCAGTCTAACTGAAAATTGCTCTAACAATGTAGCTGAATATCAAGCTCTTATACTTGGTTTGGAGATGGCAGTGGATGTAAAGCAGCGACACCTTAAGGTATATGGAGATTCGTTGTTGATAATCAACTAGCTGCTTGGCTTATATGAGGTTAAGAAAGCTGAACTACTTCCGTATTATAACTATGATCAGAGGCTTATGAATTGGCTTGGAGACGTAGAGATTGAACATTTACCAAGGAGCAAGAACAAGCAAGCCGATGCTTTGGCAAAGCTAGCATCAACCATAGCAATGCCCGAAGCACTTTTCAAGTACCGATCTGCAAAAGTTGGGTGGTACCTCCCTTCTTCGAAGATGAAGATGGTGAAGAAGTTGAGTATTGCGCCATAGAGGTTTTTGATATTGAGAAAGAAGACTGGCGTCAACCGTTCGTGGATTACTTGAAGAATGATAAGCTTCCCAATGATCCACACCTAAAGGTTGATGTCCGACGTAGAGCACCACGATTCTTCTATTACAAAGATACACTCTATAGAAGATCGTTTGATGGTATTCTCTTAAGATGCTTAAGTGATGAAGAAGCTCTTCAAGCTATGGAGGAAGCTCATTCTGGAATATGTGGCGCCCATCAGTCTGGACCCAAGTTACATTTCAGAATCAAGAGGATGGGATATTACTGGCCTTCTATGGTGAAGGATTGTATAGATTATGCACAAAGATGTCAGCCATGCCAGTTTCATGCAAATCTCATTCATCAGCCTCCCGAACTATTACATCCAACAGTTTCTTCGTGGCCATTTGATACATGGGGCTTAGATGTGGTGGGGCCATTAATGAAGTCTTTCGGAGGCCATCTTTATATTCTGGCTACCACTGATTACTTTTTCAAGTGGGCGGAAGTTGTACCCTTGAGAGAAGTAAAGGAAGAAAATGTGGCTGATTTCATCCGCATCAACATCATATATAGATATGGAGTGCCTCGATACATTATCACAGACAATGGGAGGCCATTCAGTAACTCTTTGATTGATAAGCTTTGTGAGAAGTTTGACTTCAAGCAAAGAAAATCTTCTATGTATAATGCAGCGGCTAATGGGCTTGCCGAAGCCTTCAACAAAACACTGTGTAATCTGTTGAAGAAGGTGGTCTCCAAGTCAAAGCGAGACTGGCATGAAAGGATTCATGAAGCTTTATGGGCGTATCGAACTACTTATAGAACGCCTACTCAAGCTACTCCGTACTCTCTTGTATATGGGGTTGAAGCTGTGGTGCCCCTTGAAAAGCAAATACCATCTTTGAGAATAGCCATACAAGAAGGTTTAACTGAAGAAGAGAACGCACGACTGCGTCTCGAAGAATTAGAGGCACTTGATGAGAAGAGGTTAGAAGCATAACAGAGACTTGAGTGCTATCAAGCTCGCCTCTCCAGAACGTTTAACAAGAAAGTAAAGATACGTTCTTTTCAAGTCGGAGACTTAGTCCTTGCTGTAAGAAGGCCTATTGTCATTACTCACCGAGTTGGAAATAAATTCTTGCCCAAGTGGGATGGCCCGCATGTTGTGAAAGAAGTGTATACAAATGGTGCATACAAGTTGATATCTGGAGATGGTGTAGGAATTGGCCCCATAAATGGCAAATTCCTGAAACGCTACTACGCGTAATCCAGTCAAACCCAAGGAACGCTCCATGACGCATGAGCCTAAACTGCATGTTACTCCTGGTCCGCACGAGTATAAATTGTGTACGATACCCACCAAAGGTAATTATACGTGGCTAAACTGTTAATTCACCCCACTCAGGTATTTTAAGTGGTAAAAGCATTAAATACCCTACTTTGTCTAAAGTGGTTAAAGAATAGTCACTCCTGGCCCGCACGAGTATAAACTGTGTACGGCACCCCCCCTCATTCAAAACCAAATCATGTTCCTTTGAACTACGTAATGACTTGATCCTCTATGAAGAGGTACGTAGGCAGCTTAGTACTTTGCTAAGTTCAGTCATGTCTTTGGTCTATCAAGTTTGTGAGGCAAGCAATAAATTGAGATATGAAAGCAGTGTAAGTAAGCATGAAGAAAAAGTAGAGTAAAGATGCAATGTAATGATAAATGAGAAGAAGTAGGGAAAGAAATGAACTTTATTGATGATGTCATTAAGCAATCAGAACAAAATGGGGGCATTGAAATGAGATACTCCAAATGAAGCTAGTGGAAAATATCCATAGTAGATAGCTCCTCTCGAGCGGCTGTCAAAGCTTGTGTAACGCTCTTCAATTCGTTAGCAATGGAGTCTTCTAAGATGGGTGTTTTCTTCAGTACACTAATGTTCCTTGCAGCAGTTTGAGCTCCAAGCTTTGCACTTTGAACGGATTGGCGAAGACGTTCAATTGTTTATGACACGGTCTTCTTCTCCTTCAACAGAATTTCGATCTCTGTTTCAACTTGCTTCAACCTAATTTCGGATTCTTGTAGTTGCTTGGCCTCGGTAGCCTCTTGGTCTTTGTATTCATGAGCACGCTTCCTTGCGTCGGTTAGATGCTTTTCAATGTCTTTCTTGGTCATCCCATCAGCAAGTTTTATCTTCACGGCGTCATATGCATCGGCCTTAGAAAGTAAGAAGGTGAATGATTGTTCGAGAGCAAATCCATCAATCCCTTGAGCACCTTTGAAGTTATCCACCATCTTAAGACCCTCATTCCTCATAGCAGATAGTGAGTTGACAGGAGTTCTTTTTAGCTTCTCTTGAAAGCGTTTCCACACTGCCAAATTAACTAATTTCCTAGCATCCGCAATCTCCTTATCAAAGATAAATTCTGTAATGTCCGGAGCTTGGACCACAGCAATAGGCAGGGGAGATTCAGTTATGATAGGAGAAGTGTGATCCAAGAGGCTATCATCAATTAAGTCTTCAGGGGCCGCAACAGAAGCTGATTCTTCTTCTTCAAAGTCATCATAATCAGAACCAAATACAGTACGCATGTACTATAAAAAAAAGAAAGAGAGATGGTAAGAAAATAGGTACAGGTGTGGATGTATATAAATTATGATCAAAGGGGATTAAAACCTCAGCTTTAGTTGTCGGGATAAGCACCGAAAATTTAGATTTCCGAATCCGTTTAGGATTGTGGTCTGTTGTACTCTCATTTGAATGAGAGAGATCGCTCTTTCTTTTTCCTACTCCATTAGACCTCCCTACAATCATCTTTCGAAGGGGTGGGGCCTCTAGCGGTATAGCTTCCTCAGCCTTGGCGTTGTTTGAATTATTGATGATGTCGACTCCTTCTTCTATATTCTGGTTTGAAGCAGTCTCAACTAGGTTCAACATGTTATCCAAGAAGTAAGTGCCATGAATCTGAGATAGCCACTGTTCGTATTCTGATGAGCAGAAGTTTTTAAATTCTGAAGGGGCACATGGAAAAGTTGCTGTAGATTGAGAATTGCGCAATGTGCATTGCCTCCAATACTGAAGCCCTCGCTCCAAGGTGGTTTCTCGAGTGTCTGTTTTCATTCTCCCCGGAGTATCTTGATAAAAGCCAAATTGACGGCTAAACCGATGTGGGCTGTAGGGTTCAATAAGAAAGCTTTCATTCTGTCGCAAAGTGAGATAATTGGTACGAATAGCAATGAAGTAGGCCCAATTACGCCAAGGTGCCTTGTCATGGTCAGTATACCACATGGGGTCTGTTGTTGGGAGGACGTTGCAAGACAATGAGGTTTTGTTTCCATTTTGAATCTTTTTGCGAGCACCAATCGAACCAAAGAATTTTACTCCATTCTCACCTGAATAGGTTACCATTGAAGGTACTTTTAATCCGTGGGGGCTCGGGTGATGAGTTTGGAAGTAATGAGCCAGCCAAGTGTAAATGAAGTGTACAGGGAATGTTGACTTTACTTCAGAGGGTCTGAGTTCATTAGAGATTCCATTCAAACCTCGGTAGATGCTTGTCAGAACTGGGACAGCAAGGCAAACTGATTTTCCCGCAGCCATCAAGCTTGCTACCTTGAAGGTACCAGGACGTATCATGTCTACTTCGTCGTTAGGAAGTACAAAGTAGCAAAGCCAGCAAGCTAAATGGGCAGCTAGGTATTTTTCCTCTTGTTCTTTGGCATCAACATGAAGCATTTTAAAAGGGGCCATCTCTATGGAAGTCCATTTCTTGATGTCGTCAATAATGCCCTTGGGGTTATGCGTACTCTTAAGGCGTGTTTTCCTTTTACTTTCTGCACGTGGAGGGGGTTGCTTATGCTTTGTAGTTCTACGAGACCAAAAGCTCACCCATTGAGAAAGTGAAATAGAGTCAGTACCATCACGACTACGGAGTCTATGATAAGCATGAAATAAGTGTTGACAACTAGATGGGATGCGTAATCTTGTGGCGTCACGCTCATTCAAAAGTTCTGGCTGGTCAGGCACAACTTCTTCGTATAAGTGACCAGCTAGCGGCAATCCCACCCAGTTATACAAATCCCATAGAGAAATCGATATTTCTCCAAAGGAAGTAAGTAAGGTGTTAGTGGTAGGACACCACGCCTCGCAGAAAGCTTTGATGATCTCATGATTGCAGTCATATGTGAATAGAGATGCAAAGATAGGGTCATAAAGCATTGTTTTCTCAAGAATAGAGCGATATCTGCTTAAGATAGCCTCGGTCCACTCCCAATACCCTGGGATGTAATGAAATTCCCCGAAAAAATTCACTGAGTCGCCCCACGCCGCATTACCTTCAATTATTTGACGTCCTAGTGTGGGCAAAGGGCCAGTTTTTAGCTTCTCCTTGGTGTGATTAGCCGATCTCAAAACTACGACTCCAGTTTCATCCAACTCCATGTCTCGGGTCCACGTTGTTAAGTTGAAGACGTTATCCTCTTGAGTTAGTTTCTCTATAGGTTGACCCATGAGAGGTCTTTCAATGGGGAGGCGAGTTACTATGTCTGATAGTGGACGCTGGGTATCAAGGATCAGTAATTGGCGCTCCTTGGAATCTGTTGTATGACTCTTAAACTTAACCATTTTGAAGTTGAGATTGGCTGCAGAAAAAAGAAGCAAAGAAAGCCAAAAGCTTGTGGTGGTTAGAGATATCCGAGTTCTCGCTATGTTGAAGAAGAAAGAAGTTGAGTTGTAAATTGTTAAATTAAGAATCGTTGATTGAACTATTATTTAGTTCATTCAGAAGTTCTCTTAATTTAGCCTAAAATCATATTTGCACTTCAACTTAAGACAAGTAGTTAAAATTGAAAGCCCAAGATCATAAATTTTAAATGTGATGTGGGCTCAATTTATATAGAAGCCCAAATTAAGAGTTAACCTTCACACGTGATTAATCAATATTGGGCCGAAGTTAAGTTGAATTAAATGGGCCCAATGAGGTCAAAATTAGCTTTGGAGTTAAAATTGATTTTATCCCTCAAAAAATTCTCCCAGTGTGAATCTGTTTCAAAGAGGGCTTCTCCCCTTTCTCTGCCGATCAGGACCTTCGTTGATACTCGCAGCCACTGGAGACAGCCGCCAACGGTTGATGCCATGTCTCGCGCCGGAGTTGCCGATCGGATTTGTCGCTACGAGGATCGTTGAGCTTGCCACCGAGGGCAGCAAGCGGTCGCCGGGTACAACAAGCAGCCACCGCCCGTGTGCACTGCCACCATCAGCGAACATCACTACCCTCGCTGAAGGGCGCGGCACTACTACTGCCTCGCACTACACCATCGATCCCTCATCGAGGATGGCGTGCTGCCGCCGTTGGAAGCGCCGCCCTGCGTGCATCACTGTCCTCTCGCCGAAGTCTGCAGCGAGCAGTTGCCACCGATCCCTCGTCGAGGATGGCGCGCTGCCGCCGTTGGAAGCAGACTTCACGCTGAGGATGTCGCCGAAACTCACCACTATCACAGGCTGCCAACACCGCTGTTCGCACCACCGCTACACTCGACGGGCCGTCAGTCTCGTCGACGCCGCCATACATTGCTGTCCGTCCGATGCCGGAAAGGAATGTATGGCTGGGCGACGTGTCGATTGACCGACTGACGTGACCAATCTGAATGGAGGCGGCTGTTGGAGCATGATGCTCATTCGAACAGCGATGTAGTGGTGAAACATTGAACAGCCACCGCCGATCCCTCGTCGAGGATGGCGTGCTGCCGCCATTAGAAGCGCTGCCCCGCTCGCCGTCGTCCCCTCGCTGAGTGCAGGGAACAGCCACCGCCGACCCCTCATCGAGGATGACGTGCTGCCGCTGTTGGAAGCGCTGCCGCAATCCCTCGTCGAGGATTGCGTCGAACGAACAACGTAGTGATAAAGCACTCTCAAACCAACGATCTCTCGGAAGAGGAAGAAGGGCGAGGACGAGGCTCACCATCGATTCCTTAACGGCTTAAGGAAGAATGGCGAGGTCGAGCATGTTATTAAGTTCATGGGCAGAGGCAAAGAAACAAGGAAAAAGAAATATATGCAGAAAAGAAAGAACAAGAAAAGAGAGGCAGGCAAAGTAAAAGGAAAAGTCGAAAAAGAAGGATGATTACACTGTTAATTATTGTAGCTGTGGCGTGAAGTGTTGATGTTGCGATCTTGATAATCCTTTGAAGGAGAGTCTGCAGAAAAAAAGTAGTGGAATCAGTCAAGACTTTGATGTGAGAATTGAGGTTGGAGCTCATCTTATATAGTGGTGAAATTTAATACGGATAAGTCCTTTGTGAATATGGATTTCTCTTTGTGATAGGTTTTCTATGATGTTGGACATATTGTCATGCGATTTGCAAGCTTAATATGTGTAGGATATGTTTGGATCTTCTCCAGATTTGTTCCAAATCATGTTCTGGAACTTTTTTTTTTTTTGTGAATGAAATTTGGGTATTGGGCCTCAATAATTTCTTGTGAGCCCAATAATGTTATTAGATGTGCCAAGTGTTAATGGGCCAAGCAAGTATTGATGATTGATGGGCAAAAAAAAAAAAAAGCCCAACTCAAGAATTAGCCAGGCCGATAAAAAAGGATGTGTGTATTGCAATTTGTCCACTTCAAGGAAAATTTTAGTGAATAAAATGCAAGGGGGCATTTGTAGGCAATTAAATTTTATTGCCTAAATAAATAAAATACAAAAGAAAATGTATTAAGTGTTAGTTAAATATTTATTTATTAAGGAAGTTAAATAAGTTAATTCCTAAAATAAATGAATATATAATTAATAGTTAATATAATTTTTTAAACTCAAATTCAAGTCATATGGGCTCAATTCAAGTCAAGTGGGCCCGACTCAAGTCAATAAGCCCAGCAAAGCAAGTCCGGTAGGCCAAATTAAATTAAATAAGCCCAAGTCAAAATCCTACAGACTTAATTAAATTAAATAGGCCCATATCCAGTCCAGCAGGCTTAATTAAAGGAGAAAAGCCCAACATATCTTTTGAAGGAGAAAATATCTCTCAAGTGGTTATTTTTTCTACCTATAAATAAGGACCTTCAGTCCTCATTCCATTCATTCTGAAGCTCCTGAAAACCCGGAGAGCTCTGAAGAAACTTGGAATCTTTGAGAAGATCGAGTTATTCTTGAAGGATCAATCTAGAAACGCCATTCAATCTGGGATCAAGGTGCTAAGCCCCTCAGATTCAACGTTTCTTCAAATCAAGTTCATCAAGTTTATCCAGTAATATTCGTGAAGTCGACGGTGTTCTACCAAATTGAACGGCGTTCTTCACGATAAATCTTCAAGTCAACGTTTGATCCGAACAAAGGCTCGACGCCTCCGGATAAACGTTTTAAAGCTTCAAGTCAACCCCGAGCTCAGACAAGCTTCATCCGAAGATCCGGCTCAGAAAGTTGAAGAAGTAAGAAATCAACTCAAGAGAGGAATCAGAGGATAAATAGAAGCTGTTTACTTAAATTCTCAACTTCAATCCATCTTGGATTATCATTGTAAATTTCTTTTGTGTTTATTATTTTATAAATACAAATTTGTTGTTACACACTCATAATGGATATTTAATAGTATCATTTAATCACTGATATATAAATAAATATATATTTTAAAATTTCAACATATATCTATTCGGGCGATTATATAATATTTATAAAATTGTGTGTCCAGCATATTGTGTCTCTAAATATTGTATTTTTTATTATTAAATGAGTATATCCTTATAAGAATGTACCCCTGCATCCCACGTTAAGGTTTATATTTTTCATTTTAGATTGTTTTAAGTTAAAGTTTATGTCTCCTTTTTGTTAAGTTGGACCCACACAATACAATTATTTATTCCATGAAGGCCCCTCACACAATACTAATATAACTACTCACACCTCAATACACATCAAACTATTATATATCTTAATCTACGTGCAAAAAGAAAATATAAACCTTAATGCAGGACAAAGAGAGTATACCTTAATTTTCTGAGAGAATTTTTATTTTTTTAATTAAATATTAATATTATTCATATTTCAGCCTACCTTTTCAATAAAAAAAATATAATTTAATTAATTAAAGTGTATACTTCTTAGAACAAAATATTATACCTTCATATATTTTGTGCACCGAAAACACAAGAGACCAACTCATATTTTATTGATAAAGGCTAGTAAGGCCGTCTCATGGAATGCTTCTATGAGATAGGTAAAAAGTGATAACATTTCTGTGAAAAAATAATACTTAATTATTGAAAAGTAATAATTGTGCAGTGAACTATTTCATGAAAATTTTATAATATAAATAAAAATTGATAACATTTATTAAAAAATATAATAATACTTAAATTAAAAAATAATAACTAATTACGAAAATGTAAAATGATCTCGGCTCGTATTTTATTTAAACAAAAATATTGTTTGAAACCATTTTCTTCCATAAATTTTAATATTTACCTTATAATAATTTTTTTATTAATTTTAAATGTATAATTATAGTAACTCAGTAAGACCACAAAAATACTACTCCCTCCATCCGGTTCTAAGGTATTCATTTACTTTTTCCACGTGGATTAAGGAGTATTATTATATGTAAAAGTGGGTAGTTGTATTAGAGGGAAGTGGTAGACCATATTGTATATTTTTTTACTAAATAGGAGAAATTGATAACTTTGAAGCGAACGCCAAAAATAGTAAAATTGATACCTTAAAAGCGGATGAAGGGAGTACATTAATCTAATTTTATGGAATATTCCCTTGGGCCCATCACTTAACTATTTTGTTTTTAATTTATATTTAAGAGAGAGTTTTTCGTGAACCCAATTTCCATACAAATTAATTATACAAAATTTCTTTTTAGTTTTTACAAAATTTTATTCTAAACGGTTACTCTTCTTAATGGAAAGATCAAACAAGAATTAAAAATTAAAAATAAAAATTGTTAGTTACACCCTCCCTTTACTAAATCTTAATAATTCAATGTGTTTCCTTATCATTTTATATATGCACTGTAATATAAACTTTAACGAGCTATTAATGCCGCTTAAATATCATATCCCACCACGTCATAAAACTGACGCGTTCGGAAAGTCAACTATTTTGTGTCAATTTTACATATGGCAATAAATGGAATTAAAATGAGAAAACCTAAATTATCATACGCAGTGGATTGTCAACATTCGTATCACATGTTTAAATGTATATATAAAAAAATATTACTCAGTCCATCTCCAATCTATTCATTTATTTTTTGTGCGTAGATTAAAGAAATATTATTATTTAATGTGTAGTGAGTAGTTGTATTAGTGGGATGTGTAGGCCCCATATTTTAATTGTATTAGTAGGTGGGTGGATCTCATGTGTCTAAAAGTAGAAATTGATAGATTAAGAGTGAACGACCCCAAATGTAAAATGGATAGATTGACAGTGGATGGAGGGAATATTATATATATATATATATATATATATATATATATATATATATATATATATATATATATATATATATAATTTGGAATTTACTTTTGGTGACGTAGATAGGCTAGAATGCTTCCTATTTACTTTTGGTGACATGAATATGCTAGAATGCTTTCTTGGTGACATGACAGAAGTAGAAATTTTGCAGCACTTTCCATTTTTTTTAAATTGTTATTTTTTTCTAACGTTATTTTTTTCTCTTTCTGCTTTTATTACGACATTTTCTTCTTACGTTTTTTTTACGTTTTATTTTTACTTACGTTTTTTTTCTCTCTCTCTCTTTATTTTTATTTCTCTCTCTTTCTTTCTCCTCCAATCTATTCCATTTCTCCTCTCGCCATGAAATCATTGTATGCATCTTAGATTCTATTTCTTTCTTTCTGTTCCTTGTAATCGACATCACCGAGATATAAATCTTACATCTCTCTTTCATTATGTAATGGATCATTCCGACGCAAATGTAATGAACTTCTCGTGATTCTCGCCCCTCGCTGCCCCCTTCGCAAATGATTAGGTAGTGGATCTATATTCATTTTTCTTTTAGTTAGGCTTTCAACCGATAATAATTGGAATTGATTAATGTTTCTGTCTTGGTCGGATTTGAGATTTGGTGGTGCATTATAATGGCATTTCTGCATACGACTTCTCGCGATTCTCGCCGCTCGCTGCTACGTTAGACCATTCCGACGCCATCTCGCCCCTCGTTGCCTCCCTGGCAAACGATTAGATAATGGATCTATATTCATTTTTCTTCTAATTGGGTTTTCAACCGATAATATTTGAAATTGATTAATGTCTCTATCTTGGTCGGATTTGAGATTTGGTGATGCATTATAATGGGGTTTCTGCAATTTTATTGAGATTTGGTAATGCATTTTTCTTCTAATTAGGTTTTCAACCGATAATATTTGAAAATGATTAATGTCTCTGTCTTAGTCGGATTTGAGATTTGGTGATGCATTATAATGGGGTTTTTGCATATTCTATTGAGGTTTCCGTGTTGGTAATTCATTCTATTGGTTGTATGATTAATCCTTCCTACCTTTTATCCTTTCCTATTATTTTATAGGAGTAATTTGGTTCTTGATTTCATTTATCAGGCATTCATGGTTTCAGTTGCTAATAATTCTATTCAGCCTCTTTAGGTAGTTATGAGCATTAGCTACTCTTTTTAGCAGTTTATCATGCTTAAGTTCTAACCATAATCTATCTTCTGAAATTTGTTGAAATTTACATGAACTATGGATGTTTATCTGCATTAATGTTTCGAAGAAGGTGGTCTGTCGATTTAATTATACACTCATTAATTATGTGTTTGCAGGCGCTTTATCACAGTTAGAGCATTCGAAGAAATGGGTTCCAGGCAAGGCTATCCTGATAGTTTTCTTAGTCAGTATAATCCTCACAGCTCTTACATTTGTTGCTTCAGCAATGTGGTTTGTTTATCGGAAGAATAGAAGTCTTGTTTAGTGGGCTTCATCTCCATCAGATAGACTATCAAGTTATAGTAGTAGTATAAAATTGATGAGCCAAGGAGCTTCTTCAGTGAAAGTATACAAAAGATACTTCGAGTCCCCTGTCAAATCTTTTATTGGTAAACATCCATGTATGCAGTTTCTGGCGTATTGTTTAAAATTTCAAAGACATCTCTATGAATTTGGTTATCATTTGTTGTCTGAAGGATGCTTTCCAAAGACATCTTGCTTATTCAGAAGGACAGTAGGAGCATTACATAGAACAATAATACAGTTTTCCTACTCTGAACTGGAAAGTACAACTAACAGATTCTCTGACACTAATTTAATTGGATTTGGAGGAATCAGCCAGTCTGTCGTGGTAATCTCCGAGATGGCAGAACCGTTGTGGTTAATAGAATGAAAACCAAAAGCAGCCCAGAAGCAGAAAGTATTTTCTTGACTGAGGTACTAGAAATCAGAAAATATTTTTTGTTACACTTCACAACAACAAAAAAGGTTAAATATAACATACCTATTTTTGTATTCAGATAGAACTGATGTCAAGACTTCACCACTATCATGTGGTTCCTTTGCTTGGATACTGCTCGGAGCTCCAAAGAAAGAATGCTGAGAGGCTACTGGTGTTCGAGTATATTCTCAACGGTAATCTCATGGAGTTTCTGGATGGGGATACAGGGCCGTGTTTGGAGTGGAATACTCGAGTGCAATAGTTCTTGGAGCTGTACGTGGGTTGGAGTATCTCCATAAGGTCGCTGCCCTTAGAATATTAATAAAATGGAGGCAGTGTTTGGAGGTCATCAATTGGGTATAATTTTATTCTTACTTTAATTTATTTTTTTCTTATTAGATTTGGGAAAATCCGGTTCCGGACCTTCACGTTCAGTCGTGCAGTCATGCAGTCGTAATTTTATCAACAGATTTAGGAAAATCGTCTAGATTTGAGAAAATTATGGTAATAGGTTTTGTGTTACAAAATTGCATTTATTGGTGTTATAATAATTGTTTTAGTTAAGTTACTGAGTGGTTGAACTTGAATTGGGGTTGGTAGATTTGGGATACTGCTGGCCAAGAAAGATTTCGAAGTCTTGGAGTTGCATTCTACAGAGGGGCAGACTGCTGTGTTTTGGTCTATGATGTTAATGAAATGAGGTCCTTTGATACCCTTGAAAATTAGCATTAAGAATTTCTCAAGCAGGTTCATGTATTGTTTTGATTAATTGTCTGCTTTTCGGTCTAGAGAAAAAAGGTCCATTTTTAGGGTTTTGTTCGAGTAATTTTGTGATTTAGGATGCGCAATTACTTTTCCTGCATATAATTATGATCTTAGTTTTGATTGGATTGTTTGATTGTGTCCAGCCCACGTTTTTCTTCTTTTAATAATCCATTGTGTTTGGCGCGAGTGGTATAGGTCAATCCTGCATATTTATGTTTTGAAATTTTATTCAAGTAGCAGATTGTGACACAATTGTGGCACGACTGATGAATGTATTAGTATAAAAAAAATAGAATCATCATATTTTGCTTAAAGCTTATATTCCAAATACAAATGACAATCTACATACAACTATTGTTTCAAGATATTGTTGCTTTTTGATAGTGGGTGTGAAAATTACAGTATTCAGCTGTTATGCAGGCCAATCTTCCTGATCCAAAAAATATTTTGATGAGTGATATTTTTACCTAGATTTTAGTGTCTTTTTATATGTGTTTTCGTATTATTTTATCCGTATTTATGTGTATTTTGGTTGTGTTTTGTATTTTTATGGAAATATATGAGAATGAAAACGTATAAAAAATAGGTGAAAACGGAGCAAACGTGGAGACAAAATCAAAAATGCAAGGAAGGTCCAAAAACTCGGTCGAATTTCTTGAACTCGATCGAGTTTCTCTTACAGAAAAGTTTGCACAAAAACTCGGTCGAGTTTTTAAGAACTCGGTCGAGTTTCTCTTACAGAAAAATTTGGAAACAGGGACAGCATGAAAACTCGACCGAATTTCAGAAAATTCGGTCGAATATTTAAGAATTTTGGACGTGTGATATATGGTTGAAAAGCCACGAAAGACAGGATCGTGTGAGTGAAAGAATCACCTGAATCGGATTTCGTATGAGAAAGTTATGTGCAAAACGGTGAGACTGAGCTGCACCAACCCGAACTCGAACCAAATTCGGCCCGAAGTCAATTTTATGATTAGAATGTGTTCTAGAAGGTTCCAAGGGGTACAAATACCCATTTTGAGTTTAAAAATCAGAGGAATCATTTTGGGATCAATTACACACACATCACACACCATTTCCTCCATTTTTCACACCATCATCTTCATCCATTCACCATCCATTTTATCTACATTCATCCCACCATTAAAATCACCATCCATTTGAGGAAAAGAAGCAAGGAAGAGGGGAGAATTGCAAAGGAGAGAAGAAGATCACCATTGGAGGCATCCAAGGGAGTTTTCATCTATACTTTGTATTGAATCCTATTGTTTATCATGTTTTGTAAGGATCTTAATGTCTATGTTAAAGTCTCTAGTGAAGAGATGAGAGGTTCATAGAAATATGATGATCTCATGTAACTCTTCGGATACTTGAGTAAATTAAAAGGCAGAAGATCATGGTTGAATTCATGAATGAATTGGAAAAGCATGGAATAGAAATTGAAAGGGAAACCTAAATCAATTTATTCTTCACAATTTGCCTGGATGTTTTGAGCAAGTTCTACCTGAAATACGAAAGGTTGTATATGGTGGGAAACTTCTAACAAAACATGTGGCAAAAGAAAGCCAATTTTCATCATGAACTGAACAAGGTTAATATCTTATTTACTAATGGTTTAAACATGATTAGTGATGGCATCTACTGACATGAAGTATGTAGATACTGGAATCACTAAATGGTTATCACTGAGTAAGGATAAGATTGTTAATAACATGGGTAAAACTACAAAGGTAGTGGCTATTGCAGTGGGAGTTGTTTATTTATCTCATGATAAGAATAAACGATTGATTATGAGAAATTGTCTTTACGTACGTTTCATAGAAAGAATTTAATTTCGGTTTCTATGCATTAACGGATGGATACTTCATTTCATTTAAATGACATGGTCATAGAAATGAGGAATGAGGCTATAATCCGTTAAAGTACGTTGGTGGATAATTTGGATACTCTTGAATCATGCACATCCCACAGATGCAATAAAAGGTAGTTAAATAATGCATCTTCTAATATAAGTAAGAGAAAGGAACCTTCGGAAATGAACTAAACATACATTTGGCGTCTATGACTAATTCATTTTACTTGAGTAGGATTCAAAAGTTGATAGCCGATAGACCGTAAGGTTTATCTGAAGTGGAAACTATCGGACTTGCGAGTCTTGCTTAGAAGTAAAAATGATTAGCTGCCTTTTCAAGGCTGTGGGGAGTAGAGCCAAAGATATATATGTTGGAATTAGTTCATTCTGATTCAAGCGAACCTAATATTATCCAGGCGAGAGGTGGTTATGAATATTTGAAGATTATTCTGGAAACCAATATATTTATATGATGCGCTGCATGTCTAAGTTCTTTGATTAATTCAAGAATTGTAAGGCTGGTACAGTGAAGCGTCATGGAAAATATATTAAGTCATTACGATTCAATCATGATGGCGAATACCTCTTAGGATAGTTAGGAGCTATTGATCAGAAGTTGAGATTAAATCTCAAGTTGTCTACACCGGGCATGCCCCAGCTGAATGGTGTGGAGGATAGAAGGAATAAGGCTCTTATGGTTGTGATTAGATAGATGATGAATTATTGGAATAATTAAAATTCATTTTATGGATATGCCCTAGAAACAGTAATTCGTAAAACATTTGTCTGTTTGTGGGACATCCTGGAAAAATGAAGGTTGATTTATTTAGTCCAAAAGATCGAATGGTGACTGTTAACACAAATACCAAATTTTTGGAAAAGGACTATGTAATAAATCACAAACCCATGCATAAGTTGTTCTAAAGGAAGTGAGAGTAAAACACTAAGTATAAGTACCAAGTGTACAAGAGGATATACCACAAGGTAAACTGCAACGCGTGTCACGTCTGATACACAATTACATGTAGTGCCTTGTCGTAGTGGGAGGGTTGTGTGACAACTCATAAATATATGTTTGGGAGAGTCGTGAGACTTGATCCCTAGTGAACATGGTATTATCCCACGGATACGACTTAGCACTACAAGATTAAAATACGGAATCTTAGTAAGTTGTAATGAATGATGAAATAAAAGAGGATCATACGGTAAGGTGAAAACCTTGGAAGCAAAGCTTGTTGCGAAAAGGTGTACTCAGAAAGAAATGGTTCGATTATGAGAAAACCTGTTCGCTTGTAGCTATGCTTAGTTGATCCGGATTCTTTTAAATTTTGCTGCTCATATTGAATTATGAGGAACAGCAAATAGATGTCAAGACAGCTTTCCTGATTCGAAGTCTTGAGGAAAACATCTATGTGGAGCAATCAAAATAATTCATTGCAAAGGGCTAAGTGCATTTTAATAGTAAGCTTATAGGTGTCCATCAATGGACTAAACCAAGCTTTAAGATCATGAAGCATCTGTTTTGATTAGGTAATCCAGAGGCATGGATTTAAATCAATGAGCGGATGAGTCTTGTGTGTTGTAAGGAGTGACGAAAACGTGGTGGTGTTTTTGTACTATACGTAGATAGTATCTTGCTCATTGGAGACAATGAAAGAGTATTATCGGGCGTATGGGTACGGTTAATAAAGCGGTAGTGATGAAGGACTTAAGAAAGGCAAAATACATCCTTTTGATCACGGTAATACGGATCATATGAAAGGATGTTATGCTTATCTCAAGTTTCATAAATGATACAATCCATACTCGTTTAGCATGTAAATTTATCTTATTGGATGTGTCTTGAGACATAAATGAAGATAAAGGAGATGAAAGCGGTTCCTTATGCTTCGGCAAATAAGGAAGCTTAATCTAAAGAATGCTATGAATGAGATTGGATATTTGTTTTGCTGAATGCATGAACAGTGGGTATCAACGTAACCCGGAACAAGAATGATGAACTGTGGTAAGATATATATGAAGTGCCTGAGAAGGACTGGTTATCATATATACACTTACTGGACAGATTCACTGCTTCTTGTGGATTACGTAGATTCAGACTTTTAGTCAGATTGGACGGCAGTAAATTCTCCTCAAAGGTTATGTGTTTAATTTTAGGAAGTAGAATCATAATGTGGAGGAGTGTTATATAGAAATATATTTCAGACTCCGGACTCCATCATGGAAAGATGATAAATTGGAGCCTATAAGGCAGCCAAAGTATCTATATGACTCTAGAGACTTCATGATGGACTTTGAAGTGTTTCTAAGTTTGCCCAAGGTAATCACAATTTACATTGATGATATTGGTGCAGTTGCAAACTTGAAGAAATCACAAGTCCATAAGGCAATTAAACACATGGAGTGTGAGTACCACCTGTTACAAGAAATCGTATGATGAGGGGAAGGTTGTTGTCGACTAGATTGCATCGGATGATGACCTAGTAAATCCATTTACAAGGACCTTAAGGCGAGAGCTTTTAATGGTCGTGTAGTGGAAGAGGGAATCAGATGTATGGCAGAAAACATGACAGCATAGTCTTTTAGTATAAGTGGGAGATTGTTGGATTGTATACTAAAAGTCTAGCTTTAGTATGAACAATGTTATAACAATATTCGAAATGAGAATCATTGATCAAATGATTGCATCTTATAATTTATTTTATATGCATGATGCAATAGTCCATTTACTTTATACTGTAGATAATATGTTGTGCGACAACACGCGAAAGATCATATTATCGGTTTCCTTATAAAGTATAAACAGATGCTCACAACTGAGATAGACGGGGACTCTCTATCGGTATGGTTGTAGTGTGGTTTGGTATTAGCTTGTCTTGGCTATAGAATCACATTAGTGCACTTGTGCGTATTGAGTAGGACCGCCTGAGATCGTTCGACTTATACTGACTTATAGAAGAACTTGATCTCTGTTATTATGGAAGTTCGTGCTCTTAATCCCTATACAATAACCTCGACACGTAAGGCAGTGTGTATTTCTTTGATTCATCAATGGGTGAGATTTATAAGTATTAAATCAACAAACTCGGTGAGTTGGGAAGTAGTGCTGTATCTATGGTGTGCTGTTGATTGTAGAAGGAATCCATGTCCGTCATACGTTGATGATGTCCCCTTGAGGAGCTCATAAGGTTTATCATGTAAATCTTGCAAGTGGATTAATTTCCGGCATGATAAAAAGGTTGAGTGGTACTACTCTTGGATGAGATATTAATTAATTTGAGTTGTCAGTAACTTAATTAATTAATGGACATTGAATATCTTAAACATGGGGAGACTTTCGGGTTTATAATAAGAAGGAGCCCAGAACATAATTTGGGATTGGACGGGTAGTGCAGTAATAATATTTTAGTGGATTATATTATTATTATTGGATTTAATTAAAAGCTTTGGGCTAAGCTTGGTTAATTAAATTCAATTGAGGCCCAGCCCAATTTCTCCTCCTGGTCCCTGCAGTAGCCCTTATAAATAAGTTATCTCAGTTCCTGTTAACCCGAAGTCAGTGCCTCATTTGACAGTTAGAAAGAACAGGAGTAGATTGAGAGAATCCTGCGGATTGTTGCCCACACAACAGCAGGATTCAACTTGGGACATACTGCAGAAGATTGAGAGGTGGTTCTCTGCAACGGTTCATCCTCTACATCAACCCAGAAGTACGGTAAACAAGATTTAATTGCTTCCGCTGTTTATTGTTTGCCTGTTTACTAACGATCACGTTTGAGCCACAAGATCCAATTGCCCAACAGATCCATCTTATTCCATCCTATACATTGGAGGCTTATATAGTTCTGTTATTGTTGGACAATCCAACCCACTTTTGACTTCTTTAATTGTAATATATGTGAAATAATTTTTAAAAAAAAGCTTGTTCGAGACCATCTCATATAATCTTTTATGTGAGATGAATAAAAAGTGATAATACCAGTATCACTTTCGATATAAAATATTATCACTTTTTATTTATACTAGTATAAATTGTTTATATGCGTCATTATCACTTTTCATCAATTGAGTATCACTTTTCATTAATATTGATTGTAGATAGCAGAATTAATCCTCCATTAATTATGGGTTGATGTGGCTGTTTGAGGATGATTAGGGGATTATTCCTACTTATCTAACACAATAATTCAGTAATGGTAAGAAGAATGCTCAAGGATTCCCTTCAGGCGATCTTTTGCCTTTTTGGAGGTGAATTTTTTTTTTCTCTTGTTTATTCGTTAGGGGAAGCCCTATATATTGGGTGGTCTGACGTCATTCAAATCTCCAGATATATTGTCAGGTCACATCACATTAAATGCTAACACTGTAGACATTAAATGTCATAGCCTCACGTGGTTGTTTTAGTGATTCGTTTTAGGATATCCCCTATAGATGAATCTTAGGGATATCTATATAGCTCCTAGGCCGTCTTCCGAGTAGTTGCTAAGTAGAGTAGATGGAGGGTGAGTCGAGCGCGTGGCTCATAATCGCTCGACTGTCCTTCTGTAGGGAGCCCATGATGTTGGGCCCAATAATACCAAATAAGAGGGTAGCTTCGTTTGGCCCAATTAAATGCGGCCCATGCTCTATTCCAGGAGGGCTCACACGATGTACCCTACTACATTAGCCCCCAGGCTTCGGCTCCAAGAGGGTTAATCGGGTAGAAACGGAGCCTTCTCAATTAGCGCGTGTATTCCCATTATTCTGCTTTTGAATTTTGAATTCACGACCCGACATTTTCGGAAGATTCTGATATGACGTTTCAAAATTTAGGCTATATTTTTTAGGTGCCGCCTAATCATTGCGTCGATTGAAGAAAGAGCTTATCCTTTATTGCTCTTCTGGTAGAGACGCGTTGGTTAGGAGGGTTAGGCCAGTATATAAGGATGTCTATACGCCTTATAATCTTCACTTTACTCTTCTTTGTTCCCCCGTCTTTGGATTTCTCTGCTCTTTTCCTCTTCCGCGAAGTTGTATAATGCGAGTTGGCCGTTCCGACCCCGATTGACCAGTGGGTCCCAAATGAGCGGTGAGTGGTGGAGAAGGGGTTTCAGAGTCTCTGGAAAGGGCATATCAGGAGTTGTGTGGCGAGGTTGAAGTTTTCTTCTCTTTGCAGCGCCTCCCGGTTGTGTCTCATTCTCTGCCATTTTCATTTGCAACGATGGAAGATGTGCCAGATCCAGCGAATATCCGGGCCCAAATCGCGTCGCATGATGGGGCTCATAATGACATGAAGGCCCATTATCAAGATAGCTCAATTCCTCTCGCCCAATTTGAAGAGTAGGCCTTAAAGTACACAGTGCAGGGAATAAGATTCGTGAAACCCATCCCCAGTGACTAGGCGAGCAAGCCGCCTGAGGGATTTGTGGCCGTAAATGGTCCGATGCTAAAGTTAGGTTTTTGATTGCCGCTTCATCCTTGTTTGGGCCGTTTGCTCGATTATTAGAATCAAGCTCCGACCTAATTATCTCCGAATGCTTGGGCAATCGTGATTGGATTTAGCATCTTATTCCACGAAAGAGGCTACCGTCACTTATCTCCGAAGGAGATCGAGCACCTGTGTCGTCCTTCAAAGGAGACTTCTGCTAAAGGATTCTTTCGTGTCAATCCCAAAAGCGAGATATCTCTCTCTGGGAAGTCTACCTCCATCAAGAATTGGAAAGAGTGGTGGTTTTGGGCGGGTGGGCAGTGGAAGCCAGCGCAGACTAGGGTTCCTTCTGCCTTTCAGCTTCTTCATGCCCATGAGGGTCTAGTCTTTACAGTGTATATATATTATTATATTTTTTTCCTTTTTTATCTCTATATCTTCTTGGCGGCTTACCAACTGAATTTTTGTTCTCATTTGCAGATAGAGATAAATGCGCGGGGTTCCCTCTTTCAAAGAAGTTTCTCGAGCTTGTAGATGTTATCAGCAAGTTGAGTCCGCAGGAGAGGAGTACTGACATAATCACTGACAAGATCCTGATTAAGTACGGGCTCATGATGGATCCGAAAGCGTCCATTCCTCCATTGGCAGTAATTGTGGCCGTCCATGCCGAGACGAGTATCGAGTTGCTGGGAGCCTCAATCGTCATTTTGGACCTTTCGATTGGGATAGTAGTGGGGTCTGGTGGGCTCTCTATCCTGATTGGTTCTGAGGTTGTAGAACTGAGTCCTATGATGGAGATAGTAGAGGTAGACGATACATCGCCCATGGAGCAAAGCCCCCAAGCTCCGCCCAGAGAATGTTCTCATGCCACTCCGGGGGCCCCTTCGATTGAGAACCCTTATTTCAATTTTAAGATTGACGCCCCATCCTTGGATGTTCGTCCGCTCCCGCCAGCACTCCGTAGCCTTTATGTATCAAACCTATACAACTTCAGTCAGCCGGATCTCTCCGCCTATATGTAAAGAGCCATGGAGACGATTTCTTTCTGCTTTACCCAGGAGGAAAGTGACATCATTGGGGATCTGAACTCCGATGACTTAATCCACTTGGCAATCGAGTATCAGTCACAGGCTCTATCTTAGTTGAACCAGACGTTAATCATCTTAGCCCGGAGAAGTCATGAGATAGCCCAGTCAGCTGCTCTTAGTCTCCAGCATGAAGTGGAGTTGGTCCGAATGAAGCAGGAAGTAGAGGCGGCAAATCGAAGGTATTCAGAGGGTCTCGAGTCGGTTCGGGAGGAGGTGGCTCAACAACGTAAAGCTTTGGAGGAGGCTTTTGAAGCCGTCAAATGAGAGTTGAATGAGAGTTGCCGAGAAGGCACGGAATGATTCGGATGAGAGATGCGAGCGACTTGCTTAGGAGCTGGATGAGGCTAAGAGATAGCTTACCGAATGCCAGCGAGAGCTAGAGGCAAGGGAGTTCGAAGTGACTGCTCAAAACAATAGGTATCAGGCCGACTTCTCGACCTTGATAAACTCTGAAAGGAAAGTGGTCGGCATTATCGGATTCACTAAGGCTTTAGCACACTCGGCGCGATTAGCGAATGGGAGCGGGGCTACCGGTCTCTTGGAGAATTTCTGTCGAATGCTGTGGACTCGAATAGCCATCTCAGGGCTACAGGACGGTATTGATTGGGAATCAGAAGGAATGAATCTCGCCCCATTGGGATATGTGTCCGACTTCTTTCCTGTTTCGCTACTCGGACTGCCTCTCAGACTTCAATGGCATCGACCTCTGTCGTAATGCCTTCTCATTCGGCTCTCCCTCCAACCGGCCCCTCTGGAGGGACATAGCTTTTAGGATGAGAGCTTTTGTACTCTTTACTTTCTATTTTTGAACCTTAATTTAGTTTTGTATCCTTGTCCTTCAATGACAATGATGATTGCATTAAATAGTGATTTCTGACATGCATTAATCGTGCATTTAATGCATTTGATCTCCCAATATTCCTGCCGCCCCTTTTCTTTGAACTGTCACATCAGTTGTCATCCCCTTACGCCTCAATGCTCGATTGCGGCCACGTGTAATGATCTGACGGTTCCCGTTCGAATTTTTTGTGGCCGCTTTGAATTCTAGGGGGAGCAGTTATCCCCACTTACCCCTTATTCTTCTATAAAAGGGGGTTGGCCATGCAACTGGTAAGACCACACTTTTATTTCCTACTTCTCCAATTCCTCCTCTTTCTTCATCCTTGCGAAAATTCTTAGCCATGGCTATAGTTTCTCCTTCCAAGGCACTCATGGTTGTTTTCTTATTCTTAAGCAGTTTCCTTCTTCCAATCTTGGCGGTGGATTCAAGGTCTTCTCAAGAGTTCCTTAGTTCTGAGGAGGAAGACGGGGAGGCCAGCAATGCTATGGCTCCTCCTGTAACCCGCAGCAGCCGCCGTTCCATTTCTCCACCATCCCGTTATGAGCTTCCACGCGAATATAAGCCCCTCGAAGAAGGGTCATCGCGGCGCCGTGTGGTGCCTAAGACTGAGGCTCGAGTCTCTCCTTCATTCGTGAATTTGGAGGATTCAGCCAAACCTGGTAGTTTTAGCCGTCGACGTGGAGAGCATCTTCAATCTTTACAGTTATCCTGGGATAGGTTTTGTGACTCTCACTCATCGAGAGCGGCCTTAGAAGGGCGAACCTGATCATGCTGCTTTCAACACGAGAATGTTTGTTGCAGGCGTGTGGCTTCCGCTAGCTCACACTATCGGCTGTGTGTTGATAAATTGGGGTTTGGCTCCCATGCAAACAATACCTTCGGCCTGGGCTAATTTAATTGGAATCCAGTGCTTCTTCTCCCACGGCCAGGGATATTGATTATGTGTACAGGTATGTTCACGATAGGCCATTACTACTTGCAGCCAGCACTAGAGGCGTCAGTGGTTCTGGGTTTACGGATTCGAATACCGTGACCATCTCGGGAACTATCTGTCTATTCCTTATGCCTTTCGGACTCTCTAATCTCGTAAGTTTCTTTCATTAAATTGTTGAATCCTCGCCCTGCTTTTATGCCTTTGGGTCTTATTTTGCATCTCTTTTTGTTGATAGCCCCAGTTCGTTCGGCTGTGGAGGAGTTGTCCCTTGGTTTCCGGTAGGCCTTTGACGTGATTAACTAGATGGCTCTTCCTCGTGATGTTTCTCTACTTCTGACCGATATTCATCTTTCAAACGCCAACCTATTTCAAGATCCCACTCGGGCTCTTCCGGTAAGCTTCATAGGGAGGGTAAGTGACGATTTTACTTCTTGGAACGCCGCCCTTGACGAGTATTTTTCTAATCAGGCCATGTATCTCCATGGGACTCGAGAGGCATGGCTTAAAGCCGGCCTAAGGTCTGTGGTGGCCGAAAATACTCCGATTGCTGTTGGAAGTGAACCGAGAGCTCAAGTCGGGATTACCATTGCTGGCGAGGAGGCAAAAGCAGTTGAGGCGGACAAAGCTCCAAGTAGAGGAGGGTTGGTGGACGAAGACTCCTCAGGAGAGGATGATGTGGCTCGTGCCCACCGTTTAGATAAGGGGAAAGCGCCGATAGAGGAGGCGAAATCGCGGAACTGTGCTGCTTTAGATTCTGTCTTCCTTTCCGACCGTGCCACTAGAGTAAGGATTAACCCTGTTCAGGCTCCACCTGGTTCAAGTCAGCCTCGGGCTCCCCGTATGGAGAAGGATATGCGCACCAGAAGGAGTGGCTCTGGTGGTGGGGTCCAGCCTTGGGCTCCCCTTGTGGAAGAGGATACACGCGTTAGAAGGGGTGGCACCGGCGGTGTGGTCCCTCTAGTTGCCTTGGAAGAATTACTGCGACTGTGGAGCATTGGCAAGGCTCGGGCAGAAATTGAGACAGAGCTGAGTGTTTCAGAGGCCGGCTTCATCCCTGCACGTTTGTGGAGTCCTGTGTTGTCTCGTTGGCTTCAAAGTGCCAGACCTCATGAGATTGGAAACGCTGCCTTAGTCAGCTTTGGCCATGCTCTGTCACTCTTATGTCATTTCCTCCTCCTCACTGAATCTGGCCAAGTTATTCCTCCCGGAGTTGGACTCAGCACCGGGGTCTCCACTCGTATTGAGGACTTTCCAGTTACTTCGGAGATTCGGCAGACCATGGTGGCTGAGCAGCTAATCTCTACTGCGAACACACAGTCTACAACTTATAGAGAAAGGGCCCGGCTTGCTGAGAGCTGGGTTTATCAGTTGGAGGCTACTCGCTATCTTACCGAGCACGAGCTGGAGCGTGAAAGGGAGCGAGTTGCTCAACTGGAGACAGAGGTGGCTCGAATGAGTAGCCTTTGTGATTTCTCTAGTGGTGCTGGTGACGGTGCCAGTCCAAGTGGTGCCGGTGGAGGAACTAGTAGGCCCACTTAGTCTTTGTGTTTTTATTTTGCTTGTTGTTATGTCATTATAGGACACTTTGTAGCCTTTACAAGGCGTATTATGAACGTGTTCTGAGTTTTTACGTTCTATTAATAGTAGATTGTGGTATAATGTACGTTTTTATTTTGTTTGTACTTTTATTTAATATGGGCCTTCGCGTGAGATTTCATTCATACGGCCTTTATCACCTTTTCTACAATGTATGCATGTTGCGAATTGGCCAAGTGCATTTTCAAGCATAGAAATGCTTCAAGCTCTGAGCATTCCATGGGTGCTTGATGCTTTCATCGTCAAGTTCGCTGAGCTCATATGCTCCATTACCCAAATTTCTTTTCACTATGTATGGGCCTTCCCAGTTTTTGCCAAACACATCACCAGCTGGCTGATAAATTTTTCTCATTACCAATTCTCCAGCCATAAAGTCTCTCGGGTGGACCTTCTTATTGTATTGGGCTTCCAGTCTGGACTTGTATATTGCATGTCTCTCCACTGCTTATAGTCGACGCTCTTCCGTCAAGTCGAGGCTGAGACTGAGGGCTTCTTGATTGAGGTTTTCTTCTTGGTGGGATAGTCAGAAAGTTGGATGGGCCACCTCTGCTAGGAAGACTGCTTCGGTGCCGTATGTTAGGGAGAATGGAGTTTTCCTGTTGACATCCTAGCAGTGGTGCAGTATGACCACATCACTCCAGATAGCTGTGGGGCCCAACTTTTCTTAAGATTCTCCAATCTTGTTTTGAGAGTATGTTTGATCACTTTGTTCACCACTTCCACTTGTCCGTTTGACTGGGGGTAATATGATGACGAGAACAGCTTCTTGATTCCCAGACCATCCCAAAATCTTTAGAGTTTTGCCCCTTCAAATTGCTTTTCGTTGTCGGTTACTATGGCATTAGGTATTCCGAAGTGGCAGATGATGTTCTTCCCTATGAACCCTATCATGTTGGCTTCGTTGATGGTTGCTAACACCTCTGTCTCCAACCACTTGGAGAAATAATCGACTGCGACTATCGCGTACTTCATGCCTCCTATGCCGGGGGAGAACGGTCCAATTAAGTCAATCCCCATTTAGTAAAGGGCCATGGTGCTACTGTCGTGATTAATTTGGTGGAGGGGGCTCTGATTATGTGAGCGTATTTCTGGCAGCTCTTACATGTCTTAGCATACTCGATTGCGTCTTTTCTGAGGGTAGGCCAGAAATACCCTTGCCTGATAACTTTCAGGGCTAGAGCCTGTCCCCTTGAGTGGTTTCTGCAGACACCTTCATGTATCTCCGAGAGGGACCTGATGGCTTCATCCTCGTTTAGACATCTTAGCAGCGGCATCGAATATCCCCTCTTATATAGCACACCATTCACCAAGGTGTATCTGGCCGCTCGGAGTCGTAGTCACTTGGCTTCCAGCTTGTTTTCTAGGTCACTTCTTTCTTCTAGAAAGACCTTGATAGGAGTCATCCATGTTTCTTCTTCATCAATTTTTCAGATCATCTTGTCCCTTGGGGCTTCTTGTTTCATCACACTAATGCTTCCCAGCTGTTCGGCGTTCTCTGAAGTCGCCAATCGAGCTAGTGCATCGGCTTTTGTGTTGTGCTGTCTGGACACCTACGTGATGTATATGTGATCGAACTCAGGGATCATTTCGGCGACTAGCTTCCGATATCCTGCAAGTTGCTGGTCCTTTGCTTCATAATCTTCCTTTATTTGGTTTACTATAAGCTTGGAGTCACTGAAGATCATCACCCTTTTGGCCCCGACTGTTAACGACATTCTCATGCCGAAGAGTAGAGCCTCGTATTCGATTTCATTGTTGGTTGCAGGAAACCCAAACCTGATGGCCGAGCGGAATACTTTGCCAGTGGGGGTTATGATGACTACACCGGATCCTGCTACGTGAGTCGTGGACTACGCCGGATCTCAGATCCTCATTGGTCATTGGGGGCAAGTCGATTTCCTTAGCGCCGAAAGGATCGGAGCCTCCGAGTATTCTTTGGCTTTGGGATCTCTGACGATGGGTCAGCAGCAGCCGAAGCTTTCTCGTCTTGGCCTTTGACGCTGGGGGTAGTTCTCTCCTCCGCTTTGGGCCCGTCACTAATCTGTCCAGTTTTTCATCCTCGAACAACTTTATTAACTCTGCCAATAGATCCCGACAATTGTTGGTGTCGTGTTCGATGGATATGTGATACTTGCAGAATTTCTTCTTGTTCAATTTAGCTAGATCCGCTCGTATTTTTGGTAGGGGCTCAGCAAATTGGTATCCTTGATCTTGTTGAATATCTCTTCGGGAGTCAGTTCGAGCACCTCAGTCATTTCTTGTATCTGATCGTCTTTCGAAAACGATTTGAACGAGGATAGAGTCTTATAATTTTTTTCTCTCTTCTTTTTCATTATATCGCCTTCTTTGCTGTCGCCTTTGGACTTTTTTTATTCTTCAAGTATTTTCTCACTGTGGATGAACGCCTGCGCCGCAGCCATGATGTTCGCCTAATTTATTGGCAACTTCTGCTGGCAACTTGTCCACATCGGGGATCCTGGGAGCAAGACCGCTGCTGCCAAAATAGTGGACATCTCACCTGAGATCTCTTTCGTATTGGCACACTGTTGGTTAAATCTTTTCATGAAGTCCTTGAGCGATTCTTTCGCTCCTTGCCGTAGGCAGGCCAACTTTTGTTTGGGCTCCTTCCCCTGCTCGAGATAAGCAATAGCTAGTTGCGCCCACGAATCGACCGAGTTGATTAGAAGAGATTCGAACCACGAATGTGCTGATTAGTGTGAAAATCTGTGTGTTTTAGAGTCCATTTTAGCACTATTTTGTGGTATTTATATCCGTATATGAGCATCTTGTGGAGGAATTGTATAAATTTATGTTTCAGATGCGTGTGAGGTGTTATTTCGTGTGTTTAGGTGGAAAATTAGGTAAAAAGATCAAAAATAGAAGTAGAAAATAAAGTCGGGAGCGAAGTCGGGAGAAAAGGGGTCGGCACGAGTCGTACCGGCTGGGAAGGCCCAGTCGTGCCGCACATGCTGCCAAGAGGCACCCGAACAATCGTCGAGCGCGCCCGCCGATAGCTACCGAGAGCTACCGAGTACGAGCATCGGGTGCTACCGAGATACACGCATCGTGCTGCCGAGAGCTGCCGAGGAATTCTAACAGCGTGGCGCCCGCACGACTCATGAAGGATATGGAACGACTCGTGCCAGTTGTCTGCCAGGCCCAGTTTTGTCGTTTCATCATTTTTTCGGCCCGTTCATATTTTTAACATGAAAAAGCCCACTTTTAAGTCAGAATTCAGGAAGGATCAGTTCTCAACTATAAAAGGAGTCCTTGGGGTGTTCCAAACCCTAACTCTTCACACCTTTTTACAATTCACCATCCCATCCACCCATCTCGGAGAGTTCATCAGTATTGCTTACTTGAGAAGGAGAACGAGGAGGTTTTGAATCACAGAGGAGAGAGTGGAGAATCGCACCATATTCAGGGTTATGCTTACTCTTTGTTTCTTAATTTTGGATAATATGTTTTCATACCTAATCATGTGTGTTGCTTGTAACACCATTGGCTAGTACTCCTTGGATAGCGCTAGGTTTGAAGGTTAAATTGTTTTGAATTGATGATCTAGATTTAAGGTTGGATACCTATAGTATACTTATTCCTTTATTAATGCTTTGATTTGAGACTTATATTTTTGTCTTATATGATCTGTCCTTATTCATATGTATGTCAATGCCTTTTGCATGCTTATGCTTATTGCTTGCGTTGTATATGAATTATATTTATCAACATGTTATGGGTAAAGGGGATCTAACCATCTAACCTTTATTCATTAGAATAATTAATATATGACACTTAATATATCTATTAATTATCATTCTAGAGGATTTGGTTTCTTAGATTGTTAGGTGGGAATTGGGGATTAATTCCTAAGTACCTATAAAGGGAAGTCTAGTGTACTAGCCTTTAATGGAAGTTTACATGAAGTACCTAGAAAGGGAGTAGGAATTATTCTTCGGCATCTGAGGAGTTAAACCAGATTTATGTGTTAAGTTTACTTTAAAAGAGGGATTTAACATAATTAAGTGATTGCTTTCATAAGAACTGTAGGGATGCTAACTGATTGCCTAGTGAGTTGATTTGATCAATTTAACTGAATTTCCTATTGTTGTCTATCTTCTCTTTTGAATATTTTCTTATTTAATTATTTGTTATTTTATTATTTTTAGTAATTATTTTATGCATAGTTTATTTAGGTAATTCTCTTTAAAAATCAGATTTGTCTTAAATTAGAATAGTCATAATTAGATTAAATAGTAGATATATAATTATCCCTAGGGTACGATATTATTTTTACTGGGTCACATGTGAAACTACAATTGATTCCCTACACTTGGAGACACATGCAAAATAGTGAACAAGCAAATGTCGTCGTTGCCGGGGATAGTTTTTAGATTTATTTATTTGATTTTTTTTGTGATTTATTTTATTCTAGGACGTTAAATTTAATTGCTTTTATTTTTTATTTTTAGTTGCATCCAAACTATTCTGATTAGCTACGTGAGAACAGGTGTATGATAACTAGGTCAAGTGGACTACCAATTGAACCACTCAACCTGGAACTTGAAGCACTTGTCAGACTAAACAGGAGAAAAAGAAAGAATCCAGCCACACCTATTCTTAGCTCGGAGTCGGATACTTACTATTCATCAGAAGAGGATGAAGTTGAAGAGACTGAGATGGTAGAGATGGCTGACGATGAACAAAGGGCCCCGCCTCCCATGCGGGACCAGTATAAGTTGAAGCATACCATGAACGTTGGATTGAATGGATCCGCAATTACTGCGGAGAGTTTTGAGCTCTCGTTTGGACTGATCCGGATAGTGCAAGCACAGCAGTTCAGTGGTAATCCTTTGGAGAGTCCTAGTGAACATCTGCAATTATTTGATGAGTATGCAAGGACGCAGAAGCATAGGAATGTCCCGGAGAATGCTATCAGAATGAGGCTTTTCCATTCTCACTAATAGGGAAAGCCAAAGAGTGGTACAATAACCTTCCTGCAGGATGTTGTACTACATGAGAGCAGTTGGCAAATAAGTTCTTGAACAAATACTTCCCTCCTTCTAAGAGCTTTAAGGTGAAGCAAAAGATTACACAATTCAAACAAGGAGCCTTGGAAAGTTTCTATGAAACGTGGGAAAGGTTCAAGGACCTGTTGCGTTCTGGTCCACAGCATGGATTTACAAAAGACACTTACTTAGGCTTCTTCTATCAAGGCCTAAGGAGTGAATTAAGAGTGTTGGTGGATGCAACAACTGGTGGATCGGTTTCCAAAAAGTCAATAGATGAAGCAGAAGAGATCTTTGAGGAGATGGCAGCTAACACGTATAATTGGCCTATTAAGAGATCAGATGGAGCCACTTTTGATAAAGTGGCTAAGGTTCTGTTCAGGTTAACAGCAGTGAGATGTCAGAACTCAAGAGTCAACTCAGTGCGATGCACAAGAAGATGGATCGCATGGTACTAGGAAGCAAAGGAGAGGAAGCTGGTAATAAAAGAGAAGAAGATTAGATGGAGGATGCGAATTACGCTATGGGTCAGAGCTTGCAAGGGGATTATAAAAATAGACAGAATTTCAGGCCTAGTAATCAGCAGTGGAGAAGGAATGACTAAGGAAATTCCAACTTTAACAATCAAAGAAGGAATATAATCTGTCTTATGCTAACCCAAATAATGCAGTTAGGCCTCCTCCGGAATTGATCGAGCACATAAACCAGTTGAAGGAAAAGCACCCATGGATGATGAGATAAAAATATGGATGAAGCAGCAAGGGGACCAGATGAACTTGATGGCAAATTGATGGTGGCTAATCAAGAGCAATCTGAAATCAGACAGAAAGAGAATGAAAGAAAACATAAAGAGACTGATATTGCTCTTGGAAAGTTACATGCTGCAGTAGGGAGACTAGAGCAACAAGGTAAGTTTCTATCTCAAACAGTAACAAATCCAAAAGAACAAGTTATGGCTATCACCCTGAGGAGTGGAACACAGTACAAAGGCTCAAAAATACAATCAGAACAAACTGAAGTTGAAACGGAGGTCAGAAATCCAGATGAGAACGAGCACACATACGCTGGCATATCGCACGACTTGTACCAGGCTCGGTACGACTCGTGCGGCCCTGAAATCAGCGGAGTGTGCACATCGTGCCAGCCGATGGAGGAAGCACTGGGCGGCACGACCGAGAAGAATGGTCGACACGACCCAGAAAATCTCTGACATGACTCGTGTGAAGGCGAAATATCCATCAACTCTGGTCGGCACGACGTCGGCACGACTCATGCGTCTGCCCGGCAAGAGTCGCGCCCATCTCCAGCAGAAATATCGGAATTTTGTCTCGATCCTCTCGCTCCTGAACTCATCCAGGATGATCCCCAGGTACCTAAAACTGAGGAAAAGTCGAAAGAACGTGAAGTTAAGTTGAAAAAGTGGCAGAAAGCTAAGGCATAAAGAGCTGAAAAAGTAAAAGGATAGGAGTTTAAGAGGGATATTTGGGGAATTCCAAAAACAAAACATCCAATTCTGTTTCCACAGCAATTCTTTAAGAAAGGATTGGACAAAAAATTTAAGAAGTTTGTGGAGATGTTTAAGAAGATCCATATCAATATTCCTTTCGCAGAAGCTTTAGAAGAGATGCCCAACTATGCAAGGTTCTTGAAGGACATCATGTCTAAGAAGAGGAATCTGACGGGAGGTGAGTCAGTGAATAAGATAGAGAGCTGCAGTTCTGTGATACAAAAGAAACTTCCTACGAAGTTGAAAGATCCGGGGCTTTACCATACCTTGTGAGATTGGACATGGACAAGCTAAGAGAGCCTTATGTGATTTGGGGCTAGCATTAATTTGATGCCATATTTCGTATTCAATAAGCTTGGTTTGGGGAGCTGAAGCCGACATCCGTAGCATTACAGCTAGCTGATAGATCCCTGACCTACCCACGGGGGTAGTTGAAGATGTCTTAGTAAAAGTTGAAAAGTTCATATTTCCAGTGGACTTCATTGTGCTAGACATGGAAGAAGACGAAGATGACAAAGTTCCTCTAATTTTAGGAAGGCCATTTCTTGCAACTGCAGGAGCGAACATAGATGTGAAGAAGGGGGAACTTAAGTTGCAAGTTAATGATGAAGAAGTTGTCTTTTCACTTGAGAGAGTTATGAAGTGGCCTACTGATATGCAAGAGTGTAGAAGCATCAAAGAAGTAGAGGGAGCCACGGAGGAAAGCTTGCCTTTGATCCTGTCTAAGGATCCTGTTGAAAAATGTCAAAGCAAACTTCTTGTTTTTCTTTCTACTGATTTTGATGATAGGTATGAGGAGCTTTCTAATGTGTACATTGAATACTTACAGAAGTCTGATTGCAGAGATTTAGCAAGAAAGCTTAAGTCGACTGCTACTAGCCTCACAATTGCAAGTGTAGGAGACACAACACCTTTAAAGGTGGCAGAGGATGTAGTAGTTAAGGTTATGAAGATGGATGTAGACAAAGGAAGAGGAGATGATGCTTCCTTAAAGCCTCCTAACTTACCACCGGATACCCACAAATTTGAAAGTCCTTTTTCTCTTTCTTTATTTTGTGATCAATTTTATCTTGACTTTGATCTTGATGGTGATACGATGATTCTAAACTTGAATGGAAGATTGACAGGATTGAGACGAGAAAGCTTGAGAAATGAGATTCTACTGATCATATGGTGCCTAAGAAAGGTAAGGAGGTACGTGTGGATGATAAGAGGGGGAGACAGTATTTGAAGGTAAAGATGAAAGAGGATCGCCCTCTTAATCAGTAGTCTACTTATTCTACATTTCATCTTGACTCTCCGACGTTAAACATGAGCGCTTGTTGGGGGCTTTTCCTCCTGTTTTATTGCTTTAATATTTTTGTTTGGTGTAGAAAATTTTATTAGGTGCGTCTTTATCTGTGGAATTCACTTCTTGCAAACTTAGTTTTTCACTTAGTTTGAACTAAGTTTGGGGGGGTGGACGTGCATCCCAATGTCATAAAGCACCGAGGTAAGTTTTCTTTCACTTGTGTGTGATGCTTGGAGGTTGATTTTTTTTTTTGAATTTTCGAAATGTATTTCAATCTTTCGAATTTTTTTTTGCAACTATCCAAGTGTTTTGTTTTGTCATGTTTATTTTTCTTAAATTTGGTGTGATTAATTTTTGTTTGAATTTTTAAGTTTTTCTGATGATATTACTGATGAATTAAGTGTATTTGAGCTTGAATTTGATGAAAAAGTTCAAAAAAGTGCCAGGGTGTAAAAATTTAGAGGTGCACGATTCGTGCCGTATAGACGCACGAGTTGTGCCGAAGCTGATTCCAAACCCTAACTCTTCACACCTTTTCACAATTCACCATCCCATCCACCCATCCCGGAGAGTTCATCAGTATTGCTTACTTAAGAAGGAGAACGAGGAGGTTTGGAATCACGGAGGAGAGAGCAGAGAATCGCACCATATTCAGGGTTATTCTTACTCTTTGTTTCTTAATTTTGGATAATATGTTTTCATACCTAACCATGTGTATTGCTTGTAACATCATGGGCTAGTACTCCTTGGATAGCGCTAGGTTTGAAGGTTAAATTGTTTTGAATTGATAATCTAGATTTAAGGTTGGATACCTATAGTATACTTATTCCTTTATTAATGCTTTGATTTGAGACTTATATTTTTGTCTTATATGATCTGTCCTTATTCATACGTATGTCAATGCCTTTTGCATGATTATGCTTATTGCTTGCGTTATATAAGAATTATATTTGTCAACCTGTTATGGGTAAAAAGAATCTAACCATATAACCTTTATTCATTAGAATAATTAATATAGGACACTTAATATATCTATTAATTATCATTCTAGAGGATTTGATTTCTTAGATTGTTAGGTGGGAATTGGGGATTAATTCCTAAGTACCTATAAAGGGAAGTCTAGTGTACTAGCCTTTAATGAAATTTTACATGAAGTACCTAGAAAGGGAGTATGAATTATTCTTCGGCATCTGAGGAGTTAAACCAGATTTATGTGTTAAGTTTACTTTAAAAGAGGAATTTAACATAATTAAGTAATTGCTTTCATAAGAACTGCAGGGATGCTAACTAATTGTCTAGTGAGTTGATTTGACCAATTTAACTGGATTTCCTAGTGCTGTCTATCTTCTCTCTTGAATACTTTCCTTATTTAATTATTTGTTATTTTATTATTTTTAGTAATTATTTTCTGCATAGTTTATTTAGGTAATTCTCTTTAAAAACCAGATTTGTCTTAAATTATAATAGTCATAATAGATTAAATAGTAGATCTATAATTATCCCTAGGGTACGATATTATTTTTACTTCGTCACACGTGAAATTACAATTGATTCCCTACACTTGGGGACACATGAAAAATAGTGAACATGTGCTCTGACCACTAGCGTCAGGGGAATATTTTGCAGCGGTCTTCCTCCGAGCTTCCTTGCGCCAACATCCATCCCACATATTTGTTGAGATGCGTGGTCGGATTAGAATAGTCGGCGTATTGTGAAATCTGGAGAATTCGGATCTTTTTTAGGGTAGCGGCCATGACGATTCAATGGGTGAATGGGGTTCTTCTGGATTCTGGATCAGGGATATTGTGCAGTCCGGCACTGTTCTTTCTTTCCATCTCGTCGAGACGTTTCCTCATGGTCTCTAGCTCTGAATTATGTTGGCGTTTGAACTGGGCTAAAGGGTCTTTCCCTGCACTTTCTCCAATTTGTTCCCGAAGGGACTTGACTGGATTCGGGCTGAGGCAATCTTTTGCACTTATGCGCCCAATCGTATGCGTGGAAGCCATACTAGCAGCGGAATTGGTTCGAGAGGCCGCCTGCCTCCATTCGCGTCCTTGGTCTACTACTTTCTGGGCTTTTCGCGGCTCATTGTGGGCGTTCTTCGGTCCCATTCATTTGTGCACCGACTTTCTAGGCGGAGTCCGGTCAGGCTGCAGCTCATCTGTTCGTTGCGCCGTATTTCTTCACGGTCGAAACTCAGTTTTCGACTGGTGCTTTTTTGTCCTGTTGGCTGGTTTCCTTTCATCTGCCTGAGGAAGTCGAAGTACTTCTTACGGAAGTCAGTTTCCGCATCATCTTCTTCCGAGCTCTCTTCCTGAGGCGGGATCTTCTTTTTGACCATTTGGGGAGGGTTCGATGCCTCATGCTATTGGCTGGTCGTCGTTCCGACATTGCTGGGGGTGGCTTCTTCTCGACCGTTCGTCATTTCGATCAGCTAGCCGGCCTTTTCTCTAGCGCCAAATGTAGATAGCAGAGTTAATTCTCCGTTAATTATGGGTTGATGTGGTTGTTTGAGGATGATTGGGGGATTATTCCTACTTATCTAACACAATAATTCAGTAATGGTATGAAGAATGCTCAAGGATTCCCTCCAGGCGGGCTTGTGCCTTTTTGGAGGTGAATGTTTTTTTTCTCTTGTTTATTCGTTAGGGGCAAGCCTATATTTTGTGTGGTCTGACGTCATCCAAATCTTCGGATATATCGTCAGGTCACATCACATTAAATACTAATACTGTAGATATTAAATGCCATAAGACTATTTTAGTGATTTATTTTAGGATATCCCCTATAGATGAATCTTAGGGGATATCTATATAGCTCCTAGGCCGGCTTCCGGGTAGTTGCCAAGTGGAGTAGATGGAGGGTGGGTCGAGCGCGTGGCTCATACTCGCTCGACTGTCCTTCTGTAGGGAGCCCATGATGTTGGGCCCAATAATACCAAATTAGAGGATAGCTTCGCTGGCCCCAATTAGATGCGGCCCAAGCTCTCTTCCAGGAGGGCTCACATGATGGGCCCTACTATATTGATCAATTGAATATCACTTTTCATTAATATTGTTATAACTTTTTTTCCGTCTCACTTATGTGAGATGGTTTCACACAAAAACTTATCTGATGCGGTGTCACAAAAAAATACTAATAATCAATTTATCGACTCCAAAACCAAAAGAATATTCCAGAAGTAGATTTTATACTATTTTTAATTTGCTCATAAATATTCATCCTAATTCTATATATTTCCAAAATCACTCCCTTAAAGAAATTCCTCCCAAAACATAACCAAAGCTACCAAGTAAGCTAAAAGAAGTCATATTAGCGAGAAATAGATATGCCAACAACTCTTAATTAATTGCAGATGGTATGAAGAACAGTAGCTGCTTGTTCTTAACGAAGACGAAGTTGCAGCCATGATGAGAGACCTGGAGTTCCGGGTTGTGATCGTCCCAGGGCGAAGATGATATTGAAGCTGGAGGTGTTCTCTAAGAATGATAAACTCATGCAGCGTATTGGTGGGAGCTTATCGTGCTGGCCTGACCAACGAGATATTCTTGCCAGACGGGGGCGGTTATGGTGCAGCTGGAGCTAATCTACCTGCATTGGGCTGCATGAACCTACTACAGAGATCAAGCAGGCGAAATGGGACTGCACTACCTGAGATACAAGATTGAAGCAGAGGAGAGCTCCCTTTTTAAAGTGTTTGGTTCCAGAGTTGATCGCAGAGTGTTTACAGATCCAAAGGGAGCCTTTCCAGTGGAAGCAGGGAAGGAAGTGTACCTAAATGGTCAGAATGTGATTATCAATGTTGGCAGGTTTAGGACACAATGGTTGAAGCAATAAGCCTTGTAAGAGATTCACCTGTCTGATCCTCCATCATTCTTGATTTACCAATTTTTTATTGCTTCATTTTTCTTTTTCTTTTCTTTTTTTAGAAAGGAACTCATCAAACAGTTATGTTTACAGTCTACAGAGATAAAGGTGAATACTATTTATTGTTATCCACGGTTAAGATTGATCTTGCACCTTCACAATGAATCATGGAGAAACAATGAATGAATTCAAGTATATTACGATCAAACGTGAGACTGTTTCATGAATTGATTTCCCTAAGACTAATACAAGAAATATGCTTTGCATCATTTGACTCTCTCGTTTTTTGACGTGATGGCAATGACAGTGATGCAACTCGACGTCACCATTGAAAAATGAGAATCACAAGCCAATGAAACACCTATTAGCAAGGCGTGTCAGAGATTACCTACTTTCCACTTCTTTTTTCTTCTTTATGCATCCAAACACCAAAATGGATGAGACAAAAACTCTTGTATACCTTTAGTGTTTATAGTTTGAGATTTGTTCCGAGGATTTAATATTATAATTTTAGTATTACATTTTATTTTTTTCATATTATAATGGTCATACAAGCTGAATGAATCTATCCAGCAGATGCACAAGAACCCACTCAATAAGTTATCTAAGCAGAGAAAAGTACGCTAGAAACCACAGAAAATGTACTTGACAGTTGGCGAATCAATCATTTGTGCATAAGATGGAGCACTGACAAAAATATCGTAGTTCATACCTACGGTATCCATACTAAGGAGGATGAAATGAGTATTAACTCGCGTGCTCTTCAAAGGATCAGTACCTTGTCCAGTTTATAACACCACACAAGTGTTGCGAGGAAGCAACACACCACCACCTACTTGCTTATACAATCAACTCGTCTGTTGTGCCTGTGGGTGGTCATGGTACTGGGTTTACGAATGGGTTGTTCTTACCTGATGGAGAAGTCATGGGGCAAGCAGAACCACTCGACCTCGAATGGGCCTCGGCCAAGTATCACTGCAAGCCAGCTCGCGGACTAGATTTGCATCACCTGCGCCACAAATTGAACCCAGCTCCTGGAATCCTAAACCCTAAACCACATGGATTCAATAATTCCATCGTCACTAACACACAACCTGCCTATGCAAAGGGATATCAATCAGTTCAGGATGTGTATGTTGAACAGCAGATTGTAGGGGACAATATAGAGAAGTTCGTGAAGACAGTGCTTCAAACACTTCCTACTCACTAAATGTATCATTAATTTGATCAGTTGTCAACAATTAAAAAGAAATCATACATATATTGAATAGAACCATAATATTAAAGGAATTCATTTTCAACAATCATGCACAAACATTACGGTTTGAGAGAGGCAATAATCCTAATCTAGAAAATCATTGAAATAATATTATGTTTTAGGAGAAAATCATATGTATTTGAGATAGTTTAAATCTTGAAGCATTACAGAAGCTGCAGAGTTCTCGGCCTTTTTCACCCTCTTCTTCTCTTTGCCCGTATTAATCAGAACACGTCCTCTGATTTCAATTTCAACAGAGCATATGTATCTCTTCTCATGACCGCATCCATACTCTTTAATAATTCTGCACATTTATTGACGAGTAGAGCGTCCAATAAGTTCACCAATAAAGAAGACTATATGCCCCCTTCACTATTATAAAAGAGAAATAAGACAAGCATGTCCAAGTGCCTCTTATTTTAGAATAGGAATTAGCTGTCTTTTATGTTGAAACTTCTGGAACGTAAATTAAGAATTTATCAGTAACAAAATCCTATGTTCAAACTTTATTGTAGTTAGAGTTGATATATAATTTCTACATTTCATACAATCTTGCCGCAGCTAAGAATGAATACATCTCTAATCTTTTCTTTTACATTAAAATTGGTTGATAAAGCAACAAGTTTCTTCAAAGAAAGATCACAATTGTTAGAAGAGAGGGGCAAGCACCCACAAGCACGACTAGATGGGAAGCACCTTATGATTTTTACAATATATACACATAAGTATCCATACAAGAAGATACACCAAAAGTGACTTTGGCACAACAAATCCCTTGTGCATTCTTGGTAATTGGTGTATCCATTATTAGAAAATTGATCTTTCATAAAAGATTAAGCATATTTTCAAATACGCAGATTCCATTGGTTTGATTGCAACTACACACAAAGATCGAAATAAAACAATATAAGGCTCTTAGTTTCCATAGAAAATATTTTTGAGAAGGCACAATAAGGGTTTGAGACATGTATATACAAAGCATAGTAGATGAAAATTTCACAACTTACTCGTAAATAGGCTTGGGCCATTTTTTCTTGCCACACAGATTATGCAGCTTATGCTTTGCTCCTTCAATGTCACCATCCTCATTGATTTGGTCATCTGTGTAGATATTCTTTAGATCTCCAGATTTGTCAGACAGCACACGAAGAGCAGCCTTAGCAGCATTGAGCTTGGCATTCTCCTGTTGCTCAGAAGAAGCTGAGGTGACGAAATCCCCATCAACAAAAACACTAGCAATAATTTTATCTTCTTCTCTCCCATACTCTATAAAAACTTTTTTTCCGTTCTTTTGGCACATGTCAAAGAGCTGTGTCACAGGTTGTGGTTGCTTTTCCAGATCATCAAGCGTAAACATTGGCTCTAGAAGGTCTCTGAAGATCTAAAGCAACATGAATAGAAACTAATAAGCAAGGGTTATAGCCCCTAAAATAATTGAAAAAATTTGAAAATTTCATATTACAACAAACCAAAACTAACCATCCATGTAGCCTCTAAATCGAAGTTGCAATCGAAATATACAGCAGCTGCCAATGACTCTACTATGTCAGCAAGAACTTTTGGTGCTTTAACCCAACCCCCATAAATCTCAGGTTCAACTTCTTCTTGGACCATCATCACAAATTCTGTTACCTAAATAAAACACAGGCATGACACGATTTTGCCAGGGTTCAAACCGGAAAAGCTGGTTTAGGTACCACAAAAGCACGAGACCATAGATTTCCATTACATAGCAATTAGTAAAGTGCTCATGAGATAACTAAATCAACTTTACCAATTTCAACTCCAGCAAAACCATGAAAGAGCCACAGATCGAAATATGCATTAATACACACACTAATCTATAAAATAAAGAGTCTTGAAATATAAGGTTTAAGGCATAAAATTAAAATACACATAAATATATATGGCGGATAGATAAGATACCCTTTCATCAAATCCGGCGACATTGTGGCGGACATAATTATAGAGTTGGTGGTGGACAGCGACACGTGCGAGGTTCTCGGTGCTGACGTTGGCGGCGCGTACGAGGGTGAGCTTGCCCTGGTCGGCGTGGGGATAGGTGAGGAAGGCGTATTTAGAGAAGGCTAATCCAAGAGCCGAATCGCCGACGAACTCGAGTCGCTGGTAGGAGGGAGAGGAGGTGTAGGAGGAGTGAGTCAAGGCTTCTTCCAGAAGCTTCTTGTCCTGAAAACTATACTTGAGAAGTTTCTCCACCTCTCTAATCGATGCCTCCATGTGCGTTGCTTCTTGGTTCATCTCATCCTCTACCGGAGACTGCACTGTTATTTTCCCTCCCATCACTTTGATTGTCAGAATTCCACTGAGAATTTCCACACACTCGGGCTCGGGCTACTTGAGGGTTAAGGATTCGATACTTTTTCTCTTTTTTTTTCGAGTTGAAAAGAATTTTTATTCCTTTCAGAGAAAAATTCAATGAGTTATTCATTTGCTTTTACTTTTTCATTCTCTTTTTCCTTTTCCTTTTCCTTTTCCTTTTCCTTTTGTCAGATTTTAAATAATCAATCCAATGAATTATTCATTCACTATGAGAAATTTTCTTTTTCTTTTTCCTACGTAGGGTGTTAGAGCATCCACGTGAGGTGGCTTTAAACCCATTCTCCCCTCCACCTCTCCTTAAACTTTAACTGCTACCTATTCAGTTTAAATTTAAAATTTTTCATTTTTAATTTTATAATGTTTCACATGTAGATTAGTTCAATCGATTTTTCTGGCCAAAACCGATTCAACCTTAAAAGAAAAAGTATATAAAATTGTTGAAAATGATGAATAAAGTATAAAAAAATAAATAAAGTTATGATAAAAACTTTTGTGCATCCGGGCGCACGGACCACATTCCGTGCGCCTTTAGAATTTTTGTGTTAAATTGTATACCCTTTAGTACAAAGATGTGTATCCTTTATTTTCTAAAGAAAATTATTGTGTGTATCTGGGCGCATGGACAACACTTCATGCGCCTTTAGAATTTTGTGTTAAATTGTATACCCTTTAGTATAAAAATGTGTACCCTTTATTTTTTAAAGAAAAAAATATTAATGAAAAGTGTATACCCTTTAGAATAAAATAGTGTACCTTTTATTAATTAAAGTGTATACCCTTTAGACCAAAACAATGTACCCTTACCCATAATACTAAATTTCTAAAGGCGCACGGAATGTGTTCCCATGCGCTCGGGCGCACGTAAGCCTCACTCTAAAGTTATTGGGATTGATGAATAAACGGTATAAAGTAAGTGAGATTTATGGTGTATTTTTTCCATTAATGGAATTGATAAAAATACGTGGGACGCCCTAATGTGGAAAGTGGGTAAAAATACCTGGGACGGAGGGAGTATAATATTTTTAAACACTTTTTTTATGATATTGTGAGAATTTTAATACTCCCTCCGTCCGCTTCTAATGTGTCCATTTTATTATTTTTGGCGTCCGGTTTAAAGGTATCAATTTCCACTATATAGTAAAAAAGTACATAATATGGTCCACCACTTTCCTCTAATACAACTACCCATTTTACATATAATAATACTCCTTAATTCACGTGCAAAAAGCAAACAGATACCTTAGAACCGGACGGAGGTAGTATAATGTAAGAAAGTATAATTTTTTGGTCAAATTATCATATTTGGTCCTTTAAGTCTTTTGTCAAATTATCACAAAATTCGCATTTGGTCCTTTAACTATTGCAATTTTCAATTTTAGTCATTCTTTGTCCAATTTTAGTTCTTCAGGACTAAAATTGAACTAAAATTGACTAAAATTAAAATTTTCAAAAGATACAGGACTATTCGTGGGTTTAGTATTACTTAGTTAACTGTTATAATTTACCTTAGTTTAAACTCATCATTAAAAAACACTATTAAATAATGTAATGAACTCAGTTTATTGAGGTGAACTAGGTGGGTTGAGTTTAAACCAATGAGTTCACGTCGGTTTGAGTTTAAACTCAAAATTTACATCCAATGTGGATGCCCTTAGAGGCAAAGACTTGTGGGATGAATGTAAACAGATTAGAAATTGGGATGATTGATCTGTTTTGGGTAGTTGAAAAAGGGATAGGTGTCACTTTAAAAGGAACATGTGTCACGTTTGAAGGGGTCAAATGCTACATAATCATTCAAGATTATTTTTTTTCTGTTGTGCCCACATTTTAAGAGTATATTTAAAAAAGCTTAAAATGATAAAAAAAAACTTGATATTGACATAATATTAATTTTTAAAAAAAATTATTATCGAGTTTAATTTTTTATTTGAAAAAACTTGATTCGAAAATGATATTAATTTTTTTAAAAGTCATTATCGAGATTTGAAAAAACTTGACCTTTTTTAAAAATTAAAATTATATCAATATGGAGTTAAAGGGGTTTTTTTCAATTTGGGGATTTTTAAACATCTCATTAAATTTTGGGCACTTAAAAATTTTAAAAAAATCTACAGGGCACTGCCATCAATTCCTCCCTTTAGATTGGGTTCACTCTTTTTTAAATACAATTGTACTCTCTATACTTGTAATGCTCAACAGGTAATAAAGTGATTTTTCCTTCCTATCTACAACACATCAATTCCTTCCTTTTAGATTTCACTCTTCTTTAAATACAATTGTATTTTCTATACTTGTAATGCTCAACAGGTAATAAAGTGATTTTTCCTTCCTATCTGCAATAGCACTTTTCTTCATTTCCTAAGATAAATTTCTTCTGTAGAACAAAATAATTAATCGTTCTTCATTTTCTAAGATAAATTGCTTCTGTAGAACAAAATAATTAATTGTTCGCAGTTTTTTCTTATTGGTGTACATTAATATAAATAAATGATTCATCAAGAGTTAATTACGAAACAAATACAGAACATCTACAAATTAGGAAAGAATCAAAGAATCGATTTACAAGAATAAATCAAGTCAACTACGAGATTTTATCTTTAATATCTTTGTCACCCCCTTTAAGCGAGATGTGGGATTAGGTATCATACTTAACTTGGATCGAAACAATGTGAATAAAACTCTTCATAAAAATGTCTACCACTTAAAACTAAGAAGGAATAAATTATGTTGATAATTGCTTCGAAGCAACCAACTTGATGAGAGTGGAAATTCATGTACTTTTGGTTCCTATTTGATACCTCTTTGAGTGTGTTAATTGCTATTATTTGCACAAAATCTTAATACTTTGAATGATTATGATTATTGGCTAAAAGGTGCTTAGGAGGTATTTTGTTGTGTTTTGATAGGAAAAATGGTCAAAAATACAAAGTTGGAATGAAGAGTGAATTTGTGCAACATGCAAGAAAACAGACAACCACTTTTCATAATTTTTCTGTGTTCTCGTGGAAGTCAAAACTAGTTGTGTGATTCATGGTTGAAAATTCACGGAACAGAAGGTCGTTTTGGCGTTTGAATCGCTTAAATTAGAGTTCGTATGAGAAAGTTATGCTAAAAACCATGAGGTCGCGCAATTGCTAGCGAGAATTCCGAAAATACACAAAAATTACCCTCTTTTTCTTATTTTTTGGAGGCCAAGTTATTTCCTAATCTCACATGTCACCATATCTTTCATAATTACTCCCTCCGTCCGCCTTTAAGGGTATCATTTGCTTTTTGCATGTGGATTAAGGAGTATTATTTAATGTATAGTGGGTAGTTGTATTAGTGGAGGTGTGGGTCCCATTTTTTAGTTGTATTAATGGGTGTGTATGGGTCCCATATGTATAAAAAAGAAAATGAGACCCTTGGGGGCGGACGCCCAAAATGAAAAAATGATACCCTTGAAATCAGACAGAGGGAATATATTTTTCCTGATTTTTCAAAATTCTATACCTCCTACTCCTTATCTTATTCCATTCTCACACTTATATATACTCCATTCTAATCACCACATAAAAGTGTGGAGAAATTGTCTCCACCACATCACTTAGGGTTTTAAACCCTAATCCACAATATTCACCTTTCATCTTCTACCCATCAACCGCCATCCACCATCTGGAGAGAATTCAAGAGAGTATTCGTCTACTTGATCAGAATTTAAGAGAGTATTCGTCTATTTGATCAGAGACGAGAATTCTAGCGAGGAAGGAATTGAAAAAGGAGAACCAAACAAATAAGTTTTCCTTTCTTTACTTTATTCTTTTTAGTTTCTAGACACATGGGTAAGTGTTGGATTAACAGCTTCAAAGATCATATCAAGACTCTCACATTCACTCTTTGACGTATTATTTTATGTGTGTGTGATTATATGTGTAAAATGTATAAAAAATACTCAATGGATTTACGTGGTTTAGTTCCAGATGGAACCTACATCCACGGGGAGAACTAAAGCATTATTGGAGTAGCTTTACAATGGAGAAGAAACTGACAATACTAAGCTAAAACTGAATATGAAATAATGCAGAATGCTTAGCCTAAAGAGTGATCGACTAGGGTGCTTTTTATAGCTGATTTTGCTGTCAATACTCCATCTAGATAACCACCTTGACTCTCTCTCTCTATTAACTTATGTATAATAGAGTGAAATTGGTTAATAACCACCCCATTCGATCTCCACCAAGCATAGCACAAAACTCCAAAACATAACAGCTCACACATGCATCTTTTGAGCTAATTCAACTGCCTCCAATCTATTGAAACTGATTTCCAGTTGTATAACTCCCTTATGCATACATACCTTACGTCAGAACAAGTGAACACCCAATGTACAATACATCCTAGTCATATAACCAACTTGGATTTAAGTATTTCATGCACCTTTACTCCACAGTAAGTCTTCTTCCATTGACAGGTTGTTGCTTGTAACACCATGGATTAAGTATCTTATTGGTAATGTTAAGGCTTTAGACAGTTTTGAATATGTGATTTGATTGCCCTAAAGTTGAATATCTTATATTGCAGAATATTTATTTCCTTATTAAAGAAGATATTTTGAGACTTCTAATTATTATGTTTTGAGTTTTGATTCCTTTGATTATTCATGACGATATCACTAATTTAATAGTTAATAGGATTCTCTTTCTTTGCATGATAATTGTTGTTTCCTGTGACAGTCTTAGGGGATTGGCCTATAATTTCTAAGACATCTAGATAACCAATTTGGAATATAATTACTTGGTAAAACATCATTATTAGGTAATTGGTAAGGAGACAAAGGGATTAATAAGTACTTAGAAATGGAATACTGAAATAGCGCAAGTACCTATAAAGGGAGTGAGAGTTAATTCCTAATTGATCCTAAGTTTTTCAGCTCATTATAAGTGTTATATCTTACTGGATCAATGTGGTCTAACTAGGCTTAGCGATCCTCTTATAAATATCTGCAGGTAATTAATTTGGGTTTAGAATAATTTATCACATGGTTAAACTGGATTGCCCTATCATTATCAGTCTCTTATCTTAGAATACTTGATTGTTTTCTCGCAATCGTATCTTATTTATTTATTAGTTAATAATTAATTTTCATAAATTGGATTTGTCTTAAATAGAAATAGTCATATTAGATTTATTTGTCACTCTGACACTATCCCGTGGGTTCGATAATTTAACTTGGTCACACGCGCTACAATTGGTCCCTTATACTTGAGAGTGAGATTCATATTTTCCAAAAAAAAATAGTGAACACAACTCACGAACAAAATGATAATCAATGTGTATATGCTTCGTTCAATTGTAAGCAATATGGTTTAGACTCAATAATATTGCACTCTTATTGTCACAAAGAAGTTTGGGTTGGTCATGTTGCACATGAAGCTCTTGAAGTAGATTCATAACTCATTTAATTTCTGCTGTGGTTGTTGCCATTACACAATACTCGGATTTCACAGCTAGAATGAGAGCAATCGTTGGTTGATTTTTTGCACTCTATGAGATAAAGTTGAGACCAAAATAAATAGAATAACCATATGTAGATCGACGTGTTTCAGAACAATAGGCCCAATCTGCATCCGAGTATAATTGACCATTGATTGTTTTGAGAGAAAGATAAACTATACGAAATTATTCCCTACACACATAACGAATAATACATTTCACAACCTGAAAGTGAAATATTGTGGGAACTTGCAAAAATTGACTCATGTGATTAACTACATAACTAATGTCTAGACGTGTAATAGTTAGGTATTGTAAGGCCCCCTACAAGAGATCGATATTTAGTAATATCGGAGAATTGAGTACCAGCATTAGAAAGGGGTTGCAATTGGCTTGCTTTCAACCATGTTCGAGTGAGATAAGATGTCGAGAGCGTATTTTGCTTGCCCAAGAAAAAGTCCATTTTTAGTACTCCCTCCGTCCCTGAAGATCGTTCACCCTTTCCTCATTCATTCATCCCATATAATGGTTCACCCCCAAAAAATGAAATATCATTCTAATCTATCACCTTGCAAGTACACATTAATTTCAAATATGACATCCCTTCTTTCCACACATAATATACTTTATACTTTATTTATTACTTAAAAATACACAATACCCTTAAAAGTTAATAAAGTTAGTCAAAAAGTAACTTTTTCTTAATATCCGTGGTAGAGTAAAGGTCAACCATTTTCGGGGACGGAGGGAGTATGAGAAACTTCTATGCCACGTAAATAGTTTAGTTAGCTTAGATCCTTTATGGAAAATTCTTGTTGAATACGACTTATGAAACGCTTGATTAAGGTAGCGAAATTTTCGGTCAATATAATGTCATCAACATAAACAAATAAATAAAGAATAGATGTTTCCTGACAGAAAACAAAGAGAGATGTATCAAAACAACAAGTATGAAAGCTAATAAGTAAAATAAAATCACATAACCTCTGAAACCATGCCCGAGGGGCCTGTTTGAGACCATAAAGTGATTTTTGTAATCAACAAATATGACTTGGATATCGTGGATCAACAAAATCGGGTGGTTGTTTCATAAGAACCGATTTAGATTAAAACTCCTTTTAGAAAGGTGTTTTTCACATCCAATTGGTGCAGAGGCCCATTCTTCATAATAACAATGTCTAGAACAATTCTGACAGTAGAAGCTTTGACCACCAGGCTGAAGGTGTGAGAGTAATCAAGGCCTGACAGTTGAGAGAAGCCTTGACCTTATGACGATCAATTGAACCATCTGAAAGGAATTTAGTTTTGAAGACCCATTTGAAACCAATAATATTTACTCCAGAATGACGAGGGATAAGGTCCCATTTGTTATTTCTACGAAGAGCTTTCATTTCTTCATTCATAGCGCTGGCCCAATGAGGATATTTCATAGCATTCCTAAAACCTTTGGGAACAGAAGTAGCAATGAGAGCTTGAATAATTGGAGTGTGAGCCAAGTCTGCAACGTAACGGGACTTAAATATTCCTGCCTGAGACCGAGTGACCATCAGATGTGAAAAACGCCAATTGGTTTAGAGGCCAATTGGTATAAACTTACATTAACAATGTATTATTTCAATGAAAAGGTTGTTGAAATGTTAAAGTTTGACGAAAAAATCGAAAAATCAAGGGTATAAGTTCTTATACTAAAAGGAAACATTCAATACTAAAAAGTAGTATAAAATTAAATTTTGACGTATGGAACTAGCTCCGTGCGCTTGGATGTATGCAAGTCTTTGCCTTTAAATTTTATTATTGTTGACTTGTTTGACTATTTAATATTTATAAATAATATTATGTTTTCCCAAACGAAATATTCTTTAATTGTTCACAAATGAAAAATATTAATATTTTTATGAAGAAATGTTCACGAACATATTATCAAACGTATTCGTAATAACGTTCAAAAACATAAATGATTCTTAACAGATAGTCTTTGATCTAGTTCGAACTCAATAATTTTTTTCTTGACGAGCTCAAGCTCGATTATTTATTAACAAACGAGATTCAAACAAACCAAAACTCAGTTAGGCTAAACCCTAAACCCATATCCACCACATTTAATTTTATAAAATAATCAACTTTTTGAATATTTTGTCTTGTTTATTTAAGATTTTTTGTTTACAAATTTTATATGAAAACATAAAAATGAAATTTGACGTGCATTGGTCAACCTACAACACCACCAATGATCCAATCCATATTAGATCCATCTCATTCCAAACTATTCATTGGAGGCTTATGTAGTTCTGTTATTGTTCGTCAATCCAACTCACTTTTGACTTCTTTAATTGTAATAGATGTGAAATGACGAAAAAAAAACTTGTTTGAATCCATCTCACCCGTAATCGTAAGACGGATATAACATCAGTATTATTTTCGATATAAAATGTTATTACTTTTTATTTATACTATAAATATAAATTATTTATGAAATAGTTCACTATAACATTATCACTTTTCATCGATTGAGTATCACTTTTCATTAATGTTGTTATTGTCTCACACAAAAACTTATATGAGACGGTGTCACACAATACTTGTCAAAAATAAATACTAATAATCAATTTATTAACTCAAAAACCAAAAGAATATTCCAGAAGTAGATTTTATACTGTTTTTAATTTGCTCATAAATATTCATCATAATCCTATATATTCCTAAATCACTCTCACTCCCTTAATGAAATTCCTCCCAAAAAATAACCAGAGCTTCCAAGTAAGCTAAAAGAAGTCATATTAGCGAGAAACAGATATGCCAACAACTCTAAATTAATTGGAGATGGTATGAAGAACAGTAGCTGCCTATTCTTAACGAAGACGAAGTTGCAGCCATGATGAGAGACCTGGGGTTTCAGGTTGTGATCGTCCGAGGTGATATCAAAGCTGGAGGTGTTCTCAAGAATGATAAGCTCATGCAGCACGCTGGTGGGAGCTCATGGAGCTGGCCTGAACAACGAGATATTCTTTTCGGACGGGCGGTTATGGTGCAGCTGGACCTGATTGGCCTGCATTGGGCTGCACGAACCTACTACGGAGATTCAGCAGTCGAAATGGGACTGCACTACCTAAGATACAAGATTGAAGCAGAGGAGAGCTCCCGTTTTAAAGTGTGTGGTTCCAGAGTTGATCACAGAGTGTTTACAGATCCAAAGGGAGCCTTTCCAGTGGAAGCAGGGAAGGAAGTGTACCTAAATGGCCAAAATGTGATTATCAATGTTGACAGGTTTAGCAACACAATGGTTGAAGCAATGAGCCTTGTAAGAGATTCATATTATAAGGGCCAAACAAGCTGCACGAATCTATCCACCAGATGCACAAGAACCCACTCAATAAGAAATGTAAGAAGAGAAAGATCAAAGTACACTTGGCAAATCAATCGTCTGTGCATACGATGGAGCAGTGGGAGGATGAAATGAGCATTAACACAGTGCACTTCAAAGGATGAGGACCTTCTCCAGTTCATAACACCATAAGAGTGTCGCGAGGAAGCAATACACCACCAACTTGCTAATACGTACGATCAACTCGTGTGCTATGCCTGTGGGTGGTCATGGTGCTGGTTTATGAATGGGTTGTTCTTACCTGATGGAGAAGTCATGGGGCAAGTAGAACAACTCGGCCTTGAATGGGCCTCAGCCAAGTATTACGGCAATCCAGCTCGCAGACTAGATTTGCATAACATGCGCCACAAAATTGAACCAGAGGGGAGCACGCTCCTGGAATCACAAACCCTAAACCACATGTACTCAATAATTCCGTCGTCACTAATACACAATCTGCCTATGCAAAGGGATATCAACCAGTTCAGGATGTGTATGTTGAACAGCAGAATGTAAGGGTCAATATAGAGAGGTTCGTGACGACAGTGCTTCAAACACTTCCAACTCATCCACAATTAAAAAGAAATCATGCATATATTGAATTGAACCATAATATTAAAGGAATTCATTTTCAATAATCATGCACAAACATTTTGGTTTGAGAGAGGCAATAATCCTAATCCAAAAAATCATTGAAATAATATTATTTTCGGGAGAAACTCATATGTATTTGTGATTTTTTAAACCTTGAAGCATTACAGAAGCTGCTGAGTGCTCGGCCTCTTTCACTCTCGGCTTATCTTTACCCGTATTAATCAGAACACATTCTCTGATTTCAATTTCAACAGAGCATATGTATCTCTTCTCATGGGCGCGTCCATACTCTTTATCGATTCTGCACAATTATTGACAAGTAGGGAGTCTATCAGTCTAATAAGTTCACTAATAAAGATGACTATATGCCCCCTTCACTATTATAAAAAAAAAATTAATTAAAAAGAAAATATGACAAGCATGTCCAAGTGCCTCTTACTTTAGAATAGGAATTGGCTGTCTTTTATGTAGAAACTTATGGAATATAAACTCAGAATTTATCAGTAACAAAATCATACGTTCTAACTTTACTGTAGTTAGAGTTGATATATAATTTCTACATTTCATACAATCTTGCTGCAGCTAAGAATGAACAATCTTTTCTTTTACATTAAAATTGGTTAGATAAAGCAACAGGTTTCTTCAAAGAAAGATCATAGTTGTTAAAGGAGAGAGGGGCAAGGACCCTCGAGCACAACTAGACGGGAAGCACCTTATGATTTTTACAATGTATACACATAAGTATCCATACAACAAGTGGCCAAGGAGAAGATGCACCAAAGTGACTTTGGCACAGGAAATCACTCGTGCATTCTTGGCAATTGGTATATCCACTATAAGAAAATTGATCTTCCAGAAGGGATTAAGCATATTTTCAAAAAGCAGATTCCATTTGTTTGATTGCAACTACACCAAGGTGGGAATAAAACAATATATGGCTCTTTATTTCCATAGGGAAATATTTTTCAGAAGACTCAATAATGGTTTGAGACATGTATATACACAGCATAGTAGATGAAGATTTCACAGCTTACTTGTAAATAGGCTTGTGCCATTTTTTCTTGCCACACAGCTCATGCAGCTTATGCTTTGCTCCTTCAATGTCACCATCCTCATTGATTTGGTCATCTATGTAGATATTATTTAGATCTCCAGATTCGTAAGAGAGCGCACGAAGAGCAGCCTTAGCAGCATTGAGCTTGGCATTCTCCTTTTGCTCAGAAGAAGCTGAGGTGACGAAATCCCCATCAACATAAACACTTGCAATAATTTTATCTTCTTTTCTCCCATACTCTATATCAACTTTTTTTCCGTCCTTTTGGCACATGTCAAAGAGCTGCGTCACAGGTTGTGGTTGCTTTTCCAGATCATCAAGCGTAAATATTGGCTCTAGAAGGTTTCTGAAGATCTAAATCAACATGAAGGGAAACTAATAAGCAAGCACAGTCAATCCTGAGTTATAGCCCCTAAAATAATTTAAAAATTTTTGAAAATTTCATATCACAAAGAACTGAACTAACCATCCACATAGCCTCTAAATTGTAGTTGCAATCAACATATACAGCAGCTGCCAATGACTCTACTATGTCAGCAAGAACTTTTGGTGCTTTAACCAAACCCCCATACATCTCAGGTTCAACTTCTTTTTGTACCATCATCACAAATTCTCTTACCTAAAAAACACAGGCATAACACGATTTTGCCGGGGTTCAAACTGGAAAAGCTGGTTTAGGTACCACAAAAGCACGAGACCATAGATTTTCAGAGTACAGAAATCCATTACATAGCAATTAGTCGAGTGCTTATGAGATGACTAAATCAACTTTACCAATTTCAACTCCAGCAAAGCCATGAAAGAGCCCCAGATCGAAATATGCATCAATGGCAAGTTCTTTTGTGTCCTATTTATAGAGATAACTCATATTATGCCCAAAATGACGAAAATAACCTTATACACGAATGAAGTATGTATAATAACCTTGCTCATCCGTGTATGAAAATTTCATACACGAATACATTCGTAAATGAAATTTATTCGTGTATGAAATTTTCATACACAGATGTTATACTTATTCATTCGTATATGAGGATTACTTCCGTGTATGAAATCTTCATACACAGATGTTATAAACACTTTGTGATTGAGAATTTTCATACACGGATATTATACTCACTCATTCGTGGATGTTATACTTACTCATTCGTGTATGAGGATTACATCCGTGTATCAAATTTTCATACACGAAAAGTATATGCACGAAGTATTTACACTAATTTTTTATTTTTATACATGTATGCATTTGTGTAAAAGGCTATTTCAGTAAAGTCGAACATAAAAAGAGTTTTTCTTAAAATTAGTATTGAAAAGTGCAACCATAAAGTCCAACGGGTACGGCATAATTTAGCCCCTAAAAAAAACAGTCGCGAAATTTGACATATTTGTCAAAACCTATAGGGTTTATGGGTAGAAAATTAAAAAATATATATATAAATATACGGGATAGATGGGATACCTTTTCATCAAATGCGGTAGCATCGTGGCGGACATAATTATAGAGGCGGTGGTGGACAGCAACACGTGCGAGTTTCTCGGTACTGACGTTGGCGGCGCGTACGAGGGACAACTTGCCCTGGTCGGCGTGGGGATACCTGATGTAGGCGTAATTGGATAAGGCTAATCCAAGAGCGGCATCGCCGACGAATTCGAGGCGCTGGTAGGAGGGAGAGGCGGTGTAGGAGGAGTGAGTCAAGGCCTCTTCAAGAAGCTTCTTGTCCTGAAATCTGTACCCGAGAAGTTTCTCCACCGCCCTCATCGATGCCTCCATGTACATTGCTTCTTGGTTCCTCTCATCCTCGTACGCCGGCGACTGCAATGTTGTTTTCCGTTTCATCACTTTGATTGTTAGAATTCGACTCTCAGTGATGTAGACAGAGAATCTCTGGCACTTGGGCTCCGTTTACGGATTCGATTCGTTTTCTTTCTTCTCCTGGTCCTGGAGGCTAGAATTAAATAATCAATTCAATGAGTTATTCATACGCTTTGTATTTATGGAGGAGTACATTCAATGAATTATTCATTTGCTATGAGAATTTTTCTTTTTTCTTTTTCTTTTTCTATTATCATCTGCAGCCAACTTGAACTTAAAAAAAAAAATTCAAAGATACTCATTTTAATTTAAAATAATTAAATCAACCTATTTTTCATATAAATGTACTATAATAGCCCTATCAAAGTGTAACTCATAATTTTTGTTATATTCAGACTTTGTGATTTGTTCTATACGGCTTTTTAATTTCACGAGTTTATTCTAAACATACTTTGTATTTTTATTTTTATTTTTCTATTCAGGCTTTATGACTTTTGTTCTATCTCTGGCTTTGTAATTTTTATTCTTTTTCAGCTTTATAATTTTATTCTATTAAGATAATGGTTTAATTAACCGATTCAAAGTAATCTTCAATTAAAAAATTATAAGACAAACTAGAAGTTTTATTATCAGTTGCACTAAAAGTGATTAAATATTTTTATCTTTTTTTAAGAAAGTGAGTATTTTTTATTTTGTAGTAATTATAAAAGGGGCAACAATGATTTTGTCCCTTTCCTATTTGAGTAGGGTGTCAGAGGCAAATACTTGTGAGCTGACATTATTTTTAGTTGAAATTTGTTCACTAGCGGAAATAGTCCTATACTTAGGATGGTCCTAAAACTTCTATTTTTGGTCCAAACATTTTTTAACCTAACCGTTTAGTTTTGTATGAAAACTGTTAAGTCAAAAATAAAGAGACAAAATGGAATTCTTTTTTTTTTTTAATGAAAATCTATCTTCTTAACCACTATATAATAAGTTAATAACCACAAATTATCAAGCTATATATTTTTACAAGTACAACTATATAAAATCTAAATCAACTAAATTACACATCTCACATTTGTAATTTGTGTAATCCCTTTTGTGCCAAGTATCATGTTGAGATAGACTAGTAAAAATAAACAACATAAAAAACATCAAAACCAATGTCGTCTATTTCAAGCCCAAAACCTTCAAAACAACTTCAGTTGGCAAATTGCCCAATATGTCGATACGACGATACCTAATGTTCAAGAATCACCAATAAGTGAAAAACATTTAGAAGGAAAGAATCCCATAAGACATAAACACTTAAGAATTTCTAACACACTACAATAAAACAATTTAGCATTATTTTTGTTTATCATGAAAAGAATGATAACAGAGATATACTGATCTTAAGGCAAAATGGATAATAACTAACAGAACAAACGAAACTCTTGACAACCACAACTTCTGAACTTATGAGGACCCTCTCTATTCTGTAGACATTTACCTACTTTTGTTAAAGACCCTGATAAATATGCACATCTTGACCAAAACAAGAAGATATGAAATTAAATCATCAAAGGCAGAGACAAAAACTTGATTGCACCACAATGAAAACTCAAAATATTAGCAAAATTAATGCTGCACATTTCACCCCACCCCCACTCTTTCCACTCTTGGTGAAATCCATAAAATTAGTAACATTATACAAGACCTTACTCATACTCTGGATATCAATCCACTCAATTTTAGTCTGAAGAATTAATCATGCTAGCAATGTATCCAGGATTGTGCTAGCTCCCAAAGGAAACGACAAACTGGATCATTTAATCGACTCACACAAAATCTATCAAATTGGATCTTCATTGCCAAATATGTTAAGAATCTATATATTAAAATGTAATTTGAACTCTAAAGTATGTCGTATTAGGAGTGGAACGAACTTCAGATCTTTTTACAAACAAGAACATAGTGACAACAACTCATCAACCTCCACATTTAATTTAACAAACACAGCTTCATAGCTTGCTCAATCTCACATAAATTATCTCAGTAGCAGTATTTCGATGAATTGAATTTGAATCCCAAAGACAATGCAAGAGAAATCGATTTGGCCAAAATAAAACACCAAAGCACCAAAATCAAATAGCAAGATTAACAGAAGAAAAATTCTATATGCAGTAACAAAATCTCCAAAAACAAACAGTGTGAGAGAAACCCATATGAAATACGCAAGGACCCAAAAAATAACGGTGGGAGATCACCTATTCCACCCCATGTTCCATCTTATGTTCCACATGGGGTGTATGAGTCAAATTTCAAAATTTGAAGTTGGGGTATGTGTCACCCATCCACCCCATGTGGAAAATGAGACGGAACATGGGGGTGTTATAGGGAATTCTTGCTCAAAAATCACATGATTTGGAAACCCAAAATTACATTTACATGTTTCGTCAAAAAAAAAAAAAAAAAAAAAAAAAAAAAAAAAAAAAAACAGTATCCAAGTGATGAAATATCCAAAGATTCCTAACAAGTCAGAGCAATTATGGAATGCATAATAGCTGTGTGAGAATATCCAATATTCCAATGGAAGAAATGCTTAACTTCAATTCAAAGATTTCACAATATAATATAGAATAAGAGGGATCCCAATAAACTTCAAATCCTTGAATTTAATAATCAGTAAAACCAATAGCAGTCGTATAATAGCAGAGTCGAAATCCTAGAATGAACAAAAGTTTCTATTTTAAACAAGAAGTGAAAAATCCAGGTTACTGCAACTGATTATTCATGAGTGGTGCAAAGGGAATGAAATCCAGTGAAATATCTACAAATCTCTACTAATGACATAAGGGAAATGAGGACATTCAAATAAAAGCCCTTGGTGGAAAATGGATTTCCCAAAATTTATATTACACTCGTTCACACAAACATGGGATTAAAGTTTTTGCAAAATAAAAAATACAAGGATGATATTACACTTACGGTATGGTGGAGGATCACCGCCTTTCCCCAACGTACGACATCTTCAATCGAATTGGAGTTTCTCTAAAAACAAGCAGGAGATTGATACAATTGCGTTTTATATCTCCTCAAACGGTTCGACATTGAAGGATTGGGTTAATTTTACAGGTGGGGTGATGATTTAAATCTGCAATTTGAATTTTAGGAATTAGGGTTGGAGGAAGGAAAGGGAGAAATGATAATGGGAATAAATTGAAACGTTAAAATTCCGTTACTTATTGACGGAAAAGTATCTAAAATTAAGAGACTACTACTCCCTCCGTCATTTTTTCACCTGGATGAAAGAGTTGTCCCACGAAAATTTGCACCTTCCTATTAAAGCAACAAGTCAAACACAATCGTCATTTCCAATATATTTTATTCAAAAAAAAAAACTACTCTTACTTAACACACCTAATATATTTTATCATTTTATTTAGTGAGCGGTTATTTGCACCCCCAATCTACTAAAAGAATCCTCAATTGCTAAATACACCTCACTAAAATTACAATAAACAAACATTAATTAATTACTAAACATACCACATGCATGACCATTTTATCATTTTTCTAAATCACACCCACAAAATTACTAATTATACTCGAAAATAATTTACATATAATATTTTTTAATTAATATGACAAAAATACTCTTAAAAAAAAGTATTACTACATCTACCCCATTCAAACCCCAAAAAACTAAACTCCATCACTTCTTTCTGTGAAGTTTTTTATTGGAAATTTTTCTTGTAAATCCTTCAACAAAATTCTCAGCCACAAAATTGAAATCCACAAGACCCATGAGACACCACATGAGCTAAATCACTTTGAAAAAAACAGGAATCAACTGCGGTTCCTTCTTCCCACTCGTTTTTTGAGAAATCACAGTGGCCATTATGTAATTTCCAACCGAATCAGCTTAAAATGAATAGGAATTTTTATAAGACCGATCAAATTCACAAAGTTAGCAACTCTTCCTTGATATGAGATCTCGCTTGGCTTACAGAACAATTTTTTCTCCAGTTTATTCCTTAATTCTATCAAAAAAAACTTGAAGATGATTCAGAAGATTTGTTGGTTCTAGTATCGGTTACTTCGATAGTATGAGTTATTTTGGTGGAATATAAATTCGATTGTTGAACAGGAGTAACTCAGCGAAGAGAAAAAGCTGCATATCTTGCTTCGTGTATTAATATTTAAACTCATGATTAATCGAGAAAAGATTTCAGAAATAGAGGAGAAAAACAAATCTTAAATCTGAATAAATATGTATTAGGGGTATATAGGTCATCTTAATTAAAATATTTTAATTTATATGTTTTGGGTACGTTTAGTAATCTCGGGGTGTAAATAGTCAATCCCTTTATTTATTACCAAAAATACCATAATACCCTTAAAAGTATCATTTTTCTTAATATCCGTGCATAAAGTAGGGTGCAAACATTTGTGGGATTGAGGGAATATAATATTTTAATGTCTAATGAGGTGAAATGAAGTGAGAGAAATAATATTCTTATTTTAAGGTATAGTGGGTAGTTGTATTAGTGTTGAGTGTAAGACCCATGTGTAGTGGGTTGCGTATAAATAATATTATTATTTGTGTGTCACATCAATCTAAACATAAAAATAAATACTTTGTATTGAGATGGATCAAAATGGCAAAATGAATACTTATAAAGGGGACGGAGGGGGTAATTACGCAAGTAAGAGGACTCCTTTGGCATGACTTAATTCAATAGGACTAAAAGTGAATTTTTTTTTATAAAAATAGTCCATTGATAGCAAAAATATTTTTTTTCTTTTTCATTTCACGTAAATTATAAAAGGGATAAAACTTGTGTGTTCCTAGATGTACGGTGCGTCCAAATCTGACAGTAACAGAAAGTTGTATCTTTTTAATATTAAACATGGTACTCTTTAATATAAAAATTAATATCCTTATATATATATATATATACAGACAAAGACTTCAATATGCCCGTCTTTTTCTTAAAAAATGGTACAACTGGACCTTTTAAAGGAAAATGGGCCTCCAATTTGATGGAAATGGATCAAAGCGTGAAAAATGATTACATAAGTTATCTTTCACGGCTATTCTGAAACTGACTCTGATTGTGCTGACGGTACGGATAATAGCCGTAACCAGCTTGGGGAGGCGGAGGCGGAGCCACCCCAAAGAAACTGCTTTACGCGTGGACCGTGTGCGTAGCTTGGGCATAGGGATTTGATGGCGTTGGAAGGGGTTGGTAGGGGTATGCGACCCAGGGTGATTTCTAATCGGGTACGAGTGGAGTTGATGGGGCGTAGAGTCGATAGCTTTCGGAGAAGTAAGCCATTTTTTAGGAAATTATTGTTGAATATTATGCGGAATTAATCTTTCAGGGGTTGAAGAACACACAGTAGAGATATGTGATAAATGTAAGGAGTTTGAGCGATAGGGAAATGGCAATCCAAATGAAATTTGATGTGTCTCTATTGATCTAGTCCAAATTAATTAAGAGAATACATCGCTACTTGGCTATCTCACCAAGGCAGGGAAAATTTTATACAGAGTGAAAGGTGAATCTTATTATTGTATTTTCTTAACCACTCACCATAAAATCTTAAATCTGGCTGATTTTTCGTTATATGTAGCTGATGAGTTGTCCAATTATTTTATCATGGAGCACTCAAACCTTCTTGTCTAAGTGGGATTAAGAGTTTGGAAGAAGCAATTCCTACTACAGATGAAGGTGATGGAAGCGTGCAGGCGGAGGTAATGCGAACTGCGTGAATATGGCTGAGAACATCTTCATACGCTGGGTTTTAGTTACCTGGGTTTTAGAGTTATTCGACGGAGACTCCAACATCTAACTTCTCTTTTGCAGGAGAGAGAAAGAGAGTAAAGGAGAATTTAGGGGGCTTGTAGTTGTATGATAAGCAGAAAGTCAGAGAAACGTAACAAGGCATTTTAGACGATTTTAGGAGATTTTAGTATTTCCTCTTATGCTCTGTTTTATGCTAAGCTCATAGAACATGTACATAAACATGTAATTAAAAGTTTTTTGTTTTTCTAATTTATTTGTTGATATTTATTAGGGTGGATCTTGTTTAAAGCAGAAAAGGGTTGTGATTTTAATTTTATGCTGAATTTTTTTATTTTTTTTAAAAATAAGTTTGTTCTTATTAAATCTTTCTTTTTCTTGGTTTGTTTTGTGGGAAGTATTGTTGAATGATGAACTAGTTGGTTCCAATGTCACTAGGTGGGAAGTATTGTTCAATTTGATTAACAAATTTACTATATGTTGTATTTGAATATTCATCATGTTGTGCTTCCTTATTAAATCACTTCACTGTTTTTGGATTTCTCAAAGAATAAAGGAAGGATTCTTACCAGTTGTATCATGTATGAAATGCAATTTTATGTTCATGTCTTTTGATCTAATGGTTCAGGTAATTAAATACCTTATTGCCCAGCGACGTTGCACCTTACTAAATATATAAGCAAACATGAGTGTGGTTGGTTTTGATGTTGGGAATGAAAACTGCATTGTTGCTGTTGCAAGGCAAAGAGGTATCGATATTGTGTTTAATAACGATTCTAACCGAGAAACTATTTATTTGGGTATGAAGATGTGGATTAAAGAAAGATGGACTATGAATAAGTTCAACATGGGAACCTCAGAGAGCACATCTATCGTTTTCATAGTTTATATGAATTGTAGAAAATATCTATTAGCATACTTAGGCTCAAAGTTTTGGCAAACTGGATCTAATTTCTGCAATTTATTTTAGGGAAAATAGATTTTTTTGTCCGCTAACTTTGCACAATTTTGAATTTAGTCCATAAGTTTTTCACTTGTTGAAAATCGTCCATTATATTTGCAGAATTTTGAAAATCGTCCATTATATTTGAAAATTTTGAAAATCGTCCATCATGTTTACCAAGTTCAACAAAATCGTTCGTTTCAACAGGTCATTAGCAGGTTATTCTAAAAAATAAAAATAAAAAATATGTAATATATATATATACTATTTTAAAAAAAATAGCCTCCACTAAGAATTTATATTATACTCTCTCCGTCCGCCCAAAAGAGGGCATTTTGCTTTTGTGCACGTTGATTAAGAAGTATTGTTATTTAATGTGTAGTGGGTAGTTGTATTACTGGGAGTGTGGATTCCATATTTTAATTGTATTAGTGGGTGTGTGTGGATCTCATGTGTGTAAAAAAGGAAGTGACCCTCTTTGGAATGGACGACCAAAATGGAAAAAGGACTCTCTTTCGAGCGGACGGAGGAAGTATCAATATTTAGTCAAATTTGCTCCACTTTAGTAATGAGATTAATATTGTTTGTTTGGTATACGGAAGTGAAAAATGAAAAGTGAGATAAAATTGGTTAAATAAAAATATGATATAGATTAATTGGGGTGAAAATATTCAAATGACCTACCATAGCAGGTCAAAGAACCAAAATGTTGAATTTTATGAAGTTAATGGACTAATTTCAAAATTGTTATAAAATTAACGAACTAATTTCAAAATTAAAAAGTTAATGGACTAATTTCAAAATGAATGAAAGTTAGCGGACGAAAAAATCTATTTTTCCTTTATTTTATTATAGTTGGTTGTTAGAGTATTAGTATAAATAATTAGGTACATGATCATCACATGGCATGTAATACTTGTGTGTTATTCATGATGAATTCAAGATACATCATTCATTATTCCCAGTTTTGCATTGTACAATTTGGCGATAAGCAGAGGTTCCTTGAGTTATATATTGTTCAATTTGGTTAACATCTTTTAGATTATTCTTTGAGATTAATTAAGTCACTCTTAAATTTATTGGACCACTATTTGATTCGAGATTCTTAATATACATATGTTACTCTTTGTAATTAAATAGATTACTCTTTGGAATTAATTAGGTTACTCTTTGTAATTAATTAGGTTACTCTTAAATTTATTGGACCAATATTTGATTCGAGACTCTTAATATACATAGGTTACTCCTTGTAATTAAATAGATTAATTTTTGGAATTAATTAGGTTACTCTTTGAAATTAATTAGGTTACTCTTAAATTTATTGGACCACTTTTTGATTCGAGACTCTTAATATATACAGGTTACTCTTTAAAATTAATTAGGTTATTTTTTGGAATTAATTATATTACTCTTAAATTTATTAGATCACTCTTTGTTTCGAGACTTGAATATACATAGGTTACTCTTTTGAATTAATTAAGTCATTCTTAAATTTATTGGACCATTCTTTGATTTGAGACTCTCACGGCTTGATTGGTATGACTGAATGGAATAATAGGGGAATGAAATGAACTTATGAATGCAATAGTAATGGGAATGAAATGATTAAAAATTATTTTTATCATGATTGGTATCGTTCAGGAATAATTCAATTAATAGAATTTGTATTCCTTAATCATTTCAATCTCATTAATAGTATTTTTATAATATTACATTTAAATTTAATTTATTTAAAATATTAAATTAATTAAATTTTAATGAAGATTTTATATATTTTATAATTATAGAAAAATATTAAATTATAAATAAAATAAAATATTAATATTTTAAAATATAAATAAAATTTAAAATACAAATAAAAAAATTTATATATATTAAAAAATATTAAACTATGTATAAAAAATTATATTTATATTTATATTACATGTATATATTCAATATAATTAATAATATTATTTTTTTATATATAATTTACTAATTTTTATTTTGAACAAATATTAAAATAATTATATACATTTATATTTAAAAATTTTAAGAATTTAATTTAATTATATATTTTTTACCGATTTTAGTATATAAAAATATTTAATTTTTTTATTTAGATTTTAAATGATTTATTATTTTATTTTTTATTAAATAATTTAATACAAATGATTTTAATAAATAGTACATGTTAAGTAGAAAAATAGTAACATATTTATAATTATATAAATAAATATTGTATAAATTAAAATAATATTATTTATAATTATATATATATATAATATGTGTGTGTGTGTGAGGGTGGGGTGGGAGGAATGAGGGAATGGAATGGGTAATACCATGGGGGTGGGAGGAATGCTCATTCCCACATGTAAGGGAATACACATTTTCTTGGAATTGTGATTCATATTACTAAAAACATACCAATCGCAGGAATGAGAAAAGAATTAGGAATGACGATTCCATTCTCACTCCATTCCATCGTACCAATCATGCCCTCAATATACATAGGTTACTCTTTGGAATTAATTAGGTCACTCTTTGGAATTAAATATATTACTCTAAGTAAATGCAGCACTTACACTACATTTTGGTCCCATAATTTATGGTTAAGCATCTTTACCTCATTTCTCCCTCATTTTTTTTTAAATCAATCGGTCCTAATAATGCCAGAAATTTATTTGCACTTTTCCATTTCTAGTACTTTACTTAAAAAGGCTGATTACAATAATATAGAAAGGCGAGCAATTTACATCACATTTTCACTGTGTTAACTCTTCCTACCCCATCAGTTTTTTCCAATTCTGCAAATTTATTCATACAATAATTAAGAGAGAAAAGTCCACATTTCCTATACATTCGGAAATCCACAAAAACACAGTCAATCCAGATCATTCACAGTATAGACAATTGCAACTGCAATGTCATTTCACAAAAATGGTCTTTAACTCCTAAGTTCACCGTAGATTATAGTACTGCACATTCAAATTTAAACAAGTAAAAGAGAGAAGCCCGATTATGGCGGAGTGCGACGATCGGATGCGATCTAGCGGTGAGTTTGTGGCGGCAGCAAAACTCAGTGATTGCACAGGGAGAGGGCGCGACAGACGCAAGCGACGGCGCTGGAGGAATCGGCGCAGTGGCGGATGTAGATAGAGAAAAAAAGAAGCCCGTTAAGAAGAGAGTAGCAATTAGGACAACGATTATAGCCGTGGAGGGTTGAATCGCGCGTAGATTCCTGCGAAGATTATAGCCATGGCGGCGTGTCGGGCAACACGTGTGGAAGAAGAAATCCAAGCAGGGATTACCCGTCGTCGTATATGTGGCGCACTCGTTCACCGTCCTGCCCTTCAGCGGTTCTTTATGTTTTGCTAAGGTATTGTAATTCGCCACCATGAGATCCACCAGGTACTGCCTGAAGGATTGATAGGGGAGACGGCGGCAATTTGGACAGCGGTTGGGTGGATTTCAGGGGGTCCAATAAGTGATGCCATGGCTAGGCTGTGAATTAGGGCTGATATGATTTGGAGAAGAAGAATTAAGGTTAGGGAGTGGGGAGTTGTAATTTGAGAGAGAGTGACGGTGAGAAGAACGGAGGAGAAGGAAAGAGAGCCCGTTACCTTCTTTCTAGCGATTTCAACCCGCGAGATTCAATTGGGTGTGGTTTAGGATCCGATGGTAGGACCGGTTGTACTGTAGTCATTCTCATATATATATATATATATATATTTCTTTCTTTCTTACTCAAACATTAATGTCATTCACATCTCAATTAACTCTTTCATTGAATAAATAACACCCTTATGAATTAAAGTATATAAACTTTAGAATAAAATGTTATATCCTTAAATACATTGTGCAGGCGAGACCAACTCTTAAAAAACTCGTTACTTTTGGGAGTGTTTAGTATATTTATTAATAACAAATACTCCCTCTATCCCAATGGAACCGTACACGTTTTGTTATTTTAATCTGTCTTAATATAAAATGTTCATTTTCCTTTTTTTGTAGGTGGAACCACACAAATCAGTTCATATCTCTTTACGGAGCCTACACACACAACATTAATACAACTACCCATTTTACATTAAAATATTATATTCCTTAACACACTACATATTAAAATATTGAGTCAAATTAAAGTGCATCTGGAATACCGATGCACCTAGTTAACATGAACGGTTAGATCAAATAAAATAATTAAAATTTTTTAAAAATAAAATAACATTACACTTAAAAATTACTCCTTCTGTCCCGAGCAAATGTCCCCATTTGCTTTCTATACGTGGGTTAAGGAGTATTATATTTTATTTGTAGTGGTAGACCATATATGAGGTCTTTTTACCAAAAGAGAAAAATAAAGACCTTTAAATGAGATGCCCAATACAGTAAAATGAGGACCTTTCGATGAGACGGAGGAAGTAATCTATAAGTCCTAGGTGTATCAGGTACAAAACAATCCTAAAATATTATTTTTTTCTTAACCTAACGTGCAAAACAAATACACATGTTATAGTGGGACGGAAGAAGTACTTAAATGATAAAATATGTTAGGTATGTGTGATATTTTTATAATGGAAAAGTTAGTTGTGTTGACATTTTTTACCTTATTTTTCTTTAGGAATGTGAAAACTTTTGTAAAATAAACGAAAATGCAAAATGTGAAATTTTTATGGGATGGATGTAATATTAACTTTTGTATATTAAAGTTTTAATCAAAACAAAAATTAAAATTTTAGGATAAGCATTCTTTGTATGAAGTTTACCTTACACCTTAATAAAATAGTTTATATCTTTTTATATTTTATTAGAGTTTAGAGTCCAATTAAAGTATACCTGCACGAACTTAATAGATAGATTAAATAAATCAATATCCACCATTGAATTAAATAAATTTATTAAAAACTAAATAATAATAATTAAAAAAAAACTATCCACTACCACCCTATTTAAACCTATTGAACCTAAGAGTTTGTATTTAACCCTATTTAAACCTGTTGCACCTAAGAGTTTGTATTTATTCTAGGGTCTATTATATTTAAGAATACATTTGTCTTTCTAACTTATAAATGAGAAAGGTTTATCATACACCTTAATTTGAGAAAGGTTTATCATTTACAGGAGACCACTCTTCTTTATCTACGTAACTCTACCATTCACCATTTGTTCTTTTTATATATATATATATGATACTCCGTCTCCCATAAATAAATTCACACTTTCTATTTGTGTCAATCCCATAAACAAGTTTATACCCCCAAATAAGGAAATACACACAAATCAATAACCCCACAACACACTTTAATTTCAAAATTGTCACCCCTTTACAACTCACATAACTTACTTTATAATTTATTTATTACCTAAAAATACAAAACTACCCCCAAAAGCAACTTTTTCTTAAACTCCGTATCTACAGTAACTGTGAACTTCTTTATGGGACGGAGGGAATACATTTTAACTCTTTTTTAAGAAAAGTAACACTTCACCACTAGTTCTTATATATGATACTTAACTCTTTCAAGATTCTAAAGAGACACCTATATCCATGCACAGGAAGTAACTCTCTTTAAGAAAAGAGAAACTTTATATGTAAACATGAAAATGAAATTTGACCCGCGGATCAACCCGCACCACCCACCAAGGACCAATCCATAAAATCCGTCCCATTTCAACCTACAAAGTACAAAATGGCGGCTTGTGTAGTTATATTATTATTGCAGGTGGTAAATCCAAACCACCAACCACTTTGACTCTTGTTATAGATGTGAAAAATGATGTAAAAAATAAATCAATTTATTGACTCCAACACCAAAAGAATATTCGAGGTGTAGATTTTATACTGTTTTTTTAATTTGCTCATAGATATTCATCCTAATCCTATATATTTCCTAAACCACTCTCTTAAAGAAATTCCTCCCAAAACATAGCCAGAGAGAGCTTCCAAGTAAAACTAAAAGAAGTCATAATAGTGAGAAACAGATGTGCCAAAAACTCTAAATCAATTGCAGATGGCATGAAGAAAAGTAGCTGCCTGTTCTTAATTGACCATGAGATCGAATCCACCTCCCGCTTGCATGGATACATGAGGAGCTTGCATGTTGTGAATCAATTGTTGTAGCCACCTTCTCGTAGTTGGATCATCCTGAAAAATTTTCATTAACCGAGTACTTAAAAGAGTTTTTTTTTTCCAACTTTCGAGAGTATAAAAAACACACTTACTCGAAGGCAGATGCTAAATGTTCCATCTCTAAGCATATCAGGCAGACAAGTTCTGAGGGCATCACAAGCTCTGCGCAAATGGGGGTGTGATCAATTACACGCCAATTAAGTTTGAAGGGAAAGAGATGTGTGAGAGTCATGTCGACCAACCTTAGATTCTCAGATAATCGGAGGTAGCATCTGATAATGTGCTTTAACAGCCGGGCAGAAGGCTGTTCAGTCAATGCGGTAACCATGGCTGAGAGAACTCTACTTACAGCATAGAAACGCTCTGCTGTGGTGCATATGTACTCTAAACCCGAATCATCAAGCAAAATCTTCTGCAGAATAAAAGTTGCTACCTGCGAATAAAATGCTCATACTCAAAACCACCCTAACCAGGAGAGAAAAGCTTATATCAATCTCTTAGGCAGATTTAAAAAATTAAAATGAGGAATCAGATAGTGGGTGAGACCATGTAAACCAAATCCCAGTTTAAAGAGCTGCATCTTAAGTGATCATCTCATATCCATTTCCACAGGGGCAAAATATGTTCCACGTGGGCATGATACTGATCACAATTTCTTAAAATCAAATGGTTCTCAGTATTATGTTTCTGCTAATTGAAAGTGGAGTTACCTTCTACTTGTGAAACCGACACAACAGAGTTAAAGCTTCAATCACACTCAAATATATGCATCATGGGTTAATAATACTGCATTAAGATCTGTCAGTTAAGTACATATCATCTCTAAGCATATTCACTTTAAATGGCACCTCGTTGAAGTAAAAAATATGGAGCCTAGCAAAGTGCATTGGTGACATGTGTCTTGCACAAGGAAAAAGATTAGACAACTACATTAAATAAGGCAAATACCAAACCAAGCAGAAGTTCACGAAATAAGGTATCACCATTAGTAAACTATTAAAAGAAAGAAACTCAACTGTTTTTGATAGTTCGCTTCCCATCTCCATTGTGCGTAAGCACAAGGGAATTATCTCAGTAAAGAGAAGGAAACTGATAACTTCAGTGTCATCAACCTGGGAACAGAATTGGAAATAACTAATTATTTATAAAGAAAGAACATCATGAAATAGATGAAGCTTACCAAATAAGAGGTAAAACACTATTTGTACCTAAATTTAGAAATCAAATTGCCAAGCAGGGAATACCTTCACCAAAGCACCAATGACTCCTAAGCTCGTTAGCCTCAAGTACTCAAAGGGCCTAGATTTGCTGGTTGTATTAAGAAAAGGATACAGATACAGAGGAATGTGGGCTGCAATAAGGCATAGGATGCAATTGACCCATTTTCAGAAACATATTAGTGTAAATCCAGAGAAAGTTACAGTTACATCACCCTGATTATACAAGTACATATAATCAGAAAAAGGAAAAGGCTTTAGTTCTTAGATAAAAAGGTCAAAGTAATCATTCAGCATATTAACAATCTGTACATGAAAAAACTAATGGAAGACTCGTCATGCCAAAAAAAAAAAAAGCAATAGCTTTACCCAGAATACTAGTGAACCAAATCCAAACCACTTGACCATAACATAGAGCCAGAAACATAACAAATGCAACTGAACATATTGCTTAATGTCTTAAATTAAAGTTTATGTCTCCATAAAGACGGAATGAATCAACAATAGATCCTCCATACACCCGTGATAAAAATTACCATTGAGGAACATCATTCTGGTTTCTGGATGTGAGGCAACACACTGCAAAAAAATTACAATCAACATGTTAGCTCTTCTGGACAGAAAGGGAATTATAAATACCCTAATTGGTCACTAGTAAACGTTTCTTCTATTTTTGTCTTGCCATTAATAGAAAATTCATATTTGGGGAACCCGCTTTCAGGGACAATTGTTTAATGAATTTTGGGAATGGGATAAGGGGGGAAAAAGAAAATGGCTGCAGAGATGGAGAAAGCTAATAAAATATGTTCCACATGCTAAGCAGACATGGATTACTCTACGGGTCAAATGAAGCAAAAGCACACATGCAATGTACACACATTTTGCTAACAAAATAAAAGTAATGTCATAGACGGGAAATGATGGAATAAGCCGACAATCAAAAATATGTCTTGCAAAATAAAAAATCCATTATGCACAACATAAGGAGATGATAATAGAACTTGAGGACATGAAAGAAAATGAAGAGATAATACCTGAAGAAGAGCAAGTGCATTGCAAACCCGGTTCGACTGCCCAGAAGTCAGATTTGGCGGTGATAAAACAGGGTAAATGGAGACTATTTCCTGCAGGAGTTCATAAGATAGAAAAAAGAAGTTTAATCAACTTTCAACATGTCTGTGTATGATAAATAAATCAAATCTAGAAAAGAAATAATTATTCGTCCAAGAACCTAGTATTACCATGGGGAGAAATCACAAGGTAAACTTCATATATACTAAAATTTCTATTTTCCTCATCTGAATATGAAGCAAAAAGTTGGCATAGATTGATTTCCCATCTTGCATGAAGAATTTATTGAATATATAGTCATTTTGAACAGTAGCAGCCAGCGCTAGCTCATAAATTAAATTGTAACAGTCAGCTCTAATCATGAATTAAGATCAAATCTAGCCTCTCTTCAGTCTTCATGCAAAACAATGAACCCTCTTTCACTAACCCAAGTTAATTCCTACATGTTTAGCTATTTAAGACATGATGGAGAGAAATTTTAGCCACCTTTTTAATCTCCACACAACCCACATCTATTAATTCAACTCTTCAATCCACATTCCACACTCAAAACGAACAAATCTCACATAAGAAGAATGACTCTAGAGCTTAGAGACTTTTGGATTTCCTTCTCTCTCCTACATTCCGAAGGTGAGGAAAGATTTATATGTTTACTTGCAGGAAAATGAATGTTTTTATGTGAAAGTTCTTCCGACATGAAAATTAAACCTTTTACGAATGTTTTTACAAATATGCGAGACATAAAAATTAAACATCTTTCAAGACTTTTAAAAGTACTTGACACATGAAAATTATTTTACAAGTGCTTTTAAAGGTACTTGAGACATGCTAGGGCCCTAGAGGTGCAGGAGTCTCCGCAATGCCAGAAAAAAATTATATTGATCGATCATGGTATAAAAGAGACATATAAAGTACTCAAGAAATGATTTGAATTGAAATATGCAAAGTACTTGTGAAATGAATCGCCTTTTGACATAAAAGTACTCATGAAATGTTTTGAATTGTTTATTGTATTTAAATGTATGTATGAATATCTTCACTGAGCTTTAAGTGCTCACCCTCAACTTAAGATTTTTTCAGATTGAACAGAAGGCGGTGGAAAAAAAATCAAAATTCTGATTTTAATTTCTTTATGCAAGACCTGAAACATATTATTCTCATTTATTAAATTTTCTCATGATTCTTAAGCTTTTATGATTGTTAAGTTTTAAATCACTCTTATGCTTCCGCAATTTATTTAATTAAAAGTTTATATTCTAGAGAGAATTTTTCTTAAAAATTTAGGATGTTACATAAACGAATGAAAAATGATCACACACAAGCTAACAATCAAACCACAAATCAACTGATTTTATTATTCATGTAAGGCTAGGAGCCGCTTGGTTTGAATTCTTCAATGGATATCATTAAGGAGGTCAATAAAATGGGATTGAGTGATTGAAGGGTGGGGAGTAGTTATTGAATCAATGTAAATAATTGAGGTATTTTGGTTCCCATTAGATCAAACAAGCATCAACAATAAGAATCAATATACCTACAATCCCATTAACCCCACCTAATACCCCCAACCAATCACCTCCTAAGTAAGAACCTTTCATTTTTGAGGTTGTATTAGATTTCTCATCACTAAAAACCCTACATATTAAAAATGTTTCTGAAATTTACTATTTGAAACTTTGAACCATATAAACAATTTATAAAAGGTGAATTGAAGTATAGTTACTCCAAACCATGTAAAAGATCCTGAAAAGTTAATCTCCATTTACGGATCACCGACTAATCACAAATTAAAGCAACGTGATTACAGTTCAACACTGAAGGAAGTAGATAGCCAGAGCAGTAATAAAACAAACCTGTAGTAGAGCTGCAATTGTACCAAAAGAGTTCCACAGCAACGGAGCCAAGTCTTGAAACTGTTCCCTCTTCTATTAGAATGATCAGAAAACAGTGAATAAGATAAGAATCAACTAGCAGCGATTTGGTAAAAAAATGCCCAAATCACAGAGTTCGTAGTTCATGAGCTACTGTAAAGGGAACAGAGAACTCTTGAGGCCAGAAAAAGGAATTCTAAATAATTCAAACGAAAAACCCTAGAACAGTAAAGAGATTACCAAAAGCGAAAGCGCCGAAAGTAAAAGGCGATTAAGTGGAAGAGCAAAAGAATTGTAAACCTTGGATAGTTCGAGAAGGGCATTTTCCCGGAGATCGGAATTGCAGAGATCGAGAACAAGCTGCTCTATGGTTTGAGGATTCCGGTCCTTAGCATTGGCGGCGGCGGAGGTGGTCCCCGGCTCAAAAGCGGCGGTTTTCAAATTCAGAGAGGGGTATGAAGTAGCCATACAATCCTGGCTTTCTGCTGTCTTTCAGTTTCGAGGTGGAGAGGGAGAGGGAGAGGGAGTGGGGGTGAGAGAGTGAATTAACGCATGCAGGCGAGGGGCGGTGAGGGTGGACGCCTGTACGCTTGCATGTTGGGTAGCTTCGTCGGGTGGTGTTTGTGAATTGAATTGAGAAATGAATTTATGGATTGGAAATTGAAATTGAATAATACAGTTATATCTATACCATATATATAAAGAAGTTTCGCCCTTAAGATGGCCAGTTAACGCCCGGTACCAGGTCATCAAGATTTACACGTGTTACTCACTCTTTTCTTCTGTGCGACGTGTCCAGTAAAGAGCTTGAGCGGCATTTTGTTTTCATCTCTCCCCCTGTTTCTCACCCACCATACCATACACACCTCCAATTACGTCTCCCAATTGGTTTCCACCGTGATATCACTTCGCCCTCTTGCGGCTGCTAAGCGTTCTGCGCTCACAGGTAGCATCCGCTTTTCTTTCAATTTTAATTGTGCGTATGACGGGCTTCACTTCACTGTGCTTGCTGATATACTGCTGCTTAGTTGTGATGAAATACGGCCTGTAATGTTTGCTCTATTACCTGGCATGTTACTGCCTAACAGGTGTATGATAAATTGCCCCAAAGAAAGTGCCCTTAACACATTTGTACACATTAATTGGAGAGTCAGTATGATATTGCATTGATGAAGGGCTCAATTCGAACTCTAAATCATATCATAGCTAGATAATATAAACCATAGTTACACTAGAGATACACCAGTTCTTGTTCTCTCTGTCTCTCTTCTTAACGTTTAAACATGATTTGAATTAATGAAATGCAGAGTGGACTAGAATCTGCCCGCATGCAATGTAGAAATAAATAACAACATTAATGGGAGGCAAGAGATAGCCGTGACTGATCATAATGGATTTATTGCAATAAAAAAAACGTGAAAATGGCTCGACTCACTCTTAACAGCATCAGAGTTATGTTGCTTGACTTAAATTATCAGGCTGATGGATCTTAGTTAAAGAGAGAGATAATCTAAATTCTTGTATGCATTCCACAGACTCTGGCTCGTTCACCCGCGCCTAAACTTTAGGATTGAAGAACACCAAAAGAGCACAAAACATTGCAAGGATTGTGTACAGGAACTTGAAATATATGCACTATTTGGATTTTTCAGAAATCTATGTTAATTTCAAACTTTAATTTTCAATTACGAATTTAATGGATTGATATAAATAAAGTGCCTTCTGAATGCCAAAGTGTTGTCTTGTTTGTTATGTTATCTGCAATAAGATGTTATAGCATTAAAAACCAACAACTTGTGTTTACTTCAGGTAATCTTGAAACTGATGTATTATTGTGCCAACAAGCACCATCTTAGAACTATACCCAAAGTACCCCATCAATGCATTTCTTGGAACTCCCTTACATATTGTTAACCTTAACATGTTCACCTTTTCGTTGTTGAACTCAAACTTGTTTTGATTATAGGAATTGACGTTTTGAGTTACCTAAGTAGATAATATTTGAGAACCATTTTCAGATTTCGAAGACTATGGAAGCATAACTTGTTTTGTCTATTTATATTTTCTTTTGAAAGTAATCCTGAAACCTAATTTACCTGCAAAATTGTTACTTTCAGCAATATTCCTCTTAATCCGAGTATGATTGAGGGCGCGACCATGAGTGCTGGCCCTGCTAAAAACTTGACTGTTATGGCTAATATTACTCTTCAGGTATCACATGATATTAGTCTGGCTTGTGATGTCGTGGATCGGCCTGAGAAAGGAATTGAATTTGTTAGGGAATTTCTTATCACACCTATATAAATGATGTGCCTGAATACAGAAACCTGAAGTATACAATAGGCTAAACATAGCAATCCCGACTCCTCAATCTAATAAAATGACCATTTTTGGTAATTTTACTTTACACCTGCACTCATTTCAAATGACAGAGTACTGTTTAAAATTGCCGGGGTCCTTGCAGTTATTTGGGAACTTGAGTTGTAGTTTATAAATTCAGGTTAGTACTATTTTTTCCAGTATATAAAGGTTAAGTTGTTTAAATCTATTCTAACTGTTTCTGCCACATTTATTTTTCTAACCTAATGCTCAACATATAATAATCTGGCAATGGCAGGTACTGATAACAAGTCTACGTTATTGTTCTATAATTTAGAAGTAATAAAAGGACAATTTATAAAATTTCAAAATACTTTTAGCACATTGTAAAGAGAATGAAACTTTACCAACAAAAAGTAGTACAAATCTTACGGACGTACAATTGTTAGATTTTCTTTTATCTCGTTTGATTAATCAGTGCTTGATCAGATGGTCGGAAGAGAGTAAGGGGCAATTTCACACTTATTATTTCCTTATTTGATATTTAAATAATGATAATAATGCAGGTAGGGAAACATGTTACCAAAATGAAATGTGGTGGAGGATAAGACCAAATCAATTAATAATTTTGTTTATAAATAATAAGGGGTGAGAGACATTTTCATGTGGTTGGGTGGTTGTTCTGGACTTTGTATGCAGCCAAAGAAGATGCAGTATGGAATTATACACATGCAATAATTTTTTTATCTTAAATATAATTAACGTTTACTAATTGACGGTCATTTTGAGTAATTAAGGAGTTTTACTCTCTTAATACTTTATTACTCTCCTTTTATCCTTTTACTGTTAGTTGACTTGTTAGTAAAATTTCGTAAATGCGATCTATTAGTTCCACCAAGAGGATTTATTATTATTCTTATGAATTAGGATCCATTCAATTATTTATTATTGTTACTATTTTTTTTAAGCTGGAGTAATTTTACTATCCTACATAAAGTAGGCTCCACGTAAATAAAATATTAACTATGGAATGAAAAAAATATGGGCCACACTGATTGGTTGAGTAGTTGTAACCTTGTTGGGTTTAGCAACTTGCTTTTCGTTTTCTAGCTTTTTACGAATTAAAATGTCACTTCTGAACTGATATGTACAAGTAATATTTCTTTTAAGGATATTATGGATGGATTTCTGTTGTATTACCAGTTCATGAGAAGGAATTGCAGTTGTTGTATGTGAGTTTTGAAATTCAAGCATTAGTCAGTTCAGTTAGTGTCCATACAGAGTGCCTTGATATTATTGGATTTATGATCATTGACAAATTATTTGTTTTTTGTTTTTTTTGAAATGTTACAATCTGGATTGAGTTGATTGCATGACATATGTGTTTTTTTATATTTTACATTGACGAGCAATCGATATTTTCAATTCAGTTATAGGTTCTTTACAACGAAATATATACTGGCAAGGGAGTAATGTGACTTAACTCATCTATGTTGAGGGTTTATGTATCGTGCATTCGATGATTTGGTGATGCATTGTGTAGCATATAAGACTAAACTTATTTTTACTACACTAAATAAAATGCAGGTATATTAAAATGATTAAACAGCTTTTCTGGTCTATTTGTCAGAGAGGATGCTGTAGGTAACATTTTTGGTAGATGGTGAGCGACAAACTCTATTTCATCTTTATGATGATTCGGTATTTCACCATGTTTCCGGTACTAACTCAATTTTATGCAAGATCTCCGATATTGATTAACTTTAATTTTATGCAGGGTTCGCTCTGATCCTGAGCTGCCTCCGATTTCTACAATACTCCTAGAATATGACAGCGTAGTTGGTAAACATTTGGAGAATATTCAATTTTCTTCTGCTTTCATGTCATGAAGCAGCTACATAATTGTACAAAAAGAACACTTACAACGGGCTAGCACCTCACGAAGTGAGGTGTAGCTTTCCTAGTATATAATAATGTGATGTTGAAATTAAGGGAGATTGGGGTGGGGAATGGGGATGATCATAAATACCACCGACGGTGTCTGGAGCCCAATGAACAAAGCCCATTTGTCTCAACATAGGCCCGGCCCATGCAAACTCACATCTTAGCGAAAGCAAGGGTGACATTCTTTTCTAGTGAAAATATGCCGTAAGAGTTGATAGCCATAGATGGTAACATCCTTTCCTGATACGCTGTAAGAGCTGAGAGCAAGGGTGACATCCTTTCTAGCAAAGATACGCGGTAAGAGCCGATAGGCCATAGACAGTGACATCCTTTCCAGCGATGACATGCGGTAAGAGCCCATAGGCAATAGAAGGACAAGGCAAAGGTGATGTTGGAAGGCAAAAGCTCCTGTGCGCCCGGGGACACGGAAAGATGCTCCGTGTCCCCATGTGAACACAACCCTCCCCTCCAATCATATTTAAACCTATGTATTGTTAGGGGTTTAAATTGTAAAGGGGCATGAAAATTGTAAAGGCGCACGGAATGTGTTCCGTGCGCCCGGGTGCACAAGAGCCTCACTCATGTTGGAACTCTATTTTTCCAAAAGCTGTTCACTCTTCCGGATTTTATGAGAAAGAATATTGAGGCTTTTCACTTCTTTATAACACGAGTTAATAATATAAATGTGCTAAGTTTAAGAGATGCTTAGAATTTCAAAAGATAACAAATAGTAAATGATAAATAATAATTAGTCTAATAAACTTACAAATTATTTGAATAATTAAGAGGGTTTTAAAGGTAAATACCAAATTAAAATAGGGATAGAATAGAAAGAAAAAAAATCAGATTGCTGCAGGGAAGCCACCTTTCCTAGGATCACTGATAGCCGTGAGTATACCATGGAGCACATCATTGTTAATCATTTTCCGGCCTAAATCCAGAGTGGTTGTAAGGTTTTGAACCACTAGCTGGCAAATTGCTCCCCCAGCTTTAGCCCGCAGTTGATGTCCCCTATCACTCAAGAACTCCTTCCTCTCTTTGGAAACCTCGATGTGATCTCCATCCACCACAGTCCAGTTCTCGTACGACACTACATTTGGAACTAGCTGCACACATTGGATACAAAATCATTCTCTTGTTAAGGCCGTTTAAATTATTCGAGGAAGGACTCAATTGTACCAAACCAAGACTTAAGTACCCTCTTAAGGAATCACAATGGAAGGCTAAGGTCGTGACTCGTGTCATCCTCCATTTCACGTTAAACATGTAAAGAGTGTTGGAATGGTAGCTGAGCAACAAAGGACTAAAGAGGGTACTCAAGTCTTTGTCTTCAAAGTTGGGGATGGAAATATGATTTCCTTTCCAAAATAGGCTAAAAGACCACATTTTTAATATACTTTTCGATTCTGAAGTACCCTGTGATATACTCTTGCACTCTGAACAGCTGCTAAAGGTTCCATAGCCAACAAAAAATGGTTAATGAAAACCTGAAACACTGCAGGAATAATGTCTAAACCACCGCTTGCACCAATGACCCCGACTAACTGGTTGTCCTACAAAGTATACGAGGAAATGATTAATGAAATGCAACAGATTAGCATTTGAATGTCGGAAGCTTGTCCTTTATTAAATAGATCATCATACTAGAAACATCTTTACCAAAAGACATATTCTGCTCATTACATTATACAGTTTTATAAATTAAAAATAAATAAAATAATGGTACCTTTAGGACTACAATTGGGGTCATGGATGATAAGGGTCTTTTATTCGGTTTGATGAAGTTAGTTGGAGAAGGGGGAAGCTTATCATGTGATATGTCAGTTGGAATCGAGAAATCGTCCATTTCATTGTTAAGAACAATGCCAGTGGAAGGGGAGAGAACACCAGCTCCAAATTGTGAATTCACAGTGGTTGTCATTGATACAGCATTTCGATCTGAATCTACAATGCAAAAATGACTAGTTCCGTGATCCATTAACTGGCTCCACCTGCAAGGGTAAATAACTTTTAGGCGATGTTCAGATTGAAGAAGATTACACGAGTATTTCAAATGACAGCACATCGATTGAACTTCACAATCAAATACACTAAAATCACTTTAAACAGTTCAAAATGAATGACAGAATTTAGGAGGTGCTTGGTTGGGTGCATTGGATCATAAGGAATGGTAATGGAATTAAATAATATGTTTGATGGGTGGGGAATGGAATGATATCCCAAAAGCAAGAAATAAAGCATTCCTCCCAAATATGAGATGGGTTTGATAATTTACCCTAACAAATACATACTTTTCCATTCTCTTTCCCATTCATTTGAATCTACAAAACAGCCCCTCATCCACCAAAATTATAATGATTTTGAATCCATTCTTCTATTATTCAATTGAAATGCAAATGTATGGTAAAATTGGAATTAAAATTATAATATTGTAAGGATATTGAAAAGTAAACCTTTGCATATAATATTCAGGAGGGAATGTGGTGTTGTCAAATATCCTCTCTCGAATGCTCTTTGCAAAAGAAGGGGATAGCATGTCAGACACAGTTTTACCGACATTTTCAAAATCCGGATCCCCAAGATTCATTCGTATGGCAAACATATGTTTCAGAGCTTCAATCAAACGATGCAAGCCTAGAGGACCTTTTGAAGCATCTGCACCCTTATAGCCATCTAAAATGTTCAGAATCTGCAACTCAATAATGAGCAAATGTAAGTCAATATACACTGAAATGCTTCACTATTGTATTAGACAAGCGCAATAGGAAATGATCAATTAATATCTGATAAGTTTCAATACATTAGTTACCCTCTATAATGTCAGAAGCTATGACTAATCAATAAGAAAATGTCAATAGATACACTGAAATGCCAACGCATCGGACACAATTATTTTCACTTTCCATTATCTGAATCCATGCAAGTGTAAAGATACCACATAAAATTAGTATGTTTTAGAACACCCACCAAAGAAAGTCCGACTATTCCAGTTGATGGAGGTGGCATTCCTAGTATCTCATACCCCATAACATTAACAGAGAGAGCATTTGTCACTCTCACTTTATAGTTTCTCAAATCCTCCATGGTCAAGATTCCACCTGCTTTTCTCACATCCTTAATCAATTGTTCACCAACATTTCCATTATAGAAGGCTTGAGGTCCCTGCTCTGCCACTGCATGCAAGCTGCTTCCAAGCTCTGGATTAAAGCATGTATCACCAGCTTTTAGCAATTTACCATTTGGTGCATAAACATCTCGCAAGCCAGGATCATTCATTATCTTTCCAGCTTGTTTGGCGATACATTTTCCTACATATGGACTGACTACAAATCCATCTTTGGCAAGTTTAATGGCAGGCTCAAACAAAGTCCTCCAAGGCAACTTCCCAAATTTCAACCAAGCATCATAAAGCCCGGCTATTTCACCGGGAACACCCATTGATAATGCTCCCTTAGACTTGGCTTCTGCATTGTGTTCATACATGTTCTACATTAAGAAAACATACGGCAATATAAGGAGTGTGAAATTGAGTCAAACAAACTATCTCAACAAAATAACCCAATTATCATATTCAAAAATAACAAGAACAACAAACTAACCTCACTACGTGTGTAGATATATGGATTACACCTTGTCATTATGCTCCCTCGAGACAAATTCTCATTTATATTTAGTATATATTATATCTTTTATTCACAGACCCTTTTTGAGAGTTTTTAGGCATTCCTCATTCCCCTTGTAATGAACTCAACTTTTATGCTTTCCACATGTCATGTTGAAGCATCAAGTAATCAGTCCAATTTACATGTTTAAACCATCCTAAGAAAATTTCTCAGATTTTCTCATATATTGAAGCTACCCCTAGCTTTCTTTCTATTTAAGTAGTCCAATCTCCAAGAATGATACATTTTCTAATAAGTCTTCTTGTTTCAAAGTCCTAAAAAATTGACAAGTTTGACACAATGAAAAACCATGGACCTGTGAAGCAGCTGAGGGAGCAGTTTCCCTCATGTCAATTGCAAGGGCACCGGTAACTGATGAAGATCGAACAACCATATATGCCCCTCCTCCTATCCCACTCGACATCGGACCAACTACACCAACACACAATGCAGTTGCAATAGCAGCATCAACAGCATGGCCACCTTTTTCGAGGAATAAGAGACCAATTTCAGAGCATCGGCTATCATCAGCAGCAACAACAGCCTGCTTTGACTCAACAACATAGCTGTTGCTAATATGCAATCTTTCATTTGAGATGGGATCATGGTTCTCCTCCCATAAGTTCAAGCTTACTTTTATTGCCAGGCCTGGAAACAAATTTACCACTTATAAGCCATGAATCTTGGTATTCTATTAATAGCATAACAAGAATATGCACTGAATTGTGAGGAAAAATGGTAAACCAATTTCGATTATGTTCATACACAGTGGACAAATAATGAATAAAAAAAATTTTAAAAAAAATCATCAATTACAATTTGGGGAGATACAGAAAGTTAAAGATTTCACTAGGGATTCAAGAACGTGATCAAAACAACCTAATTCAGTTCTCCACATGTAAAAGGAACAAAGAGTAGGAAGATAAGATCAAGGAAAGGAAGTGAGAAGAAAATCAGAGAAGAAATCTCACATAGTACGGCAATAAGTAGAAGAATGAAGCAGAGAGTTTTTCTATGGCGAGTGGAGTTGGCATCATTGCCCAGAAGTGAAGATTCTAAGCCCTGTTGCCCCATTAGTCAACTTCTCTCTCTCTACTGTGAGAGAGAGTGTGCAGAGGGTGTCTCTGTGCTGATTTTTCGGGTGTTGGCACTGTTTGCGTCTTGATTCAATTTCCAATATATTAAATTAAATAAATGAATTATCAAAGGCAAAAGAACGAGGACGCTAAACAATCTTATTTGTTTTTTTTATGGATTAAATAATACTCTCTTAGTCCAATTCTAAGGTATCCATTTGTCTTTTGTACGTGGATTAAGGAGTATTATTATTATTATATGTAAAGTGGGTAGTTGTATTAGAGGGAAGTGATAGGCATATTGTGTACTTTTTTACTAAATAGGGGAAATGGATACCTTTGAAGCGGACGCTAAAAATAGTTTCAAAAATAGTAAAATTGATACCTTATAAGCGGGCGAGTATTTTTTTTAGTTTGGTATTTTTAGGTAATAAATAAATTATAAAGTAAGTTAAATATAAATTATAAAGTAAGTTGGGTTGTAAATGGATAATAATTTTGAAAGGCTAATACTACTGTGCACCTGGGTGCACCCCATGATACGGTGCACCCACTTTTAGATCGTATACAATTATGAACAAAAACATATAAAATTATGAACAAAAATATATACAATTTGTTTGTTAGTTTTTTTAATAGAAAATTGAGTGTAAAAAAATATACAATTATTAAAAAATATGTATACATTATTGAATAAAAAGTTATACACATATGGATGATAGTTTTTTTAATGAAAAACTGAGTGTGAAAAAATTATACAATTATTAAGAAATATGTATACAAAATAGAATAACATGTATACAAAATAGAATAAAAAGTTATACATATATGGGTGCACCGAATATCAACTCATTTTGAAATTAAAATGTGTTATGAGGTAATTAATTTGTGTGTATTTCCTTATTTGGGGTGTGTATTTCCTTATTTGGGGTGTGAAATTATTTTTGGGACGGATAAAAATAAAAAATATTATATCCTTAACTATTTGTATGCTCGGATAGTCGGATATACAAGAGACCAACTCTTAAATAGTTTAAGAGCATAACATTTTGTTTTAAATATATACTTTAATTCGTAAGGGTATTATGTTTTCAATACAAGTGTCGATTGAAATATTAATACTATTAATTAATATTGAGTAAGAAAAAAAATCCTAATCCATATATTAAATTGAATTAAAATATATTAAATGAAGAGAGAGACTTTGGTGGAACCGGATCTTACATCTCTCTATATGGATTAAAACGCGAAAATCTGGGTTTCTTAGAAAGATCCCCAAATTGAATCGTTGATCCCCGCGTGTCGGCCGCCATCTCCGTATTTCCCTCTCACAAACGCTCCAACTCCGCAAGCTGCAAATCATTCACCCAAATTTCGAACGAGTTCCAACCTCCGCCACTCACTTATCGCAGCAGTTTCGCCTATTCTTTCACATCTACAGACACAACAATTATGTTTGAGGCTCGTACTGTAGATAGGGATGGCAGCGGGTAGGGTACCCGAATCCATATCCGATAAAAATACTACTACCTGTATCAGTCCCATTACCGTTTAAAATACTACTTGCAATACCCGTATCCGTCCTGTACCTGATTGTTCCTACCCGTGGGTACCCAAACCCGTCAAGCTTTTTTTTAATCTAAAATATTAAATTTCAAGTCTCAAACATTTAAATAAATGTGTTTACAACATTAAACATTCTTAATCTCAACCTTAAACAATAATTAAAACATGAAATAAAATTACCACACAAGTTTTAAGATTTTCGATTCAAACTTCAAATAACATACAAATAAAATAAAATAGTGGGTTAGACTTATGATTTGTATATTTATTTAAATATTGAAACATGCATATAACAAGAATTACTTGTGTCTAAACGGTGAAGAGTTTTTTTTAATATGAGGTTAAGTGTTCAAACCCTTTATAAAACACATACATATAAGTATTAAATGGGACGGGTATATACGGGTACCCGCTACCCTTATCCGATTATTTATTCGGGTAACGGGTATCTGAGGGGGGTGAATCCGAACCCTACTCGAACCTAATGGTAATTTTTATTTTTTTTCAAATTCATCCCAAATCCGATTATAGGTACCCGAACCCGTCCCATTAGGGTTTGGTCGGGTCGGGTACCCGAAAAAATCGTGAAACTGCCATCCCTAACTGTAGAGGATAGTGCATGGCCTACACCGTTGTAATTCTCTCTTACTCGCTCTGCTTTTTAGTTTTACTGTAAACGTGAATTTTAGGTGTGATTTTCCATGGGATTTCTTCTCCTGTCTCGTGGGCAGATTGTTTATTGTTCTTCTCCTATCTCACCGGCAGATTTTGTTTCTAAGTGGATTCATATAATTCTTCTCATAATTTTGAGAGATCGAAGCATAATTCCTCATTTTCGTCGTTATTCTTTGCTTCCTCTGCTCAAATCTTTTTCTACATCATCCTCCTCAAAATGAGTTGTTCAATTTTGGCCTTCGACAATTACAAACCCGTGTTCTCCAGTTTAGGTGATGAAGATTGAACAACTCTTTTTTTATTCATATATGTATGTATGATTGTTTCTACTTGGATTCATGAATAAAAGGGTATTTGTTATCCATTCAATATTCCAACCCTAAGGAAGTAATAATTAGTCTATTCAATGTTAAGGCATGTGGTTTGTTTACAGTTTAAGACTAATGAAGAGCAATTACTATAATGTTTGCAATTGAATGCCTTTATTACATAGCTTTTTTTCATTTGTTCAAGTGAAGAGGGAAGAGATAGGAGGAATTTATGCCTATGTAATGTTATAGAGAAAACTATATTTTTTTCACAAGATTTATCTTATTGTTGCCCTTATTATACTGGTTATTCTGAATTCCCTTATTTTGAGCCATGAATTGCTATCTTAGTTTCATAAATTTGTAATTTTTAACCATTGTAGATTGGTTTGTGGACATTGTGTGATCATGCTGCAAGAGAAAGTTTGAGAGTAGCATTGAGTTGATTGAAATCATGGATGAATGGACCATTGAAATGATATCCTATTTCACGGAGAAAGAATTGTTAGCTGCTGGTATAAAGTGATGATGAGCTAATGGGAATTCTTTGTGTTCTTTGTGACCTGACAATTTTTAGTTCATTCAATGGCTAATCAATTTGGATTATTGCGAGCACAATAGAAATACGTATGTGATTTGTTCAAATATTGTATCTTAATGGAAACTTTAAGCATTTTCAAATTGGATTCATGATGTATTATATATTCAAATTTTCAAGTTGGATTCATGATGTATTGTATATTCGAAGAGTATTTGCATTCAAGTTTTAGTTGTATATAGCAGGTCAAATACATTGCACAGAAGGACAAATAATGTTCAGAGATGCTATTATGTCTCTAAAGATATAAATCTTCCATTTTCACCCAGCCCATTTGATTAGGTCGTTCAACCACATAAAAAAGAAAAAAACTGCTTTCTAGCCACAATAAAGAATTTGTTTTGTGGAGGTGATGCTCGGACATCATGTGCTTAATTACTAACCCGGGTTTTGAAGAGTGATCTAATTAATTTCAAAGAGTGACCTAATTAATTTAAAATAACCTATGCATATCCAGAGTCTCAAATCAAAGAGTGGTCAATTAATTTTATAAAGTAATGATGACATACAATTTTTTATTAACTATAAATTACTTAACCCAATTTATTATAGAGAGTAACCCAATAAATAGAAAAGATTATTCATTATAAATTACTTTATTTTTAGAGTAACCCAATTTATTATAAAGAGTCACCCAGTTAATAGAAAAGAGTAACGTAAAAGATTTTATTCACTATAAATTGCTTTATTTTTAGAGTAACTAAAGTTTATTATTCACTATAAATTTATTTTTAGGGATTCATGGACAAAAGAATACTAAACCCTTTCTTTGTCATGCGATTATAACCAGATTAAACATATAATCACTTAAGCCCTTTCTTTATGCTATCAATACGACAATCAACACACGTATGGTTCAAACCCAATCTAACGTCTCACGTTTCACCACGAAACCAACGCTCTGATACCAATTGATGGCTATTGGATTGTTTGGCTCAGCGTGATCCATTAGGAAAATAAGTAAACAATTACAGCGGATGTAAAATAAAAGTTTACCTTTCTTCTGGGTTGATGTAGAGGATGAACAGCAGTCAACCACCTCTCGATCTTTTGTTGTATGTCCCAAGTCGAATCCTGATGTTGTGTGGGCAATAATCTGTAGGATTCTCTCAATCTGCTTCTCTACTTATCTCACGTCAAAAACGGCGCAGAGTGTTAGGTTTCCAGAAGTTGAGATGACTTATATATTGGGCTACAACAGGGACCAGGAGGAGAAATTGAATTGGGCCTCAATTGGATTTAATTAACCAAGCTTAGCCCAAAGCTTATAATTAAATCGAATAATAATAATATAGTCCACTAAAATATTATTACTGCACTACCCATCCAATCCCAAAATTATATTCTGGGCTCCTTCTTATTATGAGCCCGAAAATCTCCCCATGTTTAAGATATACAATGCCCATTAATTAATTAAGTTACTGACAACTCAAATTAATTAATATCTCATCCGAGAGTAGTACCACTCAACCTTATTATCATGCCGGAATTAATCTACTTGCAAGATTTACATGATAAACCTTATGAGCTCCTTAAGGGGACATTATCAACATATGTCGGATATGGATTCCTTCTACAATCAACAACATACCATAGAGACATCACTACTTCCCAACTCACCGAGTTTGTTGATTTAATACATGTAAATCTCACCAATTGATGAATCAAAGAAATATATACTGCCTTACGTATCGAGGTTATTGTATAGGGATTAAGAGCACGAACATCCATTATAACTGAGATCAAGTTCTCCTATATAGACAGTACAAGTTGAACGATCTCAAGCGGTCCTGCTCAATACACACAAGGTGCACTAATGTGATTCTATAGTCAAGACAAACTAATACCAAATCACACTACAACATCCCGATAGATAGTCCCCGTCTATCTCAGTTGTGAGCATCTATTTATACTTTATAAGGAAAACCGATAATATGATCTTCCGCGTGTTGTCGCACAACATATTATCTACAGTATAAAGTAAATGGACTATTGCATCAAACATATAATTAAATTATAAGATGCAATCATTTGATCAATGATTCTCATTTCAAATATTGTTATAACATTGTTCATACTAAAGCTAGACTTTTAGTATACAATCTAACAATCTCCCACTTATACTAAAAGACTATACTGTCATGTCTTCTGCCATACATCTGATTCTCACTCCCACCACACGACCATTAAAAGCTCTCGCCTTAAGGTCCTTGTAAATGAATTTACTAGGTCATCATCCGATGCAATCTAGGTGACAACAACCTTCCCCTCATTATACGATTTCTCGTAACAAGTGATACTCGCGCTCCATGTGTTTAATTGCCTTATGGACTCGTGATTCCTTCAAGTTTGCAACTGCACTAATATCATCAATATAAATTGTGATAACCTTGGGCAAACTTAGAAACACTTCAAAGTCCATTATGAAGTTTCTAGAGTCATATAGATACTTTGGCTGCCTCATAGGCTCCAATTTATCATCTTTCCATAATGGAGTCCGGAATCTGAAATATATTTCTATATAACACTCCTCCACATTATGACTCTACTTCCTAAAATTAAACACATAACCTTGGAGGTGGATTTACTGCCTTCCCTATCTGATATGAAAAAAAACCGAATCTACGTAACTCATAAGAAGCAGTGAATCTGTCCAGTAAGCCCACATATAATTTATAGTCCTTTTCAGGTACTTCAAAATTATGTGTTACCACAGTTCAACATTCTTATTTTGGGTTACCTTTGATACCCACTGTCTATGCCATTAGCAATACAGTTATCCATTTTCGTGCATAGCATTCCTTAGATTAAGCTTTCTTATTCGCCGAAGCATAAGGAACCGCTTTCATCATCTTTATCTTCTTTTTATGTCTCAAGACACATTCACTTGGATAAATTCACATGCTAAACGAGTTTGGATTGTATCAATTTACAAAACTTGAGATAAGCATAACATCCTTTCTTGTGATCCGAATTACCGTGATCAAAAGGATATATTTTACTTTTCTTAAGTCCTTCATATCATACAGCTTTATCAATCATACCCATACGCCCGACAATACTTTTTATTGTCTCCAATGAGCAAGATACCATCTGCGTATAGTACAAGAAATACCACCACGTTTCTGTCACTCTTTACAATACACAAGGCATATCCACTCATTGAATAAATCCATATCTTTGGATTTCCTCATCAAAATGGATGTTTTATGATCTTGAAGCTTGGTTTAGTCCATGGATGGACACCTTTAAGCTTACTATTAAAATGCTCTTAGCCCTTTTGCAATGAATTACTTTGATTGCTTCACATAGATGTTTTCCTCAAGACTTCCAATCAAGAAAGCTGTCTTGATATCTATTTGTTGTTCCTCATAATTCAATATGAGCAGCAATAAATAAAAGAATCCGGATCAACATAAGCATAGCTACCAGCGAACATGTTTTCTCATAATCGAACCATTTCTTTCTGAGTACACCTTTTCGCAACAAGCTTTGCTTCCAAGGTTTTCACCTTACCGTATGATCCTCTTTTATTTTCTATGACTACTTGCAATGACTTTTACACTATTTAGTGGTCCTACAAACTCCCAGACTTAATTTAGAGTCCGTAGATCCTATTTCAACATTCATTGCATCTTACTAAGATTTCGTATTTTAATCTTGTAGTGCTACGTCATATCCGTGGGACAATACCATGTTTACTAGGGACCAAGTCTCACGACTCTCCTAAAATATATATTTTATGGGTTGTCAAACAACCCTCCCACTACGATAAAGTACTACACATAATTGTGTATCAGCCTTGATACGCGATGCAGTTTATCTTGTGGTATATCCTCTTGTACACTTGGTACTAATACTTAGTGTTTTCCCTCTCACTTCCATTAGATCATTTTATACATGGATTTGTGATTTATTACATAGTCCTTTTCTTAAAAATTCAGTGTTTGTGTTAACAGTCACCCTTCGATCTTTTGGACTAAATGAATCACCCTCAATTTTTCTAGGATATCCCACAAACAGACAAAAGTTTTACGAATTACTGTTTCTAAGGCATATCCATAAAATGAATTTAATTATTCCAAATAATTCATCATCTATCTAAACATCACCATAAGAGTCTTATTCCTTCTTTCCGCCACACCATTCAGCTGGGGTATGCCTGGTGTAGACTACTTGAGATTTAATCTCAACCTCTGATTAATAGCTCCTAACTATCCTAAGAGGTACTCGCCATAAATCATAATAACTTAATATATTTTCCATGATGATTCACTGTACCAGCCTTGCAATTCTTGAATTAATCAAAGAACTTAGACATGCAGCGCATCAAATAAATATATCGGTATCTAGAATAATCTTCGAATATTTATAACCACCTCTCGCCTGGATAATATTAGGTCCACTTGAATCAGAATGAAATAATTCCAACATATATATCTTTGGCTCTACACCCCACAACCTTAAAAAGGCAGTTAATCATTTTTACTTCCAAGCAAGACTCGCAAGTCTGATAGTTTCCACTTCAGATAAACCTAATGGTCCATCGGCTATCAACTTTTGAATCCTACTCAAGTAAAATGAATTAGTCTTAGAAGCCAAATGTATGTTTAGTTCATCTCCGAAGGTTTCTTTCTCTTACTAATATTAGAAGATGGATTATTAATTACTATTTGTTGCATCTGTGGGATGTACATGATTTAAGAGTATATATATTATCCACCAACGTACTATAACAGATTATAGTCCCATTCCTCATCACTATGACCATATCATTAGAATGAAATGAAGTATCCATCCGTTAATGCATAGAAACCGAAATCAAATTCTTTCTATGAAAACGTACGTAAAGACAATTTCTCATAATCAATCGTTTATTCCTATTATAAGATAAATAAACAACTTCCACTGCAAAAGCCACTTCCTTCGTAGTTTTACCCAAGTCATAAAAATCTTATCCTTACTTAGTGATAAACATTTAGTGATTCCAGTATCTACACACTTTGTGTCAGTAATTGCCATCACTAATCATGTTTAACCAACTAGTGAATACGATATTAAACTTGTTCACATTATGATGAAAATGGCTTTCCTTTGCCACATGTATTGTCAGAAGTTTCCCACCATATACATCCTCTCGTAATTCAGGTGGAACTTACTCAAAACATCTAGGCAATTATGGAGAATAAAATTGACTTAGGTTTTCCCTCCAACTTCTATTCCATGTATTTCCAATTCATTCATCAAATTCTATCATGACCTACCGCCTTTTAAATTACTCAAGTATCCGAAAAGTTACATGAGACCACTATATTTCTATGAACCTCTCATCTCTTCACTAGAGACTTTAATAGGCATCATGAGACGTCCTTTGTGAGAACACACATGTATTTTCTTAAGCAGTAAAATTCAAAACCAAGATTCTTTTCTAATCATCTAATTTGGACAAGTAAATATAATTTTTTTAGTTAACAATTAGTGAAATAAAACCAAATTCAGAGAATCACAAATAAATATGCCGATCAAATCTTCGAATTTTATCCTTTTATATTGATTCCCTCAAAACAATATAAAAATAAAATTCACCGACATCTCAAGCACCGTGAGTCTGCAAGCCACGTTAGTGTGGACGTTTACAAACCCGAATATTTACAAGAGAAGATTTTACCCATTAATTTCATTTGTCAACCTAACCTCATGACAAAATAATTAATAGTCGATTCCTCTTTAGACATGTAAATAATAGCAGTGACTCTGTTGGGGAGGATACTAATTATTCACACCTAAGTGTGCACCATTATTTGATCCCAAGTCCATTGCGCAAGCTTATGTGCTTTACAGTTGGAGAAGTACACACGCGCTAGTATAACTTCCTACAATCATCAATTATAAGTTTGTACCAGTGAACCGCATACAAACTCATCCGTTAGGGAGGAAGGTCTATGCCAACAAGCAAGTTTATGTGCCACATTACAAACAATAATTATTTAATGAAGTCTGTACCAGTGATCCATGAATAAACTCATCCGTTAGGGAGGAAGGCCTATTGTCAACACGCAAGTTTACTCACATCACTTACAAACTAATAATGGAGGCTGCGGGAATTAATTACCAATCCCCTCTCCCACTTAGTTATTTAACATCGAGGGTTTTTAACATGCATATAATATTTTATTAATAAAATATACATCTTAGCATGCTTCTATTTCAATTAATTTAAAAAATTAAATCACATAGAACATGTCATATATATAACAATTAATTGTCAAATAAAAATAATTAAAACAATTATATTTAAGGAATTAATTGCATAATTAGTGGATCAATTAAATGGTCCCAAGAGCAACAAATAAGCACAAAATGAGCAGCAGACTAAATAATTAATCAAGCCCATTAATAAATTAATCAAGCCCATTAACCCTGCCCTTTACTTGGCCCAACACCAATCCCACAATTAATAGAATGAGCCCATTAATTAACTTGTGAAAATTGAGCCCACTAAACCCACTAGAACAAAATGAGCAGCCTAATAATCCACAAAAATTAGGCCCAAATACAAACAGGAGAATGGAGCCTATCTGACCCACTTCTATAACCGCCAACGTATGAAGAGATTCAGCCCTGCCCTTTTCACCAGCCGCAATCCGATACCACAAGGCAGCTGTCACGCAAAGCATTCACCGGCGCCGCTGTTCTCGGCGATTGTCCCGTCAGGCCGCCGGAGTCACGCCGCCAGCCCACTGCCGTGCAAGCTCTCCCAGCAGCACCCGCCTGCCACAACAGCGCCAGTAACCACGTAGACTGGCTTTTGAAGGACTCGCCCGATTGCAGCCTTCCAGGTAGGTTTCCGCCTTTCGCCGCCCTGTTGTCTTTCACCAGACGCCACCATTGACATCTCCGTCAATAGTCCAGTGCCACACACCATGCCTCCAGCCCCATCTTGTTTCATCACAGACTCGCCTGGAAAGTGCAGTGTACTCAATTGGAATCTCAATGGACTCGCTTGGAATTTACAACAGTGACTCAGGTCTTCGACTAGAAAGTTGTAGAGACCCAATCATAAGTGGCTTCTGAATCAATCGGGACATCCAGTTGACTCCCAGAACACCCGCCTGTCTTTGCCATCGCTGTACGCCTCGCCAGATGCACCGGTCAGTGACAGTCACAGCCGCCAGGTCACGATGGGCGTCGCCAAGACTCGCCACGAACTACGCTCTTCCACCAGGAAGTTTCGTTAACATCGCCGTCCTCCGCAGCAGGTGGTTTCGAGTCGACAAAGTGCTACCTCCGATTGACAGCATCGTCGTGTTTGTTCAGCAACACGTCGGTCTCCTCGATATGATCTGCTCGCTATTTTGCTTTCAGAATAGGCGCGACAAACACTCTCTCGTGTGTGTATTGTTTAGTCTTCAGCCCATGATCGCGACCCACTTCCTCCTCCAGTCGCTCATGGTGCAAGTGTGCGTGTGATTCTTTCATTGTTCGATTAACAACAATAATACACAACAAATAGGGATTCATGGATAAAAGGATATTAAACCCTTTCTTTGTCATGCGATTATAACCAGATTAAACATATAATCACTTAAGCCCTTTCTTCATGCTATCAATACGACAATCAACACACGTATGGTTCAAACCTAACCTAACGTCTCACGTTTCACCACGAAACCAACGCTCTGATACCAATTGATGGCTGTTGGATCATTTGGCTCAGCATGATCCGTTAGGAAAATAAGTAAACAATTACAGCGGAAGCAAAATAAAAGTTTACCTTTCTTCTGGGTTGATGTAAAGGATGAACAACAGTCAACCACCTCTCGATCTTCTGCTGTATGTCCCAAGTCGAATCCTGATTTTGTGTGGGCAACAATCTATAGGATTCTCTCAATCTGCTTCTCTCCTTATCTCACGTAAAAAATGGCACAGAGTGTTAGGTTTTCAGAAGCTGAGATGACTTATATATTGGGCTACAACAGGGACCAGGAGGAGAAATTGGATTGGGCCTCAATTAGATTTAATTAACCAAGCTTAGCCCAAAGCTTATAATTAAATCCAATAATAATAATATAGTCCACTAAAATATTATTATTGCACTACCTATCCAATCCCAAAATTATGTTCTGGGCTCCTACTTATTATGAGCCCGAAAATCTTCCCATGTTTAAGATATACAATGCTCATTAATTAATTAAGTTACTGACAACTCAAATTAATTAATATCTCATCCGAGAGTAGTACCACTCAACCTTATTATCATGTCGGAATTAATCTACTTGCAAGATTTACATGATAAACCTTATGAGCTCCTCAAGGGGACATTATCAACCTATGTCGGACATGGATTCCTTCTACAATCAACAGCACACTATAGAGACAGCACTACTTCCCAACTCACCGAGTTTGTTGATTTAATACATGTAAATCTCACCAATTGATGAATCAAAGAAATATATACTGCCTTACGTGTCGAGATTATTGTATAGGGATTAAGAGCACGAACATCCATAATAACTGAGATCAAGTTCTCTTATATAGACAGTACAAGTCGAATGATCTCAAGCGGTCCTGCTCAATACACACAAGGTGCACTAATGTGATTCTATAGTCAAGACAAACTAATACCAAATCACACTACAACTATCCCAATAGATAGTCCCCGTCTATTTTGGTTGTGAGCATCTGTTTATACTTTATAAGAAAAACTGGTAATATGATCTTTCGCGTATTGTCGCACAACATATTATCTACAGTATAAAATAAATGGACTATTGCATCAAACATATAATTAAATTATAAGATTCAAATATTTGATCAATGATTCTCATTTCAAATATTGTTATAACATTGTTCATACTAAAGCTAGACTTTTAGTATACAATCCAACAAGGTTTTTATTGTTGGGAGAGGCTGGAGGTTTTTTGGGAGATTTTTATTTCACTACCTAGGTTTTTAGAAAATAAGGGAGAGTGGGAAAGAAGAAAGTGGTAGACACTACCCAACAGCATGGTATGTGCCATGCACGCGCGCGTGAAAGCATAAAAGTGGCGGGGCCTATTGTGCAGGCTTGTTCCCAAAGCTTCTCTTTTTTTTAAATCCACATAATTAAAAAAGCAGTTGGAGAGAACTTGGGCAAGCCTGTTTTGATTTTTGAATTCTGTTTAGTTTTTTTATTTTTTTTAAATAGACAAAATTCAATCTGACAATTCAATGTCACAATAAATATTAACGGTGATACCCGTTAAATTCTAGCGGTTGTTTCTTTTATTTTTTTTAAATTTTTTTTATATTAAATTCTCACTATAAATATAACTTCCAATCCATTTTTTCCTACATTATCTTCTATTCTCCATTTCAATCTTATATTTTATAACTCAACATATATCTTTTCATTCATATAAAAAATGGATAGAGATCCATGGATGTATTTTCGGTTAAACTCTTCAAACTTCGGAGAAAATTCAACGCCCCCAAATGAGAATTTTCGTCCACGTGCCAACTTTTATCCCCAAAATCTAAAATTTTCAACTAATCCTCTGACAAATTTTTTGAGTATTTATCCACCCCAAAATTTTCCAGCTAATTTTTCAAATTTTTCAGAAGGTAGTCTCCCTCAACTCAATTCTTCTAATTCGTATAGCGTACTATTTTTCATGTATCCAAATCCTTATATGTCTTCTCATCCTCAAAATAGATTTCGTCTGCCAATTGGCACAAATATATCGGATACAGACAGAGACAAAGACTCTGCATCTCCGAACTCTCAGTATTTGTCTTTCTCGTCTCAATTCTCTCTAACAGGACTGGAGCGGGTAATTCTCGCTGGAGATTTTGAGGACACCGAAGATCCACCAAAGGCTCTCGCTCTAAAAGGAATCTTTATTCTTTTGATGAAAATGCTATTCTCGCAAGTTGTTGGGTCTATATCAGCATGGACCCTGTGGTCGGAAATGATAAAAAATCGGAACAAATGTGGATTTGGATCGCCAAGACATACAACGCTAACCGTTCAGGAGACATGATATATAGAACTCCTGATAAATTGAAGTCACATTACTAGCACTACAGAAACAAGTGAAGAGATTTAATTCTTGCTACAATCAGGAGAAAAAGACATGGGAGAGTGGGTGCAGTAATGCTGATATTGAAGACAAGGCTAAGGTTCAATTTAAAGTGAAATATGTGGTTAATGTTTTACAAATCAAAGCATGGAAAGTATTGAAAGACAGTCCGAAGTTTTGTTTATCCAGATTATGTTGTTTGTGGTTCAAAAAAGACCAAGGTCTCATCGACATGAAAGTATACGATATCTTCAAACACTGAATCGGAAGCTGCCACTGACGACAGTGAGGAGCCCCTCGCCCAATTGGGAGGAATGCGGCAAGGCGAGCCAGGAAGGGTAAAAGAAAAGCAACTGCATTGGTAGGAGAAAGTGACAGAGCTCTTGAGAAAAGGCTTAAGAACTTGGAAGAGCAGCTCAAGACAAAGAACGAAGGAATTACTAAGATTACTAGACATAAAGATTATAAGATACTCATGAAAGATACCTCGAATATGACAGAGGATCAACTACGTATCCATCTCCACGCTGTGGATCTAATCAAGAAAGAATGGGGGTTGTAAATTTGAAGAATTAGTCATTGTATTTTTTAGCATTGTAATGTTAGTTAATGTATTTAGTATCGTATGAAAACTCATCAATGTATTTCTTTTCGTTTTGAAAACTAGCCATTGTGAAACTATCCGTTGTGAAACTATCCATTGTGAAACTAGCCGTTGTAAAACTAGCCATTATAAACTAGCCGTTATGGAACTCTACTCTATTTAAAGGATGTAATTGGATTTTTGGAACTCCTACCTGAGACCAATACACTCATAGAAACTCTTTATCCTTCCATTTCTTTCATTCTCTCAAACATGTCTTCTTCTTCTTCTGAAAATGATAGTTGTCTTGAGTACATGTTTGATAACACGATAGAGATGTTTTATCATCTCTTTCGTATACCGAATCGAGATGTTTTTTCATCTCTTTCGTATATCAAGAGAGTTGTTCTTGCGCATAGTTGATGCAATGGAGTCCCACGATGAGTATTTTCGGTGGAGTGTAGATGCAGTTGGGAAAAAAAGGGTTCTCTCCACTATAAAAGTGCACGGTAGCTATTCGCCAATTGATATATGGTGGACCTGCAGACCATTGGGATGAGCATCTACGTGTTGCCGAAATAACCGATGTAGAATGTCTCTTTAAGTTTTATCGGTGTGTGATCAAACTTTTTAGCGGATACCACTTGAGAAAGCCTAATGCCCTGGATTATTAATGAGAGTGAAAATAAGCGTGTTTTAGTATCCAATTTAATACCTTTTTTATGGGAATTATTGTTATATATTAGCACAAGTGTCTTATATTCAATATATGTGATAAAAAGGTGCATTTGAGGTGTTTTATTGTGTTTTAGGTAGAAAAATGATCAAAAGTGCAAAGTTGGAAGAATGCTGAAAAACACACGCTCAACTTTCATAATTTTTATGTATTTGTGTGGAGCTCAAAACTGATGGTGTGATATATGGTTGGAAAGACAAGGAAGAGAGGATCGCGTGAGCGCAAGAATTACTCAAATCGGAATTCGGACGAGGAAAGTTAGCTCAAAATCGTGAGGTCGCGCAGCTGCCGGCGAGAATTTTCGAAAATTACCTATTTCTTGGAGCACAATTAATTTTCTTATCACATAATCCTCCATGATTCACCCATATCTTTTATTACCTTAATTAATTCTCTTCTTATACCTATATATATTTTTACATCATTATTATTCATGAGAAAGGGAACCACAACACAATCATCCTATACCCCACAATGGGATCACCCCCCAACCATCATCCACATCTTTTTCTCCATCCATCTATCACTGTGAAGATTCATCTGTGGAATCAAGAAGGAGAACCAAGAGGATTTGAAGAGACGGAAGAGAGAAGGAAAGAGACTTCTACACCAAGGGTCTTCCTAATTCTTTTCTTCTACTTTCTAATTTTTCGGGCATATGGTTAAGATCTATCCAATACCCATGAACGTTCTTCGAAACATCATGGGCTAGAACCGTTTTGGTAGATCTAGGGTTTTGAAAGTTTTATGAATTAATTAAACTCTCTTGTGTGTCCTCCGTACAATACTACTTGTGGATTGATTTTATATATGATTGAGCTTTCTTAATCCATATTCACGGTCGTTTTGTGCATCTTCAATTCGTATATAGAGTCTGAATATATATCTTGATTGTAGATTGAGTGCGTTCACCGCTGAATAGGATTCCATGTTATGATTCTAAGTGAGGGGACTCCAAAGCTTCATTAGAACTATTATATATTAATGTTTATTAATTGAATTGAATTCGGATTAGTAAGCAGGATAAAGAGGGTAATTTTATAATACTTATAAAGAGAGATCATATCGGGTTAGGTTCCAGACGTGGAAAATAATTGATACTGATAGTACCTAGAAAGGGGGGTGAAATTACGTCTCTTGCTCCGAGGTTATTCACACGTGCTACACGCATATTTACTTGTGTCTATAGAGTAGATTTGCATGGTTTAGTGATGCATCCATAGTCCACAAGGCAGAGTCGGCCAGCACATGAGAGGGAAGTTAAGTAGTAAAACCGGATTACCCTAGAGCTACTTATTCTCCTACTTGATCCACTTTCGTATTCTTCTAGTGCTTTTATTTTATTTGTTATTTAAATTAAGTATTTTAGTTGTTAGATTAAATCCTCAAACTGAATTGCCTTGTCCTAATTAATTTAGTAAATAATTAAATTGATAATATGCAGTCCTTTGGGTTCGATATTCACTTGGTCGCTTGCTTAAGTTGCAACTGATATCCTTAATACTTGGGGATTAATTTTACGTGCAAAGAAAACGCGCATCAATTGTCAAAAGTTGTTACAAATGCACGAAGAAAGACACGAATTTCCTGGAATGCTGGGGATCCTTGATTGCATGTATTGGGAATGGAGGAACTGTCTGACAGCTTGGAAAGGCCAATTCACACGCGGTGACCATGGCGTTCTAACAATCATGCTCGAAGCGGTTGCCTCTGCAGATTTATGGATATGGCATGCCTACTTTGGAGCAGCAGGATCCAACAACGACATAAATGTGCTCAACCAATCTCCGTTATTTATGGATACTCTGCAAGGACGCGCTCCATATGTTAATTTCACAATCAATGGTAAGCAATATAATCAAGGATATTATCTTACTGATGGAATTTATCCAGAATGGTCTGCTTTTGTGAAAAACTTTCCATGTCCTCAAGATTCAAAGAGACAGCATTTCTAACGACTGCAAGAGGCTGCTAGGAAGGATGTTGAACGAGCCTTTGGAGTGCTTCAAGCTCGTTGGGCAATGGTTAGTAGTCCAACTTGTTTTTGGTACAAGAATAACTTGAAGGATATAATGTTAACTTGCATTATATTGCACAACATGATAATAAAAAATGAAGGAAATAAAGCGATCGATTGGTCCGACGATCCAAATGTGGCCATTCCGTCTCCACAAGTAAGTCAAGGATCAACTGGATCATTCAATGACTACGTCAGGAGAGGTGTTCAACTACGAGATAAGCAAAAATATCTCCAGCTTCGACAAGATTTAATTGAGCATGTTTGGACCCAAATCCGGAGAATAATTATCTACTCATTAAATTGGTCAGATCGAAATTTAAGTTGTTACTTTTGGAAGTTTTACTTTTGTATTTTAATGTGTGTCTTTTTTATTTGTGTTTTTATGTTTTATGTAATTCAAAAAAATAAATAATTTTTTTATTTTATAAAATTTAAATAATTGGAATATATAATTATTTATAATTTATTTGGAAATTAGATATATATAGTTGATAAATTAAATGAGAATAAAATGAAATTGAGGTGGGTCCTACGAAAAAACCTACTTTTTGGTTTTATTGTTGGAGAAGAGTTTTGTTTTGGAGGTAGCTTTTTTACTTTTGAGGTGGCGCTGACGTGGCGCACAAAAATCTATTTTTTGTTTTTTCATTGGGGAAGGCCTAACCCAAACTATACTTAGCTCCTACATACTAAAGCCCCCAAACATTAAACACATACTATCAACTTCCCCAACCCCAAACTCTCTCTTAACTTTCTCTCTCTCTTTTTTCCCAACCAAACAACAAGAAAGAAGTAGTACATAGAAGCTCAACAAGAAGCTAGCCACATGAGAGTGGTGATTGAGGGGATGGTTAATTCAGCTCTAATCTTAGTGCTTCCACAATTCATGTCCACTTTTTTGCAGGTGAAGTTGGTTAATTACTTAATTGGAAATTCATCAGAAGATAGCTAGAGAAAGATCAGTGTGCTTATTTCTTGTCTGAATCTTCCCTTGTGTATTTAATCATATATCAGTGAACTCAAAAATCAGTTGAGAAGAAGATCAAGAAGAAGTTGTTAGTTAATTATGGATCAGCTAGCTGATGAGAGTGTAAATTTACGTCTCTTTTATCTCATAATACCTTGTTTTTATTAGAATAAGACCATACATTCATGTCGGATTGCGTAGCTTATATATTTTACATGATTATGGTGCTACTAATGGGTTTTATTGAGTTTTGAAGGTTAAAATATGGTAAAAATGAAGCAGGAATGAAAACGAGAAATAAACGTGACTGAAAAGATTCAACTCGAGTTGTAACATGCAACTTGAGTTGCAACATGACTTACAACACAAGTCGAGTTAGGGTCCAAAATGTGTCCAGAATTGTCCAGAGAGCTTACTCGAGTTGCAAGGTCCAACTCGACTTGCAACTCGAGTCGAGTAGGGGGCAGAGCAGCGTCCGAAAATTATCTAGAGAGCTTACTTGAGTTGCAAGGCCTTACTCGACTTGCAACTCGAGTCGAGTTGGGTCCCAAAGGCAGTCCAGTTTCAGAGCATCGCAACACGACTTGACAGGCGAGTGCACGACTTAGCAACACGACTCGTGTAGGGTGACTTGAGTTACATTTCAACGAAACACTGGTCGTGTTGCCAACTCGAGTTGGGTACCCCAACTCGAGTTGGGTTATTTTGGTCTAAAAATTGGGATTTTTGATCCCCTGTGCGTGACAATATATAAAAATAGCCCAGCCAAGTCAGTTTTCGTGGCCCAAGATATAAAAGGGATCAAAACACCTGGAGAGAGGGACGGATCATTCACCACAGAAACATAATTCCGTAATTCACATCAAACCATCCATTCATCCATCCCATCGGTCCAGAGGAAGAATCAAGTGCAGTTGAGAGAACAATCCAATCGAAGAAACGGAGGAGAGACACGGGCCACGTGATGCTAGGGTTTCGTTATCTTTTCTTAATTTATTCTTTTGTGATTTTGATATGTATTTGATAGCCATGAAGGTTGTTTGTGACCTCATGGGCTAAAACCCTTTTACAGTTCTAAGGATTGAAGGTTAGAGCAGTTGATTTGGAACCCTAGACAAAGTATTGTGAATTTAGGATATTATTGATTCTTGTTTATTTGATTTATTCAGATTATGTCATATGTTTGTTACGTCTTCATAGCATGCTATTGATGTTGCCCATGATCCTTGGTATGTTGTGTTAGCTTGTGTACATACGTACTTAATATTGTCTGTTTGCTAGGGATTATAGTAGTTTGTCCGTGAACACGATAATCCTAAGGGCTGGTAAATAAGATATTTGATATTCTTAGTGGAACCATGCAATTAAGAAATCAAGTAGAAAGTGAATAAGTTTGAGTAATACTTTCAAAAAATATATGTTAGTCCAATTGGTCATCCGGAGGTTTATGAAATTCGCCTTATTAGTATCTAGGAAGGAGGTTCAAAACTGTTCACGCATTACTTTGTGATGAATTTCCATTAAAATAGCATGAATGAACAATAGGACGTTTAGGAGACCAAATCAATTGCGCTACACCTGATACCTTAGAGCTGTTACTTCTTTCTTGATCAAATCTTGAACATTCCTTGCTTTTACTTAACTTGTTATTTATTATTTCAGCACTTTAGTATTTAATCATAATTCAAACACTTGGAAATTGGTTAACTTAATTCTAGTTGAATAGTAATATAAAATAAATAGATAATCGGCTGTCTCAGTGGGAACGATATTATTTTTAACTGGGGTACTTGCCATTACAATTGACATCCCTACACTTGGGGATTTTAATTGAGGTGTTCAAAATTAGCCTAACAAGTTTATGGCGCCGTGCTGCCGGGGACAGTAAATTATTTATTTTCTTTTGTTACTTGTTTAATTAGAATATCTGCTTTGAGATTTAATTGTCTACACTTTGAATTTTCTTGAAGTTGCATGCACACCAGGTCAAAGAAGGGAACACAAAATCTTAAATTTGATCCGGAGGTTGAAGCATCTGCTAGAAAAAGTAGAGGAGCAGCAAAAAAGATCAAAGCAGCTCCTAAGACTATTAAGGTACCAAATCCAAAGAAGAAAGCGGACGCATCAGCACCTAAAGCAGTTATAGTGGAGGAAGAAGGGCAGATTGAAGATCAGGTTATCCCAAAAGAGGTTGAGTCAGAAGTTGAAGCAGAAACAGCAGTAGAATCAGCTATGGGAGACAGAACACATGAAGATGACATTGTCATCCGGGAGACATTCAAGTCTACCAATCTTGGAGGATCAGGAGTAGTTGGGGCCATTCAAGCGGATGAAACAAATGATATAAGACTAGCCCTGATCAACATGGTGGAGAAAAATTCTTTCACCGGAGGTGTTTTCAATGAACCCTATGGACATTTGAAATGCTTCAACAGCTACATGGATACGATTAAAGCCGCTGACAATACTAATGACAGATGGAAAATGAGGCTTTTTCAGTTTTCATTGGTTGACAAGGCGAGGGAGTGGTACGACAAGTTGGTAGAAGATAGTTGCTCCAATTGGACTGAGTTACAACAACTATTTGTTGATCGTTCTATGCCACCAGGAAAGATTCTTGCACTGAAGCAAGAAATTAATCAGTTCAAGCAGAGAAGAGATGAGTCATTTGGAGAGGCTTGGGAGAGATTCACTAATGCAATGAGGAGATGCCCTCAACATGGATTCAAAAAGTCTCAGCTCATTAGTGTCTTTTACAATGGCCTTAACAATGAGTATAGAGTGCGGTTGATGCATCTGCAGGAGGAACGATCTTCTGGAAAACATCAAATGTAGTGGAGAAGCTGTTCAATGACATCTCTATGAACTCTAGAGATTGGCCAGCGAAAAGGATTAGAGGGACCTATATACTCGGGAAAGTTGCACAGGTAGAACATAAATTTTTTTAGGCTGATAAGAATGACAAGGTTATCTCTCAATTGGAACAGATGAACAAAAATTTGGTTACATTGATATCTGGTAACAGTGGTGGAGGCAACCAAGGGCAACCAAATGATGATGTGTTTATGAATGTTCAGGGGATTGAGGATGCGAATTGGGCCATGGGACAGAGTCTCCAGGGTTCAAGAGCACCTCCAAATTGGCAGGGAAACAGGTACCTCAAGGAAATTCTAATCAAAGGAATAACCAATGGGGAGGTCCTAGCAATCATGGAGGCCCCAGCAATCTAGCAGGTCCCAGCAATCAAGGAGGATGGCAGAATCAGCAGAGACATGAGAATTTTGCTTATTCAAATCCGAATAATATAGTTCCGTATCCTCCTAATTTTGATCATGGAGCCAAGACTGAAGAAGGGAAGCCAAGTATTGATGATGTGTTAGCAAAGTACATGCAGAAGAATGATGCTGCCATCAACAAGATCAACAACTGCATAGTACTCATAGACTCAAACATGACAAAACAGAATGAGGAAGTGAATAAGCAGTTGCAGAGTCTGACATACTCAATGGGGCAGATCTCCATGATGGTAAATCAGCAGCAGCAGCAGATTATGAAGGGAAAATTTCCTTCAGATACAGAAGTCAACCCAAAAGAGAGTGCAAATGCGATTACTTTGATGTCCGGGGAGCAGTATAAAGGTCAGAAACTAATACATGACATAACAGAAATGTGGCAGGATGGAACAAAAGAAGAGCAAGGGCACTTGACCACACGCTTGGCACATGTTCAAGCCGAGCCAGGATTGGGGGGTGATCAAATCAAGTCAAGTAGCGATCTTGCAAATCAGACAGAGCTAAAAGGGAGCAGTTCAACCCCAGCTTGATACAAGTTCACCTCTGGGGTTCCCTGCACATCTAAATTCTATTGTGAACCAATCTGATCAAGCCATAGCTGATAAAAAATGGCAGCGAGCGAAGAGGTTGAGAGAAATGGAAGAGGTATTCGAGAAAGACAGTTTGGGACTTCCAAAAATAAAGGTACCGCTTCTGTTTCCTCAAAGGCAGATGTCGAAGAGCTTGGATGAGAAGTTCAGGAAATTTGCTAAAGTTATGAGGGATGTCCAAGTTACTATTCCCTTTTCAGAGGCATTGGATCAGATGCCACTTTACGCAAGGTTTGCCAAGGAACTCATATCGAGAAAAAGAAAGCTGAACAGTGTGGAAATGGTTAACCTGACCAAAAATTGCAGCTCCATAATCCAAAGAAAGTTACCTGAGAAGCTGAAGGATCCTGGTAGCTTCATCATTCCTTGTGAGATAAGAAAAGAACCGTCGAGAAGAGCATTGTGTGATCTAGGAGCCAGCATAAACTTGATGTCTTTATCAGTGTACAAGAAGCTTGGTTTGAGGGAGTTGAAACCCTCATCTATGGCCTTACAGTTAGTAGATAGGTCGCTTACATACCCCAAGGGAGTTGTGGAAGATGTGCTGGTGAAGGTATCAGATTTGATTTTTCCTGTGGACTTCCTAGTACTTGACATGGAGGATGAAAAGGATGGCGCACCTCTTATCTTAGGGCGTCCATTTCTTGCTACTGAAAGGGCTCAGATAGATATATTCAATGGAAAGTTGAAGCTTAGCGCCAATGGTAAAGAAGTGATTTTCTTGTTGAACAAAGAGATACAGTGGACTAAAGATCAGCAACAATGCAAGTCCATTGATGTAGTGGACTCAGAGCATGATGAGAACTTTGTCTTGTCTGATGCAGAGTTTGAGAGTTTGTCCAATGATGCAAGTATTGACTACCTTGAGAAGTTACTTGCATTAGGGGATGCCAGGGATGCACAGTTACGGAAGACTACAGCTGATCAGGTGAATCGAGAGAAGAGTACTACTAAAGAAGGTTCAGTCTGAGGAGAAGAAAGTTGACGTAGTAGAGGAGATCGACAAAGCAAGCGGATCTCTTATTTTTCCTATTACTAACTCTGCTATTATGTTTGATAATGTTTCGGTTGCAGGAATCATGGATGATCCATATTTGAAGCCTCCAGATTTTTCTTCTTATATGGGTAATGAACATTCTAACTTGTTCAGTCTGTGTGTTGCCAAGGAGGATTCTGTCTTGGTGACGAAGAAAGGTGATGTGGTTGGAGTTGCCAATGATAGAAGAAGAAAGTACTTGAAGGTACGAATGCGAGAGGACTGTGCTCCGAATCAGTTGACAACAAGAGGTATCCGTCGTGACACTCCGACGTTAAACATGAGCGCTTGTTGGGGGCTGACCCTCCCATTTTATTTGCTTTATTGAGTCTGTGTTAATGTAGAAATTTTATTAAGTGTTGCTCGACTATGGTATACACTTCTTTACAAACTTATGCTCTCACTTTGTTTGATCTAAGTTTGGGGGGGATACATGTACACCTGCGTCTTGCTGCACAATGCAAGTACTAAAAAGATGCAGGAGAACATGAAGATGCTAGGAAGATCCTTTTGTTCAAATTCTCGCTTACTGAAACGGTGAGAGATTGGTACGACACTAACAACACAACTGAGTGCACTACTTGGGAGCAACTGCGGTTAAGGTTCTTGGAAAGGTACATGCCACCTTCAAAGGTGTTTAAGATGAAGCAAGACATTAACCAATTTGCTATCGGTGGAGGTGAGAAATTTCATGAAGCATGGAATAGATTCAAGGACATGCTTAGGAAGTGTCCTCAACATGGGCTATCTAAAGCTCAATATATCAGTATATTCTACAATGGATTGGACTGTGATTCACGAGTGTTATTGGATGCTTCTTCTAATGGAGCTTTGCTTACAAAGTCATCCGTAGAGGCCGAGAAGTTGTTTGAAGATATTTCATTGAATTCGAGGGATTGGCCAACTGATAGAGTTAGAGGTACTTATGTCCTTGGAAAGGTAGCTCAGGTTGAACAAGCAATGGTGAAAACAAGTAGAGATGATGAGATCGTCTCTAGCTTGTACAATATCAACAAGCTACTTGAATCCCAACAGAAGCAAATCAGCAAATTATCTCAGCGCGTACCAATCATGCAGCAGGAGTTGAAGAATGATGGACCAATCCAAGAGGAGTTGGAAGAGGCACACTATGGCATGGGTCAAAGTATTCAAGGGACTAGGTATCCAGATCAAGGAAACCGGAACTACCAAGGGAATTATCGAGGAAACTTTAATAATCATGGTCCCCCGGGTGGTTATCAACAGCCTAGGAGGCCGGAGTTCTCATGGAGCAATCCGAATAATGCGATTCAACCTCCGATGGGTATTGATCCGGGTGCTAAGGTGGAAGAAGGGAAACTGGGTTTTGAGGATACTGTGAACAAGTATATGGCCAAGAACGATGAAAGAGTGAACCGCCTTGAGGCCAAACTTGAAAAGAAAATCGATGCAAACCATGAGGTTATATCTAAGCAGGTGAAGGACCTTACATTGCTAATGGGGGAGATGGCAGGAAGTGTTAACAAGCTTACTCAAACTCTTGAGAAGGGGAAGTTCCCGTCTCAAAGTATTGAGAATCCAATGACCTGCAACGCCATCACACTGAGGTCGGGAATGCAGTACGAGGGATCTATGAGGCTGGAATCAAATTTGGACATGTCTAGGGCAAGATTTGACCATAGTTCGACCAACATTGAAGGTCGAACCATACAGGGGAAGTCAAACCAACGCAATGGACATGATCAGGAGGCATCGCAGCATTGGTTCGACCAAACTGCAGATGGTTTGACCTGGCATACAGGTCGAACCATGGTCGAACCTGAGAATTCGGAGCACTCTGTTTTTCAGAACACCGGTTCGACCAAATCAATGATGGTTCGACCTATCCAACAGGTCGAACCTAGGTCGAACCGTACAACTTGGAGCACTCTGTTTTGTCGCAGCAACGGTTCGACCACGATGGACATGGTTCGACCTATCCAACATGTCGAACCTTGGTCGAACCAGAGGACGGAAGGAGTACAGTAGGTCGGTTCGACCTAGGTAGCCGTGGTTCGACCTACTCAACAGGTCGAACCCAGGTCGAACCTCAACTTCAAAAAGAGAGCAGTTGTCCAGAAGAGCGGTTCGACCATTACGTGCCTGGTTTGACCTGTTCCTCAGGTCGAACCCTGGTCGAACCCATCCAAAAGTTGTCTGTTGCTACTCCGAACACTCTCGATGATGTTGATGCTACTCCAGTGGTTCGGAATGAGCAAAGTACAGAGATAATAGCTAAGAAAAAGTGGGAGAGAGCCAAGCGATTGAGAGCCGAAAAGGAGAAAGTGGAGAAGGTTGATCGTGATGAATGGGGGATTCCCAAAACGAAGATACCTCCGCCGTTTCCTTACAAGCTTGTGAAGAAGGGATTGGAAGAGAAGTTCAAGAAGTTTTCAGAGATAATGAACAAGATAAGCCTGAGCATTCCTTTCTCAGAGGCAATCATGGAGATGCCGTACTATGCCCGATTTCTTAAAGACATATTGTTGAAGAAGCGGAGCTTAACCAGAATTGAAAAGGTAAATTTATCTGAGAATTGTAGCTCAATCATTCAAAGGAAGCTGCCGTAAAAGATGAAGGATCCGGGGAGCTTCACTATTCTATGTGAGATCAGAAAGGGGCCGGCACAGCGAGCTTTGTGCGATCTAGGGGCAAGCATCAATTTAATGCCGTTGTCCATCTTTTAGAGGCTTGGTTTGGGGGAGTTGACCCCTACAACAGTGGTTCTCCAATTGGCGGACAGGTCGATGACGTTTCCAAAAGGTATAATTGAAGACGTTCTCGTCAAAGTGGAGAAGCTAGTCTTTCCTGTGGACTTTCTTGTGCTAGAGATGGAAGATGACAAGGATAATATCCCTCTAATCTTGGAGAGACCTTTCCTTGCTACTGCTGGAGCTATGATTGATGTTCAAAAAGGAGAGCTTAGATTGCGGATGGACAAAGAAGAAGTTATTTTCAACTTGGACAAAGCAATGAAGATACCCATGGAGTCTCAGTGTTATAGTATTGACGTGGTGGAGGAGATTGTGAAGGAGGATATGTCTCTGATCCTGTCAAAGGATCCTCTCAAGACATGTTTGATGGAGTCTCTTACTTATCCCACTACGGAGCTTGACGGATTCTCCAACGAGGTATGTATTGAATTTCTTGAAAACTTACTTGCTTTGGGTGATGACAGGTTTGAATCGGAAAGAACTAAGGTGGAAGAAGTCAAGTGGACAAGGAAGTACTTGCCTTTGGATAACGAGAGCTCTCCGATGGAAGTGAGGAAAGAGGAGTTGAAACTTTTGCCGGAACACTTGAAGTACGCCTTTCTTGGCGACAATGAAAAATATCCGGTAATTGTATCTTCTTCTCTTGATGAAGATCAACTTGAGGAGTTATTGACTATTCTTAGGAAGTATAAGTCTGCGATTGGTTGGTCTCTTGAGGATTTGAAAGGAATTAGCCCTTCGTATTGTATGCATAGGATAAGATTGTTAGATGAGGCCAAGGCAAGTGTTCAGAATCAGCGGAGGGTTAATCCCGCGATTCAAGAGGTGATTAGGAAGCAAATCCTTACGTGGTTGGATGCTAGAATCATATATCCTATTAGTGATAGTCCCCATGTGAGTCCATTGCATGTAGTTGCTAAAAAGGGGGAATGACTGTAGTAAAAGCTGAGGATGGAGAAGGGATAGCCACAAGGATTCCTACGGGATGGCGTACATGTGTAGATTATAGGAAGTTGAATGAGAACACGTGTAAGGATCATTTTCCTCTTCCTTTCTGATTAGCCATAACTTGTAGTCGGGTTGACCAATTCAAGAATTTATCGAACCACAGGGAGGTCGATGCTAGCACTTAAGCGATATCACGTTTATCACGATTTTATAGAAACGAATCATAGATGGATGGTTTGGTAAACAAGTAATTAAATGCAAACAAATGAAAGTAGACAAGCAATAATCAAATGACAAGATAAAAATGATGAATGAGTGCTTTTCCAAATTGAGTAGAAGCGAGATTAACAACACTAATGAAGTGGTAACTTATGGATTCATGCATTAAACTCATATGTATCAAGGGTTAAGACTAAGGGCCAACACATATTCCACCTAAACTTCCTCTCGAAATGAATAGGATGTAGATCATTTGCACAATCTCAAAATAGCTCAAAGGTTGGTTCTCAATTAAACTATTCCAACTAGGTACTAAGTTCAATTATAGAATCCCTTCATATAATCAATTGACTTCTCAATCTAACTAATCACATGTTCCATCAAAGGGTTCTAAATAATAAAGGACTTCTCAATCACTTTACCATTTATAATGCACATGAGGTGTTTGATGAAATGATTCACTTGACTATCCTAAGCACATAATTGATTTCTCAATCTAATCATATAATTAGAACAATCAAACACACAAAACATCATAGATCTCAAGATATATAAGCACCAATGATAGAAAATCAAATATCCCCATCAACATATGAATTTAATTACATAGATCCACAAATTAACCAACAACCTTCATGTTGCTAATCTCACAAGGGAGATTAGCCTACAATCTTCATAAGATCCATAACATAGACATTATAATTCTTACAAATCATGATAAACTAAAGGATTAACACAAAATTGGAATGAAAACTCCCTTGGAAATGGATCCAATTGAATCTCCTTTCTTCCTTTGGTGATCACCCAATCTTCCTTGCTTCTTCACTTGATTTGGATGGTGAAATGATGGTGGATTGATGAAAGGTTGATGATAGATGATGAATGGATGAAGAAAAGGTGTAATATGAAGAGAATTGTATGTGAGGTGTGTGTTGGCAGCTCAATTTCGTAGGGATTCTACTCAAAATGTTGAATGGAGAGGTATTTATACCCCCATGGGCCTTCTAGAAGGAATTTGGATTTTTCAGCACAATTAACACCTACACGGCTCGTGCGCTGCTGCTCGGCCCGAGTCGTGTTTAGGGTTTCTGGTCAACGCACGCTTCAAGCAGCGCATGGCTCGTGCGCCGCACACGGTCACAGGGGTGGCCGTGTTGTGCTATCTGGCTTCCGCGCACGGCTAACAGCACAGGCCCGTGTGAGGAACACGGCCCGTGTACGCGACACGGCCCGTGTTTGCGACACGGCCGGCCGTGTTGTGTTGTTCTTCCTCTCTTTTTCTCCCGACTCCATTTTTGTTCCGTTTTTCACCTGATTCATCTTTTATAAGTTCATTCACACACAAATTCCAAGAAACACATAACACCACCAATAATGACTCTAAATACGGATAAAACAAATCGAAAATAAACATAAAAAGACACTAAAAACTAGATGAAATTAACCATAATCACACCCCCAAACTTGAAGTGTTGTTCGTCCTCGAACAATGGAAAATAAAGAACAATTGACAATTTCATCTAGAGAAACTCCCTAATAATCACAGGTTGCAGCATAAACATAGTACTAAGGACTACAACTCATGCTAAGGCATACTACAATATTAGATTTATGATATGAGAAATTAACAAGTTCAATCAAAAGAGAATAAGGAGTAATATAGTCCCTTTTAGTCTCAGCCTCACATAAGTTTATCAATGCCACTCGACACTCTTTAAATAAGGTAACTCAACACTCCTCAATCAATTGGTTTGAATCACCATACACTTGCTCGTAGACTCTATTCACAAACCACCAAAATTTTAATCAATGATCAAAAAGGTCTTTAATTAAGGATGTAATGATGGGCTCTTTGGTAGGGTAGGAAGAATATAGGTAAAAGTGACTAAACGAGTGTAAGTAATCGAAGAGGTAGCTACTTTCTTCCATCCATTCACATTCTTTTTCTTCCTTTCTTTTCTTTATTGATCACAAGCACTAATCATCACTTCCTTGGATTTCTTGAGCTTCTTATAGATTCATGCCTCTTTTCTTTGATTCTTAAGTACTTGAGCATATTATTGTTGATTTGCTCATTTTCTTGTTTTGAAATTGCATGTCCATTCTTTCTTGTGCTCTTTTCATCCTTTTTCTTACTTATTTGTCATTTTCTCTTTCTCTTTTGTTATCTCATCACACCTTTCTAGCCACCATCTTCTTTATTACTCACACAAAGGTATATATCTTAGGCTCATGTGGGTAATTAAAGCTTGTAATATGTTATCTTCACAATAAATAGGCTTATAGGCTCAAAATGGTTGACTAGGGATGATTTTAAAGGTAAGAAAATATTTGGCAATGGCTATACATGACAAGGATGGCCTTAGATCATTTCATCGATCTCCATTAATCGGATTCATTCCTAAAGTCTTTGAGCAAGTATTTAGTTTATCAAAACTCAACCGATCCACTCATGAAAAGATATACCATGTGTACATGGTCGAGGCTCAAATTCTCACAAGTTTATGCTCGACTTAAAAGGACTTATTACAACATATTCATCTCATAATTGAACACATTAAATAGATAATGTCATAATTCCAAAATATAGATATCCTTACTCATAAGTTGTCATCTTCATTACCAATTCACATACTACTCATGATCAAGACTTACACATTCCCTAAACAAACCACCAAAACTCACCAAACACCAATAAAGATGAAAACAACATGACCACGAAACAAAAAAATCAAAAAAACAAAAACACGAAACAAAAGACACAAAACATCCAAATCATCATCAATCTCCCAAAAGTACTACATCCCACCTTAATTGAAAATAAAAGCAAATAAAAGAAATAAACGCAACATCCCAAAACATAACAATAAAAGTATCAAATCCATCAAATGTCTAATTATTCCAAAAGCAACTAAATAAGTGGCGAGCACTAAAAGTACTCCCTCAATTATCCGGGTTCGGAGGAGGAGGAGGAGCTATTGGTCCCCATGGGATATGAGCACGAGGTGTGGACGGAAATTGGAAGTTGAACATCATTATGAGCATCTCCTCCATGTTGTTCTGATGACTCCGGAGATTCTCTTCATAATACTCCCGCCTCCTTTGCTCTGCGTGTATTGACCTAATTTGCTCTCCTTGCCTCAGTTGTTCCTCTCTGATTTCTCTTATCAAATCCCCATGTAGAGTTTGAGTTTGTCTGATTCCTCTAATCTCCTCATCCATGAAGTTCCATCTTGCATCAGGTATTCCTCTTTCTTGTTGTTGTGGACCTTCTTCTTCTTCAAAGATTGGATTTTCTGGGGCTTGCTCTTCAAACTCAACTGGTTGTTCTTGGTTGCCTTCTTCCTCACCTTTTTCCATGGCTACAGGTTCCGCTCTCAGCTGTTCTAGCTCTCTATTCTCCACAACCCGTATTTGCCTCAACACTGCTTCCATCCCTTCTCTGTTGTTCCGATAAAATTCCCTCACTACTGTAGAGTGTTGAGCACTTGCCATTGCGAAGTTAGCATTGGTCCTTCTAGTGTAAACCGTGGTGAGCTCAGAAGCAGGTAGAGGGAATGGAGCTCCTTTTTCTTGTCTCAAACAATATGTTTGCCCTACCAATGCTAGGAACTCCATTCGCATAAGCTGTTGATAGTTGAGCCCCTCAGATGTCATTCTATCTTCTCTTCCCCTTAGGTTAATCCCGAGGCCTTCAGCTATCATTGTCACAATCCCTCCAATCATCACTCCCTGGGATGCTTGCCTCTTGGCTACCCTCTCAGCATGTTGTATAAAATAGGCAGCCATGTTCACATTAAGCTCATGGTGTAAACAGTACATCAGGTACAACTGTTTTTCCCCAACTGATCCTCCTTCATACCTCCCCAACACTGTGTTTGACACTATCTTCTCGAGGTATCTCATCACTGGATTTCTGATGGCTGTCCCTTTCGAGGCACTGGGGATGTAATCTGGTAGTTCCGTTCCATCATTCACCAATTTGTTCCACCAGTTCTGTTGGTTGAATCCACCTCCCGAGTAAAAATGATTATGAAACGGGAAGGATGGACATCCCATGTATCCATTCAACGCATCAACAAGAACTTTTGATCTCCATTGATTGTCTAGTTGGAAGGAGATGGAGATTGGATAACCATTCCTGTTCTTCTTCACTTGAAGAGTGCTCAAAAACTCCGCTGTCAAAGCTTGATAGGTGGGAGGCCTTTTATCGAAGAACTCCTCCATATTTCTCAACCTAAACATCCTTCTCAAGTCTGTCTCTATCCCCAATCCTGTCATTGTTTCAATGTTTTGAAACCTTGTTGGTCTTATCTTCGGAAAGAGCGATTGCCACCTTAGAACGTACTTCTCCCATCCTTCTTCAAATTCTACACCAAAATTATCTGGGTGAATTCCAGCCTCCATAAGCTTGGCATCCAAATCAGACAGCTCAGCATTGGTCTCCACGATGATGAAGTCTTCATTACGTGTTCGCCTCCTTCTTTCCGCCATCTACAAGATTCAATAATTTCAAATCAACTCCAAGTTTACACTAGAACAAACAAACTTGTTCAAACCCCATGTTCAAAACATAAGCAAAATTCACAACAACTTAAATCTCCTTACATGTATCATGCAAAATTTTTTCCTCAAACTCACTTTGGCATTTCATCGAACACTTGGTAGGCACACTTTTTCAATACAATTTTCAACAAAATTCTACAAGATTATATGCCCAATTATTCATTTAAGCAATATCATACCAATGTCATGACAAATAAACATTTTCAATTAATCAATTCCATTTCATGAACTTCCTCAATTAACATTCAAGAGTTTCTCCATTACACCCAATATGAACATCTAATTTCTACTCTTCTCCATCACACTCCAATATGTAAATGTGCACATTCATGTTTCACAATCATGGGTATGTGTCAATTTTCGTACAATAATTTACACCTATGAATATTTCAATTTAAAAACTAGGGTTCAAAAGGACATACCTTGGATTCGGAGTAAGAATTGAACGATTTTGTGCTTGGAATTTAAAAGGAGAACCTTAAATCCAACAATCTTACCACACAATGGTGTTTTAGGATGAAAACGGGGTGAAAATTGGTGATTCGGAGTTGAATGGAAATTACGGGAGAGTGGAGAATGAAATGGCTTTCGGCTGTTTTAATACTGACTCAGACACGACTCGCCCCGTGCGCTGCTACACGGCTCGTGTTCTGGCTCCGACACGGGGCGTGCGTGCGACACGGCCACAGGTGTGGCCGAGTTCTGCTTGCTGGCGTCTGCACACGGCCAACTGCACAGGCCCGTGTGCGGAACACGACCCGTGCTTGGAAATGCGACACGACCCGTGCTCTGTACTCGGCCTGAATGTGACCGAGTTGTGTATGAAGGTTACAGCACACGGCCAATCAACACAGGGCCGTGTGCTGTACTCAGCTCGTGTCGTGTATTCCCCTGTTCCTCAATTCAATGCTTCCCCATGCTCCCTAAACATGCTCACAACTCATTCTCATCATTAGTTCAACAATTTGCATTAAAATAGATGGATTATGACACTAAAACACAACCAAAAACACACCAAAACATACCAAACTCACGAGAAAATTTTGAAATTTAAGCACAAGATACAAGTGTATATACAAGTAATATCATACCACTCTATATCCCCCCAAACTGATTTCGAAATTAGAATTTCGATGTAAGTTTGCAAGAAGTGGTAAGATATACCATATTTACCCTATGAATCACATCTTGTAATCGTAAAACTTCTTCCTCTCATGAGCACCATCCACCTGCAAGACCAAATATTAAAAAAAACAAAACAAACTATGTACAAACCTAAACTACAAAAGGATACGGATCTCAAGAGGTGAAAGTGTCAACATATACCAACTCCCTTTGAGAGGGAGAATGGTAATGCTTAACCCTATGACCATTGACAATAAAAGAATTCCCATCCGATCCTTCAAGCATTAAAGATCCATCTTCTCTAACTTCAATCACCTCATATGGACCGGTCCATTTTGAACGAAGCTTTCCGGGGAACATTTTCAATCTAGAATTGAATAAAAGTACTTTATCCCCGGTATAAACTCTTTTGCTTTGATTCTTTCATCATGCCATCTTTTAAGCTTCTCCTTGACAATTCGTGAGTTTGAATATGCTTCCTCACGAAATTCTTCAAGCTCGATCAATTGAAGACATCTTTTCTTTCCGGATTCTTTCTCCTCAAGATTCAACTTCCTCAATGCCCATAAAGCCTTGTGTTCTATTTCAACCGGAAGATGACATGCTTTCCCATAGACAAGTTTATACGGAGAAAAACCAAGAGCGGTCTTGTAAGCCGTTCGATAAGCCCAAAGCGCATCATCTAGCTTAGAAGACCAATCCTTCCTATTCCCCTTGACTGTCTTCTCAAGTACAAGCTTCACTTGCCTATTTGATACTTCCGCCAAACCATTTGTTTGCGGATGATGAGGTGTTGACACCTTGTGCTTCACTCCATAGCCTATCAAAAGCTTCTCAATGATCTTGTTGATGAAATGAGTCCCTTGATCGCTAATGATCGCCTTTGGTACTCCAAACCTTGCAAAAATATTCTTCTTCAAGAAAGCCTTGACAACTAAAGCATCATTCGTTCTTGTAGGAATTGCTTCTACCCATTTAGACACATAGTCTACCGCAAGCAAAATGTAAAGAAAACCATTGGAAGGCGGAAATGGTCCCATGAAGTCCATCCCCCAAACATCAAACACTTCAACTTCAAAGATGTTCCTCATAGGCATCTCATCTCTTTGTCCAATACTTCCAATTCTTTGGCATCTATCATACCCCTTGACGTATTCTTTGCAATCCTTGAACAATGTTGGCCAAAACAATCCCGACTGTAAGATCTTAGTTCCCGTCTTTTGAAACCCAAAGTGTCCTCCACATGGTAAACTATGGCACATCTCCATGACACTTACTTTTTCTTCCTCCGGAATACACCTCCTTATGATACCATCCGGGCAATTCTTAAACAATAAAGGATCATCCCACAAATATTCTTTAACATCATGGTAGAACTTTTTCCTTTTTGACTCGGTGAGATGGTCCGGCTTGATACCGCACGCTAAGTAGTTTACCAAATCTGCGTACCACGGTCTTACACAAAGTGTACATCCGATGAAAATCCACTTGAAGTATCTCTTCATCAGGAAACATATCATTTATGAGCTTCATGGTTCCTTTTTCATCAACATTCTCCAATCGTGACAAGTGGTCGGCTATGACATTTTCGACTCCCTTCTTATCACGTATCTCCACATCAAATTCCTGCAACAAAAGCACCCAATGAATTAGTCTTGGTTTAGCATCCTTTTTACTCATCAATTACCTAATGGCAGCATGATCCGTGTAGACAATGGTTTTCGTGCCAACTAAGTATGGACGAAATTTTTCAAAAGCATAGACTACGGAAAGAAACTCCTTTTCCGTTGTGGTATAATTCTTTTAATTGGCATTGAACGTCTTTGATGCATAATAGATAGCTCGAAATTTCTTCTCTTGCACTTGTCCAAGCACTACTCCCAAGGCACTATCACTTGCATCACAATGGAGTTCAAAAGGTTTGCTCCAATCGGGAGAGACAAGGATTGGTGAAGAAATCAAAGCTTCCTTTAACACCCTAAAAGCATCAAGACATTCATCATTAAATTCAAATGGAACATCTTTTTCAAGCAATTTACACAAAGGTTTGGCTATATTAGAAAAATTCTTTATAAAACGTCGATAGAATCCGGCGTGACCAAGAAACGATCTAACCCCTTTTTCATTTTTAGGAGGGGGAAGATGTTCAATGGCTACAACCTTCGCTCTATCAACTCTCAAACCTTTTTCGGAGATATGATGACCAAGTACTATACCCTCTTGAACCATAAAGTGACATTTTTCCCAATTCAAGACGAGGTTCGTATCTTGACATCGCTGCAAGACCATGGACAAATTAGTTAAGCATTTATCAAATGAAGATCCAAACACGGAAAAATCATCCATAAAAACTTCCATCACATTTTCAATCAATCCTCTAAAAATAGCCATCATACAACGTTGAAAGGTGGCGGGTGCATTGCATAACCCAAAAGGCAATTTATAGAAAGCGAATGTGCCATACGGACAAGTAAAAGTTGTTTTCTCTTGATCCTCGGGGGCTATCATGATTTGGTTGTACCCCGAGTAACCATCTAGAAAACAATAATACTTGTATCCCGCCAACCTATCAAGCATTTGATCAATAAAAGGCAAAGGGAAATGATCCTTATGAGTATTATCATTTAACTTTCTATAGTCACAACAAACTCTCCACCCCGTTTTCACCCTTGTTGCAAGTTCTTCATCAAATTCCGTTTTAACAATGGTTAACCCTCCTTTCTTAGCCACAACATGCAAAGGACTTACATGAGGACTATCACTAATGGCATAAACAATTTTAGCATCCAACCATTTTAAAACTTCCTTCCTAACAACTTCTTGCATAATAGGATTCAAACGACGTTGAGGTTGTATACATGATTTATTCTCATCAATCAACCTAATGTGATGCATGCAAATTGTGGGACTAATTCCCTTCAAATCATCCAAACTCCACCCTATAGCACTCTTATGATCTCTAAGTACCCTCAACAATTTATCAAGCTCTAAAGGTGAAAGGGATGATGATACAATTACCGGAAAATTCTTGTTGTCCCCCAAATACGCATACCTAAGGTGATCGGGTAGATGCTTCAATTCTTCCTTTCCTTTATCAACCTTTGACTCTTCATTCTCAACCTCTAATGGAAGATATTCCCTCTTTCCATAGTATGCCAACTTTGCTTCATCCTCTTGCATTTCCCTACAAGCATTCAATTCATGTAAACAATCATTAATATCTTCATCTTCTAAACAATGAAAAGAATGGTTAGAGTTTAAAGATAAAGTAAGAGAATGGCTTATGCTCATTTCAAGAGGATCTTTAGCTAAGATGAATGGTAGGTTCTCTTCAACAACTTCATCAATCATGTCGATCCTTCTACATTCTTCCTTCTCATTTGAATACCTCATAGCACTCTTCAAAGAGAACACCACCTCCTCCTCATTTACTCTCAACTTCAACTCCCCTTTTTGTACATCAATTAAAGCTCTTCCCGTGGCTAAAAATGGACGCCCCAATATCAATGGAACATTTGCATCCTCGTCCATATCAAGCACTACAAAATTAACCGGGAATATAAACTTTCCAACTTTGACTAACACATCCTCCACTATTCCTCTAGGGTAAGTTAAAGACCTATCCGCTAGTTGCAATGTAACGGATGTAGGTTTCACTTCCCCTATACCAAGTTTCTTGAAAATGGACATAGGCATCAAGTTGATACTTGCCCCAAGATCACAAAGAGCTTTATGAACCTCACTCTTGCCCATTTCACATGTAATAACAAAACTCCCCGGATCTTTGAGCTTTGGAGGCAACTTCCTTTGAATTATTGCACTACATTCCTCCGTCAAGTTGACGGTCTCATTCTCTATCAAGCTCATTTTCCTTGACATGATGTCCTTCAAAAACTTCGCATAGTGAGGCATTTGTTTCAAAGCATCCGCAAAGGGTATATTAATGTGGATTTTCTTGAAAATTTCCAAAAACTTTGCAAACTTTTCATCCAAGCCCTTCTTCAAAAATCGATGTGGAAAAGGAATAGGTACTTGTGTTTTTGGAATTCCCCAACTATCCCTTTCCACTTCAATTTCCTCCTCCTTCTTTTTCATTGCCTTGGTTCTTTCCCATTTCTTTTCAACAATCTTGTTATCAATCAATTCCGGTTCCTCATTCATTTTAGCCTCAACTTCACTTTCAACTTCTAATTCTTCTTCAACCAAGTTTTTCTCCATCTCATTCTCTTCCACCTTATCATCTTCCATTGGCATAGACGGTCCATCATAATTTGTTCCACTCCTCAAAGTAATTGCCTTGCATTGTTCCTTTGGATTTACAATGGTGGTGGAAGGAAATTTCCCTTTCTCATTAGCACTCATTGAGCTCGCCATTTGATTAAATGAATACTCCAAGGCTTTGAGTCTTCTATCACTATTTTCTTCAATGGCTTTGAATCGTCTTTCAATATTTTTCTCTTGAGTCTTGTTGGAAGCAATCAACTTTTCAAGAAGTTCTTCGGTAGTCGCCTTCCCTTCATTATTTGGCGCTTTAGCTCCCAGATGAAACCCAGGAGGATAAGCAACCGCATTACTTGGGTTTGCATAAGAAAAATTATCTTGCCTCCTTTGTTGTTGTGGATAAGAACTTCCACTTCCTTGACCATTGAATATTCCTTGCCTTGGTTGTTGTTGTGAGTGTGAACTTCCACTACTTTGAGCATTGAATCCTCCTTGCCTTTGTGGATAACTTCCTTGATTTTGATTGAAATTACCTTGGTAATTGTTTTGATAATTACCTTGGTAATTTCTTCCTTGCATATATGACACATCCTCAATACGTGGCTTAGAGTTGGTCCATTGTTCACCATTCACAACATTCGGAGGTAGCACACCTTGCTCGATTTGTAGCCCCTCAACCATATTTGCTCCTTGATTGTTCACACTTTGATTCAAGCTCATTTGTTTAACGACTTCCGCCACTATCTTTTCCATGCTTAGCATACTTGGTTCAACACTTACACTCTTCACACTAAACTGTTGTCCTATATCATAGCTCTCAAACCCATAGCTTCCACTAACCCTCTCTGATGGCCATTGATAAACATTTGTAGCAATTTCATCAAAAATTCGAATAGCCCTTTCCGGAGTTACTCCGAGTACGGATCCTCCTGCCGAGGCATCAACAAGCACTCTTTGCCCATTCACAAGTCCTTGATAGAAAAATCCAACTTGTTGATTCTCCGGGAAACCATGTTGTGGACACTTACGTAGCATTTCCTTGAACCTTTCCCACGCTTCATAAAAACTCTCTTGAGGCATTTGCTTGAATTGAGTGATCAAGCTCTTCATTTGAAGGGTCTTTGAAGGTGGAAAATATTTGTTCAAAAACATTTGTGCTAGCTCGTCCCAAGTGTTGCACGTACCGGGAGTAAGAGTGGAGAGCCATGTTCTTGCTCTATCCCTCAAAGAAAATGGGAACAACCTCATCTTGATGCAATCTTCACTCACCCCATTCATTTTCACGGTGTTGGCAATCTCCACAAATTGAGCTAGATGAGCATTAGGATCTTCATTCGGAGCTCCACTAAATTGTTGCTCTCGCATCGATGAAATCAAGCCCATTTTAAACTCAAAGTTGTTGGCATGAATTGGTGGTCCCATCATTTGTGGAATTGCCCTTGGCAAGAAGAAATCCCGTATCACCCTTTGATCATTTTGAACTCCATGTTGAACCGGAGGTGGAGGTACATACGCTTGTTGTAGAGGAGCATAAGCTTGTTGAAAACCTTGTTGAATCATAGCTTGTTGCACCATTTGTTGAATATAAGCTTGATTGTTAAACTCCCCAAATTGTTGATAACCTTGTTGAGGAAGATTGGCATTGGCTTGATCTTGCAAATTTTGCATTCCTCCTCCATCATTCCTAACATTGCCTCGTTCATCTTGATTGTTTTCCATTTGATCACTCTTTTTGGTATTGTTCTCCTTTCTTCTTCTTCGAAAAGTGTGTTCAATTTCTAAGTCAATAGGTTCAACTTGTTCCCCTTTTGATCTTGTTTGCATACACCTTCAAAATAAAAGAAGTTAGAACAATATTTTCAAAGCAAAATACAAATAATAAATACAAGAAAAAAAAATATCTCTAGTAAGATCGCTCTAAACGTTCCTTCTTTAAGATACTAGCAACCGTTACCTCCCCGGCAATGGCGCCATTTGATTAGCCATAACTTGTAGTCGGGTTGACCAATTCAAGAATTTATCGAACCACAGGGAGGTCAATGCTAGCACTTAAGCGATATCACGTTTATCACGATTTTATAGAAACGAATCATAGATGGATGGTTTGGTAAACAAGTAATTAAATGCAAACAAATGAAAGTAGACAAGCAATAATCAAATGACAAGATAAAAATGATGAATGAGTGTTTTTCCAAATTGAGTAGAAGTGAGATTAACAACACTAATGAAGTGGTAACTTATGGATTCATGCATTAAACTCATATGTATCAAGGGTTAAGACTAAGGGCCAACACATATTCCACCTAAACTTCCTCTCGAAATGAATAGGATGTAGATCATTTGCACAATCTCAAAATAGCTCAAAGGTTGGTTCTCAATTAAACTATTCTAACTAGGTACTAAGTTCAATTATAGAATCCCTTCATATAATCAATTGACTTCTCAATCTAACTAATCACATGTTCCATCAAAGGGTTCTAAATAATAAAGGACTTCTCAATCACTTTACCATTTATAATGCACATGAGGTGTTTGATGAAATGATTCACTTGACTATCCTAAGCACATAATTGATTTCTCAATCTAATCATATAATTAGAACAATCAAACACACAAAACATCATAGATCTCAAGATATATAAGCACCAATGATAGAAAATCAAATATCCCCATCAACATATGAATTTAATTACATAGATCCACAAATTAACCAACAACCTTCATGTTGCTAATCTTACAAGGGAGATTAGCCTACAATCTTCATAAGATCCATAACATAGACATTATAATTCTTACAAATCATGATAAACTAAAGGATTAACACAAAATTGGAATGAAAACTCCCTTGGAAATGGATCCAATTGAATCTCCTTTCTTCCTTTGGTGATCACCCAATCTTCCTTGCTTCTTCACTTGATTTGGATGGTGAAATGATGGTGGATTGATGAAAGGTTGATGATAGATGATGAATGGATGAAGAAAAGGTGTAATATGAAGAGAATTGTGTGTGAGGTGTGTGTTGGCTACTCAAAATGTTGAATGGAGAGGTATTTATACCCCCATGGGCCTTCTAGAAGGAATTTGGATTTTTCAGCACAATTAACACCTACACGGCTCGTGCGCTGCTGCTCGGCCCGAGTCGTGTTTAGGGTTTCTGGTCAACGCATGCTTCAAGCAGCGCACGGCTTGTGCGCCGCACACGGTCACAGGGGTGGCCGTGTTGTGCAATCTGGCTTCCGCGCACGGCTAACGGCACAGGCCCGTGTGAGGAACACGGCCCGTGTACGCGACACGGCCCGTGTTTGCGACACGGCCGGCCGTGTTGTGTTGTTCTTCCTCTCTTTTTCTCCTGACTCCATTTTTGTTCCGTTTTTCACCTGATTCATCTTTTATAAGTTCATTCACACACAAATTCCAAGAAACACATAACACCACCAATAATGACTCTAAATACGGATAAAACAAACCGAAAATAAACATAAAAAGATACTAAAAACTAGATGAAATTAACCATAATCACTTTTATGGATCAAATGTTAGATCGTTTTGCAGGGTATGAGTTTTATTGTTTCTTGGATGGATACTCGGGGTACAACCAAATCATGATTGCCCCCGAGGATCAAGAAAAGACCACTTTTACTTGCCCCTACAGGACCTTTGCTTTTCGGAAAATGCCATTTGGGTTATGTAATGCGCCTGCTACTTTTCAGAGATGCATGATGGAAATATTCGATGGGTTGATAGAGAAGATCATGGAGGTTTTCATGGATGATTTTTCTGTTTTTGGTTCCTCATTTGATATTTGTTTGTCTAACCTAGCTACTGTTTTGAAGAGATGTCAAGTGACTAATCTTGTCTTGAATTGGGAGAAGTGCCACTTCATGGTGAAGGATGGGATTGTTCTTGGGCATCATGTTTCAGCCAAGGGATTGCAGGTCGATCGTGCTAAAGTGGTGGCAATTGAGAAGCTTCCACCACCGACTAATGAAAGAGGAGTGCGGTCCTTCCTTGGACACGTCGTTTTTTACAGGAGATTCATACAAGACTTCTCAAAATACTCCAAGCCCTTATCTCACTTACTTGAAAAGGATGTTCCTTTTGTGTTTGATGAAGAATGTCTAACAACTTTTCAAGTTTGAAGGAGGCGCTTATCACTGCACCTATCTTGATCACATCGGATTGGACTCAACCGTTTGTACTAATGTGCGATGCAAGTGATGTAGCACTTGGAGTGGTGCTTGGGCAGCTGAAGGAGAAGAAGTTATGCGCCATTTACTACGCGAGTAAGACTTTCGATGCGGCACAAAAGAATTACACGGTGACTGAAAAGGAGTTTTTGGCTATTGTGTACGCATTCAATAAGTTTCGTCAGTATTTGGTTGGCATGAAGACTATTGTGTACACGGATCATTCAGCAATTCGGTACTTGATGGAGAAAAAGGAGACGAAGCCTAGGATCATAAGGTGGATTCTTCTACTTCAAGAGTTTGACATGGAGATCCAGGATAAGAAAGGTTCTGATAATGTGTTGGCGGATCACCTTTCGAGGTTGGAGACTAGGGAGCATTGTGATAATTCTTTCGAGTATATTGAGGAAATGTTCCCGGATGAAAAGATCATGGCTGTGTTTTTTGAAGGGGCTGAGCGAGCGTGTGTGGTTGCTGCACAGGGAGTTGATCCATGGTATGCGGATTATGTGAACTATATTGCTATGGGAGAAATTCCAAGGGATCTCAACCGATATCAACTTGCTAAATTCAAGAGGGATGTTGAGACTTTCATATGGTATGATCAGTTTGTGTACAAGATTTGCACGGATTCTATCGTCCGTAGGTGTGTGCCCGAGATGGAGATGGAGAGTGTTCTCGAGTTTTGCCATGCACAACCTAACGGGGGGCACTTCGGTGCTCAAAAGACAGCAGCCAAGGTACTTCAGTCCGCTCTTTATTGGCCTAAGTTGTTCAAGGATTATGAGACCTATGTGGCGTCTTGCGATAGATGTCAACGCATGGGGAACATCGGTAGGAGAGACGAGATGCCGCTTCAGCCGAGCATAGTGGTCAAGATTTTTGATGTGTGGGGTATTGATTTTATGGGGCCTTTTCCCCCATCTAATAGATTTCTCTACATTCTACTTGCGGTGGATTATATTTTTAAGTGGGTGGAAGCGATTCCTACTCGCTTGAATGATTCGAAAACTGTTATATCTTTCTTGAAGAAGCATATCTTTGCCCGCTTTGGAGTCCCTAGAGCACTTGTTAGTAATGGAGGTATGCACTTCGTTAATAAATTTCTTGAGAAGGTGCTTAAAGGGTATGGTGTTAAGCATAGGGTTACTACACCCTATCATCCTCAAGCGAATGGGCAAGCGGAGGTCTCTAACCGTCAAGTCAAACATATTCTGGAGAAGGTGGTCGAAACCAATAGAAAGAATTGGGCTTTGAAGCTCGATGATATCGTGTGGGGGTTCCGGACCACGTACAAGACGGTGTTAGATATGTCACCGTATCATATTGTCTATAGGAAGCCGTGCCACTTACCTGTAGAGATTCAACACAAAGTGTTTTGGGCTTTGCGAAGCTTGAACTTGACTCTCAAAGATGTGAAGGAGTTGAGGATGACTCACATCAATCTTTTGGATGAGTTTCGGAGTCGTGCGTACAAGAATTCCGAGATCTACAAGGAAAGGATTAAGAGGTGGCATGATTCGAAGATCTCGTACAAGGAGTTCAAGCAAAGAGACGAGGTATTACTCTTTAACTCTCATTTAAAGCTTTTTGCAGGCAAGTTGAAGTCGAAGTGGACGGGACCATTCATGATTCATCGAGCCTTAAGAGGGGGGAGTTTTGAGCTCATTGACAAGGATGGAGATATTTTTGCGGCGAATGGACATCGCTTGAAGCATTTTAGGTCGCCGGATGATGTTTGTGTCATCTTTGAGGATACCTTGATCTGAGTTGGTACCATCGTAACTCTCCGACGTTAAACATGAGCGCATGTTGGGGGCTTTCCCTCCTGTTTTAATGCTTTATTTCTTTCGTGTGAGTAAGAAATTTTTATATTTGAAGTGCTTACTTATCGGCAATTACATCTCTTTGCAAACATAGTTTCGACCATAGTTTCTACAATTAGTATAATCTTTTCTTTGTGACGTTTGTTAGGAGAGTTAATTTTTTGCGGCATATTTAAAACTTTAACCAGTTTGTATGTGTCGATTTTTTGTAACTTGCCTAATGTTCCGTGGTGTTTTGTTGTTTCGTATTTTAAGTGATTGCGGAGTTACTCATGATTGATAAGTTTTTAAAGAACCAATTCTTGATGAAGTTGTGTTCTAGTTGGTACTTAATGATTCGTTTTGAAGTTTGAAGTGTGTAGGGATTGAAGAACACGCGTTTTGGAGCTTTCAGGGGGTAGGTTCGACCAGTTTCAGGAGGTCGAACCCAACAGTGGAAGTCGAACCGTGGTGATAAATTATCCAGTGAGGTGGTTCGACCACGACGTTCTTGGTTCAACCTGTTTAACAGGTCAAACCTAGGTCGAACCGGTGATCTGAAACATACAGAAGGGTGGTTCGACCTGATGCGTTTTGGTTCGACCTGTTCCAGTAGGTCGAACCCAGGTCGAACCTGAAGAAAAATTCGTCCAGAAGGGTGGTTCGACCTGATGCGTTTTGGTTCGACCTATTCCAGTAGGTCGAACCCAGGTCGAACCTGAAGAAAAATTCATCCAGAAGGGTGGTTCGACCTCGTCAGTTGTGGTTCGACCTGTTCAACAGCTCGAACCCAAGGTCGAACCAAGCCAGGTATGCGTTTTAAGTTCGATTGTTGAAAGGGTTCGATCACTTTTTCACTTCACCCTTCCTCGAACCTTCACGAAATCACTACACTCTTGCACCAATTCTTCAATTACACTTTATTTTGCACCGATTACACATCACCACACCTTTAATTCACGACTTGGACGTGAATTTGGGCGAATTTCGCTGCAAGCTAGGGCTCAGTCCCGAATTCTTGGTGGTTTTGAGTGTTTGATTATTCTTTTGCCATAGAAAAAGCTAAAGGTATGTTTTCTCAACTCAATTACTTTAGGATTGAAGCTTAGCGTATGCAATTCGTTGTGGGTAAGAGGATTGATGTTGATGTTGGGTGAATTTCATGGTGAATGTTGATATTTTGATTTGATTCATATGAATTCTTGTTCATTGGTTTGAGAATATTTGATTATTGATTGAACTTGAGTGTTTATGTGAATTGATCAATGATATTGTGCGTTTATGAGTATAAGCATGTTGGTTTGGATTGAATCGTTCAAAAGTTGAGGAGTTCATGTTTTGACTTGTTGAAACTCATGTGAATTGCTTGGATAAGTTGAAGGCATGCTTGTATGGCTGTGTTTGAATGTTGAGGAAGATGTGATTGAAGTAGTTTTGAGCATGTTGAAAAGCAAGTGGTGTTTGATGATGGTTGTTGAGGTGATATGTTGTTGATGAAGCATGGATGCTTGAAGTCTTGAGTAGAGTATATGATATGCTAGTCGATTACTTGCTTTCTTATCTTGTTGGTTGTACTGAGTAGTTGTTTTCAGGTACAGGACAAGGATCCGGACAAGGATCTGGGCAAGGCAAGGGGAAGGGAAAGAAAGCCGAAGTAAGATCGAAAAAAAGACAAGATAGGCCTTCGAACGTAGATAAGGTGACGAAGACGCTGAGATTACAAGAATGCCTTCCCGAAACTTCAAGATTCAAATGCCTGATTGGGATGAGATCAAAGAGAAGTGGGCAGAGGTCTCAGAAAAGATAGCTCGGACTAGATACCAAGATGATGAGGCCATGAGACTCATGAGCATCCGGGATGATATGACGATGTTGTTCGATCGAGTGGGGATCCACAGATTTATGGAGTTGAAGAGGCCGACTTACTTCCATGTTACAGCAGAGGTAGTTTGCTCCTTTGAGATGGATAAGGACCCACTTGGCTACTCGTATCAGTGTACATTTCAGTTGGGAGGAGTCCGAAGGAGATGGACGGCTGAGGATTTTAATCAGCTTTTTCAGACGCCTCTAGAGATTTCTCGAGTGGAGAATGGACACTTCAACGCTAATAGGTTTTGGAGGGAGATAACCGGGGAGATCAGAGACTATAAGATTAGGCAGGCTCGTGTGACCTCGATCAAGAATCCAGTGTTGAAATATATGGATCGAGTGCTCAAAAACACAGTGTTTGCTCGTTCGGAGGGTGGATGTGTGTCTAGAGGAGAGCTTTACGCCTTATGGTGTATGATGAATGGGGTGAAGTTCAATGTGGGAGCATATTTTATCGTGCAACTGCATCGATTCAGGACTGTTGGATTTCAGAAGGTGAACATTGGAGGGTTGCTGACGATTGTAGCTGAGCACTACAACATGGACTTCACCAGCATTACACCTGTTAGAGGAGAGCCCGACTTGGTGATGCTCACATGCGTAAAGGGAGGATTTGCACACTTTAGAGATGGTGATTGGTTCTTCACGAGAGGGCCAAAGCCATTCGACTTTATGTTTCCCTTTGACGTGAACAACATGACCACTGTTCAGGAGGCGAGAAACTTGTTGATGAACTCCCTAGGACACACTGCTCTGTCCGTGACTGTGAAGACCAATGGGGATTGGAGAGCCGTGGCTAGGATGTGTGTGGAAGGTAGGTTGGCGGAGCTACAGCAAATTGTGAAACAGGAAGAGTACCATCCGCCACCGCACCAGCCATTACAGTGGCCACAGCAGCCTGAGGTCGAGCATCGGGTCGATGAGCAGCCAGAGATGGAGATTCCGAAGGAGGAGCAGCACGATGTGCCTCAGCATGCTCTAGTACAACAGCAGCAGCGGGCTGTTCGGGATGATACCCGGGAACAGCTTCGCTTGATTCATGAGCAGCTGGTCGCGGTCGTAGCTGCACAGCAGGAGACGAACAGGCAGCTCGCACTCGCTAACGCCAACTACGCCATGTTGAACGAGAGGTTCACTGCCTTGAATGAGCGGGTTGGTAGGGTAAGTAGTCGGGTGGATCTGATTGATAGGAACATCAGCAGTCTGTCTCGAGCGGTGGAGCAGAGATTGGATGACGAGGATGATGATGCTCTGGAGGAGTAGATTTTCAGGTTTTCTTTTGATTTTCTCCGATTCATCTCACCTCCATTCTTCTTTTTCTCTTTACAGATTGGGCTGTGTTTATTGAGTGAGTGGCATGTATATTCTTGGATATCGTTGTTAGGATAGAGGGATTCATGAGTGTTGAATACTTGTATGGTTGATTCGGTTTATGGGCTATTGATTTTGTGCATTCATATGTTCATGTGTTAATTTCTATTGATGAAAAGCATGTATAATTTGATAAGTATGTAGAGTTCTTGTGGAATTGATCTTAATTATGTGCTATGAGGAGTACTTAGGATTCTATTTACCATTGTGAGGACTTGAGCCTTGTTAATCATGCTTGATCATGATTGTTTTATTCTTGAGAGGGTCATTCATATGAACGTATTCTAGAACTTGGCTTGGAGTCTTGTGTGAGACTTATGATTGATAAATTGCTAGAATATGATCTTAGGCCATTATTTTGTGATTAAGCTACTTAGCCAAATTTTGTCCTTCCTAATGATTTTATTAACCTTTGGATACTCCGTTGAGCCGTTAAAAATCTTTTCTTTGGTAGCCGAAGTAAATAACCTTATAAACCTTTACTTGAGCCTTGATTAACCTATTCATTGGTAGAGAGAGTTGAGGCGAGTACGTGTTGCAAGAAGAAAAAGGAAGATAGAATATGGTTGGAAAAAAGTATGGTTAAATCTTGTTTAGGGGTAGTGCCTGAAACTGGTACCTCGATTGCTTATAACATGAAGCTTTAAGCTTAAGAGCAGCTGATTGATAAAGAGAAGAAGGGTTGTGCCTAAAATCGGTACCCGAATTGTCTAAAGAGATTATGTTGATGCACGGAAAAGAAGGAAAATCCATGAGAAGAAGAAGAGAAGTTGGAGGAGATATTGTAGCAAGAAGAAGAAATTGAGAACCTCCAAGGTAACTCTCTACTAGTGTCTTAAGTTACTTTACCTAAATTTTCCTACATTTTTCCAAAGAGCCAACATTACAACCCAAAAACAAGTCCTTTGTGATCTTAGTGAAGAATTGATTATAAGTTGATTTTTGAGACATTTGCCAAGCTTATGGTTACGCGTGAATATGGATTGATATGAGTGTTTATATTAGCTTATATAGTGCCTCACGCACTTGAGTGAAAGAGAATAAATACTTATCTTGTGAGCTAGATTACTTAGTACTCCGAATGGTGTGTGATTGGATTGGTTTTGCATGAGTGATATATATGAAGCAATTAATACTTGTTTGATTTAATGAAGTTGCATGTGTGATATGTGTTGTACTTGATCTTGGTGAATTATACACGGCTCCTGTGGTTTGATTTGGTTGCCTCGGGACGAGCAATATGTAAGTTTGGGGGTTTGATGAGTGTGTAAATTCACAAGTTTGGCATCATGTTTTGTGCTAGTTTTGGAGAGTTTTGAGGTGGAAATAAGTGAAAAACCTAAATATATTGTGAATTAGCATGAATCAGGTGTTAGTGGAGCTATTTAAGTGGTTTTCATAGCAAAATCGGAGTGGAAGTGCCAAGAATCGAAGAGACGAAGTCGAGACCACGCGAACCGCCAAGGAGAGATGTGGGTTCGACCTGTTGGAGGAGGGTTCGACCTCTCTAGCAGGTCGAACCAGCGTTGAAAGAGTGTAGGAGAGGGGTTCGACCACGACTCGAGGGGTTCGACCTGTCTATTAGGTCGAACCATGGTCGAACCAGTTCGCGAGAAAGTTGATTCGACCACGACGTTTGTGGTTCGACCAAGACTCGAGGGGTTCGACTTGTACAAGAAGTCGAACCAAGTGCAGAAATTGTCTAGTAAGTGGGTTCGACCTGTGGTTCGACCTGTTTGCTGAGGTCAAACCGTCGTGCGGAAACTTACCTTATCCGGATTTTCGAGGCCAAAACGCGTAGGATCACTTGAAAAGCTCATTCCAAGCCCTAGAGACGTGATTACAAGTATAAAAGGAGGCTCATGCAGTCAAGGAAGACATCACACAAAAACACAATATACAACAACACAATACAAGAGAGTTTTAGAGAGCGTAAGAACGTGAAGCGCAAGAGGAGATTAGGAGGAGCTGTGACAGACGTTCCGCTGGAGATTCAATTAAGATTGGTCCATCTAACCATGATTGTTCCTAGATCAATCATGGGCTAGAGCCACTTCGGTAGTTCTAGGGTTATGAAGGTTTCATGAGTTGATTTGTATTTCGTGTGTATACTCCATACAACACTACTTGTGATTTATTTTATATAAGATTGTGCGTTTTTAATCCATACTCATAGTTGTTTTGTGCATCAATAATCGTTGTGTAGAGTCTGAATGCATAACATGGTTATTGATTGAGTGCGTTCACTAATGAGCAGGGTTTATTGTTATAATTCTAAGTGAAGGGATTCCAAGGTTTTATTAGAACCGTCTTATATGAATGTTTGTTAATTGAATTGAATTCGGGTTAACAGGTAGGATTAAGAGTATAACTTTATAGTACCTAAAAAGGGAGATCAAATCAGGTTAGAGTACTAAGTGCATGGGAAATAATTGATTATGATAGTACCTAGAAAGGGGGGTAAAGTATACATCTTGCTCTGAGGATACTCACACGTGTCAAAAGCTTATCTATTTGTGTCTATAGAGTAGTTTTGCATGGTCTAGTGATGCGTCCATAAATCACAAGGCAGAGTCGGACATCGACACACGAAAGTATGAATTAACGAATGAAACTGGATGGCCTGACGAACTACCTAACATCTTATTTGATCACAACAACTCTTCTCTTGTTCTTGTTATTTATTTGCTATTTTAATTGTTACTTAGTTTACAAACCAATAATTACAATTCTCAACATAGTCATAATTGCTAGAAAATAACTAAAGTAATATTTATCCGTCCCGTGGATTCGATATTTAACTTGGTCACCTTCGAAACTACAATTGATATCCTTCATACTTGGGGATTAAAATTGTGTATTGAGAAAACACCCATCAATAACTCACACTTGAGCGACAAGTGTAAACACTATCTGTGAGAGTGGATGATGAGAATTCTGAAATGGAAAGTGACTAATTTGACGTGCGTGTTTCAATTGATAATATTTTGGCATTCGAATATATTATCTTAGTTTGGATGTGTGTAATCCCTTATTTGCTGTAGAATTTCAACTCTCATCTCTCTCTTGTTTTGAATTCGTTGTTCGGGGACGAACAACATAGTAGTTTGGGGGGTTGATGAGAGTGGAAATTTACGTCTCTTTTATCTCATAATACCTTGTTTTTATTAAAATAAGACCATACATTCGTGTCGTATTGCGTAGCTTATGTATTTTACATGATTATGGTGCTACTAATGGGTTTTATTGAGTTTTGAAGGTTAAAATAGGGTAGAAATGAAGCAGGAACGAAAAGGAGCAAGAAACAGGGCTGAAAAGACCCAACTTGAGTTGTAACATGCAACTCGAGTTGCAACACGACTTGCAACACAAGTCGAGTTAGGGTCCGAAATGTGTCCAGAATTGTCCAGAGAGCTTACTCGAGTTGCAAGGTTCAACTCGACTTGCAACTTGAGTCGAGTAGGGGATAGAGCAGCGTCCGAAAATTATCCAGAGAGCTTACTCAAGTTGCAAGACCTTACTCAACTTGCAACTCAAGTCGAGTTGGGTCCCAAAGGCAGTTCAGTTTCAGAGCATCGCAACACGACTTGACAGGCGAGTGCACGACTTAGCAACAAGACTCGTGTAGGGTGACTCGAGTTGCATTTCAACGCAACACTGGTCGTGTTGCCAACTTGAGTTGGGTACCCCAACTCGAATTGGGTTATTTTGGGCTAAAAATCGGGATTTTTGATCCCCTGTGCATAACAACATGTAAAAACAGCCCAGCCAAGTCAGTTTTCGTGGCCCAAGATATAAAAGGGGTCAAAATACCTAGAGAGAGGGACGTATCACTCACCACAGAAACATAACGTGAATTCAATTCGCGCACCATCCATCCATTCCCTAATTCACATCAAACCATCCATTCATCCATCCCATCGGTCCGGAGAAAGAATCAAGTGCAGTTGAGAGAGCAATCCAATCGGAGAGACGGAGGAGAGACGCGAGCCACGTGACACTAGGATTCGTTATCTTTTCTTAATTTATTCTTTTGTGATTTTGATATGTATTTGATAGCAATGAGGGTTGTTTGTGACCTCATGGGCTAAAATCCTTTTACAGTTATAAGGATTGAATGTTAGGGCAGTTGACTTGGAACCCTAGACAAAGTATTGTGAATTTAGGCTAGTCTGTTTGCTAGGAATTATAGTAGTTTGCCCATGAACACGATAATCCTAAGGGCTGGTAAATAAGATATTTGATATTCTTAATGGAACAATGCAATTAAGAAATCTAGTAGGAAGTGAATAAGTTTGAGTAATACTTTCAGAAAATATATGTTAGTCGAATTGGCCTTCCGGAGGTTTATGAAATTCGCCTTATTAGTATATAGGAAGGAGGTTCAAAACTGTTCACGCATTACTTTGTGATGAATTTCTATTAAAATAGTATGAATGAACAATAGGACGTTTAGGAGACTAAATCAATTGCGCTACACCTGATACCTTAGAGTTGTTACTTCTCTCTTGATCAAATCTTGAACATTCCTTGCTTTTACTTAACTTGTTATTTATTATTTCAGCACTTTTGTATTTAATCATAATTCAAACACTTGGAAATTGGTTACTTTAATTCTAGTTGAATAGTAATATAAAATAAATAGATAATCGACTGTCTCAGTGGGAACGATATTATTTTTAATTGGGGTACTTGCCATTACAATTGACATCCCTACACTTGGGGATTTTAATTGAGGTGCGCAAAATTAGCCTAACACTAGCTCACGACCGCCCTTTACCTCCGCCGTTCCATGCGAGGGATCTCCAGCTCCACCACCACCACCAGTTCCATCACCACCCCGACGACGAACAAAGCGGCAACAACAACCCCAACCGCACCGTAAAGCGAGATCGGGAGATAACAATTACGGCCACCCCTTCATTATTAACATCGTTGTGCATATGTACAATAGTGTAATTAAATTGCATCACTTAAATGAAGAAAGAAACTGCTTGCTCTTATGACAATCTTAAGACTAATCGTGATGGGTTTTCTCCCACACTCTTCGTCGATGTTGAAGCCTCATCTTTCTTCTCCAATTGCTCTTTCCCGTCTCCTATCCTGCGTCGATTTGAATCTCTTCATCATCATATACACTGACGGCGGGCAGAAATCAAAGCGGTGGGTGGCATGGACCTCGGCTCTCTGGATCTGATAAGAGGAGAGAGATTCAAAGAGGAAAGTGAAATATAGGACAAATGGGTTTGACCCATATTAGAATAGATGACATGTAAATCCGGTTGCACCAATTTCAAAAAAAAGACTGACCCACATAAGTCATTGTCTTAAATGAATGTTGATTGATATATTGATTCAAAATTAATTAAATATGTTAGAAATATATTTCATATTTATCAAATTTAAAAAATTAAAAAATTTATTATTCAGATAAATAGATCCATAATTGAGATTGAAAGTATTAAATGAACAATTAAGATTAAAATTGAATGATTGCTAAATAAAGTAGAATTAAAAAGAGGGAAAAAGTTTAAAGAAAAAAATAGAAGTTTCTATTTATTTTTATACATGTATAGATATAGATAAATATAGATATAATTGATTGATTGACTGAGTATATCTTAAATATAATATATCCCATGGGGAAAAAATAAATCAAATAGGGCATAATATTAATTTTTTAATCATATATTAAAAAAATAATACAAGTACAATTTTTTTGGTGTTCCAAATGTTATGTCTTAAAAATAATGAATTAAAATGTAAATTATGTAATAGAGAAATAGTAATTAATTAGAAACACATAAATAATGTGGTGATGTAATTAAAAGAATAAGATTTTGGTGTTCAAAATAGTATTACGCTGTTAATAAAATAATTAAATAAATGAATAGTTTTTATAAAAAAATAGGATTGTTAAATCTTATTTGATTACAGTGATTTATCATGGATAAGTAATCATTCTTACAAGAATATAATTCTGGGTTTATGAAATAAATTTATATAATTAATCTAAATTGTTTTAGCATTACGGTTCTTTTATCTTGAATACTCAATTATTTTAATTATTTTGTCGCAATCGCATATTTCTTATAAATGAGCAAAATCTTCCCTGAGAAGAAAAAAAGTTATAATATTTACCCAAGATTTTTGAAAGATAAATTAAACTGAAAATTAAAAAAAGTTATAGAATTAAAAATAGCAAAAAAAAACTAAAATTAAAGATGGGGTTCATTACTATCATATACAATTTAGAGAGCATTAAGTGACAACTGTGCGAACTATTTCGTGAACAATTTATATTATAAATAAAAAGTGATAACATTTTAAAAGTAAAGTGATAATATCTTTAATAAAAAATAATAACTGATTAAGAAATGTATTACACGAATAATTCATTAGAATAATTAAAAGTGACAACATATTAAATAAAAAGTAATACTGCCTCCGTTTCAGTTTAATGTGAACAGTTACCTAAAATTTTTATAAGGTATTGTTAGCATTTCACGGGGATGGAGGGAGTACATGATAAATAAAAAGTAATAATAAATTATTTTATAAATAATTTTTAAAATAAATAAAAAGTGATAATACTTTTAATATAAAGTGATACCTTATCAGAATAAAGTAATAATAGAACAGTTGAACAATCTAATAAATAATTAATAATAATAATATAATAATAATAATTTGATTCAAATTATTAACATAAGATTGCAAATTAATTAAGACCGTAGATGTGAGTGAATACACATTGCCAAAGAGTAGATGTGCGTGTGCGTGAATTTTGGATAGCCAAATAGGGTCTGTTCTTTTTAAGAATATTCTTTTTTAATTTAAATTATAATATACTTAAGGGATCTCACCCGAAACCTACCCTTAAGATATTACTACACCTACAACCCCTTAAGAAATTACTACTATGGATATGATGGTTCTCAATAATAAAATATGACCTTTAAAATGTGATAATTATTTAATTAACATTTAATAAACTATTAATGTCAATGGTGATAAAGTATGTTTAATTTTTTTTTTCATAAGAGTAATTTTATTGTTTTTTAATTTATGTTATCAGTAGGTTCAATTCTCATTTGTTTTTAGGAGAATTCAATTAAGTTCAAGGTATATTGTATACTTGCTGAGTTATCAGCCTTGTTTTAGCGTGGAGATGAAACCTTATCATATCAGCCAAATCACGTTTCATGTTACTCTCTCTCACAAAATGTTGATATTTTTATATTTATCAATATTTAAGATATTAAAATATTTTTTACAAGCCAAAATGTTGATATTTTTATATTTATTAATAAAAAAATAAAAATAAAAAGAAAAAGATGGAGTTTAATGTACTAGCTTTGCCAAATACCATTTAGAACAAAATATTATATCTTTATTAATTAAAGTATATACCCTTTAGAACTTTTATTAAACCAATGGACTTGCTTGGCAGCTTTAATTTTAATCCAAAAACAAAATCAGCCAAATTCTCAGCCCTGCTCAATTGCCTAGATGAACTGATCAGTCTATATGAATAACGGTCACGGAAAACCTCGGACTTGTGTTGTGATCATGTAATCTTCCAACTCATGGCGCCAATAAGGCTTCGGATATTAATTAAGGTTTAAAGTTTGTTTTTAAATTTACATGTTTTTGTATTAATTAAAGTTTTGAAGCAAAAATTTAATTTTATTACAAAAATATAAAATTTGAAAACTAAAAAAAAAAATCAAATATTAAATAATAAAAAAAATCAAATATTAAATAATTGTTGTCCTTCATTTACAAATACATTTGCTTAAATATCATTTTCAAAACTACTTAATATTTATAATTCATTTTTTTTTTCAAATATGTATGCAAAAACTTATATATATATATATATATATATATATATATATATATATATATATATATATATATATCAAAACTTTAATTAATACAAAAACATAAAATTTGAAAACTAAAAAAAAAATCAAATATTAGATAATAAAAAAAATCAAATATTAAATAATTGTTGTCCTTCATTTACAAATACATTTGCTTAAATATCATTTTCAAAACTACTTAATATTTATAATTCATTTATTTTTTTTTCAAATATATATGCAAAAACTTATATATATATATATAAAATAGAATGTATTATTATTTAAGAGTTGGTCTTTTGTGCATTCGAGCCGCACAAGTTGTTTCATGTTTTAGGGTGCACAAGTTGTTTTATGTTTTAGGTTTCATAAGGTATTATTTTTTCAATGAAAGAGTCGGTTGATATATTAATGCTATTAATACTTGGGTAAGAAAAAAAAAATCCTAATTTACATTAAAATTAAATTAAAATATATTAATTGAATATTGGTTGAAAATTAATTAGATATGTCAAAAATATTTTTTGTATTTATTAAATTTATATTATTAGTTAAAAAATTAGAAAATTTATTATTGGCATAAATAGATCAATGATTGAGATAAAAGTATTAAATGGACTATCAAAATTAACATTAAATTGTTTATAAATAAAGTAAAATTAAAAGAAGGGAAAAAAATTGAAGACAAAAATAAAAGTTTCTATTTATTTTTATAATATGTATAGATTGATAAATATAAATAGATTGACTGACTCATATCTTAATAAAATATATTTTGGAAAAAAATTTCAATCAATTAAAATATAGTAATTTTATGAAATGTTTCATATTTATTTTACGTAAATAATCAACTTAATAATTATATTTCAAAACATAAAAATAATAATTTTTTTAAATTATGGAGCAATACTACATCTATAATCATTTATTCTCGTTATTTATTTTTTTCAATTAGTTATACTTCTTATTATTTTTATTAAAAATGATTAATTTTCTTCTATAATATGAAAGGTTCATAAAATAGTTTATTATACCATTATCATCTTTCATTAATTGAGTATTACTTTTTATTAAAATTTCATTATTTTTTATTCGTCTCGGAAAACTAATTTCGCAAGATAGTCTTACAATTTATCTCTATAAACTGGACCCCCTCAACTAAATTCCTGGATCATCACTGCCTAAGCATAATTTGTAATTTATTTACTTCATTTGTCCCGTCTAAAGGTTTACATTTTGCACGAGAAATAATGAATATAATATAATGTGTAATAAGTTGAGATATATAAGTACAAAATACAAACTAATATTACTACTAGATATAATGTATAAATTATATTACTACTCGTTATCATATATAATGAATACATACGCAAACTAATATTCGAGTTATAAAGAATGAATACAAAACTAAATTAATAAAAATTGAAAAATAAATAAATAATAAAGATTTAATAAACAATGAGAAAATATTAATATAAGAAATCATTTTCTTTGTAACATTTTATAAAAGTATAAAATCAATTGTAAAATTTATTTTGTTTTTCTTTTTATTAAAAAAAATATTTATAATATATAAAAAATCTATAATATTAATATATATATATATATATATATATATATATATATATATATATATATATATATATATATATTTAGAGTTACTACTTTTATGTAGTTTTCAATTATGTTTAGTTTTACGGTACCATAAAAATAAAAGAATAAAAAGTTAAAATTAATCTCCTTAAAAAAGTTAAAATATATGTGCATATATTAACTTTGGGCTAAAACTTGTGTGCCCGAGAACGGAGTATATCCTTTAGTATAAGGATGTGTACCCTTTATTTCCTGAAAAAAAAATTAATGAAATTGTATATACCCTTTAGAACAAAATGTTGTACCTTTATTAATTAAAGTATACACCCTTTAAAACAAAATGTTGTACCCTTACACGTGCACATAGGGACACAAGAGACCAACTCTTAACTTTTACATACTCCCTCCGTCCGCGGTTAATCTATTCATTTTACCATTTTGGATCGTACATCCTTAATCTATCCATTTTTCTTTTTGGACTATGAGACCCACACCCTCCACTAATACAACTATAATCCACGTGCAAAAAGCAAATGGATACATTGAGGATGGACGAAGGGAGTATAATTTAGCTATATACGCATTTTTTTTAAACAAATGTTATAATATATTGTAAATTCTTTATATTTATGAAAAAAAGTTATCTAATCTATATAGAAAATCAAAATATATGATATTGATTATTTGATTAAAAATGATTTTGTCTCTCAATTCATGGACTGAGACACGGCTCAGACTCCTGCGGAATGCAGTAGTGGGGAATTTTTCGCAATGAACGGAAGCCTGATTGCTGTTACATATTCAGCTACCGCTGTTTTCTTATTTTATCCAATAGGTCAAGCATGTTTTTATGATGGTATGCCTTTAGAAATTTCGGGTACTTTCAACTTCATGATTGTATTTTAGGCTGAGCACAACATCCTTATGCACATATTTCACATGTTAGGCGTAGTTGGTGTATTCGACGGCTCCCTATTCAGTGCTATGCATGGCTCCAAGTAATTTCTAGTTTGATTAGGAAACCACAAAAAATGAATTTGCTAATGAAAGATACAAATTCGGTAAGAGGAAGAAACTTACAATATTGTAGCCCATTAAATCTTATAAATTATTTTGTCTTTAAGATTTACTAATATTTATCATTAAGATTTAGAGTTAATTTTAAAGGTATTATTATAATTTCATCATGTGGTTTATGACCTATTTTATTCCTTTAATTTTTTTTTTCTTTTTGATTTAGTGTTAATATGTTTTATAATCTTTTTGGCACCTAAGATTTAAGGCAAAACTTGTATGAGATTGTTTCACTAATAACTTTTATGAAATGGATCAAAAGTGATAATTTATATAATAAAAAGTGATATCAATTGATGAAAAGTGATAAGAGTGTTGTAAATCATTTCATAAACAATTTACAATATAAATGAAAAGTGATAACATTTTTAAAAAAAAGTAATAACAAATAACTATAAAACTACAACAGTGTGAAGAGACATTTCATACAAGTCTGCCCTAAAATATAATAATATTTATCTATGTTATTTATAACATTTAATACTCCATTAAAGAGTATTTGGGTGTACGGTGTCCCTGGGTGCTGCACACAAGTTTTAGCCGAATAGAAAAAATTACTTTTGCAATAACAGGATGGACAAAAGTTGATAACTTAAGGATCAAAATTGATAATCTAAAACTTACCGGATTGAAATTGATAACTTTAGGACCAATTTTGAGTGAAACTGAAATGAAAATTGGATTTAAAATATAAGTAAAACTTTTATTAAAATTCAATGACATTTTCGTAAATATATTAAAATGACATTATAGCAAAATTGGTTTCGTAGTAGCAGGAAGAACCAAAATTGATAACTTTTATAAGACTTACATAATAGAAATTAATAACTTTAGACCAAAATTGATAATTTCAAAATTTACGGAATTAAAAATTGGATTTCTCGATGCTTATTACTTTTCTCTTACCCAATACTTACTCACTTGTGTGGAATGGTCCCCGAGGAAATTCCTCGAAAGAAAATTCATTCATCAAATTTCACATTTTATAAAAATGTTAATATCATTCTTTATTTGTTCTACTATTAATGAAATATTTCAATATGACATTTATTATTTCCATTGATTAGATATCAATTTTTTAAAAATATATTATCACTATTTATAATATTACCACTTATCATAAAAGCAGAGATTTGTGTAAAACTTTCTTACAACAATTTATAATATAAATAAAAAATAATTAGATTTTAAAAGAAGAACAGTAACATTTTTAATTAAAAAAACGATAACTAATTATAAAAACATAAAATGATCTCATCGTGAAATAGTCTCATGCAAGTGATCCTTTTATAAATTTATATCCAAATTAGAATAGATCAATCCAATTCATACAAAATTATTTTTTTTTATATAAAAAAAATATATAGTAGGAGTATATAATTGCAAATTATTCTGTACACCCGTGTGACCCGTACACCCTTTTTAAAAAACTTATACACTTATTAATTAAAAAAACTTTCTTCGTCAGCTCCAAAGAGTTTCATTTTTCTATATTGGACGTCCGCCCCTAAAAGGCCACACACTCTCTTTAATACAATTAAAATACTCACTCATCCACTAATACTACTACCCACTACATATGAAATAATAATACTTCTTAATCTGCGTGCAAAAAACAAATGAATTTCAAATGAATTTCTTTGGATTGGACGGAAGGAGTATACACTAATGAAAAAATATATATATACATTTTGTTAACTAATTTTCTGTTAATTTTTTTAATGAAAAACTGAATATAAAAAACCTATATTATTAAGAAACATACACTATACACTATTAAATAAAAATATATACATATATGAATGCACTTGTGCACCGGGTACACGAGGCATCAACTCCCATTTAATTTGAGAAGAAAAAAAAGTTAAAGTGAATATAAAATTAAATTAAGAAAAATAAAGAAAAAAGAATTATTTCATTTAACAAGAAAATTATTATAAAACACTACAATAAAAGAGGAGAAAAGAAAAAAAGTTACTGCTTCTGTTGAGTTCAGAACACCAGAAGTAACAAATAAGTCATGGCCTCCCTTTCGCAGTTATTCCAATAAATAATCAATTTACTTAATGGATTAAGAGCAACTCCAAAAGTAACGTAAAATACAAAATATTCATAATATAAAGAGGATTTAAATAAAATTAAGCTCAAACGCACTATCTATTTTAACATTAAAATTTACATAACCATTTTCACTCTTTAAATTTGAAGAGCCAAATTCACTCTTCAAACTTAAATAGCATTATATGTTGTTGACTTCTTTATGTGTTTTTGCTTAAAAAGAATAATTTTTAATAAATTAAAAGAGAAAACATGTTATAAATGTATCTTGAAAATGAAAATATAAAGAGCTTGTTGGAGCATAATAAAAATTTGATTCTTTGAATTTAAAAATCCTCTTTATTTTGTAAAAATGCTCTCTAAAATTTAAAGAAGCTATTGGAGATGCTCTAACAAATAACATAGAAAAATTTCAGAAAGCAGGTCTTGCAGGGTTAAAAGAGGATCTTTATCATGGATTTCTTTAGCTTTTTCTGTAAGTCACTAGGAGATGGGAACTATATGCTACATTTCGTAAAATACGCATACCATGAATCGAACTAAAAAAATTTAAGGTAGTGTACAAAACTGTAAAATTAAAAGATAATGATTAAATTGCTAAATAGATAACATTGTAAAAATAAAAAGTAAAAGATCTAGCAATCAGATAAAATCAAGCAGACATGCAACAGCACCTGAACAAACAGCAATGGCAACAAATAAGAGTTCTTAAGATCAATATAGGAACCCATATAGTCATAACAAGAAAATGAAATATACGCTGATCATTAGAAACTCTACATGGTTTATTACAAAGGAAGTTGAAGTACATTATAGCTCAAAATATCACGAGACATTCTCTTTTTTGCAAGCCTTGCCTCATAATAATGTAATACGTAAAGAAAATGCACATCGACACGCAATATCAGCTGGTATAGGATTCAAGCCATGACCTCAACCACTCTTTTAAGACTTAACTATGGCCCATTCATCATATAAAAAAACTACACATGAACCAAGTGCTTTTCCATTGAAGATTTATAATTACCTTTACAGTTCAGACTCGCACGAAAAAAGCAGAGATTGAAATACTCAAGTTATGTGCTTCGTATCACGGGCTGCTGCTAGATGATCCTGCAATAGTAAAAGAATAGTCGCAATGTGATCCATCATGAACTGTTGACTAAAAGAGAAACAGTCAATAAGAAGATCTTTTTACAGTCCTAGAGTTGATTTCATTTGAAAATAGCTTCTCATCCTCAGATTAGCATCCGAGAAGCTAAAATCCAACAGCAAAACCTTGCAACATAGTGGATTATAATCCAACGCAGATAAACACCATTTGGTAAATTAAAAATATTAACCTTTGGAAAAATAAGTTCTTTCCTCATCAAACACGAATTACAAGCAGTGTTACTTCCATCTATCGGGGTAACCCAGTCCTTACAAAATTGTTTTTTTCCATTCCTATTTCTGCCATTCATCTTGTTTATGAAGTAGCCTTACAGGAAGTCAATTTCAACAAAGTAGCCAATTCATTTTATTTATGCTTAATGAACTGCAGTAATTACATTGCACCAGGTGAAAACTGATTGAATCAGCTACTATTTGTGCACCTCAAGCTGTAATGCAAATAAAAATTGTGAATCAGCCACCTAAAGCACTTCAGTATACTTTTTTAGATTGCACAAGGAAAATTATCATACGTTCAACACGCTTTGATAGTCTATTTCTCAGTGAAACTACTGCCCTGGCCATGGGACTAGTGATCAAAAGTTGCAGATTCATGTCTAACCTTTGCCTCAACTAAACATCAACTATCATAAGTGAATGCTACGGAATCATGTTTCACCTCACGCAAGCTAATGGATTTCCATGAAAATACCAAGCTTGCATCACGAAGGAGTATGTCCACAATTTTTCTGAATTTGTTGCCAGATACCACAAAGTCTATAGTGGGAGATAGATCAACAGGTCAAAAGTAAGGATCTCCCAGACATCAAAGCTCCAATGAAGCTCTTGTTAGCAATCACATTAATATAAGGAAGGTAAGAAGGACAGCAAACTACAAGCTGACAGGGTGTTAAAATTTAATATTGAATTACATTTACTGCTAATATTATTTTATGTTGAATTGTTGTCAAACTTCCTATGCCATAAGTCAATAAAATTTAATCTAGCAAATTTTAGGAAATATCAAAGATAAAACTTCAGATTGTATTTTGGCTTATGCTTGGGCTGAGGATTCACCTTGAATCTTTTTGGGAACCTTATGTTCATTTTTATCTTCATCAATCTTTAATCCAATTCATATTCTTTATCTCATATTCTAGTTTCAATACCCTTGACTCTATCAATTGGTCCGACCTGCTAGAGAATGGTCAAATTAATATTGAATTACATTTAGTTCTGCTATTGTTTAATGTTGAATGGTTATCAAACTTCCCTAAGATATAAATCTATAAATCCAATCCTGTAAATCTTTAAAAGTATCAAAATTAAACTTCAGATTGTATGTCATTTGGGTAGAGGATTCACCTTGAATCTTTCTGAGAACCTTATTTTCATTTTTATCTTCATCAATCTTCAATCAAATTTATATTATTTATATTATGTTCATCTTTCAATACCCTCGAATCTATTACCTCCTCTCATATATCTTTACTAGCACCACATCATTTAGATAGCGCACTACATTTGATGGCCTAAAAAAATTATCATAGGGTTGTGGGCTCTAGCTTTCCTAAACGCAGTAGTTTCCAAACTGAGCTTGACATTCAAGAAAGATGGCTTGTGCAAATGCAAGCCGCTCAACCTATTCCCATGTTTATCAATATGTAGCACGTAAAGAACGAGTACCTCCCAAACAGATTTGGTTCCCATGTTCAGGTTCTACAATTAAATTAAAGAAGTTGACAAGTCACAGAAGTTGAGTCCCAAAAGATTCCAGATGTACGCTCATTTTCAAAATGGGAGTAACCACAGCTTCTCTATGAATGCAGTTTTTCTCAATAGTTAGTAGTCCAGAAGCAACAACAATATAAACTTAGAAAAAGGTCACGAAACAAAGGCATGTCATTGCTACATCATGTGAGTCCTAAAGGGTAAACCCTAAGCAAGGCAAGCCACAACTACAAAATATAAAAGCAAAATACCAAGGTGAACTCAAACAAACTGGTTTTAAAGCACCAGACAACATCAAATAATTGAAGTGATTCTGTTAATAGCATATTACTGGATGAAAGAACATAGAATACAAACTTACTGAGATAAAATCAAACGCCCTGGTTTCCTCTCTCTTTGAGTCATTCATTAGTGAAGTGGGGGGTTGGGTAGCAACAACAGGATTAAAAATATCTGGAAAGGCTGAAGAATTTCCGCCATGAGACCCAGTAGCACTGAAATTAGATTGCAGTTGCTGAAAATTGGACATTGCAGCAATGAACTGCGGTTGAGTTAAGAGACTCCCCATGGCATTCATTTGATGAGCGGCAAATGCTGGATTGAACATCAATCCAGGTGGAAAATTATATCCCATGGCACCCAAAGGAAATGTGGGAGTTGCATTCATCCCAACAGCTTGAGAAGCGAAGTCCATATTCAAATTGCTCTTCTGATTGTGATTTTCTAGGTTATGGATGGCATTTTCTTGGTGGATGCCTGATGTTGAATCCACATGCTTCAGACCCATGTCAATGCTGCTTCCATTTTGATTTTTAAATGGGTCAGTTACATGTATAGACAAATTGCCCATTAGATCATTAACATCTCTTCCTGAGTTCCCATGATCCTGGGGAGCACTAGAATTTGAGTAGAAAAAATCAAATGGCTCAGTTTCAGGTTTAGCAGCTTTATTGACTTCTGCAAACCCTGGCTTATGAACAGCAGAACTAGAAAAGAAATCAGAACCATGGTCTCTATTGCGATTGCTATGAAAAGAGACATCTGCAAAAGGATCATCATCTGCAGTATGATCATAGTTACCATCACCAGCACTGCCCCCAAATAAGTCATCAATCAGTGGAGAAGTAGATGGTACATCTGAAATTCTTGATTCACTCTTTGATTTATCAGAATCTAACACTCCAAGAAGATCATGTGAATCACCAGTGTCTAGTAAGTCCACCATCACTGAAGGCTGAGGCATCTTTGATGAATTATCCACATGATTGATTCCTCCACCCAGTAGGCTCAACACCTACAAGGAGCATCTCTTGATCATTTTTTTAATCTAATAACTAAAAAAAAAACACAGAGAAAAAAAAAAAAAAAAAAAAAAAAAAAATATATATATATATATATATATATATATATATATATATATATATATGCATGCAGCATTCACTACCTTTTTCTTTAACCTAAAGTTCGAAACTCATCAATGTCCACAAAGAAACTAACTGGGCAACTGAATGATGCACTCTCCCAGGGCTCTTCAACCAGGAATGACAAAGTTATTATGTTAATGTTTCTTTTAACCAGGCATCAGATGATGTTAGACTACAATTTCTGTTCACTCTAAGGGCTTTGAAAGAGTCTAATGATTTTTTATGAACAGGATCTGACAATAACAGCTGTTCTTGGCACATGGTAATTTTTTTTTTTTTCTTATCTCTGCTTCATTTTAAAGTTAGCAGGGCACATTTGATGCAATCCACCATATCTTTTGTACACCTTAGTTTGCTTTTCCCATAAAAATCAGAATTTCAAAGGATATGCAGGTAAAAATAGAACACCTAGCCCTCCAGAAAATTCTAAACTTCAGCCCATTCTTTTTTAAATAACAAAGCACCTAAACAAAAACGAAACTCTTACCTTGTTTGCTTTTTCCCTAAGTGATGCTTGGGGAGATTCACAACATTGGATCACCACATCTCTGTTGTCACTAAAATGTGATGATATAACAGAAAAATTGTCGCCATTCTTCCTCAATACTGCTTCAAGGACACAGATAGCTTTCATGCGAATCTAAATGAACACGTGCAGAACAGTTAGTTTGAAGCATTTTTACAGCATCGCATGAGTACGTGTTTTTAGGAAAATAGCTGAGTACTCAAGTCAGCCTTTCTACAACTATAAATATCATCACAGTTGTATCACAAGGTAAAGAAAACAAATTAATAAAAACTCAAACCTGCCACACAGGGGATCTCAGTTTAGTTTCAATAGCATATCCTAGTGACATAGCATTCAATTTTGAGGCTTCTGACAGGAAAATATGAAGTGCATCCCTAGTAGGCTGTAGACGGACACCACTAGATGTTACAATGGTCTCTAACAGTTTCTCTTCTCGAGTTTTTTGACCATAAGCTGAATCAGAGTCCCCATTACTTGTTTCTTCTTGAGATACAGTGGCATCTTGACCCCAATTCTCAGAACCAGCATTTTTAGAGAATCGGGAGAAGTTCTGAGTTTCGGCATGAACATCAATCCCTTCATAGCGATCGGGGTAATCACTTTCCTTAGTCAAAGATCGCCGAAGGTTTGGGCTTCTGTAACTCCCAGTATCATTGTTTTTTCTTAGGGATGGAGACTGTGTCAAGCTACTAAGTCCTTGCTTGATTGTGGCACTTCCGATGTCTACAACTCCACTGATGAATGACTTTTTATCTCCTGATGGCACTTCATAGTTGCTATTCCCAAATCCTTGAATTCGACTGCCAAGACTACTTTCTGTTGGTGCAGCTTTGCTCTCATCAGATGAGAATAAAGCAGACAGTGTTTCCTGCGCTGTTTCACGCACAGCCTTGTTTAGTGCATCGCCCTTCAAAGGATCCGGCTGGCCTTTATAGTGGATTAATTGACGAACAGCAACCGAGTTTCTTTGCATCTCCCTTCTAAACTCAGCACCAGACTTTCCCATGGCATATTTGATGAGCCTTAATGCCTGATAAAACAATATGCAAGCATAAAACACACCAAGATTATGAATATAGGCTCTAAGATACTGTAACACCCTACTATATTAAATCATGAGATTACATCAAATAAAATTAAAACATAAGATTTTATCACTTAAAAGAATATAAAAATAGTAGTTACTCTTCAAGTTCTTGCTTTGCAATTACATTTCCTTTCACCTTTTCCTCACATGAGATATTGCACAACAAAAGTCCCCCTTACTTCCCATGATCTACAATCATCATAGAATAATAATTGTCTTGCATTAAAATTAATTGAGTGCTCAAGCCTCCCAAGTGCTCGCAGTCACCTATATAAACTCCACCCCAAGCTCAACCTTTGTCACTATCACTACCACTTTTAAACTCTAAAATCTCTAAGTTCTCAAGAGAAGCAAAGCTAGAGCAAGTTTCCAACTAGTCACATACTGAAGTTAAGGTGAGGGAATTTCTACGTGTTTTCTATTATGAATACGCATGTATCTTGATGTTTATGTTATGATTCCATACATGAAAGCAATTTTGTACTTTATAGTACCATGGAAAATATGCCAGGGTCTCTAAGGGGCTGGGATTGTGTCAGAATCCTTACGGTTCAGTAGACTATAAAAAATAAAAAATAAAAAATTGCACACAAATATGTAAATAAAAATTCTTCATTCATGTATTTGTTAAATGCATAAAAACAAAATCTGCATAAAAAATTCTGCCTACGTGTTTTTTAGATTCTGCCTATGTCTTTTATGCTTAATTGACGAATTTCATGATGTCGATGCATGTTATTTATGCTTGATTATACGTACTTTTCCTCACTGAGCAAGTTGAAATGTTCACCCAAAAATTTACACCCTTTCAGATTCCGGAGGCTACGGCTGGGGTATGGCAGAAGTGTAATTGGCTTGGACTTCCACAATATAATTGTTATAATTTTAATTTAATATTATGACGTTTGAAATTTGCTTCCTTGTGTTATTTAGAGGCAATTAAGTACGAACTATAATTATGTTTTTAAGTATGAACTATCTTTCATTTCTATCTTATCAAGATTATGGACTTTGGCTTAATTGTTATGTGTTTTCAATTATCCTACTCTACATCATTTAACATCCTAGAATTTTTTAATAATTTTTTTAAAAAATCGGCATGCTACATTGAAGATCAGAAGCATATAGTACCCTATCAAAAGGGTTGAATATGTAATGATATAGTAGCTCAAATGAAAAGCCAAGGACTTTCTGGTTTGGCGAATACAGACCAAGAAGAGGACTAAAATGCAATAGAAATACTAACTTGCACATAATAATTTGCCAATATTTAGTTTAACATGACCCACAAACTAAAATCAGATAGACAGTTTGTTTGAACCCAGTCAATTAGATCCGTGGCACCACCTCTACGATTAGGCAAATAATGGAAAGCTAAATCATCAGGAAAACAATAACAATGAAAAATCGAAAAGGAAAAAAAGAAAAAGAAAAAGAAAAAAAAAGAGACATGATCGGAACCATGTTAGACACTTAGCATTGAAAAAAAATACCAATATAGTTCAGCTTATTTTACCACAGCACGAACAGCCAAACTTAAATAAAATAAAAAATCAAACAAAAGAGAGAGAGAGAGCAAATGAAGGACCTTCAGCTTAACAATGGGCGATTTGTTCTCGAGACGTTTGAAAATGAATTCTGACACTTCCTTCACAATGGAGACGTGGGATGATCTCAGCAAGTCGCAAATTTCTTCTAATTTGTAAACAGGAGTAACCTTATCCTCATCGGACGTCGCACCATCTACCATTTTCGATCTCCAGTACGATTCGACCGCCCTCCTACTCTGCTCCATTTTTTCCCCCAAAAATTCGTCTTTTTTTTTTTTGATCAAAACTCAGATTGACTCGATAGATCGATGAATGAATTTTTTAATCAATTAACAGCTAATGAATCAACCAAACGAACTGAAAATTAAGAAAAGAACAAAGTGGTTCAATTGGGGCGGAATTTGTTCTTCTTTGAGATTGAAAATTCAATCAATAACGAACGATAAAGGTTTTCAGTTTTCTCAAAGGGGTTTAGTTTATCTCACCGAAGAAAATACAAATCAAACTTTTTTTTTTCTTATTCATTGACGCAATAATTAATATAATTAGACAGGCGGCGTACGATAAGTGGACGGTGACCTGGCTGGCTCCTACAGCTCATGATAGCATACCACGATGGTCGAAGCTTGGATGTTTCACAAACTATTTGTCTCTATATAAGTAGAACTCGTTAAAGTTTTTGTATACTCCCATAACGAGTTTTTGTATACTCCCTCGGTCCACTATTCTTTTGTTTTTTGCGCTTAAGGAGTAATTAAATTAAGATATATTATTATTTTATATAAAGTGGATAATTGTATTAGTAGGAGTGATTAAAAATGGTGGATTAGTATGAGCACTTTTACTAAAAAAGGAAAAATGTATACTTTAAAAATGAACGACCCAAAATAACACGTTAGTGATGGACGAAGGGAGTATTATTTACATTTTTTATTTAATTATATTTTTTATTAAAAATGTTATTTCCTCCATCCCAAGAATACATGCACGTATTTAGTGGCACATAGTTTAAGAAAAATAACTTTTTGTTGTAATAATGTAGGAAAGAAAATGGATATTTCGAGTAATTGAATAGAATAAAGTGTATAATTGATGAGCGTTTTCTCAATACACAATTAATCCCCAAGTATGAAGGATATCAATTGTAGTCTCGAAAGGTGACCAAGTGAATATCGAACCCAAGGGACGGCGTATTATCAATTTAATTATTATCTAAATTAATTAAGACAAGGCAATTACGTTTTAATGGTTATCTAACAACCAATATGCTGGAAATTAAATAACAAATAAAATAAACTATCACTCGAAGGATACGAAAGTGGATCAAGTAGGAGAATAGGTAGCTCTAGGATAATCCAGTTTCACTAATTAACTTCCCTTCCATGTGTCAATGTCCGACTCTGCCTTGTGGAATATGGACGCATCACTAAACCATGCATATCTACTCTATAGATACAAGTAAACATGCGTGTAACACGTGTGAATAACCTCGGAGCAAGAGACGTAATTTTACCCCCCTTTCTAGGTACTATCAGTATCAATTATTTCCCCCTAGGATTGGTACTCTAACCCGATATGATCTCCCTTTATAGGTACTATAAAATTACCCTCTTTATCCTACTTAATAACCCGAATTCAATTCAATTAATAAGTATTCATATATGATAGTTCTAATGAAGCTTCGGAGTCCCCTCACTTAGAATCATAACATGGAATCCTGCTCAGCAGTGAACGCACTCAATCAATAACCAAGATATGTATTCAGACTCTACATAACAGTTAATGATGCACAAAACGACCGTGAGTATAGATTAAGAAAGCACAATCATATATAAAATAAATCCACAAGTAGTGTTGTACGGAGTGTACACATGGAAGTTCAATTACTTCGTAAAACCTTCACAACCCTAGTTCTACCAAAAAGGCTCTAGCCCATGATGTTACGAAGAACAATCATAGGTGTTGGATAGATCTTACCCGTATGTCTAGAAAATACAAGATAAATAAGGAAACAAATAAAACTCTAGATGTGGGAGTCGTCGCGTCCTTCTCCATCTTGAATTCTCCTCTTGGTTCTCCTCTTGATTCCACAAACGAATCTTCAAAGTGATGGATGGATGGAGGAAAAGATGTGGATGATGGTTGGGGGATGATCCCCCCTTGTGGGGTGTTGTATGTTGTGGCCTCTCTTCTCCTCTCTTGTATTGTGTTGTGTTCCTCCTTGATTGGACGTCTTCCTTGACTGCATGAGCCTCCTTTTATACTTGTAATCACGTCTCCAAGGCTTGGAATGGGCTTTTCAAGTGATCACACGCGTTTTGGCCTCGAAAATCCGGATAAGGTAAGTTCCCGCACGTAGGTTTGACCTCGTCAAATAGGTCGAATCACTGGCCACAGGTCGAACCACAGGTCGAACCCTGCTACTGGACACATTCTGCACTTGGTTCGACCTCTTGCACAGGTCGAACCACTCCCTCTTTGGTCGAATCACAGGTCGAACTGATTTGCGCAGTCTCTCCGTTTCACGTATAACTTTCACATCCGACCTCCGAATTGAGGATTTTTACGCTCACGCGATACTCTCTTCCTTGGCTTTCTATCTATATAAAGAAATCACAAAAACTCCAAGAATTGAAAACGTAACAGGCCATGGAAAGTAGCACTGCAATTCTGTTCGGCACAGCTCGCGCGGCGTCACCACTTTGCTCATAACTTCCTCGTTCGGACTTCAATGATGGTGTTCTTTATGCCAAAACGACCCTCTCTTCAGTGACTTTCCAACCATATATCACACCAACAGTTTCGAGCTCCACAACAATACAGAATAATTATGAAAGTTGGATATGCGTTTTCAGCATTCTTGCACAAATTGCACCTTTTCTCCAACTTTGCACTTTTTCATCCTTTTTCCACCTAAAACACAATAAAACACCTCAAGTGCACATGATTCTCACATATATCGAATATAAGACACTTGTGCTCATATAAGATTACAATATCAATCAAAAAGGTGTTAAATTGGATATTAAAATACGCTTATTTTCACTCTCATCAATCCCCCAAACTTACCCGTTGCTCATTCCGAGGCAATAAAATAAAGATAAAGAGAAAGAGAGTATGAAAATTAGCGGGGAAACAAGGACTATGACCAATACCCATTCAAAATACAATTGTCCTCAACTTAGGTCATGCAACTCTCATTATATGTAATAATCAATTCATAGCATACAAGTTAAGACAATCACCACCAATTCATATGCTCCATTGACATGTTCTCACGGAAAGAATATATCACTCGCACTCAAGTGTAAAAGATGTACACTTATGGGTTAAGGTGTTTACGCTCAGATTCAATTCAAGTGCATGCGTAACCATAAGCTTGCCAAACGTCTCAAGCTCTTCACCACTAAAAGTATGATTCGACAATGGGATCAAAAAGGACTTTTCTTTTGGATGTAATGTTGGCTCTTTGGTAAGGGTAGGAAACATATGGATAAAGTGACTCAATTAGTAGAGAATTAAAATCGGAGATCTTATGTACTGTAGATTTTTACACTTCAAGGCTATCCAGCTTCATGCTCTTCTAATTTTCTTTTCTCTCATTTCCTTCAAGCTCAACATACTTTTTCTTTTCTTCAAGCACATCCTTTTTTTTTCTCGAGGTACCAGTTTCGGGCACTACCTCACGCATCCTCCATAGGGTACTAGATTCAAGCACTACCCTAGGGTTTTTGATTCCATGGAATACTAGATTTAAGCACTACTCCATGCTTCTCCTTAGATGCATTATCATAATCCATCACTATTAATTTCAACACCAATTTCATTCCTTCCCAAATTGTTATCAAGCACCATTAACACACTTTGACAGCATTTAATTCTCCACTAAATATAGGAATTTAAGGCTCAAATAGGATATCAAAGTGGCTATCTTCGTAGGTTGCCAAAGAAATAAGATTTTTAGGCTCAACGGGGTTAACTACGGATATATAATTATTTGGTAGAGAATTATTTGGCTAAGTGACTCATAAATTCAAGGATGGCCTTAGATCATCTCCCATCATCTAACACACATATAGTTTCAAGTAAGACAAGAGGCAAGTTCTAGAATACACACACAAGAACGATACTCACCAGAAAAGAAAATATCATGTGATTATGTATCATGATCAACGAGGCTCAAAATCTCACATGGGTTTTTAACAAGTAACAGAGCACTTTTCATTGTAGGTAATATCCCACAAGTACACATAGAACTTCATATCACAATATAACTCAAGTACACTTCCTTCATCAATTTCAAGAGCATATGAATTTCAAAGATAATTTTAACAATATAAGCTCACATGGATCACCACCATAAACACAATCCTTCCACTCCTATGAATTAAAAGCACATATAAAAATTAGAAAAATGAAACGAGGGCACCTGATTTTTCTTCAACGTACGCACGAGCTCCTCGAGTTAAAACCTCAATGTAGAACTCGTCTTGCCACCTAGTTATCCTTTTCTATCATCAAAGCTCAAGCATACTCATCATCACAGGATTCATCAATAATAAAATAGGAGAACTATACGAAAGAATTAATTGACTATGTAATCGACTCCACACACTAGAAACACCACTGAACACTAGGCAAATTGCAAAAAATCGACACATCAAAACTGATTAAAGTTTCAATATACCGCAAAAAATCAACTCCCCTAGCAAACATTACAAAGAAAATATTATATTCCTGGTGCTTCAATGAGGTAATAACATCACACCCCCCAAACTTAGTAAAAACGTAAGTCGAAACTAAGTTTGAAAAGAGATGTAATTGCCGATTAGTAAGCACCTTAAATATAAAAATTTCTTACTCACACGAAAGAAATAAAGCAATAAAACGGAAAGCAAGCCCCGAACAGGCACTCATGTTTAACGTCGGAGAGTCACGACGGTAGAGGACGGTCTTCTCGCATCATCACCTTCAAATACTTTCTTTCCCTCTTCTTGTCTACACTCAATGATTAGCCATAATATAGTGGGCATGACCAATTAAAGAAATTATCGAACCACAGGGAGGAAGGTACTAGGGTCTAAGCGATCTCGTGTTCACCATAGTATTATAGAGATGATCATAAAGGGAAGATAATCAATAAATGACAATAAAATAAATGGATAGATGAATGGGAGATGGATGAATGAGCCAAGTAGATAGAGATGAGACTAGCAATACTTAAAGCATGGAAAATCAAGGTATCATGCAATGAATTCATATGTGTCATGGGTAAGAGACTAAGGGCCAACACTAAGATCACCTAAACTCCCTCTCGGAATGAATATGATATGGTTCTAAACATAGCTCAATGGATTGGTTCTCACTTAAACAATTCCAACTAGGTACTAAGCTTAAATGAGAGTCCCTTCACACAATTAATCAACCTCTCGATCAAACCAATTACATGTCCTACCAAAGGGTTCTAAACTATGAAGGACTTCTCAATCTCTTCACAATTTATAATGCACATGAGGTGTTTGATGAAATGATTCACTTAATTATCCTAAATATGCAATTGACTTCTCAATCTAATCACATGCTTAAAACAATTAAACACACAAATCATCATAAACATCAAGATCTAACGCATCAATGATAGAAAATCAATTAACTCAATCAACATAATCATTCAATTGCAAAATACCAAAAATTATCCAACACAATTCATATTGCTAATCTCACAAGGGAGATTAGGCTCTCATATCCATAAGAAAATTAACATAGACATTAAATTCCTTACAAAACATGATAAACAATAGGTTTCAATACAAAGTTTGGATGAAAACTCCCTTGGATGTCTCCAATGGTGATCTTCTTCTTCCCCTTGCAATTCACCTCTCTTCCTTGCTTCTCTACTACTTGGATGGAGGATGTGATGGTTGGATCAAGGTAGATCCAAAGGATGAAGAATGGATGAAGGTGAAGGTGAAGGTGAAGAATGGAGGAAATGGTGTGTGAGGTGTGTGTAGAAGGGTTGGAATTCGGATCTCTTCTCACATATTGAAGTATTGGGTATTTATACCCCTTGGGAGGCTTCTAGAAGGATTCTGATTTTTTTCCAGGATTTTACACAGCACGAGTCGTGCTCTGCCACACGGCTATAAGGTGGCCATGTCATGTGAACTGATACTCCCGCACGGCCTTTTCTTACAGGGCCGTGTTGATGACACGGCTCGTGCTGCCAACACGACTCGTGCTACTGGACACGGCCTTAAGTCGCCCGTGTTGAATGAATTGGTGTCGCCGCACAGCCACCTCTTACAGGGTCGTGTTGGCTACACGGCCCGTGTTGGTGCTGGCTCCTGTATTTCTTCACTGTTTTGGCTCGTTCTCCCTCGTTTCAACTCCGAATTGAGATCCGCTTTTTTCCTACGTCTTCCTTATCATATCTAGCATCAAAAACACAAAACACAACCATTTCCATAAAAACACAAAACACAACCAAATAATACATAAAATACGGATAAAAATATACGAAAACTCACATAAAAAGATACTAAAATCTAGGTGAAAATATCACTCATCACACCCCCAAACTTAAAGTGTTGTGCATCCCCGCACAACGAAAATGATAAACCAAGGAGAGTGATTTTCACCTAGTAAAAAAAAATTAAACGAACATAAGTAATAACACATCAATAATAATAAGAACCACAATTTATGCTAAGTCATCCTACAACATTAAATTCATGACATGAGGAATTAACAAGTTCAATCACAAGAGAATAAAAGTGTAATATAGTCCCTTTTAGTCCAAGCCTCACATAGGTTATAAATTTCACTCAACACTCTTTAAAGTAGGTAAATCAACACTCATCAATCGATTGGCTTGACTCGCTATAAGCTTTCTCGTGGACTACATTCACAAACCACAAAGTTTCCATTAGCGAACAAAAAGGTCTTTAATTTGGATGTAATGATAGGCTCTTTGGTAAGGTAGGAAGAATATAGGTAATAGTGACTAAACAAGTGTAAGTAATCGAAGAGATGATCAACTTCCTCAACTTCTCCACTTTTCTTTCTTCCTTTCTTGTCTTTGGTACTCACAAGCTCTACTCATCAACTTTCCTTGGATTTCTTGAGTTTCTTATGATTCATGCTTCCTTCTTTGGATTTTTAAGTACTTGAGCATATTATTGTTGCTTTGCTCATATTTCTTGTTTTGAGGTTGCATGTGCATTCTTCATTTTGCTCTTTTCATCATTTTTCTTACTTATTTACCATTTCCACTTTTTTTTTTCATCAAACCTTACTAGCTACCATCTCCTCAATCACCCACACAAAGGGTATATATATAAGGTTTAAGAGGGTAATCAAGGCTTGTAATGTGCTTATATCACAATAAATAGACTTTAAGGCTCAAAGTGGTTGACTAGGGATGATGTTCATGGTAGGGAAATATATGGTAATGACTATAATAACAAGGATGACCTTAGATCATGTCACTAATCTCCACAAATAGGGCTCGTTCCTATAGTCCTTGAGCAAGTTCTAGCTTATCAAACTCAATCGATCCACTCATGAAAGAAAAACCATGTATGCACGGTTGAGGCTCAAACACTCACAAGCTTGTGCTCGGACCTTAGGAAACTTATTACACCACATTCATCTCAAAATTGAACAAGTTAAGTAAAACATGTCACAATTCGAAAGTGTAGAGATTCTTAATCATAACTTGTCATCACTTATTACCACAACATATCACCACTCATGTTCAAAAATGACTCACAACATCCCAAAACAAACCACCAAACATACCAAGACAAAATTAAGAAAACACACAAAACATAAAATAAAGACTCAACAAACAAGAAACAAAACAAAAACACATAACATGCAAGAATAAAAATCACCATCAATAACAATAAAGCATACATTCTATATCATCCATGACAAGTAAGCTCACAATCATCCCAACTTTATTGAAAAAGGAAATCCTAAGATACGAAAGTAAACATCCCAAAAACATAACACATGAAGTAGCATGCTAATCCATTCAATTCAAATCAAAATCAATTAAAAATGATAAGGTGTAGAGTACTCCCTCAATAGGCATTTGGTAAGGAAAGCGTTCGCTCCAAGCTCCATTCATGCTTCCAATACCTTTCATTCATGCTCAAACACTCAACAAACACCGTTAGCTCAACAATTGCATTTAACAAATATGGACTATCATGCACTTCAACACCACCAATCATACTAAAATCAAACCAAACTCATGAGAAAAATTTTAAAATTAGCCCAAAAATACGAAAAGTATATGCTTTCAAGACAAAGTATGTCACACCACGCCATATCCCCCCAAACTTAAATTGAAACAAGAGTTTCGAGGTAAGTTTGTAAAAAGTGGTGTGACTTACTTTCACACTTCAAATCAAGCACTTATCGTTTGTCCAATACGCGTTCTCCTCACAAGCACAATCAACATACATACCAAAAATGCAAAACAAGCAAATCCACCATCCTTATTGAAAGCAATAAATAAAGCAATAAAGATAATGATGGGTTGCCTCCCATCTAGCGCTAAGTTTAACGTCTTCAAGCCGGACGGGATATGGAGAACTCATCGGAATGGCCACGGATATCTTTCGTCCTTGCCATCGAATTTTAACCGTTGTGCTTCTTCCTCTATTAGGCATTTGTGGCAAGTGACGACCTCAGTTACATCCTTCGAGCATGGCTTCAAAAATTCGACTCTCTTGAGCTTACACTCCATTGCCCTCTCCATTCTTGAACACCACTTATTTCTCCTTACCAAATAGATCTCCAACATCTCTTCGAGTTCTCTTTTGTTTCTAAGGATATGAGAAAAATCAATGGGTAAAACAAAATCAATGTAAACAATATTATCAAGTTCAAAGCAACTTAAAGAGTTTAAAGGTTTAGAAATGCTCATTTCACTCTTCAAGTCATCATCATTTGTTTCTAGACTTTGTTCCTCTTCATCAACATCATTTGCCTCAATAGGCTCTTCAATCACCTTATTTGATTCTTCATCCCCCAGATTCTCTTCTTTCTCCAACTCTTCTTCGACTTTGCTCTCCTCTTCCAATTCTTCAACTTGTTGAAAATTGTTCAAAGCACTTACAATTTGGCTTACTTGATGCTCCAAGGCTTCAAACCTCTTCTCATCTGCCTCATTTCTTTTCTTCATTTCTTCAAAACTTGCTTCATCTCTTTTCTTGCTCTCCTCAAGGTTTGCTATCATCTTCTCAATCAAGACTTCTAAAGATGATTTTTCTTCTTCAACTTGTTGAAATTATCCTCCCTCTTGGTTGTCACAATTCCATCCTTGAATTGGTGGATAATTCCCATGAAAATTTCCTTCATAGTTATGTTGAAAATTTCCTTGGAAATCATCCACTCCCATGAAAGAAACATCTCCTACTTGATGCGTAGGCATCCTCCACTCTTCTTGCTCCATAGGACTAGGAATCGACACACCTTGCACATTTTGAGCACCCCCCAAACTTGAACTAGACAAGACTTGACCATAAGAACCTTGATTCATCATCCTTATTTGACAAGGTTTGATTAGTGTGAAAATCTGCATATTTTAGGGTCCGATTTAGCACTTCCTTGAGCACTTCTTCTATATAATTCAAGTAAGGCGTAGTTTTGGAACGGAGGAGAAGTGTTGGTGTTGGGATTTGGTGGAGAATAAGTGTATGCTTGATACGGATGGAATGTATTTGCATTGTAAGCTTGTTGCCATTCTCCATTTCTTCCTTGATTATAGTATTGAGAGCTATCTTGATTTATTTGGAAGTTGTATCCATAGTTGCTCTTATTCATGTAGCCTCTTGATTGTGGAGGTGGAACCCTTGCAAATTGATCCCCAAAGATATTTGTGAATTGGTTCCAACCATCCATTTAAATGCTCTTCTCAAGGCTTACTACAATTCTTCTCAAACTTGCTATTTTTGGCTTTGATCCCCCTTCCTCTTCTCTCAAGGTAGTTTCACGTACCTATCAAAATGACAAAGAGAGATAAAAAAATTTTCCAAAACAAATAATAAAAAGCAATAAAAATATCTCTATTAATACCAATCGAAACACTCCTTCGTTAAACCACTAGCAACCGTTACCTCCCCGGCAACGGCGCCATTTGATTGGTCATAATATAGTGGGCATGACCAATTAAAGAAATTATCGAACCACAGGGAGGAAGGTACTAGGGTCTAAGCGATCTCGTGTTCACCATAGTATTATAGAGATGATCATAAAGGGAAGATAATCAATAAATGACAATAAAATAAATGGATAGATGAATGGGAGATGGATGAATGAGCCAAGTAGATAGAGATGAGACTAGCAATACTTAAAGCATGGAAAATCTAGGCATCATGCAATGAATTCATATGTGTCATGGGTAAGAGACTAAGGGCCAACACTAAGATCACCTAAACTCCCTCTCGGAATGAATAAGATATGGTTCTAAACATAGCTCAATGGATTGGTTCTCACTTAAACAATTCCAACTAGGTACTAAGCTTAAATGAGAGTCCCTTCACACAATTAATCAACCTCTCGATCAAACCAATTACATGTCTTACCAAAGGGTTCTAAACTATGAAGGACTTCTCAATCTCTTCACAATTTATAATGCACATGAGGTGTTTGATAAAATGATTCACTTAATTATCCTAAATATGCAATTGACTTCTCAATCTAATCACATGCTTAAAACAATTAAACACACAAATCATCATAACCTCAAGATCTAACGCATCAATGATAGAAAATCAATTAACTCAATCAACATAATCATTCAATTGCAAAATACCAAAAATTATCCAACACAATTCATATTGCTAATCTCACAAGGGAGATTAGGCTCTCATATCCATAAGAAAATTAACATAGACATTAAATTCCTTACAAAACATGATAAACAATATGTTTCAATACAAAGTTTGGATGAAAACTCCCTTGGATGTCTCCAATGGTGATCTTCTTCTTCCCCTTGCAATTCACATCTCTTCCTTGCTTCTCTACTACTTGGATGGAAGATGTGATGGTTGGATCAAGGTAGATCCAAAGGATGAAGAATGGATGAAGGTGAAGGTGAAGAATGGAGGAAATGGTGTGTGAGGTGTGTGTAGAAGGGTTGGAATTCGGATCTCTTCTCACATATTGAAGTATTGGTATTTATACCCCTTGGGAGGCTTCTAGAAGGATTCTGATTTTTTTCCAAGATTTTACACAGCACGAGTCGTGCTCTGCCACACGGCCATAAGGTGGCCGTGTCGTGTGAACTGATGCTCCCGCACAGCCTTTTCTTACAGGGCCGTGTTGATGACACGGCTCGTGCTGCCAACACGACTCGTGCCACTGGACACGGCCTTAAGTTGCCCATGTTGAACGAATTGGTGTCGCCGCACGGCCACCTCTTACAGGGCCGTGTTGGCTACACGGCCCGTGTTGGTGCTGGCTCCTGTATTTCTTCACTGTTTTGGCTCGTTCTCCCTCGTTTCAACTCCGAATTGAGATCCGCTTTTTTTCTACGTCTTCCTTATCATATCTAGCATCAAATAAAAAGTGAAAATTATAGGTTTAAGCTCATTCACACACATTTTCATAAAACACAAAACACAACCAAATAACACATAAAATACGGATAAAAATATACGAAAACTCACATAAAAAGATACTAAAATCTAGGTGAAAATATCACTCATCACTCAACACCTCACCTTTCTTGGTCACAAAAATATGATCATTGAAATTTTCTTCCTCCCATGGCTGTCTAGACTCCTCCTTGTCAACCTTCCACTTAAATTCAGAATCACCTGTCTTAGAAAAATCAAGATTAAACAAGTTAGAAACCATATCAATGCTCTTGCATGATTGAGTCTCCATGGGCATCTTCATTGCATGATCAAGAGAGAAAATCACATCTTCATTATCCATTCGCAGTCTAAGCTTTCCTTCCTTAACATCTATCATAGCTCCAGCTGTGGCAAGGAACGGTTATCCCAAAATAAGGAAAATGTCACCCTTATCATCTTCCATCTCAAGTACAAGAAAGTCCACGGGAAAAACTAACTTATCCACTCTCACTAAAACATCTTCAATTAAACCCTTCGGACAAGTCATGGATCTATCCGCCAATTGAAGAGCAATATTCATGGGTTTAAGATCCCCCAAACCAAGCCTTTTAAATATGGACAAAGGCATCAAGTTAACGCTTGCCCCCAAATCACACAAGGCTTTATGTGCCGACCCTTTTCCAATGTCACAAAGAATGGTGAAGCTTCCCGGATCCTTTAACTTTGTAGGCAACTTCCTTTGAAGGATCGAGCTGCAATTCTCTGATAGGTTCACCGTCTCCACTCCGTTCAAGCTTCTCTTCTTTGATATAATATTCTTGAGGAATCGGGCATAGTATGTCATCTCCATGATTGCTTCAGAGAAAGGAATGTCCAAGCTTACTTTGCTCATGACATCGTGAAACCTCTTGAACTTTTCTTCCAATCCCTTCTCGGCCAATCTCGAAGGAAACGGAGGAGGTATCTTGGTCTTTGGTCTTCCCCCTTCATCACGTTCAACCTCCTTCGCTTTATCCTTCTCGGCTCTCAATCTCTTTGCTCTTTCCCACTTCTTCTCCATTGTAAGCTCAGTATTCTGCTCATTCTGAATTACTGGAGTAGCATCAACATCATCGAGAGTGTTCGAAGTAGCAACAGGTAATTTCTGGTGGGGTTTGACCAGGGTTCGACCTGTGGAACAGGTCGAACCAGGCACGTACTACCTTCTGGACAACGACTCTCTTTTTGAATTTGAGGTTCGACCTGGGTTCGACCTGTTTGAGAGGTCAAACTAGGTACGTAATGGTCGAACCTACCTTCTGTATAGTTTATATCCTCCGGTTTGACCTGGGTTCGACCTGCTGGGTAGGTCGAACAACGGGCACCTAGGTCGAACCGACCTACTGTACAGTTTCTATCCTCCGGTTCGACCAAGGTTCGACCTATTGGATAGGTCGAACCATGTCCGTCATGGTTGAATCGTTACTGCGATAAAATAGAGTACTCCGGATGAAGAGGTTCGACCATGGTTCGACCTGTATGCCAGGTCGAACCCTCTGGGTGTTGGTCGAACCAAGGATTTTTAAAAATAGAGTGCTCTGCATGATGAGGTTCGACCATGGTTCGACCTGAATGCCAGGTCGAACCTTCTGGATATTGGTCGAACTGAGAATTAGTCATCGGTCCCTCGTACTGCGTTCCAGACCTTAACGTGATGGTTTTTTCTTCTAATTTTTGTGTCAATTGATTCACGTTCGCGGTCATCTGCCCCATAATCAAAGTAAGCTCCTTCATCTGCTTAGATAAATATGCATGATCAACATTCATTCTAGCTTTGATGTGGTCAATCCTTGCATCATTCTCAGCCATGTATCGATTGAAGGTATCTTCATCACTCTTCACTTCGTGCTGCTTCATTCTAGGCCCCCTTAGTGTCAACTCTGTAATCTGCCTCTGCTGGGACTCTAGTAGCTTGTTGATGTTAGCTAGACTAGAGACGATCTCATCATCCTTATTCGGCTTCACTTGATATTCAACCTGCGCCACCTTGCCAAGTACATATGATCTTCTATCTCTCTCTACTGGCCAGTCACGTAAATTCATAGAGATGTCTTCAAATAACTTTTCTGCTTCAAGTGCTGTCTTTGATAACAGCGCTCCTCCTGATGATGCATCAATAAAACACGCGATTCACAATCCAATCCATAGTAGAAGATGTTTATGTATTCAGCCTTAGACATTCCATGCTGTGGACACCTCCTGAGCATGTCTTTAAACCTATCCCATGCCTCATCAAATTTCTCACCCTGATTCATAACAAATCGAGTGATCTCTTGCTTCATTCTTAAGATCCTTGAGGGTGGCATGTATCTCTCCAAGAACTTCTGCTGCAGTTGGTCCCATGTATTGCAATAGGCTGGATCAAGGGTCTCATACCAAGCTTCCGCCTTATTAATTAAAGAGAACTTGAATAAGGTGATCCGCCTCGCATTATCATTCGCTCCACTGCCCTTTTGAGTGTTTGCATAACCAAGAAATCTTCGGAGATGCTGATATGGATCTTCAAAACAACCTCCAGAAAAGAGATTCTTCTCTACCATGTTAATAAGAGCGGGATGTATCTCAAAATTATTATCTTCCCCCCTTGCTCCTATCAACCCCATGTTGACATTCCCAAAGTTCGTGAAAATTTCACGTATGGCAACATTATCCGGATTCTGCCTTACTCCGGCCATGTTTAGATCAATGTGTTATTCCTTCTTTTCCTTTCTCTCCTTTTACAAGCGCACAAGTAACTCGGAAAAATTCAAGATTAGATAGAAATAAATAATCACAAATAAAAGAAAAAGAAAAAAAATCTTAATCAACTAAAAATAATAAAATCAATAATAACAGCCGTCCCCGGCAACGGCGCCAAGAACTTGATGAACATTTTCTCAACACACAATTAATCCCCAAGTATGAAGGATATCAATTGTAGTCTCGAAAGGTGACCAAGTGAATATCGAACCCAAGGGACGGCGTATTATCAATTTAATTATTATCTAAATTAATTAAGACAAGGCAATTACGTTTTAATGGTTATCTAACAACTAATATGCTGGAAATTAAATAACAAATAAAATAAACTATCACTCGAAGGATACGAAAGTGGATCAAGTAGGAGAATAGGTAGCTCTAGGATAATCCAGTTTCACTAATTAACTTCCCTTCCATGTGTCAATGTCTGACTCTGCCTTGTGGAATATGGACGCATCACTAAACCATGCATATCTACTCTATAGATACAAGTAAACATGCGTGTAACACGTGTGAATAACCTCGGAGCAAGAGACGTAATTTTACCCCCCTTTCTAGGTACTATCAGTATCAATTATTTCCCCCTAGGATTGGTACTCTAACCCGATATGATCTCCCTTTATAGGTACTATAAAATTACCCTCTTTATCCTACTTAATAACCCGAATTCAATTCAATTAATAAGTATTCATATATGATAGTTCTAATGAAGCTTCGGAGTCCCCTCACTTAGAATCATAACATGGAATCCTGCTCAGCAGTGAATGCACTCAATCAATAACCAAGATATGTATTCAGACTCTACATAACAGTTAATGATGCACAAAACGACCGTGAGTATGGATTAAGAAAGCACAATCATATATAAAATAAATCCACAAGTAGTGTTGTACGGAGTGTACACATGGAAGTTCAATTAATTCGTAAAACCTTCACAACCCTAGTTCTACCAAAAAGGCTCTAGCCCATGATGTTACGAAGAACAATCATGGGTGTTGGATAGATCTTACCCGTATGTCTAGAAAATACAAGATAAATAAGGAAATAAATAAAACCCTAGATGTGGGTGTCGTCGCGTCCTTCTCCGTCTTGAATTCTCCTCTTGGTTCTCCTCTTGATTCCACAAACGAATCTTCAAAGTGATGGATGGATGGAGGAAAAGATGTGGATGATGGTTGGGGGGTGATCCCCCCTTGTGGGGTGTTGTATGTTGTGGCCTCTCTTCTCCTCTCTTGTATTGTGTTGTATTCCTCCTTGATTGGACGTCTTCCTTGACTGCATGAGCCTCCTTTTATACTTGTGGCTTGGAATGGGCTTTTCAAGTGATCACACACGTTGTGGCCTCGAAAATCCGGATAAGGTAAGTTCCCGCACGTAGGTTCGACCTCGTCAAACAGGGCGAACCACTGGCCACAGGTCGAACCACAGGTCGAACCCTGCTACTGGACACATTCTGCACTTGGTTCGACCTCTTGCACAAGTCGAACTACTCCCTCTTTGGTCGAACCACAGGTCGAACCGATTTGCGCAGTCTCTCCATTTCACGTATAACTTTCACATCCGACCTCCGAATTGAGTGATTTTTGTGCTCACGCGATCCTCTCTTCCTTGGCTTTCTATCCATATAAAAGAAATCACAAAAACTCCAAGAATTGAATATGTAACAGGCCATGTAAAGTAGCACTGCAATTCTATTTGGCACAGCTCGCGCGGCGTCACCACTTTGCTCATAACTTCCTCGTTCGGACTTCAATGATGGTGTTCTTTATGCCAAAAAGACCTCTCTTCAGTGACTTTCCAACCATATATCACACCAATAGTTTTGAGCTCCACAACAATACAGAATAATTATGAAAGTTGGATGTGCGTTTTCAGCATTCTTGCACAAATTGCACCTTTTCTCCAACTTTGCACTTTTTCATCCTTTTTCCACCTAAAACACAATAAAACACCTCAAGTGTACATGATTCTCACATATATCGAATATAAGACACTTGTGCTCATATAAGACTACAATATCAATCAAAAAGGTGTTAAATTGGATATTAAAACACGCTTATTTTCACTCTCATCAATAATATATTTGACTTTGGTTAGATTGTGTGTAAAAATAATGTGACATTTTTGTAATATTATAGTATTTTAAGGTTATTGATATTATATACTCTCTCCGTCCAGTTTCAAGGGTATCATTTGCTTTTGGACACGGAGATTAATGAGTATTATTATTTAATGTGTAGCAGGTAGGTAATGTGTAAGTTTTACCATTTTACCCCTCCACCTTATTAATATGAGGAGGGCAAATGAGTAATTTTCAAATACATTTAGGGTTAGTAGGAGTATTATTAGTGGGACCCTCATTGTACGTAAATGGAAACGAGACCCTTGGGTACGGACGCCGTAAATGGTAAAATTGAACCCTTGAAAGCGGACGGAGGGAGTATCATTTATATATTTAGGATGTGCATATATTCCTGGGATGGACCAAAATAGAAATTGTACAAATGTTATTGGGATAGAGAGAGTATCGCTTTTATTTATATTAATTCATTGCATCATTATCATTTTTCATTAAAATGTTATCACTTTTTATCCGTCTCACAAGAGTCATTCTGTGAAACGGTCTTAAACAAGTCTTTGCCTAAATTCGTTATCACTTTTTACTTATACTATAATTGTTCATGAAATAATACATTGCATCATATCACTTTGCATTGATTGAGTATCACTTTTCTCTAAAAATGTATATCACTTTTTATCCATCTCACGAAAACCCTTCCGTAAGACAGTCTTACACAAATCTTTACTCAAGTTCCCTCGTTAACTTTAAGGATATGTTTCATTTGAGTTTATTATTCTACATTTAAGGAGTGTTTTGTTCATATTAGTTTAATAATACTCAATGGACTTTAAAATTTGACAAAAAATATGGGCAAGAGGTAAAAAAAAGGGTTTTAACTGTAACAACCACACCCTTCTACACTAAATATTTAGTGTTATTATTTTTTATCGCATTTGATTTATGTTACGTGGTGGAGGAATCTTCGTATATTCGTTATTTAAGTATTATTATTAATTATTAGTTTAATTCTCCCTGTTTATCCGCTACAACTACATCAGAAAAGAAGAGATTTCAAATTCTGTATCCTATCTTTCCTTTTCAACTCACGATCACCTCAACTTATCTGTACATAACAGAAATAAGAGAATACGCAGGCCCTTATCTATTAAGTAGTCTGTGCGTACCCTCATCCATGAACTCATCGTATACACTGTGTTCCTTCTCCATTCAGTGAAAAAATATACTCTACGAAATCGTAGATTAAGAACACCCTGCTAAACGCTAATACCCAAATTTCCACTCATGTGAAACTTGACGATTAGCAAGTACTGCACGCTAAGGATTACACAGGCAGAAATAGAAATCCATCGTCAGTATGTTAATTCTCATGTCATTATAGAAATGCACGGGTTACACTAACAAATCTTCGTCTTCTATATACCAAGTTGTTCTTTGGTTTTTTATACTCTTGTGAATTTTCATGTACTTGCGACACACGTCGATTCCTTGTGTTTGTTTGAGTCTCCCACCAAAGTATACCCAACTAGTAGCCTCCTTTTCTGCTCTAATTCATCCCAATTACGACTTTGATAGTTTGATTTTTATGTAAGGGGTTGTTGTGAAGCATGTGGATTTATAGACGAACTTAGCGTACATGTGAGAGTTCTTCTTGTTTGGGCATATTCATGTAGTACTTGTCTATATACATGCTTAGGTGTATGTTTCATGTTAATTCAAGGAGTATGGGTTAGATCTTGGTATATGTTGAGGTTCACGGTTGAAAATATTGTAATTCCCTGATAACTCATAAGAGAATTTCAACGTAATACCGAAAGCTGCAGATTGGTTAAGTTAAAGCTTGTTGTTATTACTGCCAAACGTTGTTAAAGAAATGTGGACTTTATATCATGGAAGTGAATTTTCAGGTTGATTGGTTGAACAGTGGGCTAATGGATTAGTTTACTAGATTAACGATCATTTCACTAATTAAGTATACTGGCCTACTCCCTTTTTTCTTTTGCTATTACATATGAATATTAATAATAACGTCTTAAATGGATTTAAGTGTAATCTATGTGGATGAGATTGTGGATCACAGCTCGTTGAGGAAGTAGTATATGTGTTGGTAGAACTTGTATGCTATCTTACTCATCATAGAAGCACAGTTACTGATGCTTATCAAAGTCGACCCACTACCATATTATCTCACTTCTTAAGACTTTGATTTTGGAAACCCATATCCTAATTTCCTGCCTTACATGTTTCAAGATCTCGATTTCTGTTTATTTAAGATTGTCCATCTGCTTATTCATATTTATTATGCTTAGGTGACGTTAACTGTAAGCATTAAGATAAAGGGTGTGCATATCATCATTCTCATTTTTAAGCAAACTTGAGGTGGGGGAATTTTAAAACTTTTTTGTCTACTATATGTGCTTACGTGTTTACATTTAATGAATTATTTCACAGTCCCATTGTCACAGAGTAATCTCATAGTACTATCACAATTACATTAACCAGGGCACTTTCAGGTATCGGGATTCTTAATTGGTCCTCGCATATCGCCCGCAGAGTTCCATGATCGATCATCACAGTCACAGAATATTTTATGGTATATGATTACGTTTATATGAATATATGCGCATATTATGGTAGACGAAATTATTTTTCCCACTGAGTCATCGTTTACTCACCCCTTCCAAATAAATTACGTTCACAGGTTGAGGAGTGAAGAAGCAAGATGAGGTATGACAGGTGGAAACTAATTGCTTATCCTTAATAAAATTTTACTATATATTTCTTTTCTTCATAAACTAGTAGGCAAGATTTTGTTCATATTTTCCTACGTTGATAATTTCCCAAAAAAATTAATAAATTGATGTTTTATTTTTCTAAATCTTTAGTAATGGACCTAACCCCGTAGACTTTTATGGATATTTTATCTTGAACTTTTAGATAATTTTCACAATAGGTCAGTGTATTTTTACGAATTTTAAATCTTAATTTGATTCTTCTTAAAATTGTTTCCACGATGTGTGCTTATCTATTAATCATTTTATTTATATATTTATTATCATATATATAATTTTCTTTTAACTTAAATTAAGCCATTTGATATTTAGTGGCGTTAAATTACACAATTGAGTCCCCTATTTATACTTGTGGCAAGTGGAGAAATTATTTTATTTTCTAAGTAAGTCATAGAAGTTATTTTAATATTTTAGAAATTTAGATATTTCATTCATATTTTAAAAAGGGAAACAAGTTTATTAATAAAATAATTTACAAAGCTGCAAACATTTTTGTTTATGAACATTTATATTTTCTTTTATAGAATTTTATTAATAACAATATGTCATGGGAATTTCTATCCGAAATGGGGTCGTTGCATTAACTATCTTGAAGATATTACAGTAAATAGTTTTCTTCTTAATAATTGTCAATGAATTTCGTTCACATATCATTTGATATTATAAGAAGCTTGATGGATTTTCATCTTCGATTCAAGTACAAAAATTTAATCCTCATTTTCTCATTACAAAATTTCAAGAAACTACAGAATGTAAGAGAAAAGTTCATGGTTGAACCAGGTCATCTTGTACTTTGTTCTCAAGGTTAAGAAGTTGCAGTTTTTATGCACTAAGCTTTAACCTAACAACTATTAACAATTATTTTTGGTCTTGTTATCGCATCACGGTCAGCACCAATATTATATATACGGAATTTAAGAAAAATTATATTTTTGCCAACTTTATTAATTTTTTAGGGCATTGTGATGTTTTTAAATAATAAATAAATTATAAATCATGTTATATGTGTTAGGTGAGTATGGTACTTTTGAAATTAAGATAACTTTTAAGATGGTTGGTTGATGTAAAATTTCTTCTTTTGGGTGGTGAACATAAGCGTGAGATGGACGAAGACGGAAGGTGAAATTAAGTTAACTTTTAAGATTGTTGGTTAATGTGAAATTTTCTCTTTGGGTGGTGAAGATAATTATGGGATGGACAAAAACGGAAGGTGGGAAGAAGTATGGAACATAAGACTATAACTTAAAGTATGAGATGTTTACTACTTTCAGTGGCATTCAAACTCTCAAAGATAGTTCTCAGGCTTGGCCAATTGTGCTTTACAAAATTCTCGAATATGCAATAAAATAACTTTTTCATTTATTGATCCCATATTCTTTCTTACCTAGTAACACACTCTCCATGAGATAAATATTAGTTTCCCCTGAGCCTAAAAATATACATGGTCTGAAAGGACCAAAAGACATGCAATTCTATTTGGGAAGTTGAAACAAACATTCTTACTGCATTAACATCTTATATCGTTATGTTCCCCAACACAAGAAAGTAAAGATAAAATGTAGGGCCCATGGCCACAATTCCGACTCATGACCAATTCTAACCGGGTAAATTAGAATCACCTGAACCAATAAATATATATACGTCAGAGATTGCTTTGAAGAACACTTCACCACACCTTAGCTGAAAAGAAAATCCCTTAAATAGAAAGGTTTAAGTCCATCCTACACAAAATACAAAAAACCAACAAAGAGCAAGTTAGCTCCAAAAATAATAGGGCACAAAATAGATAGAAATCAGACTTTGACTTAATTTTCACACAACGAACATTTTCGCTTAAAACAAAATGTACCCAGCTGTTATTGTAGTTGTCAACTCCCAAACGTGAATGCAATTCAAACTATGAAATAAAACATAACCAGCAAAATTCAAACCTTGTCGTGCTCTTAACTCAAGAACTGTCTAATAATGATTGTCTGCTGTATCAGTCGCTCCATTGCAGAATAGCTGAGAAATTTATTATGAGCTGCAATTATATAAACACACAGATCTTATGGTAAAAAGAAAAATCAACAGACAGATTTCATATAAAAGTTGTGCAAGTAGATATGAAAAAATATTACAATGTGGAAAAGGACCAAGAGAATATTCTCATCTCTACAAGTTTAAGAAACAATTACCAAGAATTGCTCTATTTAAACTGTCTGTAACTTGCTGCCTGTATTCTGAGCTCAGAAGATGGAACATTGGAGACTTTCTGGTTCATCATAAGCAAGAAAAGCCATAAAGTCCTGCAAAGAAAATTTTACAATTATTAATAGTAATAACTAAATCCAGTGAGGTAAGACTTCAAACTTCTTGGGTTAATGACAATAAATTCATTTGAAACATACTTCAAATCTTTAGACATATTTTTGCTCTTTCCCAAAAGGAGTAAACTTTGATTGCACATATCCCAAAGCTTCATCATTGCAACATTAATTGCAATTTAAAAAAAATAAAACAAGTAAATTAATAATGGGGATGATGAATGGATAGAATCTATCTAGCTAAAATGAGGTATTATTGTAATTTGAGTTAAAAAAGAGGGTGGAATATTAAGAGTGTTACAAAAATACCCTTCTTCTTTTTTAATCTGATATCATTCTTAAATGTCCATCATTAAATTGTATTTTCAAGGAGTATTTAAATGAGCATATTTACATTTTTTCTAGACATTTATATCTAATTAATTTTATTTACGCCTTTTCACCAATAATTTATTATAATTCCGTTCAAGTCTATATTTTCCTGAATGGTTAACAATATTTAAGTATAAAAATGATATATAATTTTATTTATAAAACTTAAACCTTTTTCTTTACTAAGTAATTATTAATATATATATATATATACTTCCTCCGTCCCGGTCAAACTGCACTGTTTGACTGCAAAAAGCTGTCACAAAAGCTACAGTAAACGATGTAATATGGGCAGGACGGAGGGAGTATATATATATATTAATCATCATTTAATCTTTTGAAAAATATTTGTATATTATGAGAAATGATAAATTAACATGTTTCATATATATCCTTCTATGTGATGAAGTATATAACTCTTAAAATAAATTACTAGTATATACTCCCTCGTCCCTCGTTAACGTTTACATTAGTCTTTTGCACTTAGATCAAGAGATATAATATTTTAATGTATAGTGAGGTGAGAGAAATAATATTTAATATGAAGTAGGTAGTTGTATTAGTGTTATGTATGACCATGAAATAATTAATTATTTAGTGTGGGTCCAACTTTAAAAAAAAATATAAACCTTAACTTGGACAATTCAAAATGGATAAAGTAAACCTTAATGCGGGACAGAGGGAGTACTCTTGTGTATGATAGATTGTAACTCTTATAAGAATAATTACTAAACTCTATGTAATATACTCCCTCTGTTCCGCATTAATGTTTACGTTTACTTTTTACACGTAGATTAAGAGATATGGAGTAATATTTTAATGTGTAGTTAGATGAAAGAAATAATATTTAATGTAAAGTGGGTAATTATATTATTGTTGTGTGTGTGCCCTATATGAAATAATTAATTATTTTGTGTGTACCTAACTTAAAAATACTAAATCTGGACAAACGAAAAATGCAGGACGGAAAGTATATATTTTTAGTTTAATCTTATGTATACCTCTTTTAATATTTTCCTATTTCGTAACTGCTATTTCACTCCATTTATTTAATGAGTTGATTTAATGTACAACAATTATACCTTAAAAACATAACCCATTTTTAGAAAAAGGTCAGATATATAACCCCCAAATTACGCAAATGGGTCATTCCCTTCCTTCAGCATCCGATCCCCTCTCTTATCTCTCTTATCCCTCACATCTTAACCACCGTAATCTCTACCTTCATCGTCGCTTTGTTTCATTTTGTTTCTCCTCACCCTACCGCCTTTCTCACTCCGGCGCTGCCTCTCACTCCGCCGCCTCTCCTCTTCCTCACGTGATATATGTTATTTTGAATCAATTGAAATTGATTCAAGAAGTTGATTGGAACATAAACATCCATGTATCTTTTTCATTCAATTCTATGAATTCTAGAGAAGATCGATTCATCTTCTTCATTCTACATCCATGGTTTGTCAATTGAGATATCATTTAATTTTATTTTTTTTCACGATTTTTTTCCTTTTATCTCTCTACACATTTTTCTCTTCTTTTTTAGATTTCTCATATGTTCAATTTAGGTTTCCTCTTTTCTCAAATCTTATTGATTTCCTTTCTTTCCTCTATTTTTTTTTAATTTTCTCAAAAGCTTATTGAAGCGTTGGTGCCCTAATCTTACGCTACCATCACTTAATCAATCATAAATAAATTTTCAAGAGGTGAAATAGAGCATTGATTAAAATTGAGTATTGTGATTGTGGAATTGGGAAAGAATCAATAGTTGTGGTTTGAAAATTGGTGGAGTTGGAATGGAAAATTGACTAGATTTTGAGGATTGAGATTGTGGAATTGAGGATTAAGATGGCTGCTGATGGCGACGATCGCTGCATGGTGGGATTGATCATCTTCTAAACACATGAAAGGAAGAATGATGATCAAGTGTAAATTATCTCTGTTAAATGTCCTATTGTATAAGTTTTAATAATTAAGTGTATACATTTTATACTCATTCTGTACTTTTTTCTAATTTGTATAAATTTTAGTTTGTATGTATTTGTATATTTGGAATTGAAGCACATGAACTGGGAAAGATCAAGGAACGGCTAGGTTGAAAGTATAAGAGATCGGCAAGATCAAGGAACGGCTAGGTTGAAAGGATAAGAGATGTAAAATAGATTCAGTTTAGGAATGTAAACGTATGAATATGCATATGTATTAATTATAATTCATTAATGTATATGTTTTTCTTGGTATATGTATAACTTTTTATCTGTCATCAATGTTGATATCAATAAAATTTTAAAAGTACAGTTTCTAAACAAAATATATATACAATATTAAATTACAACTAATACAGTTAGAGTAAAAAAACATATACATTATCGTTACAACTAATACAGTAGTTAAGAAAAAATACAATTCTTTAAAAAAAATTATACTGTATTAAATAACAACTTATACAATTAATTAAATAAATGTATAGATATAAAAAAAGTACAATTTAATACAACTTTTATAAACAAAATAATAGTACATCTAAGAATTAAATGTTATACATTTATTTAATATAAAAGATACATTAATTCATTATAACTAATACACGACCTTCTCAAACTGAAACTCTAATGCATCATAATACACAGTCCCGTCATAATCACTGCCTCCATTACCAAGCTCCACTCACAGTGGCTTAGAATCCCTCCCACACTTCTATGCGCCTGTATCACCCTGGAGCCCATTCCTCCACCATCATCCCACTCTCTCATACTCTTTCTATTCAATCTTGATATCCTCTCTCTCCATTGGAAACCTATAATCCATATGAAGTTAACTCCTGCCATCTCCAACCCAGAAGCTATTTGCCTTTGTTACGAATCTCAAAATCACCAACAAATACAATAACAAATTAAAACTCAATCACAGATTTAAATCTAAATTCAATTCACCAACAAATACAATAAAAAATTCAAATTCAAATTCAATTACAGATTTCAATATATCAATTAATAAATTTGAAAAAAGAAAAAAAAGTACGATTGTAAAAAAAAGGCGTATTAAATCAGATGGAGTGATAAAGTGGAGAGAACAGAAGGAGAGACGTAATAAGTCTCCTACCGTAATGGAGTGGCAAAGTAGAGAGGACAGAAGGAGACACCACAACTATTACGTAGAGAAGAGGCGATTACTGAGAAGAGTGGTGGTATGGAAGCGCAACCTTTACGGAGGGGAGGAGAGCACTGGAACTGTCATGGAGAGGAAAGGAGGAGCGCGCAGAAGAGAGGGATAGAGGAGGAGAAGGTGGAGCAACAGAAGCGTAGGAACAAATCGTGATTTGAGAGAGAGAAAAAGGAAAGGAGATGATAGAAAGTGGGCGTAACAAATGAAATTAGGGTACCAAATTTATTATATATGCTGGGTCAAAAATTAAAATGGGTAGGTTTGACCCTACTGTACCTTAAAAATAATTGTACAATAGTATTTGCCTTATTTAACATTCTATTATACAGTAACACTATAAGATATGATTACATTTAAAAAAAATTATATTTGATTGATTAAAAGTGATAATTATCATATTAAATTATTTAATAAATAATTCATATGATAAATAAAAAGTTATAACATTTTTATTATAAAAAAATATAACACATCATTAAAAAAATTATAAAATTTTTAAAAAAGAAAAATCTTGCGTACACCCGAACGCACGGATATAAGTCCATCTATTCAAATCAAATTTTATACTTTTTAATATTAAATATTATCTTTTAGTATGAAATCTTATATTCTTGATTTAATAGTAGGTGATATAAATTGATTGCCAATCATAGACTTTAAAGTCCATTTTGAGCCCCTAAATCATTTCTCTGACTCTTCACTGCTCATCTATCATATGAAGTGTTCTTTAATTGGTTGATTTATTTTTTCTCAATCACATACTATCATTTTTTATAAGGAGGCTTAAAGAAAGGGGAAAGTATGAGTGATTGATAAACTAACTACTAATTATACTAACAACTAACATTTATCGATTAAAAAAATACTATTATTTTTATAAAATAAAAATAAAAAAATAACGCTTTTATTAGTCTTATGGAACTATTTTGTAAAAATAAAATTTTTATCACATGTAAATGATAGTATTAAAAGGATTTCAATTATAATGTACAAATTATAAATAAAAAATTATATATTAAAATCTTAAAAGATCATTAATTAATTTTATTCAACTTAGTGAAATAAATATATAAAAAAACCGAGTAGAATTTGTTATCATTTATATTTATAAACCGTTCATAAAATAAATACTATTATCATTTCATTAATTAAAATATTATTTTCTTATTTTAATGTAATCATCTATTATTCATCTTTCAGAAATCTTCACTTCTCATAATAATATTTACCTAGTAAATTGAATTCGAAGATATAATATACCCTTTAAAAAATTAGAACTATTTAATTTGTATTCGGTCAGAAATCACATAAATTTAAAAATTATTATTATTATTATTTTAACTTATACTCTCTTTGTCCACTTGATAAGTGTTTGTTTGCTTTTTGCACGTGGATTAAGGAGTATAATATTTTTAAGTGTAATGAGATGAGAGAAATAATATTTTAATGTGTAGTGGGTAGTTGTATTAGTATCGAGTGTGGCCCCATGTGTAATGGGTAGAGTATAATAATATTATTGTGTGTGTCACATCAACCAAAAAAGGAAATGGATACTTTGTATTGGGACATGCCCCTATTGTCATTTCATTAATTAAAATATTGTTTTCTTATTTTAATGTAATCATCTATTATTCATCTTTCAGAAATCTTCACGTCTCATAATAATATTTACTAGAGGTGTGCAAATTTTGGTCAAAATCGAATAAATCGACCAAACCAAACTGAATTACATAATTTGATTTGATTTTTGGTTTACGGTTCGGTTAATGGTTTTCAAAATTAAAATTTTTGGTTTTCGGTTTTTAAAATGAAAAAATCAGTTAATCGAACCAAATCGAATTATACTCATATATAAGTTCCTTAACTAGCCCACCCACATTTCTTTATTCTAATCTCCTTTACACCCCCACAAACTGAAGATAGCTGCACACTTCAACTCTAACTCCATGATCCCGTAACATCACGCCTAAATGTACCATCTCCGACCACCTATCTTCTTCTTCGGCTCCATTAATGAAGGTGAATTACAAGGTCTTGAAGAATAACGCGTCATTTATCGACGTCACACAGATTGTGTCTTTCAAGGTATTGGGTAAGGGTTTTCTTCCCTCTGTAAGTTGAGAAGGCGAAGGCGAAAGCAAATCTTATTTCAAAGAACGTAGAGTAGAAAATTAAAGAAATTTATGGTGCTCTGGTATTCACTGCTTAATTAGGGATTTTATCTTCTTAATTAGGGGTGTTATCACTCACTTCATAATTAGAGATTTTATCTTCTTAATTAGGAATGCTATTTTTTTAATTCAATAGCATGTGCTTTTTTGGGCATGAGATTTTTACTGATTTTTAACATTTACATGCTTTCCATTCTTGATTTCTGCTTGATTTGGGTGATTGCTGACATTTATAATTGATTTGTAATGTTGACTTAATTTTTAATTCAATTTTTTAGATTATGTTATTGATTTATTAATTAAGGGCATTAACCTGTAGAGAAGAAAATATTATGTTTCAGTATAAGAATGTGTAAGTTTTAGGTTTGAATTTGAGAAATAACATAAAAATTGATGTTTAATATTAAAATTTTTTAATTAAGAAAAATTGGTTTGGTTAACCAGTGTAACCGATCAAAATATTTCGGTTTGGTTTAATTCTCTTTTGGCCTAATTTGGTTTGATTTTAGTTTTCTAAAAAAGTTTCAAAAAAATTTCAGTTTTTTAATTTCGTTCGATTCGGTTAAATGAAAAGACCGATGCATACCCCTAATATTTACCTAGTAAATTGAATTCAAAGATATAATATACCCTTTATAAAATTAGAACTATATAATTTATATTCGGTTAGAAATCACATAAATTTAAAAATTATTATTATTTTAACTTATACTCTCTCTGTCCACTTGTTTGTCTGCTTTTTGCACGTGAATTAAGGAGTATAATATTTTTAAGTGTAATAAGATGAGAGAAATAATATTTTAATGTGTAGTGGGTAGTTGTATTAGTATCGAGTGTGACCCCATGTGAAATGGGTAGAGTATAATAATATTATTATTGTGTGTCACATCAACCAAAAATAAAATGGATACTTTGTATTGGGACAAACCAAAATGGTAAAATTGACACTTATCAAATGGGACATAGGGAGAGTATATTAATTAGAGATTTTGTGTTTAAAGCCGTCTTTATTTAATTTATATATTATTTTATTTTTATTTTTAATTTTGTGAAAATATTTTTTATTGCTAGTATTTAATAATATTAATAACTATACACTATTTTGTTTCAGTTATTTTAAAATAAAAATTACATTAAATTTGAATTGGCATAAATAAACTTCCAAGTAACGAACTCACTAACGTTGTTCTAGAGCACAAAAGTTCAACAAAATGAAGGCTGAGAAGATCAAAATGCAAATTCTTACTTTCCTCCAACAAGCCAGGTGTAAACTCTTCTGTTAGCTAAATAGCTTTGGAAGCATTTTCATCCAATGCAAAATGATAGGTCCCTGCAAGTAAACTGTCAAATCACTGCTGCAGTTATTTGTGCTTGACCTTTGATGCCACAAGCAAACTATTAAAATCAGCAATTACTTTCCACTATAGATTTGAGTATTATAGTGAATAAATCTTAATTTTGAATGGATTACATAAACCGTTATGAGGCTGAAAGCAATTTATCATGTCTTCTTTCAATTTTGTCTTCTCTCCACTTCTCTTTTATTTTTTTTGAAACTCTTTTCCAGTTTCAATATCACAAAAGTTTGTAGCCTTATAAAGATATTAGATAATCATGCGCCTATGACACAAAAATCAGCCCCTAAACAGAAAAACTTATGTATTGGAAGATGGTTCATATCCCTATGGCAATAAAACTGTGATTAGTTATTCCTTCATTATCACATAGATTACACTCTTTTATGGCTTCCAACTAGGCAACTATGAAATTATTATAATTTTTTTCAAGTTAGATTGCTATTATACGTCCGCATCAAATGTTTAATGATCCTAATTGTGCTTAATATTATATTATCAAATAAAATATTCACTTCACAATAATTGAAGTCAAGAATGTAGCACATGATTAACATTACCAATCTAATTATAGTCTTTAAGCTTTATTTGATGCCATTAAGAGTGCAATTGGTAGTAATACCTGGCATGTTATAATTTAAATGAGATTTATAAAGACCTTCCTAGCTTCTGATAAACACAAACATATTATAACCTAAAAGGAAGTGATGTCCCATTAAAATACAAATATTTAGACATAGCAAGCATCAACAGAACTTACAATTGAATTGCAACTAGCACATCAGATTGACATGAAACTATTGATATTCAGCTTCTGATATGTAAGTTTTTCTATGTTTCTATGCAGTAGTTACAAAAATTAAATGAGTTGAAAACAGGTGCCATGGCTAATGCAGAAAGCATTTCCTAGTTGTGAGATAACTATATGCATAGCGAATAAATATACTCATTGTCACTCTTTAAAGATAAAAGTAGGATTCGTATACTACAATCAGCTTTCGTGCTCTAACGTATATGCTTTCACAATATTCAAACTCATGAGATATCATTATATGAAATAGAAGATTATTTACAAATTCATCCCCAGTAAAAGAATTGGCACCAGAAGTTACATTATTAAATTGTATATACTAAAAAATATAATTAACAGATTTAATAAAGATAACCAAATTAAGAAGTAAATTTTATCTCCGATAGAGTAAAGATGCTGATATTATAAATGATGAAGGATAGAAGAACAATAAGAACATAAAAATACGATTCCTCTGGGATGACTCCCGTCAGTCTAAGCTGCCAATAGACTACACAGAGATATTTCTTGACCACCCTTCACCACTCCTCTACCCACTTATTTATAATCCTTTATTTGTGATCTAATTTATTAATATGGAAACTACATAATTATTGTCAAATATATTCTCCCTCAAATAAGCACTTGTTATTCCACCTGATTGGTGATTAGCATAATTTCATCGAGAATAAACATGGTTAGCTGACCCCCTTAATTTGGCTATATCAATTTCTCCCATTTTGAAAACAGCATTGTCTGCAATGCTGCAGTCAAGAATTTGAGAATTTCCAATTGAAACATCATAATGGTGTGGAGCTAGCTTGGAGTTTTTCAGCGGACGAAGATAATATTTTTAGAAAAGTAGAGTTGGAAGAACTTTGTTGCCCACTTGTAAAGTCAACTCTCTGTGATGTTTGTTTGCTGCCGATTGCATACGTTGTTGAGCTCTTGTGATATTATCTTTTATTATATATAATAACTCATCACATTGGAGTAATACTCCCACTACTTCTTTCATATGAATCTCTTCAAGTAAGGATTCATGTAGTGTTGGGGGAGAATAAAAACACCGCAATGGAATGGCAAAACAATCGACTGAAAACTGGTTGTCCCTAAATCAAAACTTGATAATTCAACTCGTTTGGTCGTGAGTTGAATATCATTATTGACTATGGTCCAGTCGGGGGTATATTCTTGGAAAGGGTTTTGAGCAGTGATTTGATAACTGATGAGAGGTAAAATAAGCATTTTTTAATATCCAATTTAACATATTTTTTATAGGAATTATTGTTATATATTAGCACAAGTATCTTGTATTCATTATATTTGAGAAAAAGGTGCACTTGAGGTGTTTTATTGTGTTTTAGGTGAAAAAGGATCAAAAGTGCCAAGTTGGAGAAAAGGTGGAATTTGTGCAGGAATGATGAAAAACACACGTTTAACTTGTATAATTTTTTTGTATTCGTGTAGAGCTCTAAACTAGAAGTGTGATACATGGTTAAAAATCCACAGAAGATAGGATAGTTTTGGCATAAGGAACACCCCAATCGGATTCCAAACAAGAAAGTTATGATCAAAATGGTGACGTCGCACAAGCTGTTCCTGTTCAGCATCTTAAGAGATTCCTTGGTTATGCAAACACTCAAAAGGGTGCTGGATCTAATGATAATGATAGGCGGATCGCCCTTTTCGAGTTCTCTTTGATTGATAGGGTAGAAGCTTGGTATGAGACTTTTGATACCACATATTGTACTACATAGGACCAACTGCGACAGAAGTTCTTGGAGAGATACATGCCACTCTCAAGGATCTTAAGAATGAAGCAAGAGATCAACCAATTTGTTATGAATTAGGGTGAGAAATTTCATGAGATGTGGGACAGGTTTAAAGACATGCTCAGGAGGTGCCCACAACATGAGATATCTATGGCTCAATACATAAGTATCTTCTATTATGGATTAGATTATGAGTCGCGAATTCTTATTGATGCATTATCAGGAGGAGCGTTGTTATATAAGACAGCGCTTGAAGCAGAAAAGTTATTTAAAGACATCTCTATGAATACACGTGACTGGCCTATAGAAAGAGTAAGAGGATCTTATGTGTTGGGGAAGATAGAGCAGGTGGAACATAAAGTGGTGAAGCCAAACATGGATGATGAGAACGTCTCTAGTTTAGCTAACCTCAACAAGCTGCTAGAATCCCAGCAAAGGCAGATTAGAGAGTTGACACAAAGAGGGCCTAGTAGGTAGCAGCAAGAAGTGAAGAGTGTTGAAGTTAACTTCAATCGATACATGGCAAGGAATGATGAAAGGGTTGACTACATCGAAGCGAGTATGAATGCTAATCATGCAGATTTATCTAAGCAGTTGAAGGACCTTACCTTTATAATAGGTCAGATGGCCGCGAATGTGAATCAATTAACACAAACGTTGGAGAATAATGCCATCACATTGAGGTCCGAGACACAGTACGAAGGTCCGATGAAGCATGTGGATGAAAAAGAGGAGTGCAGGGCTCTAGTTCGACTAGACCCGTGCGATTCGACTAGACCTGATGATCGAATTGTGGTCGAATGACTTTTGGAAAAATAGAGAAATGGTACTCTATTTTCTAGCTCGCGATTCGACCAAAGCATTCCCTTTCGACCAGACCCCTCTGGTCAAACTATGGTCGAACCAGCACCTGTAAAGTAGAAAGATCGAGTTCAGTTTATAGAGTCCCAGTTCGACCACACTTTTGTAGTTCAACCAGACCTCTTTGGTTGAACTATGGTCGAACCACAACTGGACAGACTGAGCCCATTTTCAAGTACCCAGTTCGACCAGCCTTATTCCGTTCTACCAGACCATTCTGGTCTAACTGCAACAGTCGAACCCTATTTCCGTGCCGAATGCTACACGTGTTGTTCAGAACACTCTAATACCATTACAAGAACAGAATACTGAGCTAATAGTGAAGAAGAAGTGGGAAAGATCAAAGAGGTTGAGAGCCGAGATGCTTAGACTACAGATGGATAATGAAGATGTGGTTTTCTCTCTTGATCAACCCATGAAGATGCCCATGGAGACTCAATCATGCAAGAGCATAGATGTGATTTTTAACTTGTTTAATATTGATTTTAATAGGACAGATGATTCTGAATTTGAGTGGAAGATTGACAAGGAGAAGTCTAGACAGCCATGTGAGGAAGGTAATTCCAAGGATCATATACTTGTGACCAAGAAAGGTGAGGTGTTGAGTGTAGACAAAAAGAGAGAAAGAAAGAGTACTTGAAGGTGGGGATGCGAGAAGACTCCCATCTAATCAAGTAATCTACAAAGTTTGCTCTGTCGTGACTCTCCAACATTAAATATGAGCACATGTTGGGGGCTTGTCTCTTCAGTTTTATTGCTTTATTATTTATTTCGTGTGAGTGAGGAGTTATTATATTTAAAGTGCTCACGCTTCGGCAATTACATCTCTTTTTTAACTTAGTTTTGACTTATATTTTTACTAAGTTTGGGGGGGTGTGATGTACTTACCTCGTCTTATGAGCACCGAGGGTATAATTTTTCCTTTCGTTGGTTGTTTGTTTGTTAGGGGGTTGATTTTTTGTAGCATATTAATATTTTAACTGGTGTTCATATGTCGATTTTTTGTAACTTACCTAATGTTTAGTATGTTGTGCTGGTGTGTCTAGTGTGTGGAGTCAATTAGATAGTCAATTGAGTCTTTCTTATAGTTCTCTTATTTTATTATTGATGAATCTGTGATGATGAGGTGTGCTTGAGCGTTGATGATGGAAATAGGTAAACTGAGGCTTTGACATGATCAAGTTGAACAACTCGAGGAACTCGTGCATACGTTGAAGAAAAATCAGGTACCCTCATTTCCTTATTCTAATTTTTATGTGTGCTTTTAATTTATGAGAATGAAAGGATTAAAATCTTGGTTTTAGTGATTCACATGAGCTTATATTTTTAAATTGTGCCTAAAATTAATATGCTTTTGAAATTGATGAAGGAAGTGTACTTGAGTTATATTGCGATATGAAGCTCTATTTGTACTTGTGGGATATTGCTTACCATGAAAAGTGCTCTGTTACTTGTTAAAAACTCATGTGAGATTTTGAGCCTTGTTGATCATGTTACATAATCAAATGATATTTCTTTTCTGGTGACTATCATTCTTGTGTGTGTATTCTAGAACTTGCCTCTTGTCTTACTTGAAATTACATGTGTGTTAGATGATGGGAGATGAATTAAGACCATCCTTGAATTATGAGTCACTTAGCCAAATAATTTCCTACCAAATGATGTTTATCCGTAGTTAGCCCCGTTAAGCCTAAGAACCACATTCTTTGGCAACCTACGAGAAATAACTACTTTGAGCTTCTGAATTTTTTTAGCCTTGATTCTATCATGACGAGAATTAATGGATTTTCAAAGTGTGTTGATGAAGGTTTATAATAGCTTGGGAAGGAATGAAATTGGTGTTGAAACAGTAATTGAGCTTGAAAATGCATCTAAAGAAAAGCATGGAGTTGTGCTTAAATCTAGTACTCCATGGAATAAAATACCCTAGGGTAGTGCTTAAATCTAGTACCCTATGGAGGATGCGAGAGGTAGTACCCGAAACTGGTACCTCGAGAGAAAAAAATAAAGAAAAAAAAGAAAAGGAAAAAAATAAGGAAAAAAGTGATGTTTGAGGAAAGAAGTGAAGGAGTTGAGGAGGATGTGTTCTTAATTGAAGTGAGTAGGAAGAATGAAAGATCATGATGGAATGCGCACTTGATTGATCAAAGTATTGAGTCACTTATCCATATATTTCCTACCTTAACCAAAGAGCCAATATTACATCCAAAAGAAAAGTCCTTTTTGATCCCATTGTCAAATCATATTTTTAGTGGTGGAGAGTTTGAGACATTTGTCAAGCTTATGGTTACACATGCACTTGAATTGAATCTGAGCGTAAACACCATAACCCATAAGTGTACATCTTTTACACTTGAGTGCGAGTGATATGTATTTCCCGTGAGAGCATGTGAATTGAGCATTTGAATTGGTGATGATTGTCTTATCTTGTATGCTATGAATTAATTATTACATGTAATGAGAGTTGCATGACCTAAGTTGAAGACAAGTGTATTATGAAGGGGGTATCGGTCATATTTCTTGTTTCCCTGCTAATTTTCTTTCTCTCTCTCTCTCTCTCTTTATTTTTATTTTCTTGCCTCGGGACGAGCAACAGGTAAGTTTGGGGGATTGATGAGAGTGAAAATAAGCGTGTTTTAGTGTCAATTTAACATCTTTTTGACGGGAATCATCATTATATATTAGCACAAGTTTCTTGTATTCATTATATTTGAGAAAAAGGTGCACTTGAGGTATTTTATTGTGTTTTAGGTAGAAAAATGATCAAAAGTGCCAAGTTGGAGAAAAGGTGCAATTTGTGTAGGAATGCTGAAAAACACACGTCCAACTTGTGTAATTTTTTTGTATTTTGTGGAGCTCTGGACTAGAAGTGTGATTCATATTTAAAAGCCACTGAAAAGAGGATCGTTTTGGCATAAGGAACACCCCAATCGAATTTCAAACAAGAAAGTTATGATCAAAATGGTGATGTCGCGCAAGCTATTCCTGTTCAGCACGATTGTGCCACTTTGCATGACTTGTTATATATTCAAATTTTGGAGTTTTTGTGAGTTATTTATATGGATAGAAATCCAAGGAAGAGAGGATCGCGTAGCGCAAGAATAACTCAAATTGGAGTTTGGATGTGGAAACTATGCGCGAAATGGTGACATTGCATATGCAATTTGATCGTAGTTCGACCAAGTCATTTTGGTCGAACTACAGTAGTCAAGTCTAACTGGAAATTTCAGCTTACATATATGCAGTTTGACTAGTAGTTCGACCAGGCCTTCCAGTTCGACCAAAACCACTTTGGTCAAATTAGGACGCGGAATTTTGATTTTGACGGGTTATACACCCCTTGTGCGTGTTTTTTTGCGTATTTTCCAAGAAAAAACTCATCCAAGATCCATAAAGAAAGCTTACAAGTATAAAAGGGGGATGTAGATCACACCAAGGAGAGCACATCAACACAATCATCCTACACCCCACAAGGGGGGGTCACCCCCAACCATCATCCACATCCTTTCCTCCATCTATCTATCACTGTGAAGATTCGTCTGCTGAATCAAGAGGAGAACCAAGAGGAGGATTCAAGACGGAGAAGGATGCAATGACTCTCGCATCTAGGGTTTTATTCATTTTCTAATTTATCTTGTATTTTCCAGACATATGGGTAAGATCTATCCAACACCTATGATTGTTCTTTGCAACATCATGGGCTAGAACCGTTTTGGTAGATCTAGGGTTTTGAAAATTTTATGAATTAATTAAACTCTCTTGTGTGTCCTCCGTACGACACTACTTGTGGATTTATTTTATATATGATTGCATATTTTTAACTTATTCACGGTCGTTTTGTGCATCTTCAACTGTTATATAGAGTCTAAATATATATCTTGGTTGTCGATTGAGCGCGTTCACTGCTGAACAGGGTTTTATGTTATGATTCTAAGTGAGAGGACTCCGAAAGTTCACTAGAACTATCATATATGAATATTTATTAATTGAATGGAATTCGGGTTAGTAAGCAGGATAAAAAGGGTAATTTTATAGTACCTATGAAGGAAGATCATATCGGGTTAGATTCCAGACGTGGGAAATAATTGATACTGATAGTACCTAGAAAGGGGGGTGAAATTATATCTCTTGCTCCAAGGTTATTCACACGTGTTACACGCATATTTACTTGTGTCTATAGAGTAGATTTGCATGGTTTAGTGATGCGTCCATAGTCCACAAGGCAGAGTCGGCCTGCACTTGAGAGGAAAGTTAAGTAGTAAAACTGGATTACCATAGAGCTACCTATTCTCCTACTTGATCCACTTTCATATTCTTCTAGTGCTATTTTATTTTATTTATTATTTAATTTTAGTATTTTAGTTGATAATTAATTCCACAACTCTTATTGCCTTTCGTCTTAATTAATTTAGTAAATAATTAAATTGATAATATGCTGTCCTTTGGGTTCGATATTTAACTTGGTCACTTGCTTAAACTATAATTGATATCCTTTATACTCGGGGATTAATTTTGCGTGCAAAGAAAACGCGCATCAATAACCGGACCGGAGATCGAACCGATTGCCTTAACGGTTCGAGGTTCAACTGAAAAAATAAAAATCTATTATTTTTAATAATATTTCATTATTTTATATATTATTTTAAATTAACATAGATAACATGTAAATAAAATAATAATATTATGTATATCTCTTTAATGTACCTTTTAAAATAAATTATCATAAAAAATAGGGAGCAAATTTGAATATTATTAATAGAAAATAAAAAAACATTAAAAATATAATTGAGAGAGAAAGATAGAGTACAGAATAAGGGAGTTTGTTTTAATTTAAATTCAGAATTCAATAGGCCCACGTTTTGCCCACAAAGAAAGGAAAGAGATTATACCACATTTCTTTTAAGTTATGGTCTGAATCTGTAAAATTAGATTTTAATTAATTTCCTATCCATTTCAAAATCCCAGAAGTTTCAGAATTCTCAAATCTCGCTCGCATCTTCGTATTCGACTTCAGAGAACAAAAGAAAAATACCCAAAGATTATAATGTTAAGTGTCAACAACCTCTCTTCGGCGGCGACGCTATTGCTTATTCCTTTCCTCTCTGCTTCTAGGTTTCTTAGTTCTTGTTCAGTTGTTCATACGTTTTGCTTTTTTTAAGGAATTTCATCCATCAAATCTGAAAGATCTTAAAAAATCAGCTGATTTTCGTCCGTCAAATTTGCAACAATTCTATCTTCAGATAAAAAAATAAAAACCGACAATTTTCAACTTGAACAGTTTCACCGATTTTCCCAATTTTGACCAGTCTAAATCGTTTTTCCCCAGTCTGAAAGCAAAAATAGGTTTTAGGGGTTTTTGGACCGATCCTGGCCCGGTTCCCAGTTGAACTGGTAGAACCAGCCGGTTCAGTCCAGTTATCAGATCACTGGTTTTGAGTGCTCGTTTCTCCAAGGTTACTGGGTTGGGAATCCCTATCAATCATTTTGGCTCCTTCACTTCTTAGGAGTAAGGAAAGCATCTCCTCTATCTTATCCAATTAATTGAGCCTATACTCTTGCTCCGAGAATATATTATCAAGTGAACTGATTTTTCAGAAAGTAAGCTGATTTTTTCAGAAAGTGACTCAACATTTTTCTCTATTGTCTCCACTCAAGCTTCCATTCGAGTGTGTGACATCCGGCAGGTCGGTCCAATTTGATAGAGGAAAGATGCTGATATTATAAATGAGAAAGAATAGAGGAAGAATAGAAACGTAAAAATACAATTCCCCCGGGATGACTCCTGTCAGCCTAAGCTGCTAATAGACTACACAAAGATATTTCTCGATAGGGTTGTAAATGGGTAGGGTAAGGTACGGGTATGCCTACTTCACATACTACCCTCAATCCTATTTTTGCTACTCTTACCTTACCATATTACCCTTAAATATATCATCGAGTAGGGCACGGATATTGTCCATTGGGTATGTGGATAATCCGCGGGTAAATGGGTACCCGTAATTTTTAAAAATAATGTTAATAGTTAATGTACAGCCTATCCTATTCTTATATTACCAACCTACCTTATTCTACATATATATATATATATATATATATATATATATATATATATATATATATATATATATATGACCCAAATTTGGCATATAAGAAATCATTATTAATGCAACATATTATGAGATTCATAAATATATAAAAATAATCTCAAAATATATCAAGTAGCTCTCGCATTATGTAACAATACAATACAATTAAAATCTAAATTAAATAAAAATACAAAGTAATGCATAGTTAAAAAATTAATCCAATAATTTTAACAAATTAACAATAAATACATGGAATCAAGTTTATATATATATATATATATATATATATATATATATATATATATATATATATATATATATATATATATATATATATATATATGACCCAAATTTGGCATATAAGAAATCATTATTAATGCAACATATTATGAGATTCATAAATATATAAAAATAATCTCAAAATATATCAAGTAGCTCTCGCATTATGTAATAATACAATACAATTAAAATCTAAATTAAATAAAAATACAAAGTAATGCATAGTTAAAAAATTAATCCAATAATTTTAACAAATTAACAATAAATACATGGAATCAAGTTTATATATATATATATATATATATATATATATATATATATATATATATATATATATATATATATATATATATATATATATATATATAAATTTATAATTAATAGTATATATATAATACATAATAAATAAATGGGTAATCGGGTATTTTACAAAATCCATATCCTATCCTTACCCTCAATATTTCAATGCGGGTGCGGGTACTACCCTACCCAAAATTCAAAATATCCTACCCTATCTGTACCCGATAGGGTATTATCCGTCGGATACCCGCATCCGCGAATAAAATTAATACCCCTATTTCTTGACCACCCTTCTCCTCTCCTCTACCCACTTATTTATAATTCTTTATTTGAGACCTAATTTATTAATATGGAAAGTACATAATTATTGTCAAATTTATTCTCCCTGAAATAAACACTTGCTAATCCACCAGACTGATGATTAGCATGATTGCAGTGAGAATAAACATGGTTACCTGGCCCCCTCAATTTGGCTCTATCAATCTCATTGAGAAGTATTACTGCGTAAGAAAAAATATGGGATCAATAAATGAAAATATTGTATTATTTGTATACTTGAACAATTTATAAATCATCAAAGACAATATGTCATCATTTAAACTCTGAAAAATAAACAATTGGTAAAGCAAAGCAAAAAGAAATCCAGTGCCAAGCCTAACAAGTGTATTTATGAGTTTGAATGCCACTGAAAGCAGTGAACATTTCATACCCTAAGTTATATTTATTAGAAAATAAATCGAACTGATCGTTTTATTTTTATAGGAATAACATTCTGAAAATATTGTAAGAAAGCAAAACCAGTTACAAAGATAGTTGTTATTATGTTATAAAGCTTTATGCACTATCAAGAACATAAGCCAGAGAATTAATCTTATAGACAGACCTAATTAATGTCAACAGTATATTTATTTGAAAACTGTAGCATCTTGTTAACCTTGAGAACAAAATACAAGATTATAAATGACATGGATCAATCGTGATCTTTTCTCTTATATTTTACAGTCTCTAGAAATTTTGTACGAAGTGTTTGTAATAAAAAGATGAATAGGGAGAGTTAAATAGCTCTCATTCCCAACTCCATAAAAGCTAGTTGCTAAGAAAAAGGAAAAACTATAAATACTATCTGAAATAGCGAAGGGTGCTTTTCTCGTTAGCTGACTGGAACCATTTTTTGTCTAATTTCTTGACAATGCTCATTTAGATTTATTCCATTTAGCAATCAATTCCCTTCTTAGGGGTCGACATGAACCTAGACATGATGAAAATTCCTATACTGAAGTGTATCATTCTCATATCTTGTATTTAGATAATCATAACCTATACAACCACAAGAACATCTCAATATACTTTTCACTTCTTTAATTCCCAGTTCAAAATTCACTAGCACTTCACTTCATTAAGGACAACCCAACATGTACTTTCATTAAAATTCATTAAAAAATAATAATAATAGCTCTGTATAGATTCTTTATTGAGTGCAAATAAATTTAAAAAAAAAGTATATGATCCTATTATTCTCACCAATCAAGATATAGCAAATGTGCACCATTAGGCATGGATTCCAAAATGCAAAAGAAAAAGATTCATGCTACAAAAGTGTTCCAATTCGTGCCTAGAAAAACTTTGTATAGCTCAACTACAATCTTGATGAGGAGGTGCTCGCATTTTTATAACTTCTTAAAATAGTCTTTTAGCTTAGTTTATTCAGAAAATTGAACAGCAAAATTTTTTACCTCAATATGCAAACTCTCCCTCCATCATGAACTTTCAAACAATCTAACCCTTTAAACATTTTTCATAAATAAAATTACCATAGATCACAAATGTTGGTCAACATAATTCATATATGTCTTCCCGCAGTATCATTATAAATATCAGTATATCACATCCATATATGCACACATAAATACAAACACACACACACACACACACACACACACACACACACATATATATATATATATAATCATTCTCATGTGCCACTGATAACTAAAATCCACATGTACAAATTAAGAGTGGACATAAGTACGAATTTCGAAAGCAAAAGTTAGAAATATGAACAGAAAACACCGACAGTAAGAATTGGGATAGGAAGATGAAGAAGAGGCTCCCTTACTCTTTCGTTTTTCCATGTCCTCCAGATGATCAAAAGGTTACTTCATCCCAATACAAAAAAGAATGACTCCAGTGTATTGAAGCACCTGTGTGCAAAGTACGAAAGAACAATCTTGTGGATGTCACTATCATTTACTCCCTACAGGAAAAGTGAAGATTAGATATAAAGCAGAAATAATAAAGGCTACCACACAAAACAATACAAAGAAAGTAACACCTGCATTATCCTATGGGTATCTAATACATATGTGAATTATATAAATTATAACAATCCACAATTTTTCAAAATTCCCTTGGTTAAATGACTAAAAGAAAAGCACCATTTAGTGAGAGGAAAAACAATAGTTTAAAGTTGAAATACCATCAAAAATGACTTTTAATGATGGAAAATCTTCTTTCACTACCTATGGCTCTTGTGTATGAAGTTAAAAGTCAATAGTGACAGGATATCATAATAGAATCTCATCACTAAGTATTTAGTTAGAGTAAATTTACCATTACAAAAAGAGCTTTGGGAATAGAAATTCATGAGACTAATACAATAATTTGCCCCTCAAAAAACAATACTCCCTCCATTTCGTGAAAGTTTTCACCTTTAATTGGGTAAGAAAATTACAAAAAGTATAATTTTTGGGTGCATTATAGTACTTTTGTAATAATAATTAAAGCACGTAGGTGTGTTAGATAGGAGTAATTTTCTTTTGTAAATAAAGTGTATGGGAGAGGGTAGTTGTTTTAAATTTTTTATCTTTTAGTAGGTGAAAACTTTTGTAGGACGAATCAAAATGAAAATGATGAAAACTTTTTATGTAACGGAGGGAGTAATATATTTTATTACTAAATTTTCCCATTAAACTTAAAATTTCAAATCAAAATAAATACTAGAACAGATGAACATATTTGATAACTTTGTGTCTATCTGCAAGTTAGCAAAATCAAAATTCTTGTCACCTCTTTCACACTTATATTTCTTCAGTCTTTTAGTTTTTCCTTTAATCATGTACCTGCATCCATATTTATAATTTAGTTCAGCGTGTACAGAAATATAACCATATTATATAATAATATGACTTTATAACACAGATGAACAACTTTATAAGAATGAATCAGTCAAAAATCAAACGAAAGCTACGAGATGCAGAAAAGTAGAGAGACTTGAAGAAGCAAAAAAGCACAACACCATCCAATAACAGTGACATTGTATTGCATGACAGATGATTCAAAACATCAACAATGGTAGTTAAGATTAAGGCTCACTACTAGAGAGATTTCAAACATTATTTTCACCTGATGCATTGGACTAATAGTAATAAAAAGAACCAACTATTAATTATTTTGTCATAAAATTAGGTTGACGAATGAAATTAATGGGTAAAACCTTCTCTTGTAAATATTCGAGTTTGTATACATCCACACTATTGTGGCATGCAGACTCACGGTGCTTGAGATGTTGGTGAATTTTATTTTAAGTGTTTGATCTGTTTATTTATTTATGATTCTTAAGATTTTCAAATGGCACTCAATTCACTTTCTGTCATACTTAAAGAACACAAACTTATTGGTACAAATTATGTTGACTGAAAACGAAACATGGACATTGTTTTAATTGCTGAAGATTATATCTTTGTACTCACTGAGGAATGTCCTTTGAAACCTACGGATGAATCTAGTAAAGAGGAGATAGCTGCTTATAATAGGTGGGTTAAGGCTGATAGGATGGCTAAATGCTATATTTTGGCTTCTATGTCAAATGTGCTTCAGCATCAACATCAAGCTATGAACTCCGCCTATGATATGATGCAGAATCTTAAGGAACTCTTCGGACACCAGTGTCGTCATGCTAGGTCGCGGGGCATGGCTGTACTGATGAACACCAAAATGGTTGAGGGCACTCCCGAAAGGGAACATGTCCTTAGAATGATGGGGCAACTCAATGAGTTGGAGGTTCTTGGAGCTGAAATCGATGGGGAATCCCAAATCGATATCATACTCCAAAGCTTGCCTTGGAGTTTTGAGCAGTTTCGTCTCAACTACGGTATGATCAAACGTTTGTACACGTTGATGGAACTTCTGACAGAACTTGTAGCGGCGAAAGAACTATTTTGTAGAGCTCCTCAGGTTCATGTTGTTGAAAATGCTACTTATCTTAGGCCGAAAGGCGATAAGAATAAGAAGAAGTAAGAAAATTCAGTATCGGTAAACCAAGTGAAGGCAAAGGGTGGTGTGGTCAAGAAGCCTAGAGGCAAGTGCTTCAAATGCAAGCAGCAGTGACACTACAAGGCATATTGTTTTCTTCTGAAGGGGAACAGGAACGGTAAGTCTTATTTACTAGTTATTGAATCGTGTTTAGCGGCTGTATCTACTGACACTTGGTGTATAGATATGGGAGCCACTGACCATGTCTGTAATTCTTTGCAGGGGTTTCACCAAACCCGACAGCTTAGTGATGGGAAGATTACCATACTCATGGGGAATGCTACAAGAGTAGCGGATGTTGCAGTGGGAGACGTTTATTTATTTTCTATAAGAATAAAACTCTTGTTTTGAGGAATTTTCTTTATGTACCTCATTTTAGAAAGAACTTAATTTCGATTTAAAAATTGTTTATGGATGGATATTCTATTTCTTTTAATGACAAAGTTATTATAAGGAAAGATAGAATTATTATATGTGATGGTACATTGATAGATAATTTGTATACTCTTAATCCAATTTCTCCCACAGCGCAACAAATTGAATTAAATAATACATCTACCAATAAGGGAAAAGAACCTTCGAAAATGAACCAAACATATCTTTGGCATCTAAGACTAGGTCATATTAACTTGAGTAGGATCCAAAGGTTGATAGCTGATGGACCTCTGAGTTCATTAGTAGTGGAAAATTATCCAACTTGCAAATCCTGCTTGGAAGGAAAGGTGACCAAAAGGTCTTTTAAGGCTAAGGGGTATAGAGCCAAGGATCTATTGGAATTGGTTCATTCTGATTTATGTGGTCCTATGTCTGTCCAGGCAAGAGGTGGTCATGAATATTTCGTAACTTTCATTGACGATTATTCTAGATACGGATACATTTATTTGATGCACCGCAAGTCTGAGTGCTTTGATAAATTCAAAGAGTACAAGACTGATGTGGAGAAGCAACTTGAAAAATATATCAAGACACTACGATCTGATCGTGGTGGCGAATACCTCTTGGGAGAGTTTAAAAATTATTTATCAGAGAAAGGGATTGAATCCTAATTGTCTGCACTGGGCACACCCAAGCAGAATAATGTAGCGGAAAGAAGGAATAGAAATCTTATGGAAAAGGTAAAATCAATGATGAGTTATTCAAAATTACCAAATTCGTTTTGGGGATATGCCTTAGAAACAGCGGCTTACATTCTGAATTTGGTACCTTCTAAATCGGTAGCCTGCACACCCACAGAACTGTGGACTGAATGAAAGGCTATTCTGAAATATGTTAGAATTTGGGGTGCTCCGGCACATGTGTTAAAGGCATATGCTGATAAGTTAGAATTGCGTACTGATATTTATCTGTTTATAGGATATCCTAGAGAAATGAAGGGTGGTTTGTTTTATAGTCCTAAAGATCAAAAGGTGATCGTCATCACGAACGCCAGATTTTTGGAAGAGGATTATGTAATGAATCACAAACCTATGAGTAAAAGCGTTCTAGAAGAGGTAAGAGACGAAACACCAAATATAATACCAACTGTACAAGAGAATATACCACAAGACACTGCACCGCGTGTCACACCTGATACACAATTGCATATGGAGCCTGTCGTAGTGGAAGGATTGTGAGACAACCCGATAGATTCATGGGATTAGGAGAGTCATCTGACTTGGTCCTGGGTGAACATGAAATCGACCCATGGAATTACAACGAAGCTTTGCATGATAAAGATGCTTAATCATGACAAAAGACAATGAAATCTAAAATAGAATCCATGTATTCTAATCAAGTCTAGGAGCTTGTAGAACCACCCAATGATGTAAAAGCTATTGGATGCAAGTGGGTCTACAAAAGAAAAAGAGGATCTGACGGTAAGGTGGAAACTTTTAAAGTAAGGCTCGTTGCGAAGGGATATACTCAGAAAGAGAGAATCGACTACGAGGAAATCTTCTCACCAGTCGCCATGCTTAAGTCAATCCAGATTCTTTTGTCGGTTGTCGCTCATGTGAACTATGAGGTATGACAAATGGATGTCAAGATAGCTTTCCTGAATGGAAGTCTTGAGAAAAATATCTATATGAAGCTACCAGAGGGATTTATTAAAAAGGGCGAAGAGCATCTTATGTGTAAGCTTAATAGGTCTATTTATGGATTGAAACAAGCTTCTAGATCATGGAACATTCGTTTTGATGAAGTAATCCAATCATATGGATTTATTCAATATCCGGATGAATCATGTGTGTACAAGAAGTGTGACAGAAACGTAGTGGTATTTCTTATACTTTACATGGATGATATCCTACTCATTGGAAACAATGTAAAGATATTGTCGGGCATTAGGGTATGGCTATCCAAGCAGTTTGAGATGAAGGACTTAGGAGAAGCCAGACTCATTCTAGGGATCAAATTAATAAGGGATCACAAGAAGAGAATGTTGTGCTTATCCCAAGCTTCATACATTGATACAATCCTGGCGCGTTTTAGCATGCAAGATTCCAAGAAAGGTTTTCTACCTTTCAGGCATGGAATTGCTCTATCTAAGAAAATGTGTCCAAAGACACAACAGGAAATAGATGAAATGAAGCTGGTTCCTTATGCTTCGGCAGTAGGAAGCCTCATGTATGCGATGCTATGTACGAGGCCGAATATCTGTTATGCCGTGGGCATGGTCAGTAGGTATCAAAGTAGCCCAGGACAAGGGCATTGGACTGTGGTAAATCATATTTTGAAGTACCTACGAAGGACTAGGGATTATATGTTGGTTTACTGGGTAGATACTTAATTGCCTTTGGGTTATACTGGTTTGGATTTTCAGTCAGATATGGATGCTAGTAAATCCACCTCGGGTTATGTGTTTACTCTTGGAGGAGGAGCCATAATATGAAGGAGTGTGAAGCAGAAATGCTTTGCGGGCTCTACCATGGAATCTGAATATGTAGCAGCTTCTGAGGCAGCTAAAGAATTAGTATGGCTTAGGAACTTCTTAATGGACTTGGATGTGATTCCTGATTTGCCCAAAGCGATCACAATTTATTGTGATAATAGTGGTGCAGTAGCAAACTCGAAGGAACTACGAGCCCATAAGGCGAGAAAACATATTGAGCGCAAGTACCACCTGATACAAGACATCGTTAAAAGAGGAGAGGTTGTTGTCGCTAAGATTGCATCTGAGGATAACCTGACGGATCCTTTTACTAAGAGCCTTCCAGCGAAAGTGTTTGATGGGCATGTAGAAGGAATGAGGATTATATGTATGTCAGCAGATATGGCAGCGTAGTCTTTTAGTATAAGTGGGAGATTGTTAGATTGTATACTAAAAGTCTAGCTTTTGTATGAATAATATTTTAACAATTTATTTGAAAATGAGAATCATATGATCAAACATTTTGCATATTATAATTTATTTATATGTTTGTGCAAAAGTCCACTTACTTTATACTGTAGATAATATGTTGTGCGACAACACGCGAAAGATCATATTATCGATTTCCTTATAAAGTATAAACAGATGCTTACAATCGAGATAGATGGAGACAATCTATTGGGATGGTTGTAGTGTAATTTGATATTAGTTTGTCTTGACTATAGAATCATGTTAGTATATTCTATGTGTATTAAGCAGGACCGCTTGAGATCATTTGACTTGTACTGTCTATATATAAGAACTTGATCTCTGTTATTATGGATGTTCGTCCTCTTAATCCCTATACAATAACTTCGACATGTAAGGCAGTATGTATTTCTTTGATTTATCAATGGGTGAAATTTACATGTAATTAAATCAATAAATTCGGTGAGTTGGAAAGTAGTGATGTCTCTATGGTGTGATGTTGATTATAGAAGGAATCCATGTCCTATTTAGGTTGATGATGTCCCCTTGAGGAGCTCATAAGGATTACCATATAAATCTTGCAAGTGGATTAATTTCGGCATGATAATGAGGTTGAGTGGTACTACTCTCGGATGAGATATTAATTAATGGAGTTGTCAATAACTTAATTAATTAATGGACATTGTATATCTTAAACATGGAGAGACTAACGGGCTCATAATAAGAAGGAGCCTATAACGTAATTATGGGATTAGAGCGGTAGTGCAGTAATAATATTTTAGTGGTATATATTATTATTATTGGACTTAAGTATAAGTTTTGGACTAAACTTGGATACTTAAGCCCAATGGAGGCCCGACTCTAATGTCTCCTCCTGGTCCCTGCTGTAGCCTATAAATAAGTCATCTCAGATGTCCGGTTGCCTTAGAATTCATGCCTAACACTGTGAGGAGGGAAAGGGAACAGGAGATTGAGAAGATCTTGAAGATCGTCGCCCACACGACGTCAAGATTGGACTTGGGAATACAGCAGAAGATCAAGAGGTTGTTTTCTGCAGTTGTTCTTCATCAACATACCCTGGTGAAAGGTAATGCGAACTTTGATTACTTGCTTCCGTTGTTTTATTTTGCATTAAACCCTAACGGTTCACGTTAACCAAATAATCGAACGCCAACACTTATATAGGGTTATTTTCATTTATATGGGATTTTAGGATTTAGGGTTTAGGGTTTAGGGTTAGGGTAATTTAGGGTTTAGTACAATGGTAGACAAGTAGTATTACTTGATACTATTCTTCATACTAGCAACGATTCACTTTAATTAAGACAAAATTAAGAATATTTTTTATTTCAATTAATTTGAAATTAAAAGAGCTTTGCAACGACAATTTACTTAAGAAATCAGTAAGAAAGATGAAGATCATGCATTCATATATCTAATAAAGGGTTTAGTCCTTAACATTCACCACCATATATACAATGAGATAATTAAGGTAACATTATCATTTCAATTAAAGCATTTCGCTGCAGCAACATTTATGATAGGTAAATTCAAATGGTGTAATAATTGAAGTTTGGATTTGTAGCAAACTGTTAAATATCCACAATCTTCATTTCAGATCTTTCTGTTCACAACATTAGATAATTATATTTGTTGGAACACTTGTTGGTCAAAATAATATGAATAACACTAAGTTTTTTTATGTATGGACAAAATGGGCAACATACATATATTCTCTACCATAAATTAATTGGCCCAACAAAAAAAAATGGCTGAAAGAAAAATAAAGAAATTAAATACAATATAAAATAAAAACAATAATATTAAGAATCCTATGTTAAAAAAATCGATAATTCCTAATATCTAAAAGATAAATAGAATCAATATAATATTTGCAATTGGCGTTTCTTCACGTCAATTACCACAGCAACGATCCATCCATTAGAAATTAGAAATCTAGAGAATCAATTAAGGGATGCATTGCCACAACTCATCAATCATAAAGCACAAACCATGTATGATGGACTCATAGGGAGACGCGACCCTTCAAATCTAAAATCTGCAAAATATTCATGAATCCACTTGCAACGGTTGGTGTGCAACTCGCCAATTCATTGAATGAGTCACAACCTCTACACTTTTACCATGATTCATCTCGAATTATAACATGGTAAACTGCCCCCCCCCCTCCACGCATATCCCTCCCCACTCTTTTATTTTCTATTTAGATTATCCACATCAACAACCGATTGAGAGAGGTTGTTCTAATAAGACAAAATGGTGTAATTAAAAAAAATAAAAAAATATAAATTAGGCTCAACCGGTTGGAGGAGCAATCATACCATGACTCATAGTTCAACCCATGTATTTGTCTAATTCAATGACAAGTGGCACAATATTATTATTTGTAGTTTATTTTTATGTATATAAATTTAAATATTTGATAAATAATATGTAATTAATTTTATTTTATTTAATAAAAAGAACCAAAATTTTTATATATATTTTTTTATCTATAAATAGTGTATAATATTGATGTATTTTGGATCACAATAAAAAAACTTTCTTTTTTCTCAATTTCAAATTATATCTTCTTCTTTCTATTATAATTACAGAATTAATTTTTTTCTAAAATATAAGATTATTTTAATTTTAAATATAATAATATTAAAAAATCTTGAAATAATAATATATAATTTAATATAATAATTATTGTATATATATAAATGAGAGAGAAATGAATATTTTATTAAAAATGTAGGTTGAGTTGGGTTGTTGATGGAGTATAAAACAATTGAAATTGGGTGGGGTTGTAGGTTGTATATGTGGATGAGAGAAAAATTAATATTATATTGTTGGGTTGGGTTGTTGTAGGTTGTTAATATGGGTAGTCTTGAATGGCCGAACTACAACTTGTTTCTTCAATTTCGCCTCGTCTACTACTAAATCAATGGCGTTTCCCAATCAATACCAAATGTTTTTTTAGGGCACGTCCTGGACAGCCGACAGAGATGCATGTTTCATCAACACTTTGCTTCATTGCAAAAAAATGAGTGAATTTGTTCCCAATAGTTACAACTCGATAGCATGTGTCCGGGCGGCGATGGTCCTGAATGCCATCTTTGACACCAAGTATTGTTGGATGGACTGCATTGAAAGGCTCTCAAAACTAAAAATGCGCTATGTCAGTTTCAAACAATTGTTGTCGAGGTGGTGCAAGTCTACTGGACAGAAGGCATATTCAAATAATAGCTACAGAGGAGGTCTAGGCATCGACGATTGAGGTAAGAGAATTAATTATTCTTCCTAAATTTTAAAGTTGATTTCAATTAAATTATGCTCTTTATATATTCAAATTGAATTGAATCAAATGCAGAATGATGCCTTCGTGCGTTGCTACTATAGTCGTGGAGAGTCGGAGTTCGACTGCTTGGAGATGCTATTCAAAAAGACACCCAACACTGGTAATGTTCTTGTAGGTGTCAAACACCTCCCAGTATTCGATGAATCATGACCTGCTGCTCGTTCCCAGTCATCCGTGGGTGGAAATTGATGTTTGTATGTCTGGAGTTGGCTGTACCAGGAAGGAGATTGGGTTTTGATTTGGTTTATAGTGTTTTGCCAAAAATTGATGGATGTTATTCAATGTTGCTAGTTATCTTTTACCGTTAGTTGGTTTTAATTTAAATTTGTAATCTGAACTCTTTATGTTATTTGTATTGGTCAGTATAAACACCTTTTGGTTTTGTATTTTGATCAAGTGAATGGGACATGGTTTTTGTATACTTAATACATCATTATTATCGTTGATATTATTAATCCTACACAAACAAGTATGTTATATTATCTTCAAGTTCCTAATATTAAATAAATAATTATTTATTCAAAAACTTTTGTAGTTGAAAAAAAAATTAATAGGAATTTCATTATATAAATAAACATATAAGTGGTGATGTACTCATAAAAAGATTAGTAAAAAATTATGTAATAGATTCGATATTAAAGACAAGCATCTACCTAATATTATTGAGTTGTATAAAAATTAAAAATTAATAATAATAAAAAAATAATATGATTGATTTAATAATTTTGTGTTTTATGACTATGAATAGTTTGTATATAAATATTCCCCTATTATCTATATATATAAATATTCTCCTATTATCTATAAAAGGAAAAAAATTAAAATAATACAAATAGAAGAAGGAAACAAATAAGTAATTTTGTATTGTAATATAATTTAAATACAAATGAATGGTGAATATAAGTATGAGACAGATGGAGAGTATTAATTAAAAAATTAAAATAGAGGTGCGCGAGGGAATAGAACCCCCGGCCTTTCACTCGAAACTTGCGAACTCCTCCACTAAGGCAAGTGTAAACTTTAATTATGTATACTATGTGAAGGATATAATATTTTACTACGAAAAAATAGTTAATGGAAGATAGTCCCGACTAAAAATCAATTTGAAAAAGAATAAGGGGATGGCTATTCGCACCCCCAAAATTACTAAATGTACCCCAAAAAATTTAATAAGACATAATTACCCTTATAAAATTTATATATGTTTGGTTGCAACAACCGAACAGAACAAAGAATGTTCGGTTGCAACAACCGAACAATCATCTATCTTATCTGTTCGATTGAAACAACCGAATAAAGAATTCATATATATTATCTATTCAGTTGCTGAAACCGAATAGAGTAAGATTTGTATTTTTTTTAATTCATATCAACATTACCAAATAGATAAAATAAATATGTTTCATGACATCATCAATTTTTAAACAAGGATTGTATTTCATCTTTCATTGAAAGTAAGAAAGTTTCTGCTGATTCTATCAATGACAATGGTAGTGAAATTCACCACTACTACTGCCACTTCCGTTGATAGAATCAACAGAAACTTGTTTACTTTCACTAGAAGAAGAATCACCATCTTTGTTTAAAAATTGATGTCCATGAAACTTAATTATTTTTTTATCTATCCGGTAATATTGATATGAATTAAAAAATAATTACAAAGTATTGTTGATATGAATTAAAAAAATACAAATCTTGTTCTGTTTGGTTGCTGCAACCGAACAGATAACATATATGAATTCTTTGTTCTGTTCGGTTGTTGCAACCGAACACATATAACATACTCCCTCCGTCCCGCCCAAAGAGATGCATTTGATTTTTGCACGTAGATTAAGGAGTATTATTATTTTATGTAAAGTGGGTATGTGTATTAGAGAAATGTGATGGGTAGTGGTGGGCCATTGGTGGACCCTTTTAACAAAAACATACTCCCTCCGTCCCACCCAAAGAGATGCATTTGTTTTTTGCACGTAGATTAAAGAGTATTATTATTTTATGTAAAGTGAGTATGTGTATTAGAGAGATGTGATGGGTAGTGGTGGGCCATTGGTGGGTCCTTTTTTCAAAAGAGAAAAATATTGCAATTTGGGTGGGACGCCCAATATAGTAAATGATGCTATTTGGGTGTGACGGAGGGAGTATATGAATTCGTTATTATGTTCGGTTGCAACAACCGAACAGATAACATAGATGAATTCTTTGTTTTGTTCGATTATTGCAACCGAACAAATATAAGTTTTATAAGGGTAATTATGTCTTATTAAATATTTTTGGAGTACGTTAAGTAATTGTGGGGTGCAAATAGTTGGTCCCAAAGAATAATAATAATAATAATAATAATTTTTTGCCCAATTATTAATTCCCCTTCTGATATTGGGAACAAAATCTTATTGAATAGATTCGAGAGTTCGATCAGTAGGCCGCTGAGGTCGCTGGAATCGCACTCCTACCGTGAACGAGATCTCCATTTTCGCCTGAAGGTTGATGATCCAGTAGTGTAATGAAGTGCTTTTCCTCTTCTCCTACACTACTTCTTATCTAACGATAATTTGATTTGCCGGCCAAAGTGTACTTTTAGGTATCTTTCTATATGTCTATTTTCTCCTATGTCTCACATCTCTCGTTTCAATTCGCATTGGGATTTTTCATTTTGAGCGATAAGATAGGGATTTCACTAGAATCAATTCACCATTAGGGTTTTTCAGTTTATAAGATAATCTAGGTTTTTCAATTGAATAATGCGTGGAATATTAAAGCCGTAGTATAGTATGGTACTCCATACTCCTGCGAGTTCAAATTGGCAATTTTCCGGCATTAGGTGGATAGTGGGGTAGTGAAGCTAACAGGGGCCCCACTTTACGACGCCTCTGCTATATTTTGGCAACTGATAAATGATAGTAGGTGGCTATTCCAGTCGGTGCCGCATCCTTGTTCATCCACGCATGTTTTTTCTTTTTTTTCTGCAATGGATTGCATACATGACATGGCAATAAGTTTTTGGATAAATTCATTCAAGTTCAATAAAGCTCACATAATGTAATACTGCAAAATTTTGCTCTTTTTTATTTTATGAAAGTTTGTTTGATAAATCTGTGGACGATTTTAATTCCTCAAAAAAACCAGGTAGGTGCTTCATTTCGTAAATTATTAACATGAGATGAAAATTGGATTGAATGAGAAATTGTGTCATAGTGTGGGATGGTATGTCAATGTTTAAATGATTCATATAATCTTATTCATATTCCCGCAAGGATCATTAGTTATTCAGATGAAGTTTTCTGTTGAAACTGTACGTATGCAGTTCATTTTATATAATATGGTCTTCTTTCTTATCAACTAGCCGTTGTTTATAGGCCTGAAGTTGTAATCACTTGTTTAAGTCTTTTCATGGCTATTTTTGGAGTGTAAGCATAACTGTGCGTGTATTTTAGAGTGCAATCAGGGGTGTTGTGGAGAGTGTTGGTCATCTAGTACTACTGTTATATTAAACCTATATCTTCCATGTTTGATTTTTGTTTCATTAATTAGTAAACGAATATTGAACAATAATTAGAAATAAAACAGTAGAGGTATTTAATTAAAGTATATTATAAGAAATTGTCATATTGTCATGCAGTTTATGAGAAGATGAAATTGCCACTGGCTGAATGATTATTCGATTAGCTCGTGTCACGCACCAGAAGTGAGTTATCTATAAAAAAAAAGTACCCTTCGTCCCTCACTAAGAGGGTCTTTTGCTTTTTGGCACGTGAATTAAGGAGTATTATTTTTTAATGTGTAGTGGGTAGTTGTATTAGTGGGAGTGTGGGTCCCATATTTTAATTGTATTAGTAGGTGTGTGTGGGTCCCATGTGTATAAAAAAGGAAAGGGGACTCTTTGAGTGGGACGCCCAAAAGGAAAAAAGACCCTCTTTAAAGAGGGCGGAGGGAGTATTTTTCAATTCTGTTCCTCTACATCCGATCGTGATCTGAATTATTTAATAATGCGATTTATCCTTGTAGTGAGCTCAGCAAGTGTACAGTCCATTAATTCTACAAACAGCCTCGTTCGTAGATTATGCCATTATGGAAAAACCGTCATCCAATACTTTTCTCGTAAACAAAATAGCTATGGTCGTAGGTTCATATGCTGTCGATTTCAAAAGGTGCGGTATGGTTTGTATGTTACATTTAATATCGATTACATGTTATTACACATTCATGCTAAAATTGGTTTTGTGAGCAGCCTAACGAATGTGAGTTCTTCGAATGGATTGACGAGGCGGAGTGCACACGATTCAAGGGTGTCATAGACAAATTGGTACAGAAGGTGGAACATCAACGAAAGATTATCGATGACCTTAAAAACATCGAGCTGAATCATCTGGCCACTATTGCTGAATTGAAATTTGAACTATCTCGAAATACAATTCCTCTTGAAGCTCCAAATGCACAAAAACGTAGCAAAATAAATCAACTTTGGGCTCATAAGGTGAGAATGGCTACAATTGGCAGCGTGATTATTTCACTATTTGCAGTTGTAATTTTCGTTGTGTTCCAGAAGTTATTTGTTAATGTGAACTATCTGGTAGAGCAAGTACCTTATAAGTTTTGTGAGTTTAAATTGGCATGTTGATGTTGGTAGGACTATCATTTAAGAAGCAACTGCTTAATTTGTTGTATCTAATTATGATACAATTATTCAGTTAGTAAGATAATGTGTAGAGAAGACAGGTATAATAAATGAAAAAATATATAAGAGTATATAATTATGTATCTAATAGGATATTAAATGATGGTACACTGATGAAAAAATATATAAGAGACAATATAATTGATAAGAGAAAGTGTAAATATAATTATTGAGTTAGCATAATTTAAGTAATATATAAATTTCATCCAGAATTAAGTTTAAAACCCTATTAAACTAAAGTTATTTTTAACAATAAGATAAACGTAGTGATGTCAGGAAAATACATATTAATATGGAAAGGTAGGGTATCAAAAGGGTGAGTAATCTGCAACTACCCTCATAAGGTTGTTTGAACCGGTGATCGATGTTGAAGATAGTTCTATTGCGCATTCTGTAATTCACATATCTACTGATACGGTAGGTGGCAGTGTGAATAACGATTCTTTCGTAGTCGAGATTAGTAATCCTTACGAACATTATTTGTCTGCAAATGGGCTGTACTCCATACATAGTGGGTCTGTAACAACTGAAAATGCCTTTTGGAATGAGCTAGCATGGATGGATCCTTCAGGTACTAGTTCATCGCAGAACAATCAAAGCCCATCAATGATCTCATGTAACTCTCCTGGCCACCCAATCCAAGGTGCGTCAAGAACTTTTGCTCCCAGTACCCACCGCCGTCATCCCGGCATCAGCGATAGCTCAGTAGTGGAGTGGTCACCACGTAAACGTATTTGATGTGGAATCTTCCTATGAAACAAGTCAAATCCAAATTCCCTATATCAATCTGGTTTATTTTAGCATTGTGCTTTGATTCCGTGTGTGTGAGTATTAATGTTACCATTGTATTTGTTTTAGTGTGTGTGAGTAGTAGCGGAGTAGTAATGTTACCATTGTGTTTTGATTCCGTGTGTGTGAGTAGTAATGCTACCATTTTGTGGTCACCATTGGTGTTCCATTGTATTTTACCACTGTGTGTTACCAATATATAATTTGTGAAGAGCAACTTCTGTGCTGCAAATACATTTTGTTTTTTATTATTTTTTCTCATGTCATTAATTACTCAAACGTGATCAAATACACAACCACTATGGAATGACGCATTTTAATTTATTTCTTGATAAAAATACTATTGTGTCTATTCCAAGTAGCATTTGATGTGCAGGGAGTAAAAATTAATAATTCTGAAAAAAAAATTGAACTTATATATATTAACATTGACACAAAATTGGTGGTGTTTAAAGTAAAATAAGAATTAAAAATGTGACAATTTCCAAACAGTAATATCTCCAGAAGCATCATCCATGAAAAACACTCCTTCCACTCTGATTTCAATCACTTCTACTTGCTGCTTTGAAAATATTCTGCCTCTTTCTGTGAATCTGATTATCACAATTCAAATTAGATCATCATCATTTCCACTAGTCCAATCACATACAAACATAACCATAGTTTAGTACAGAAATCTTGAGTAATAGTTTTGCCTATACAAAATATTAGCACAAAATGCAACTTAACACAAACCCATTAATTCAACCAAAAGTTTTACTAGATACCATAACTCCACAAAATGTAATAAAACAACACTAATACCGAGCAAGTTTTTAAAAAACCACTTCATTAGCCCTTGCATAACTTCAAGGATCCAATCCCAACATGTGCATCACAAGTGCCACACTATTCGTACAATTAAAACTGAAAACAATTCGAGTTGCTTGTTATTTGCCACAAGCGCGGAGGCAACAACCATTGTTTGTGAAAGACTCAACACTCTGAGCTTTTCCAATGCCTGACCAAATGAGTTTCTCTTCTCTATCATCTTGCACTCGTAACCCATATTAGAAACAATCTGACCCAGCCTGACATCTGTGCGATCATTAAACTCTGTCAGCAGTTGACACATTTTGTCCACTACCTCATTAGCCCCGTCATAACTCTTACATTTCCTTTGTTTTTTCCCCGACCCAGTCAATGCCTCTGAAGTTGTTGGATGCAACTCATTAGCACCATTGCCAATTGGAAACATCAGCTGAGGCATTAGAATGCTCAATGCCGTGTAGTACTTGATTTCCCACCCACTGCTGCCCGGCCTCATACACATCTTCAGCATTTTGCCCAGTAGCTCGATCGTTTCCAAAGATGTCACGCCACTTGGCGAAAAATGGATACCTCTTAAACCGCATTCCTTTCACTGGGCTGTCGGCCAGCCCGCCTCGCCTATAAAATGAATATTCTATGCATTTTGTACCATACATAATTTGAGCCCCTAATTAGCTTGATTTTGAACTTATTATACATTCATGAAAATTTAATATATAGGTGAATGTATATGGCTTAGGAGTAAATACAAACGACATACCTCTAAGACATCTAGTCCTTTCAAGATTGACGATGACAAAATTAAGCAACATAACGATGGAGATGGTTATATTATGAAAATTTTACGATTGATTAGTTTTGAAGAGACTTAATAATTATGTTTTGTGCTTGTGTTTGAACTTTAGAACTAGTAGACTTTTTGTGATATAATTTTATGGTATTTGAGAAGTATTATTCTAGTGCTGTTTTATTTGAGATCTTTGAATTATAGTTAGTAAACTTTATATTATTTGGTTTGTGATATTCAAATATTGTTAATTGTTATCATTTAGTTCATTGGAATCATTGGGATATTTTTTATGATTTATATTCATGTTTTCGTTATTCCGTTGACATTATAGTAATATGCTAAAGCTTACATAAGTTTGATACTCCCTCCGTCCCCCCTTGGTTTTTTGCATGTAGATTAAAGAGTATTGTTATTTAATGTGTAGTGGGTAGTTGTATTAGTGGGAGTGTGGACCCCATGTTTTAATTGTATTAGTGGGTGAGTAGTTCTATAAATTATTCATGAAATAGCATTATCACTTTTTATTAATTTATTATCTTTATAAAAAGTATCACTTTCTATCCGTCTCATGTAAGGGGCTTACGCGAGACGATCTCACACAAGTCTTTGCCTTAAATATATTCAAAGAGGATGCACTAACTTCTCGTACAGTTCTGGAAATGATCAACTCATAAAATCCAAAATATCTATCAAAATTTCTGGCACTAGGCCAATCTCTAAGGAGAAATTTATGTGCTGATCTTATGAATTTCAAGTGAGAACGAACAACACGATACAATTTGTTTCAAATTACTTTGAGAGTGGTCGGGGTGTATTTTGTGGACTTGACATGCAAAATGTTATGTAACGACGACCTGAATCTGGTGAATGTCCAAAAACTCTAAGGGGGATCCACTGATCTGCAAAAGCACATGTGAGATGAATGATGATGTATGAAGGAACAAGTGAAAGAATTAAATGACAGTAAGGACACAATAAAATGTGTACCTGCTGGAATCTCTCATGATATCATTCGCCTATCAATGAATGCAACTGTTTCCGGAACATAGAAATTTTACTAGCTTCAACGGCCATCACTAAACCCATTGGTCGATAATTTTTTAGCTGGATTGACATGAAAAATCAAAGCAGGAAAAAGAAAATTTTCTGTGCATGTTCCATGAATCATACTTGAAGTAATAGGAGAATCAGACAGAGATAGGTGATTCGCGCAAAAACAGATTACTCATAATAGAAATAAAAAACATCAGCAGAAAATACGGAAAGACCAGATTTAAAAGGTCAAAGACTCAAAGCACAGACACACACTGAAGTTACGAATAGGAGAAAGGGTTGAAATAATCATACCAGATGCCTATGGATAGTTTTTTTAACATCAAGGGTTAGTCTTGAGCGTAAAAAACAGAAGCGCACACAATGATTAAAAAAAGACATTAGCTTAGAACTGTCAATATACATGCATGATAGAAGTCATAGAAGGGATAATACAACCTATAAAGAATTACTAATAACACCCAATCCTCTTATCAGGTAGTTGAATGATAATACTTTACCTCATCAGTCATGACCTGCTGTGAATGCAAGGGAAAACTGAATGACCATGAGCTAAGCTGCAGAAGCAATTTTAAATGAGTTGGAGTAGAAACTTAATGAGTGTGTTGCAAAAAAAATAACAAAATTGTACCTCAAAAAATATTTCATCTTCAGGTTTGATATAAATAACACTTTCTCTGCTTTGAATTTTTCCTCTACTCCGATCTGCATTTTTGAACTACATGCACACATACAAAATAAATTAATGAAACTGCTGATTTATCACGTGCTTTGTATATCACCCCCAGCCATGTACCTTGTATATTTTGCTGATGATTAAATAATATTTGAAGCGGAAGGAACACTGGAGCTCCTCTGTAGGCTTTATCAAGTAAAACGAAATACTTAAGTACAAAACTGACAAACTGAGATGACAACATCAACAAGAAGGCCATAAGAGGTGAAATAAAGATGTCAGCTCAAGCATAACTAATAATAGAATCAAATAAATAGCTTGTCTAATGAAATAGTATTGTCATCAACCTCATCTTCTGTTGCCCACTCTATTTCATCAAAGAGAGCATCATAAAGAGGAGGCAAAAGCTGAGGAGGGAGATTCACAACACGCTGTGAGACCACGAGACCAACATCTTTCTCATGCTCCCCAACTAAAGACTTTAGGTTAGCTATCACATCCATATCCTGGCACACTTTAAGCAAGTAACCCTTGAGGTCAAGGATGCATTTGTTATCCTGATGAAAAAAAGTATCAAATATTATAAATGAAAATTTAACATTCCTTACTGTTTACAGAAGAGGGAATGGCAAATATACAGCTGGTGTACTTTGCCAGCATATGACACGTAATATCAAGAAAATAGGTGATAATTGCAATAATTTTAATAAAATACACTGAGAGTGTGAGAAAGGGAGCAATCTCTGCATGTCGAAAATGACAGTTGCTTGCCTTGTATCTTCCCAAATTAAGAGCTGTAACAACAGAGTATACTCCATCATCTTCATCATTCTCTATCTTCACCACAGTTCCCACAGTTGGTTGTCCCAATATCAATTCTACAAATCCACTCAGATCCCACTGCTTATTATCAAGGTATGCTTGTAGAAGGACCTTCACTCCATGGAAGTCACTAGGCTTCGGATCAAAGAAGACAAAATCTGCTTGTACAACTCCCTACACAAACAAATTAATTAAGTTAATTAGATGAACTCATGAAAGAATCGTTCCAGCTATAATGGTATAACAACAATCACAAATATCTGGTACAGATAACAGTGACAAAACCAACCTCAACATCAGAAGAGGCAGACTGATCGGTTTCATCTTTGCTTTTGTCTATATGCCCATTTTCTATTATTAATTTATACAATCAAAATTGACATAAAATAATGCGAGTAATAAATGAGTAATACAAAACAGAGGCAGGAAAACTAATAAAAAGCTTACCTGAAGAGGTTCGGATATCTTCAGTCCATAACTTGGGTTTCTGAACCTCTTGCCTAGCCCTAGGTCTTGATGCTGCAAAAGCCATTGACCATGAAAATGGAGAAAACGTAAGAGGACGACGTCTGAAGGATTGGTTTTGCCTTCTTGATTTCCGTGGCATTCTGAACTTAGCACCTGTTTAACATATGTACAAGAGGAAGAAAATAATTAGGATGGTAACAAGGCATTTTGGCCTACCCAAATAATCAACCTGTATGCAATATTTTTGGACCTAGGATCTGCATTATCCCTAAATTTTCTTATTTTCATTTGTTTCAGAAATAGTGCACCAAATTAAATCAAATTTGTGATAATAATAAATGTACTTGCATTTCACTGCACCATTACTATTGTCTCGATGGAAGAATAATAATAATCTATATCTTATCAATTGAGATAACTAAAATTGTCAAGTAGAAAAGGTAAGACAAAGGCCACAACATCTCTCTAAGTCTCTCAGCAAGAAATATGGGAACTTGACAAGGTAATTGTACTTCTTTAGATGGGGAAAACTCATTGCACCAAATAAAATCAAACAGAAGATAATAGACTATTTCCCAGAAAGTGGGAAAATGCAGCAGCTCAGATCCACCAAATTATAGTAAGTTAACTACTTAACTGTGTTGTTTTTGCTATATTGTTTCATTACTATTCATACTGCCATTGTGTTTAATAAGTCACAAGATAATTGCATACTTCTAGACCTCAAAATCATCACTATTAAATATCAAACAATATAGATAATCACAAATTTCAGAAACTAAACTTAGAGCTAAGAGAGTTACAGGAGAAAGAGAGAAAATCTGAGTGAACGTAGACTATATAGTGATAGTAAGAAAAACAATTACCAGCTGCAGCTAGGAATAAAACCTTACATACCTGAGAGATCCAAGTGCCGAGAACGGCAGTGATTCAATTAATGAAATATAAATGGACTATGCAGAATGTTCCAGGCTAGATGTTAGGCAGTTGGAAGCCTCCCTGAACAATCAATCCGCTCGCATACAAATCCGAGTACTTCAACTATACACTGAAAGTTTTAGTCGAAAATCATCATCTTCAATCATATCCAATACTTCGTTAGACAAAAAAATCATCGTCCAATTCTCTTTACCTATAATATATGAAATATTAAAGTCAATTTACAGAGAGCTTATAAAACAAAACTATTAAAATCATAAACTGAATCATGAATAAATAATGGAGGAGAAAGCTGATCTAATTATATTACACATATTGATTCACCAGTCTTAAGTGAGTAACACAGAATAACAACCTTTACTTCTATTTTATTATTCTTTTATTATAAATATTCATACCTAAACAACATTAATAACAAAAACTACACACTTAACAGCCTAAAAACAAAAAATAAAATAAAAAAATAAAAAAGCAACATACACTTCTTTCCTGCAAACACTCTTGACTATTTATTTTCCATTTAGAATAAAACTAAAAAAATTAAATCTTAGATTACTGTTAAAGAACAGTCTAGAAATTGAAATTACAGCCTGAAGTATATAACAATAGTATATGAGAATCTGTAAAACGAAATTTAAATTTAAAAAAAAAAAAAAAAAAAATACTGACAAAAAATGTAGCTTGTTTGTCTCACATATTGTCTTCTTCGTATTAACAGCAGGAATGAGATTTATCATATCGAATTTAAGGATGTTATCAGAAGCTGGTTAGGCCCAAAGAGAACCTTTTCGTTATTTTACACCAAAACAGCACATTAATGAAAAGGGTGCTCCAACAAATAAACAACATAAGTAGCAAAAAATCGATATTTCCGGTTAATTAGCAGAATTGTTGATCAATAGTAATAACTTCGGTAATTCACATCCATTTTTCTTTTGATTAATTCTTTCCTAACTTTAGTATGAAAAACTTTGGTGTTTGTTAACTTGATAAATAACATTGTACATAAGTCTTGGTTGCAAAGGGTTTATACTCTGTGCCTCTTGCACCTCGTAGAGGCACACCTCTAAGAACTATGGTAGGCATAGATCATTGTATGCACATTGACCATCTCAGTCATCAATTAGTCAAGTAACTGAATATTTAAATAGTACTTTAATTAATTATCAACTTCATATGACTGTATATTTTGCTTCTAAAATCAAGTGCTTAAGTCAATAAGCTCATAGTCATACATCCATTTCCATTCAATTGCCTTCATTACTGATGAATTGAGCAAACAACCTGTGTCACAAACTATACATTTAAATCTATTAAGCTAATTTACAATCATTCTAAAACATGAACATTGCACTAATAAATATTAATTTTAGATAGGTTAAGAATGGAACCTACAAAATTTTGGGCATGGTGTCGACTTGCTTCCTATGTTGTAAAGGACTCCATTTCTGTCGCAGAAAACTAATAGTCTTGCACAGTTAAATTCATTGAGCTGTTAATATCCATGTGTCTAAAGGAAAACCTAACGATGTTTTCATTACAATTAGTGAGAGCTAAAGAAATTAAAGAAAACAATATAACTTGTGAATTGAAATCTTGTTCAAGAAAAAGAGGTTTATAGATACTTGTTTAAAGACCATCTACGAATCTACTGGCCATACAGTGCTAATGTTCGTCGGGAAAATGTTCTCAGAAGGAAAACTAAATTAGAAACCAGAATAATAAAGAAGCAAACACCCAAAACATCAATAAATTCCCATTTAAATTCAGTAAATTCTGCAAAGGAGGCACTAGGTCTTTCTTCACAAATAAACTCCATTACTCCAAACTTAGACACTCATTTGAACCAAATGGTACCAATCCAGCATAGTATTAGCAACCAAGAAATTACGGGAGAAGATAAAGTACAGAAACAAGAGTTTATTACATGTATACGTTCTATAAAAAAAAAAAAGAACCCTGACGGCATGCATATAGAGAGAGTAAGAAAGATAAAATAGAGGACCTTGTTTTGATTTTTTGAAACCGCCATTGCCATTGAGACTCAGCTCTGCTTCTTTTTCTCGCCCCTCCAAAATCAATGTCCTAATTTCAAATCCCGATCTGAGATACGGGAAGAAAGAACAAAAAACTGGGAAATGGGAATTAAAAGAAAATTGAAATTAAATGCAGAAGAAAGCGGGACGAAGAAAAAAACCCTGGAGAGAATTGGAAAGAGGAATTTTACACGGGCTGGCTCGTTGAATGCAGGCTTAGCGTGTCCATAACCATTACCAACCATCATGTCATGTGGATGGAATGGACATCGCCTTGGACTGGACTGGCCCAATCGATGGCATTTTGGGCTGGGCCTGCATCCCACACTTCCCTCTTCTAAAATCGAAAATAAAATGTAGTATTAAAAATAGGTATAAAAATAAGATAAGATTAAAATTAAGATGTTATTCAATAGTGCTACATAAATTTGTCATGTTTTTTCCATTTTATAACTTGTGTTTTATTATCATATTTTTGTGCTTTGAAAATTCTTATGTTATGAAATGCTAATATGAGATTGAGTCATGAATTTTTATGTGTTGCTTATTATATGATTTTTCTAATAATGGAGAATTAGAGAAGTAAAAGAACTATTGAATCATCATATAACAAATAGAGTTTGGATTTAAAATGCATAAAAATAATATTAATAGTATAAAGGGAATTACTTATCAATAAAACATTTCTTTTTCCCTGAAACAATCATTAATTCATTCAATTCAATGCTTCACATTTTGTAGATGGATTATAACAAACTAATCCTCTTATTTTTCTTGAATTACGTATGTCCAACAAACATTATGGATTTCCATTTCGGAAAGGGAAAACTTCCGCTGGAATAGTCTCAAGATCATATCATTGGTTAATTCTGAGTTTTTTTTAAATAGTCTTAAAAATGGCTATTTTTATAACAAACTAAATTTGGATTCGTGTTTAAAGGTGTCAACAATCTTAGTTTTGCCCGTGGAATTTTTTTCATTAAATGGTAGGAGGTAACATTATTTTGAGAAAAAAAAGTTTTAGTAATAAATAAGAATTGTGTAGATTGACTAAAATTTGTGTGGCCCGTTCATTTCTATGGATTTTAATCTGGCCAGTGACTTGGTAACATTGGGTTGGGTGGCTCGAATTTGCTGAGCTCTAAAATGTAGACCGTAATTAATCTGAATAATTTTTTTTATAGGTAAATGTTAGTTGTTAGTATATACTAGTTAGTTTTAATCAAGCATGGGTGGTTAATCTGAATAATAATATTGAAATAAATAATTTGAATTTTGTTTTTGTGTAAACATATTCACCTCTAAAAGACGAGAAGAGCAATAAATTATGGGGAATTAATAAATACAATGGATAAACTACTCAACCTTAATTGCCATACAAGTTTACACTATGTTGTTTCAATGGAGCGAGAATTTTGCACTTTTGGTCCTACAGGACACATAACCTTTTCAAAGTAATCACAATACTTTCATTTTTAGTCTTAAACGATTATTTCTTTGCAAACTTGGTCCCATAAGACTTCAACCTAATATATTTAGTCTCATTCAATTACACTACTATTGGTCTCAAGGAATTAAATTTATATTTTATTTTATTTTATGTTTATTTATTTATTTAATAATAATAATAATTATTATTATTAATTTGAATATGTTTTAAAAATTAATAAAAATATAATATTAAATAAAAGAATAAATGAGTAAATAAATAAATAAAATAAAATATGAATCTAAATTCTTATAGCCAAATGTAACTTAATATCATATTTATTTATTATTATTATTATTATTTTATTTATTTATTTTTTGAACATGTTTTTTTTAAATAATAAAAATTTGGTAACATTAAAAATAAAAAAAATGAAAAAGTAAATAAATAAAATAAAATATGAATCTAAATTTTTTGGATTAATAATACATCTGTATAAGACTAAATATGCAAGGATAAAGTTTTATCGGACCAAATTTGTAAATATTTAATTGTCAAATAAAAATAATAATAAATAAGTAAATAAATAAATAAAATAAATGTAATTATATATTCATATTTTATTTTATTCTATTTTTTTTTCAGCATGTCTTTTTTTTAATTTAAAATACAATGGTAACATTAAAAATAAAATAAAAATAAATAAATAAAATAAAATATGAATATAAAATTTTGAAATTAGTAATGAAGTTGTATGGGACTAAATATGCAAGGGTGCAGTTTTATGGGATCAAGTCTGCAAAGAAATAATCGTTTAGGACTAAAAGTGAAAGTATTGAGACTATTTTGAAGATGAGATTATATATCCTGTGAAACCAAAAGTGCAAAATTCTCTCAATGGAGCATTACAGTAATAAATTGAAAAAAGAAAAGTAAAATTATCATGCGAATGAAACTAATGTCATTTTTAATTAAAAATCGTATCCGGTAAAATATATTTGAATGCATTGCATTTTAAAACAAACTGATTTACTCGACAAAAAGGCAATTCAAACTGATTTATACAAATTGTCAAGCCCAATATGATGAATGAAATTAGGGGTTGTTTGCAGACAAAAGTGGAACATCATGAAATCATTCAAATTAATATCTATACATTCAAATTCTCATGTTTAACATAATCTATACATTCAAGTTGAAGAATCATAACTAATCTGAAATGAAAGTAGAGAACTGAATTATAATTAATCTTAGTGTTACCATGAGGTAATTCAAATTGACATATGGCATTGCAAAAAATTAATTCTCATCAACTTTGCTTTTAAGCAAGGCTTCAAAGTCTTCAATCTACATCAAGAAAACGAATTGCTAGAATGAGAAAGAAATCTCATGAAGTAACTTTTCCATTGCTGATCCTTGACCCATACTAGAAGTATGTAAGGAAGTTCCAATCTAACTCGCGTGCAATTCGAACATACTGCAAATAACATGAATTGGGGTGATTTGAGTCACTATTCACAAAGTACACGTTCATTCATAACATGCAAAGTATACACGGTGAACTTTTAATAAGTAGAAAGACTTTTTTTTTCAACCATTCAATCTGAAACGGATTAAAACAAAAAGTGTAAAGTATGAAGTTGGGACAAAGAGTTGTGAGAATTTATTTTGTTTATAAAATATATTTTCAAATTTAGGTAAATTTGAATCTTAAATTAAAATTAAAATATATAATTAATTCAAAATCAAATGTCTTGTAAGTAAATAATCTAGTTTTAAGAGTATCAGTTAATTCAATCGGTTACATTTACACATAAAAATGTAAATGCAACACACAAAAATAAAATATACTGAAAAAATGATGGCGCATTGGGCATTTGGACTGTAGCTGCCCAAATAACCTCTTATTATGTAGCAAATTATGGAGGAGATGAAATGTTGCTCAAAATCCAATTTTTGCACTCTCTTTGTTCATTGCTGGAGGTGGCCTAAGAAAATGGTGCTCCATGGCCTCAGAAAATTTTGGCCTACCTTATTATGCAGCAGATATGAGCTTTTCAACGAGGAAGAAGACATCATCAAATACTGAAATACCTCCCTAATGCGTAGCCTCCTCATCTTTGGCTCTGAGTCCGATGATTCTCCGCTTCCCCAAGTCCTAAATCAGATTATAGAGTTGAACAAAGCAATAGCATTGAATGACAGGATACAATGGTAGTGAATAATAGATCCAGAATCATTGTGTTTGGAGTCGATGAAATGACGATAGAGCACAGTTCTATTTCTTTAAGTATGAAAACATCCTAAATTTAGCACAGAAAATGAATGGGTGTGGAATCTACATCTTTCTATGAGAAGTATACCAATTAATCACAAAACTTGTATGCTTACCATGTTATGCAACCAACAGGCATAAAGTTAAAGACTTGCCATGTTATGCTCCACCAAGATTGAGTTCAAATATGCTTAATCATAAATCGGGTAAAAGCAGACAGATTCTACAATGCAACTTTTTCCAGAAAATAATTGCACCCAAAAAAGACTAAATTGTTAAAAAAGGATTCCAATTAATTGCAATTTTTTTTTTTGTTTCTCCTGCGAAATATTACTGCATCTACACTGTACTGTGGGCTAACTGTTAGAACTTTCGGTTCAACTAAGTCCTCCAGTTATAGGAAAGATCGTGGGGCTCTTAACTTGATAAGATTTTAATGATTTGATTGTAACTACATATACCACAAAGGCGATCCTTCGATACTAGTGGCCATCACTAGAGAACTTCAAGGTTTAAATGTGCTTGAACCAGAGCAATCTAAGGATAGGTGACCCTAGGAAGTTTTTACGGAGCATGAGAGTAAGAATAAAACTTTCAAATCCATATGTTTTTAGTTACCTCAAATTTACATTATGAGATGCTACCATAGCATATTAAGCATGAAATTATTCTTATACATTATCGCAGTAAGATAGATAGTCAACTTATCAACAGCAATAGAAACTATCACACTAGGACAAAGATTATTATACAATAAAGAGAGGATTCAGTACGCTATGAACAATGATAATACAGAAATAAAGTGACTCACGCTGATGAAAAACCCACAGATTAACTCAACAAGATGGGAAAATTTACTGAATAACCAGATCAAAGTCCACGATGAGCCCTAGAAATAGAAAGCATATACATGCAACAGCTAAAACTCTTCTCCCTCTCTGGGTTGAAGTACCTTTCGTTTGTAATAATGAAATGCCCAACGGCCACATAGGACAAGAAATAAAAATTATATAAGGAGTTTAAAATTAGAAAAAGAAGAAAAGAGAACTGGTAAATTCGAAGAAGAGAGAACTGGTAAATTCACCTAGCTAACGATGAAGAACTTCTACCAATGTAAATCATACTACTTCAGGAATAAAAATTGTAGTAGAGCAATGAGAAGCTGAATAGCAGAATCTAGGCAATAGGCATGGTTGTACTGTCGCACTCCAAAATGATGGTGTCAGATGTCTGACAAGAAAGATAAAAATACAACATCTGAAGTCTTTAAATAGACAAATAACACATCAAAAGTAGAAAATGGTATCTGAGTACATACTAGAACCATGAAAGCTTTGGAAGGAAGTTTAGAACCATATCAAGATACAGAAAATTAAAGTGAGTCCATAATGACATAGATGACAAGTAATGGCGTAAGAAATTTAGATTAAATACAAGGCCAACAGTTCCAGAGGAATCAATTCAACATCATCCTCGTGTTTCATTTGGCCAATAGACTTCATCATTAATCAGGTAAAAGGGACGGGCAAACCAAAGAAAAAGATTTGCTATGCTCCAACATGTGTTGGATGCAATAAATGTGTAGAAGGGCCCAATTAAAATGAAACAATATTATACCTAATACTCGTTTCATTCTAATATTTTCAGAAATATCTCATTACATTTTTAAATAAGGAATAAGTTAATATTTGTTCACTTTTGATTGTTTCTATTGAGAAACAGCGTTGAGTTAAAATAAATATCGATTGAAAATAAAAAACTTCCTCTTTTCAATTAACTAGAACAATTTACCAGCAAGCATCAACATTCTAAATCCAGATTTTTATGAATGTCTTAAATTTCTTAGTTTAGATTATTTTTAGATATTTTACAATTATACAATTATATATATGTATATGTATATATATGTGTGTGTGTGTGTGTGTGTGTGTGTGTTATAAACATTATTATTATTCTGCTAAAATTTTAAAATCTGTAACAGTTTAAAATAAATTAATGGGTTTTTATTAGATATTAGATAATGATCAGGGGTGTTACAGTTCCTCAAAGCACATACCTCGTTGTCACTGGGTCCAAGTAAAAATGCAACTATTTCCAAACATGAAATCAAATCTTAGCTGAAACATATCAACTGTGCTAATAAAATCATCCACGTGCTTCATTTGGTCCATATACTTTATCCTTAATCAAGTAAATGTAGGCAGCCAATTTATCATGCTCTCTTCCAATTTAAATTGCTTTAACGTAGGTTCTTCATTGTTCATGTGCAAATCTACTTTTATCTATAGGAAAATGAGAGCATAGCTAGCAACAAATAATGATTCAAATGTTAGTCCACGTAGCCTAGTTCTTTTGCCCATCTATCAACAAACAGTATTATTATATTCTTAAATACGAGTAATAAATATCATATCCTCCTATTAATGCCAGGAGACACCACAATGTATACCTGCAGTATTATCTGTCATAGCTTATGCATAGCCTGCTAAAGTTGAATATCATCATAAATCATAAAAGTGTCAGCAAAGGCTTTAAACTGAAACAGCCACTGTATAGTATGCACCTGTACCAAAAAATGAATATTGCAGTGTTTGCCGCATTCATTTCCATAAAATAATAAGCTTTAATAAAGGATACTGCCCTAAGCAAGCTTCTGCTGCTAATGAACAACCGTATCACCTGGCTAACAGTGCTCCTCGACTCTAGTTTCACAGGCGTGTAAAATTACTTCTGCCAGTGTACAGTTTTGTAGATTATACAACAGTAACAAAATTCTTTAAGTGAGTTCTGATTCACATTTATAAGATGCTACTATAACAAAAGTACGTATTAGATTTTCTTAACTTCATTATATATTATTGCAATTGAATAGACAGTAAACTCATCAACAGCTGAAGAAGCACGATTACACAATTAAGAGGCATCCAACATTGAAAATCTAACCTTTTTGTTTATTTCCTCTTCTTTCGTATATCTTTTTTCTTCGGAACAGTGAAGGAGTTATGTCGAGGGGAGGTTATTTACCTTGAATTATACAGATATTGTGGATATGCAACTTCTGCAAATTACGCTCCAATGGCAATGACTCTGTTGACAAAATCAAAATACTAAATAACTCATCAAAATTAGAAAATTCACTGAAAATAGGATAAAGTCAAGGACGAATGTTACCACTGAATTGAGACTGAGCTTTCTCAAGTCACATCTAAAACATTCCCTCTATCCCTCTCTCCCCAGATTTATGATGTCCTATACGTCACAAGATAGATAAAAATGTAACGTTTCTAGTTTTCAGAGAAAATTTAATCATCACATCAAAAGTAAAAAATGATGATGTCATACATCTAACAAGATAAATATGCAACATCTGAAGTTTTTAAAAGACAAATAATTACAGAGATGATGTAGCTATCACATCAAAAGTAAAATAAAGATTCTTTGAACATGCTAAAACTAGGAAAGCGTTATCAATAAAATCACGACCATATTAACGCACAGAAATATATTATCATCACAATGACATAGATGGGATCTTGTTAGATCTTATAAGAAGCCAACGATTAAAGAACTGAAGCATAGACATTAGAAACTCATAAATTATAGAGACAGTGAGTGGACATACAAGCCAATGAAACATCTACAAAAGGAGCAACTAAACAGAAACTTAAGTATGTTCAATGAATGAGGCCTTGATAATACAGTGACATGGTAACGACCCTTGCATTTCCATGCATGTACCTTTCAATATATAAAATCAACAAATGAACAAGTTATACAACTTACAGGTAGAACTATACATAAGTACTAAGTGAGACTGGACAAGAATTTATTGATCAAAGCAGTTAATTAATTAACGCAAGATCGATTCTGAGGATCTTAATTAGGGCTGACAATGTGTTCTTAATTGAGCTGAAGCTGGAATATATTAACGCACAATTATATCAAATTTATAAAAACAAGTACTTGCAAACAAACTTAATGACACTCCGAAAAGTAACCCATGTTGTCATATTAAAAAAGCCGTGTACTCCAAATAAGGTACTTAAAGTAAGTAAAATCTAATGTATTATAATTAAAGAAAAAGGGACAAAAATAATGAATGAATGAGACACTTTACATCATAATATGATGCCGCTTTGTTAGGGTGGAAATGCGATATACCACCTTCAGAAATCGCAATTTCATAATATGGAACATCCACTTCGAAATATTGATTACTCTACCTGTTACAAAGAGAATTAAATGTTCTCGATTAATATAACCATGCAAGTGCAATTTAATATTCTTGCTAAGATGAAATACAATTTAATTCTACGGACATTCTAGATTTCCCTATTTGTTCTTTATTAACTACAAGTCAAACAGGGTGCTAGATTCCCACCATGTACTCACCACAAATCATATAAGAACTTTTAGACTAAAGACATAACATTGCGAAATTCTGCAGCGTACCGATCACTTAGTTTATTCTGTTCACAATATACTGGCTTGAAATATAATGGAAAATATGTACATTTTGGTTTCCCTAGAGTAAGGTGCAAACATTGACTGCTGCGATTTCCATCATTGATTGATGATTTCTATACTTACTATCATTGCTTATATTTCATCTGTAAAAAGGTCAAACCTTTTACTTTCATTTGCATCAAAATTTGGTACTTATGCAAACCACTAGTATGGGGATCATATTCAATGCAAATGATATAGGACTTCTTACAAATGAAAATGCCCAAGTCCGAGACCAAGACTTATGTTTCAAATAAAAGAATTAGAGTTTCAAATTTGAAATGCCTTTCTCCAAATATAGAGAAGAAATGATGCCTTGGGCATCTAAATGTATTAGTGAGGCAGAGGTACAACATGAATTGCTGGAGCACAAGAAAGATACACAGATGGAACCAGAATTGGGAGTCCCTAGAACAACATAAGAAGAACTCATACATTCAGAGCACAAGAATAAAAGCAAACTAATGTTCACAAAGATCAAGGCCATATTTAGTAGTTGCTTTTAAATCTTACCAAAGAATTTTGATTATTCCTATGGGTCTCATATTGAATACGACGACTCAAAACTTGAGTATGTAAACTAGAATTAACATTAGAATACAAATATACATATTCTGTTTTTGTTATTAAATTAAGGATATTAAATCTGATCCATAACTGAAGTTTTAGAATCAAACAATTCCAAATCGGAACTTCAAGCACTCTTGAATATCAGCTAGACCATGCTTAGAATCTAAAAGAAAAATCTAACCAAATGTGGCAATCTTTTATGCAAGTCAAATTATTTTAACAAGTTCAGCATATTTAACTATAGGCTAATCACAAGAAAGTCTGAACTGTGTATGGGACAAAAACGACAGAGCTGGAATGTTTCGAAAGACATTATACATACATAAATACGCACATATACGTATATGTGTGTGGTAAGCACAATTATGATTAAACTTGACATTTGTATCTAAAATGCAATCACATATAAAATTTAAGACACATATTAGCTGCCACTGATTAATTCAGATTCAAAGTTGATTTTTAACAGAAGTACGTATTGAACAGATACATCAGTAACCACATATTAACTTCAGGGCCAATTGAAATCTACTTTTGATTTTACTTCCACATATTAACTTCAGGGCCAAATGAAATCTTCTTTTAATTTTACTAAGGGAACAGTAAAACAACTTAACTTGTGTACTAAAATGAGAAGATGATAATCAAACAATAGTCCTGTCAACCAAGCAGAGGTAACAACTGAATCCTGATTCACTTCATTCCATATCATCAGTTCCCCCAGTTTTTTGGGTATGAGGTCCCCGAACACCGTCCAGTAACTCTTGCAGCCATATTCTTGCTGTTTGATGTTCCTATATATGCAAAAGGGATAAATATTTAGAACACCAAAAGAAAATGCACCTGCATCCTTGCCAAACATCTTAGAGAAAGATGAGTATCTCAAGTAAGATGTTGAAATGAATTGTATGCTTGCAAGTACTCACACTAAGAAAATGAACAAATGTTCCATCAGAAAGACTTCTTGGGAAAGTATTTCTCAGTGCCCATAGACTCCTGCAGGAAATTTATGACTAATTTCTTTGAATACATGAATCACTATGACTGAACATAGAATGAAACTGCACAAATGACCTAGTCTGGTTTACCTCTGATCGTCTAGCAAGCGCAGATAACACCTAATAACCTGTTTCAAGAGTCGAACAGAAGGGTTTTTAGCCAGTGAAGAAACCACATTCCCGAGTGCTTGGCATAAAGCAAATAATCTCTCTGGCAAGTAACATATATAACTTAAACCCACATCATCCTGAAGAAGTCTTCGCAGGACAAATGTTGCCACCTATTCAATCAGAACATTAAGTGGATACAGCAGAGTAAGAATGAAGTTTACAGTGACTGAAGGAATAATCTTTTTTACATCTATGTTATAGATGCAAGTCCAAACACGAATTAACAATTAAAATTTATCCATGCCACTCAATTGTTGAACACTAAAAAAATGAATATTTCACCGTGAAAATTTGACTGAAAACCATAAATCTTTTGAAAGTAAGAAAGCAGGATGGTACAAGTAACAACAATATAAGGATTAAGTGAGTTAGATAACACTATTGTGTCTTGAGTTATTGCATCCAAATTTTGATTTTTGGTGGATTAAAACACAATTTTGACAGATATTCTGAGACATTTCAGTATGACTTAGCAAACACTGAAATGTGAAACTTTACGACTTTGTATTTAGGCAGAAAAGCAGGAAATAGAAAACCAAAAATCCACTTTTAACATTAATATTTTTCTGTAGTCCTAGTTGCATATAAGAGTCAACTTGGGCCAATTTTTAATTGTGGGACACCATGACCTAGAAACAGACATCAAGCAGATGAATGCAGTCCAGTAGAACTATATTGAATTTCAATTAATCACTGTTGCAATGCACATCAACTAAAAGTAGGTAAGAGTGAATCTTTTCCGTTTAAAACACCTAACTGTTCTTGACAATTCTGTTCCATTATCCATTGTGTGAAGGCAAAACGGCATAATTTCTGAAGAGAGAAGAGAAATGACCACAGTGGTGTCCGGAACCTGGAAATAAAGGAAAGAGCCATGCTTGTCATATGCACATGTCAGAAGCAAGCAAGACTTGTGTAACTTCTTCGAAAATCAAAATCAAATAAGAATAGAGGTTCAAACATGAAAAATATACATTCTTAAAATAACTGGATCCTTGTCTTATTAAAATTGATCTCATTTGTTCCATTAATGTACATCCTCACGTTCATTATGCCTATACCTACACCTACATGCACAAGTATTGTGATAATAAGAGAAAGCTGTAAGCATTTTAAATCTATGTAGATAGCAATGATAGTGATCATATTGTTCTTCAATTCATCTTGTAACTTAAAACTTGACATGACATTCCAGGAGGTTTATTGAGTCTGTGCCTAGTATGGGCATTTAAGGTCAATTGAATCAAAAGTTGGTTGTATTAGGTAATGTTCATGTTCATTCATCTTGAACAGTTAATAATTTGATCAATAACAATCATCAATCATCAGGATTGGAGGAGGAAAAGCATCATGTACAGATTATTTTTAGCACAAACATATATTTAGGCAAACAGAGAAAGAATCACCATAACTAAAACATGCATATTGCTTCTTAACAAGAAAGATCCACCGTTCTACACCCTCTCCAAACAGCAGAACAACCTACTGTCTCCTAAATAGCTCAAGCTCTTAATATCAGGAATACCTTCACAAGAGCACCTATGACTCCCAAACTAGAGATCCTGAGCTGTTCAAATGGCCTTGATTCATCCTTAGTGGTTAGAAACTGGTATAGATATATCGGGATTTGTGCTGCAACAAACAAGAAAGAGTTATAATATTAAAGTAACCATTTATCTAGTTAAACCTTTACAAGTAGCTTGCGTGTAAATATGGTTAACCCTCTCTCCTGCATCAGAACTAAACCACACCCCCTCAAAACCAATATCTTCCATTTAACTTCAAGCTTCCACCTGTATATATAAATAATTTATTGTGTCTAGAAGCAGAAAGTATGCATTATCCTGTCAAAACCACATTTCTAGAAATGGAAATATTGATTTAACAGCAAAACTGGTTTTCTTTTCTAACCCAAATTTCACATTGCAGTATATATATGTGAGTGTGTGTGTGTATATTAAGAATAGTTAATTTGACATCCATATTGCATACCCAAAAATGAATTTTGGCTCAAGATTGAAGAGTGTTTTTTTTTTTTGGGAGATGTGTATTATTGAATTTGAATTTCAGTGTTTTGAGATTCATCCAAATACCCATCTCTCATTTTACCGAACAGTTCAGACAAAATATTTGCCAATATACTAATTTGCATGGAAGAATTTCTAGTTTCACAAAGTAGCAGCTTAACCACCGCATATATATACAAGTCAGATAGTGGGAGATGAAAAACTGCAGATGAATGCCTACCATTTACAAGAACTCTCTTGGAAAATTCAGTCTCTAGCCAGTGCAAAAATTAAAATCCATACATATAAGAACTAATTCTGAAAAATGTCAACAGACTCTAGCATCAGATGAATGGATGTCACCTGACCAGGATATTATCAGAACCCATGTCCCTAAACACTTCAGTCTCTAACCAAAAGCACAAAATAAATTCGTACATAGCAGCATTTGACGAAAAGTACCTCTTGCAAAATAAGTTCTGATCTCTGGGTGAGAGGCAATACACTGCACCAACAACATAAAATAGAAAAAATGATCAAACTAAAATTAGCACCATAGGCAAAAAACAACTACCAATTATGACATGCTTAATCACTGTCTAATCATAATTACTTTGTCGGACAGAATTCTCATGTGAATATGTTTAAGAGTGCAAAAAAGAAGTAAACATAAGCGAAGAAGTTATCTCAAAGTCAAAACAGAAATTGAAAGTGAGAATAACAACCCTTAAATGATGAGCAAAATGGCATCTGGTTTTCATTCAACCAACAACACAGAAAGAGTGTGGCCGCAGCTAACTAAAACGTCTCAATCTATTCTTGATTAAAATTAAAACCATAGTTGTTAAAGACACAACCGAGGCGCCATTTCTTCACCCCTGCGCTCCTCCTCAACTCTTTTATTTTTCAAAAAAGTTAAGTTAATTTTTAGTTTATAGTTATGTATATTACTATCTTTATTAATCAGTTATGTAGATATTACGTAATACATTTTACATCATAAAAACTAACAAGTAATCTGATGAACAATTAAAAAATTGCTATCAGTAAATGACATAAACACATTCATATTGTTCAAAAAGTAATTGCTATTAGAGTTGCTGTTATTTTTCTTTTTCTTTTCTTTTTTAATGATCGATTTACATATTGAGTTAAACTTTATTTTGGTTATTTTTAAAATTACTTTTATTTTCTTTAATATTTTGCATAGGATAAGTAGACTCAAGAAAAACACATTATTGTTTGGATACTATGAAAATTTGAAAATAATAAAATAGAATGGATTCATACAGTAATATCACTTAAGTGTGTCAGATTTCTTTCCTTTCATGTAATTAAGTTAAAAAAAAAAAATTGGAACAAAATAATTTCATGATAGAATAACTAGAAGATTAATTTTGGTATAGAGATCTGAAGATCCTAAACACTTAAACATTATGACATATCAATGTGAAAGTGTCAACCAGAGCACTATAATTTTCAGTTATAAAAATTAGAGGAGATATAAGGAGGCTTGGAGGAGGGGAAGTAAGGGTGCTTGGTGTAACTACTAACTATACTAACAACTAACATTTACCGATAAAAAAAAAGGTTATAAACGTTAGAGCCATCGTAACACATGTAGAAGCAGAATCGTTGAGGCAGACTAGAAAATTAGTGATGATGCCCTAACTGACAAATTACCCTTCACCTGAACATACTGATACAAAAAGAAAGGTTAAGTTTTATTTTTGTTATATCTCCTCTACTTCTGTCTTCCTTACCACACAAAAAGACACATGAAATGTGGGATCAACACAACGATTCATTGCTGTAGCAACATATCTAGAAAAATATGCTGAATCTTAAATCACTTTCAGGGAGGGAGCAAATAAGAAGAAAAGTCCAATGTATGAGCAGGACAATTCATATTGAACAAAACCTGAAGTAGTGTGATTGCATTGCACACACTATCGGATTTATCTTGAGTAAGTGAAGCAGATGACGGCAGCATTGGATAGATGGAAATCACTTCCTTCAGTATTAGATAAAATAAAAATATAATATCAGCCCACATGACACAAGATTCAGTAAACTGTCAATAAATGGAAATTTAAAAAGAATGGAGATATTACTAAATTAGAAGAACTCTAAATCATAATGGCAGCTGGCAGACTCTATGAAGTCTTGCACTAAAAACACAAACAAATGGTGTTACAAATATTTTGCATGCTCCTTAACTTTAATAATTAATTAATAATATGTCAAGAGTCTAAGCTCCGCAAGCATATGTTTTTCCTTGAGATGCAAGAAGAAATCAAACTTGAAAAGTTTGAGCACTTTTTAACTTTTTTGCTCATATATGCCATAAATTTGAAAAAGAAATTAATTGTTGACATGAAAATACATATATATCAAGCTTGCTTAAATTGAAACCAATTACATAAGAGGGTGGTTAAGCCAGAATATGCACAAGAAATTTATTAAGATAGCCTACGCTGTGTCCTCACAAAGAAATCCTACCCAACTATACACAAGAACTATAACACCAACATCTTTACCTGCAAAAGTATAACCACTGTGCCAAAGGAAAACCATAGGAGTGGAGCCAGATCATGAAATACTTCTTTGTTCTATAAGAAATAAAATAGAACACAAAAAGATCAGTTATATAATCCAAAGACTACAGGGAAGTTCTATAAAATGTTTTATTTATATTTGACTAAAAGACTTATTTATAGCCATACAAACTGGCTAATGTTAAGTATAACAATTAGACCTTCTAGATCGATAGCTATAGATTGAGAGTCACTGAAATCTGGATAAGATGTAACTTGGAAGTTTAAAAGAATCTCGAAGCAGAGATTTTAATAGAACATATAATTTCAAGTCAATTGCAGAACAAGCAGATGATTATTCTATTCAGATATCAAGGCTCATTCAAATCCATTTTTCAATAAGTTAAATTATCAACACACAGTTCAAAATAAATGTTATATATAAAGCTTATTCCGCATGCAAGCCAAATTGGCACCAATCTACATGAAACATAATAATAGCTTCAATTCGTAACCAGTAAGTGCCTTTTAAAGTTTACTGAACTTTCACAACCTATTCAAGTTCCTTAAAAACATGTAAATAACGGAAGAGAAAAAGACTTAATGCAATAATGACTATATATTTGCACTTAAAGTATATCAACACAAAAGGCAGCATATAAACGGTTTTAGGTGGCTTATTCTTTACTTTATTTCAAAACTTAGACTTAGAGAATAGTCATACTACGACCCACGTACAAGAAATACTTTAGCTAACCCATGATTACTAATGAATCGTATATATTAATTCTTTGAAGGATCGTGGCCCCAACAAGCTCTAATAAAGCCCCGCCACTGGCTGCAAGTAACTTACTACTATCAGCGTGAGACACTTACAGCATTCCCCTACTCGAAATCTTAATTTTCTGACATATAATAAATAGTAAGCATACACATAAAACCAGTCTAAGTGTCCTCATTATCTACATCACTTTCATTAATGTAACAAATTTTAAAATCCCAAAATCCCTCAAAGATCAATGTCTACTTCTGAAAGCATTTTATATTGATCATCGAATCGTGCATATTTTCCTAAGTATACAATCCAATAAATTACTATATCTCGTCATCTGATACTTGAATTATTTACTACACCACACAGTCCAAATTGTTAAAGTAAACGAGCACTTGAAATTTTCAAGTGAACACCAAATAAAAGCAAGATATTTAAATAATTATTCACATGAACACCGATGCCATCATTAGAAAGGAAATTCTTTGTGGATGGCGTAGACATTTCTTGTTCTTGTAATTCTCAATGGATGCATGATCGTTTGATTTCAAAAACAATAAAAAAAAAAAAAAAAAAAAATATATATATATATATATATAATAATAATAATAATAATAATAATAATAATAATAATAATAATAATAATAATAATAATAATAATAATAAACAGAGAATCCCCAACTAAAACAAAGTTACAATCTGCAAGTCAAATAAATCCTTTAGAGCGGAAATTGGGGAAACCAAGTCAAACCCTCGGAATTCCCATAAATTAAATTAAGCAATAAAAAATGAGTCCGATAAGTGAGGACAAATACAAACCTTAGAGAGTTCCGCAAGAGCATTTACGCGGCGATCATCGACCCGAAGATCGAGAATCTACTGTTCGATCAACCTCATTCTGGCTTCCTCAGCAGCAGTTCGAGTAGGAACCAAAGAAGCAGGGGAGCCGGTTTCCGCCATGGTGGTTAAAGAAGAGGAGGTGGAAGCCCCAGCGGAAGGAATGAGAGAGGCGGAGACGGCTGGAACAGAGGTGCCAGCGCCGCCATGCAACGGAGGTGAGAATGCAGAAGAAGTAGAGGAGGCGGATTTGGATGCAGGTGAATTCCCCTTGCCTTTTTTGGACGACTTCTTTGCCATTGTAACTCTCACGCAATCTCTCACCGAATTTGGGTGCCGGAGTTTTATCTGCAGAATGATGGAGTTTGTCCATGAATAATGATAAAGAGGGAAAGAAAAGCAACTGCTTTTACGTTACAACTTCACAGTCTGATGACAGGTGTCCACCTGCGTGTCAGCACGCCTGAAATTTATAATACCTCTGAAACGGGCTGTGGAGCCCATATGTCCAGTGGGCCCACTCAAAATTATTTTCGATAGGTTAAAATGTTCGCTCTCCCGTCTCAAATAATATTGCACTTTAATTAATAATAATATTTTATAATATTTTATTTTAAAAGATAAATACTTTTATTAAATTTTATTTTTTTAAAAAATAAAAAATGCACGTTCTTAATATTTTTATATTATTTAATACTAAAGAACGTTGACACAACACACATGTTTTAGCCTTAATAATTAATTATTCAGCCTTAATAATTATTATTCCTTTTTTTCTTTCTGGTAAATTGATTTTCTTTTCTTACATATACTTCGCATTTCATTTTTAAGTATATGGAATACATACAAAAACAATTAATATATTCATGTGGTCCACCCACACCATATACATCACTAATACAACTACCCACTACACATTAAATATTATATCTTCAACCCACTACATATTAAAATATTATAATCCTTAATCTCCTTGCCAAAAAAAATGTATGAATAATTTTGAGACAGAGTGAGTACTTGTTTGGTGAAATGAGGCATCTGTTGATACGAAAACACAAAAATCTCCATTTACTTGGTACTATTAGTTATGCATACTAGGTGTTTGATTAATGTTTCAATAAAACTATGGAAGATTTCGAATGATATAAATTGAAACGTTTTCATATAAATAGCCAGCACTCTTACTATTGAAGAAATTCAAAATGCAAGGTAACGAACCATATACAGACAAATTAGTAATACATTAATGACACAAACCAACTCGATTCTTCTTTAAAATTGTGACTTGGGTGTTGATCCAAAGGCGTCTTGGCTGTAATATGAACTTATTTTCAATTCATCTCCAGTGGGATAAGAACTTGAGGATCTTGGCTGTAAGGAAACATCACACATCAATGACCGTTATGTCGAACTGAGTTTATTTCTTCTGGGAGTATTCTCGTGGTCCGAATATGGTCGATCCGATTCTCACATTAGTACTGCCCATTTCAATCTGTAGAATATGTGCCATCAAAAGCAGTGAATGTGCAAATAACTTGTGGCCATACATGGTCACGTATCACATAAGTAATGAATGATGTAAGAGGCATTTGATGCATGATAGAGTCTAGTTATATAACGTCAAGAGCATGGTCATTACGAATTAAGGGTAAACATTTTATTTCATTACGCGCCAGCGTCTTGACATGGTCACAAAGCATGTTTATACCTTAAAGATAATTCACAAAAAGTAAATCAGTGAGCGTCAAATAACAGGCATACCGCTTGCTCAAAGTCACCGGACATGCCCATTGACAGCTCACACTCAGATTCTGTGATGTCTAGAGCCTTGCATATCTCAGCTCTACAGTTCAACAGAGTCTGCATATGCTCATAATTTAGTATTCTGAAATAAACAAATATAGGAAAAGGAGAAGCTAAAAAAGTATAACACAGAAAAACAATTATTTACAATAGCAGATTTGAGTCAAACTGGTAAGGACACAGAAAAATAACATTTAAATCATGAAGATTCACAGATGTAAACTGTAAGGCTTCATGAATGCAGAGAATCAAGGAATAAGCGGAATATACCTTAAAATTCTCAGGAGTTGATGTATAGTCGGGCATTCCTATCGTCATTAATCCAGAAAACAAAAGATTTGGACAGCTTTCCATGATATGCTTAACAAGATCTACAGACTCTGATGGATTTACACCAGATTTTGCTGTATAATCAAATTGATAGGTATAATGAGCTTCATGAACTTATTCAGAATGAAATGGATCTGATTGATAGATCAAACCAAATGTCCATGAATATTATCATGCAGAAACTGAATGCAAGCTTTCTGAAGATTTTCAAGCATTATCATGCATGTGTAAAAATCACCAAGAAATGAATTATAGTTGAAGAGAGCACATTCCATCTCTTGAAGAAAATAAAGAAGTTCTCACAATTATTATGGCTGATGTGGTATAGATTTAGGTCAATCTATGATGACCAAATTAGGAAAACTCCCAGCAAGTCCAAGACACCATATTAGGCAAATGGTAAGACCTCCACCTACGACAGAGCTAGCCCTTCCTATAAACGTTGTCAATCTTGTGGTATGTCATGTTCACCACATAAGAGGTCTGAATGTGCTAAGATAAGGATAAGCTTTTGATGGAGTTGATCTGTATAAGCTCACGTACTCCAAATATCTTGCAGTAAGAGAATCTCTGGCTCTGATTGTGCCTATGTGATCTATTGAAGAAAGAGCCCCTAGACACTACACTTTTCGTTAGCAGAAATGTGAAGGTTTAAGGAATGAATAGATCAATGGTGTAGGTATTTGGAGTGTAACTACACCGGTCATAGATAGTAACTTTTCTGCATGTGTTTTGAGTTTTTGAAGACATCAGTGACTTAAAAGTTCATTTCAAGCCAACATGTTGAATAATTCAATATAGTCTACTATTTCACCAACTGTCAAACTAATAGTTTTCAGAGATGATTAAAATTGAAAGAGTCGAGATTTCATTACTCACATACTTCTCCACTCGTATTCACTTGAACCAAAACCTTCAGCGGACGCCTTCCCATATTTGAAACTACCCGATCAAGATTATTGGTAACCTGCATTGTTGCAATGTCATTTTGATTGATTTAACCTTCTGTAACTTGTAGGTTTACTTATAAGCAGTAATCTCGAAGAGACTTCTCCGTGTTTTTTTTTAATGAGAAATCATGACTCATTGGCATGGGGAATTGGTGAAAAGCTTTAAATATAAAGCAATGCAAGATAATTATGTTAGCAAAACCAGGTCAATTGTAACTTCCAGAGAAGTATCCAACCCCCATCAGTTGAATATCCAATTCCATACTTCAATGCTCAAGAAAACAACTTTAGCCACATAATACCTTTCTCATCCACTTCATCTTATAAAGCAAAACAATCATCATGAGAATAATTATTACCAAAATATTTTGTAATCTGGAACACAAGAAAAGATCAAACCATAGTAAAAGTTCTTGTTAAGACAGACAAGGCTTTTGCTTGACTTGCCTTCTCATTATCGACGCCCTCAACCATGGCTAGATTTGGAACAGCAGCTGCACATTAACAAGACTAACAATTAGAGAACTTAAAATTTGTTCAAATGAATAGTTCATAGATTCTGCAGAATCTTCTATTTCAGTTCAATCACAATTGAATAAATTTTCATTTCTCATAATACTTAGCAGCGATTTCACTTTGTTGCTCTGCAGATGGCCGACAAAATGCCACTCAATGTCCTCTGGAAGCTGCATTCGTTCGTAAAAAAAGAACAAAATTCAGGAAAAAAAAAAGAAAAAAATAAAAAATAAAAAATCACTCAATCACATTGCTAATTCCCAACTACAGATTAGCGATGAACCTGAGGGGCTTTTTCGACAATTTCCTGGACGTAATTCTCCCCAAAACATCGATGGCCGAAGCTGTAGACTTGTTCGATGAGGGAAACCGGCTTGGTCTTGCTCACCGCAACCACCCTAACATCATCAGAGCGGCGGCCGGACCTTTCAGCTGCGACTCGGACACGGTGAAGCACCGCCCGTAGCGCCGTCGCTGCTGCGCCTTCCGCGGCCGGAGCTGCCATTAGACCTGAATGCCTTTACCACTTCTTTCCACCCTCCTTTCTATAATAATATCAACACTGGAAAATTATGCAAACCTCAATTAAAATCGCTTTTCTACAACGTCAACCATAAGAAAATCTCGCATAATCCAGTATGAGGTCATTTTTGTGTGATTAGCTCCAGGCAGAAATTCTCATATATATTTTAAAAAAATCAATAATAATCTAAGTATATATTATTACACACATAAAAAAATAAAAAAATAAAATATAATAATAATAATAATAATAATAATAATAATAATAATAATAATAATAATAATAATAATAATAATAATAATAATAATAATAATAGTAAATCATTTGTGTCTTTTATTATTACTATTTTATTTTAATTAGTTTTTTTTTTAATAAAAATATTATCACTAGTTAAAAGTTAAAACACATTTTTATGTAGTGATTCTCTCTCAACATTTTTACAAATCACTAGTAAATAAAATCTATAATTTACATAAGAATCACTATTTTGTGAGATAAGTTTTTTTATGATCGACCCATTACTAAAACGTGCTTATTATATAAACAATCATATTATAACACCCTAAAATTATACTTTAATTCATTATTCATGATAATTTAGAAAACATACTTTAACAATCATTAAACATACTTTATCTAATATAGTATCTATAATTTAGAGACTTTGTCTTTACATAAACTATTAAATAAAACAAGCAACTTAAGTATAATACCCATGTTGAGAGTGGAATTTCACGTGTTTTAGATCTCACATTACAACTTTTTTATAGAATGTGACCATGATTTTATGTAGAATTGTGTGATTTTCATATCTTGCATAATTAAGATGCTACTAAGGTGTTTTGTTGAGTTTTGAAGGGTAAAACATGATCAAAAGTTCACAGTTGGAATGAAGAGTGAAAGTGTGAAGGAATGCTGAAAAACACACGTCCACATTACATAATTTTTCTGTATTCTTGTAGAAGTCCAAATTGATAATGTAATTTATGGTTGGAAAGCCATGGAAGAGATGATCGTTTTAGCGTAAAAATCACTCAAATCGGAGTATGTATGAGGAAGTTATGCTCGAAATGGTGAGATCGCACAGTGCAATCTCTACAGCTCGGCAGACAGCTCGGCTCGAGCTGGGTGCCGAGCGGGGTGTTTTTGGGCCCAGTCGCGGCCTGTTCGATTTTGCAGTGTATTTGTTGCGTCCAGATCGTGTTTTGACTTGATTTCGACGCGAAAAAAGTCCTACAACAGTCCAAGACATAAAAGGGGGAATCAACACACAATTGAGGAGAGCCCACACCACATCCATCGTGAATTGCTGCCCAAGACACACACACATCAGATTCACATCTTTCTTCCATCATCCATCCATCTTCAAGTGGGTTCCAAGTGCTAATTGAGGGAGATCAGACGATCAGAGAGACGGAGAAGCAATGCCCAACTACGTTTACGCTAGGGTTTCGTGTTTCTTATCTTTCCCTTCCTTTTATCTTGATTTTTGGTATGAATTTCATAGCCACGAGTGTTGATTGTAACCTCATGGGTTAATTTCTTATACAGTTCTAGGGGTTGATGGTTAGATTGAATTGATTTGGAGACCTAGACCAAAATTGGGATTTTGTGCAGTTGATATTCTGATTTTACTTAATTTATTCAGACTTGCTTATCTGCTTCGTAACGTCTTCATAATATTTTCATGACATCCGCTATAATGCTTGATTTATTATGTTAGTTTGTGTGCGTTCATGATTGATGTTGTCTATTTGTTAGGGATTGAAGTAGTTCCGCTATAAACACTTTAATTCCATGAATTGGTAAATCAGATACTTGAATTGTTTAGTGAAACAATGCAATTAGACATTCAAGTAGGAAGTTAATAGAACCTTGTAGTAATTTCAGAGAATATCTTGTTAGTCGTCAAACTTACCATCCAGAGGTATTGTTGTTTGCTTTGATTAGTACCTAAGAATAAGGTTTGGTAATATTCGCGCACCTTAGGGAATAAATCAGAATATACTGTTAGCTTAAAATCGGATAATATCTGGCGGGTTAACATGATTAAGTGGTGTATTTTCATTGACGCTGCATGAATGAATAATTCGAAGTTTAGAAACCCAAATTAATTAGTCTATACCTGATACCTTAGAACTGTTGCTTATCTCTTGATTAGAACTTGTTTATTTTTATTGCTTTTAATTAATCCAGTTATTTAATATTTCGTTATTAGATTATTAATTCACAAAACTCTTAGAAAATCGGTTACTTAATTCTTATTAAATAGTAATTTAGAATAAATAAATAATTAGCTGTCTCAGTGGGATCAACAATTTAACTTGGGTATTTGTCGCTACAATTGACATCCTTATACTTGAGGATTTAATTGGAGTGCATAAAAAACGCCTATCAACCCACTAGATTTGTTGAAGTTATCAAATTAGTCTCTTTAATGAGGGCTAACCTTAGAAATATATAAATCTTAATAACATTAATTTATTCGAACCTCAAAGTTCATTAACAATTTGCACAAACATGGAGGACTAATTATGATAATTTAGCAAGAAGGCTCACTCATGTTTTGTGCATGGTAAAAAAATTAAAATTGACATAATTTTCAAATATATATCACTTCTTGAGCTGATCATTTTGGCTCTGTTGTACGTTTCCCCCCGTAGCTTTGGGTTTTGAATCTCCTGCATCCCCATGAACTTGATTCTGTGCATTCTTTTCCTTCTCCTGATTTTCTGCATTCTTTTCCTTCTCCTGAATTTGTGCATTCTTCTTCTTCTTTTCTTCCTGTATAAGACGAAATTTAATCCAGCTATAAATTTCAAGAGCAAGAACAATTGCTCCCAGAGCGGAAAGCACTCCGACGTAGGACCACCTCCATGAGTTGTTCGTATCTAAAATCTTGATCCCTTGGAATATGTTAACCGATATCACAGCCAGCAATGCGTACCCAAGGAAGTGATGTTACATATTCCAGTACACTCGATATTCGTCTCCGCTTTTCGGCTTCAATTGCAATGCCATCATCTGCACATCATCATTCATTCTATATATATATGTACTCTTGCTGTATGAGTATAAATTAAGTGCACATATACATATAACTACCACATTCCTCTCAATATTCCAATTCCCAATTTACTTATTTTTTTCCAACTTTTATCCTTTTAGTTATATCAAAAAATTCTTCATCTCGCTGAAATCCTAAATTTTGGTTCTTTATAATGTTCTAAAAAGAACTGGGGATTTTGTACAACTCCAGTTTGTGTGACAGCTTGCACAATTTTCTTAGTATGTCTAACTTATAAAACTTAGGACTGCATTTTATAAAAAATTCCCATATTTTTTTAGAACATAAAGGACCAATTAAAAATTGAAAATTCCAATGAGATCTAAAAAATTTCGACTTTGAAATGTTTAAATTGGAAAAAATGACTAAAATTTAAATATAAAATATTGAGAAGACCATACATGAACCAATATTCTTACCAATTAAAATGAGTTAGTCTGTGGTTCCCCTCTAAATTAAATTCTAACAATACATAGATTATAATAGGATTGGATAAGATTAATTGGGAATAGTATAATTTACACGTCATTAAAATATTTGGTTTATATATACTCCCTCCGTCCCAGGCTAAGAGGGTCATTTTACCATTTTGGTTGTCCCACCTAAAGAGTCTTATTTCCTTTTTTGGATATATGAGACCCACCCACACCCACTAATACAATTAAAACATGGGGCCCCACACCCACTAATACAACTACCCACTACACATTAAACAATAATACTCCTTAATTCACGTGCCCAAAAAGCGAATGAGACTATTAGGTTGGAAGTATTTATAAAAACCGATTGACTTACTTGTATTGTTACGAAGGTGAATATAAAGATGCCTATGATTCTATGAGTGACAAAAGTGAAGTATTTGGATTTGTGACCCATCCAGAGTCCGATGATCCACCCAATTAAACCCAGAGTATATGCTGCGATTTGGCACCCAACATGGAGGTAATACCAATATGGGGTCCACTCTTTAGGATGCACTCTGAAATACCTCGCCACGATCACACCTACCGGAAGGAATATTCCCCACCCTATCATGTTTAATGTTCCATGAGCCTGTGCAACCAATATAATCAAGACTCTCGTAATTCAAATTCCGGAATGAGAATAATAATATATGTACAGTTATAAGCTGATCAAGGAAAGAGGTGTTAATACCTTTGATTTTCTGAGAATTAAACTTAAATTTTTTAATCAAATATTTATATTATTTATATTCCATCCTATCTTTACAATATAATTACTATTAAAGTATATTGTATACCATTTATAACAAATTGTTGTACTGTGAAATTAAATTATACAAAACATGAAAAACCAATTTGATATTTTCCATAGGACTAAAATTTGAATTATGCAAAACATGAAGTTAAAAAATTCCATGGTTCTAACATGATCTTACAATTCTTAGCTGACGGCGTTTGCTGAGTTTGTAACCGACAACCTCACCGGAAATCAAATTCAGAGTTTCAGCGGAGTCGAGATGGGCGAGAGAGTTGGGATGCATCAGCGGCTCACTACCGGCGGCGGCGTCGCCACCGACTTGCCAGACCACGTTCGCCCTCGAACCGTTGTACTCTTCCGACAGGAACACCGTGGCCAGAATCACGTGATAGCCAATCCCCGGCACGTGCACGAAGCTGAAGTTGCGGACGTCGAGGCCGATGTCGTCGGACGGCAGGAGCTGGCAGCCGCGTTTGACGTCGTCGGTGACGTTGTACTTGTGGCACTGGAGAGCGGCCTTGATTCCGATGAGGGCTCGAGTGCCGACCATGTGGGGCCCGCTTGGGTTGAGCCCCACGCGAGCCACGCAGTTTGGGACTCGAGCCTTGCTCCGAAGGCGATGTCGAGTCGACTGGAGTTGTTGTTGAAGTTCCAAGCGAATTCGGATCTTAAGGATTTGGAATGGCAGTGTTGAGTGACATTTCTATTGGTGGCCTCTACGAAGAAGCCTTCAGAGCATGTGTGTGCGTTTGCAAGGACAGGGAGGATGAGGAATAGGAAGGTGGACAGAGGTTGAGAACAAGTCATCGTGTTTTTTTAAATGTTGGGTTTGTATGGGACATTGCCAAAATGTTGCCCATTATTTATGCTGCGCTCTTTTTTACTGCTATTTCAAGCGCTATAATTGTTAAAAGAAAATATCACGGTTGATCCTGCAATTATGATCGATCTCAATGTAGCTATTTTTTATTTGCAAATTCTCAATTTTTATCACTTTTTATCCGAAATTCCTTTTTTTCCAAATTTAGTTTTATTTTGTCTAAAATTAGCCTTTTATGTTAAAAAAAATGTCCAAAATGTGGATAAAAAGTGAATAAAAAGAGACAAAATCTTGAAAAAATGATCAAAATTAAACAAAATAAATATAAAATTGGACAAAAAAATGACCAAAATTAAGAATTGCAAAAAAAAAAAAAGATTAAAATTGAAATCTACGGGAAAGGATCAATTGTGATATTTTCCCAAGAATAGAGAAGATGTTAAACTTTAAAAGGGAAGCACAAATGCATGATTATATTCTTATGCTCCCTCCGTCCCAGAGAAGTTAACACTTTTTTTTTGGCACGGAGATTAAGGAGTATAATAATTTAATGTAAAATGAAGTGAGAGAAATAATATTTAATGTGTAGTGGATAGTTGTATTAGAGGTGGTATGTGAGCCCTATGAGAATAGATTAATAGTTTTTGTGTGGGTCCCATGTATTAAAAAAGGAAATGTGTCAACTTTAGTGGGACAAACAAAAAAAATGTGTCAACTTCTATGAGATGGAGCGAATAACTTTTTTCTGTCACTCATACAATAAGTGTACATAAAAACAGAGCACGAGATTTCGTGTGCTTTTAGTCCCACAACAATGTAGTAAAACTTTTTTATATTCGCTGGTGTGAGAGGAGGAAGTAAGTTAAAGCAAAGAGCTAGTTATTTGATCTATTATCCCTTTTTGAGTTAAAAGTTGGTTTAACTCGTGAATAACAAATATAATTCATAGATTCTTACTCGATTTAGAAGGAAGGCACCTGTTGTATATATGCTAGCATGTGTTTTCAATTTTTTATTTTATTTTTGGCTTCTCTACTTTTGCCACACTTGGTGTTAAAGATTAAAATAGGAAATAAAACATCATGATTTTGGGTGTGCTTGGATTTGAAAAATAAAATAAAAACAATTTTGGGAGAGAAAATGTGGTTTGAATCCCCTATTCAACTTTCTATTTCATAACTTATTTCCTATTAAAATACTATACCATAGTTAATAACCATTAAACCCTTGGGGCATGTGACGAAAATTTTGATATTGATTACGATACGTAGCAAGAATTTAATACATGGAATATGAGATGAAACATAGACTGGAATATGTGATTCAATGTGGAGAAAATGGAGCAAGGCAATAACTCAAGATTTGGTTAAAATAAATAAATAAATAAACACACTTCCATCTAATAGAATTCTTCCCTATTTGTTTGGTCCATAAAATCCTTCCTACACAAAATAATAATAATAATAATAATAAATAAATAAATAAATAAAAACAAATAAACAATACACCCTAAAAAAATTTGCATTTAAATACATTTAAAGGTATTGTAATAGGTAATATATTAATACATTTTATCTATAATGTATTGAAGGAATTGCACTCATATGGTGATGGGTAACTTGATTTGTGAGTTAATTGAAGAATTTGGATATGTTTGGTCATGAGTGACGAAAATTGCATATGATTGTGTTGATTTCACTTTGATATGTTAATGCTTACATGTTTATTGTGAAATTGATTGAGATGTGCATATTTTCATGTTGAATTTGGTGTAGTGAATGTATGTTGAGTAGTAACTAGAGTTAATGCATATGGCAGATTTGGGATTTTTGTTTGGAAGTGTTGAAGCATGAATCTCTTGTTATAGAGTTGGAATAGAACTTGTTCTTAATTAATGTTAGTGCATAAATTCCATGAGTTGTCTTGATTAGGATAATTAGATAGGAATTTTTGTTTAAATTGTTTACTAGAGAATCAACTGTGTTAGTTGTTTGCTTTGAGTTTGTCTTTATTATGTTTATGAGTTATTTAAACAAGTTGAATATTCATGTTGAATTATGAATATGGGAAAACTTTGAAGCACACTAGAGGCATGCATGGATGAGCTTGGTATAATAAATGACATAGAGGAGATGTTTGACAACGTGGGGTTGGGACACTTGATGGGGAGAAAAGTCCCCAGTCTTAATTTCCATATCACAGCTCAGGTTATTTGCAGCCTATCCACCGGGAGACATCCCCGAGAGAGTTTACGAGGTCCTTTGTTCTACACTTAGAAGAACATGTTAAGAAATTTATATTTCCTACTCCATATTATTTATTTGTGGGCAATATATTAATATTCAATTATATTAGTTATTCAAATAATATGTTGGGCTTAATTAAGTGATTAAATTAAAGTAAAAGCTCATAGACTATACTTATTTGATATGGGCCAATGAGTAGATACCCAATATTACGTATTAGGTGATTATGGGTGGTCTGATTTGAGTAATATATATAGATACCCTAGGTTATGGTCCCCAACACTAAGCTGCACACAGTTCTCTCTTTCCCCATCTGAAGAGATTACGAAGGTCCTAAGGAAATCCAGAGGCTTAGTAGAGGAAGACCTTAAACCTGTTGCTGATCTTCCGTTTAATTCCGCATAAGAAGATCAATGGATCTAGGTATTCCTCTATTTAATTATTTTATGGATCTTGTTGAATCATGTTAGGGATTAAAGTATATGGATTAATTGTTATATTTCCAACAAGTGGTATCAGAGCACCCTAATTTTGATTCTATGAGATTTGTAAAATCAAGTTTGGATTTTTTTTTTATAATCATAATGGATCCAATCGCATATTTTAACTTGGAGATTTATTTGGCAATTGAACTCGATGTTAATGGATTTTTCGACCTGATGATGTTAGTCTGTTGACGTGATTTAAAAAAAAAAAATTAAATTGAGTAGTTTTACGATATTCAATATTGAATTTAAGTTGCAGACACTTGAATGATATCCACTATCCATTTTTTATAAATGAATTTAACAAATGGCACCTGTGTAGTCAAGATCAGTATGATTATTTATTTATTTATTTAAATCATATACTGATTGATGTGATTTTCATAACTTTCAACTCCATAAATTGTGTCAGTGGCACTACTGATTTATTGATGGATCCCACTCTCGATTTTCGTGATGCGCTAATGCTTTCGATTTTTATAAAATTAAAATTGTTTATGTATGTGCTCATGTATGAATCCAGACACATGTGAGTTGTTTATCAATTGTGTCAGTGTCATGATTGCTCATTTTGGTGTAATTTATTTAAGTTAATTGGGTCATTCATGAATTATATCATGTGTTGACCTGTGATAAATTTGGAGCATATAATGGTAGAACTGATGACATGTGTATCAAGCCTGAAACAATCATAAAATTAGCTATATGAGTATCAGCAATGTGGGTCGCTGATTTTGTTATGGAACACTACCATACTGTTCTATTATAGTATTTATGACCTGTTGTTTTGTTATCATTTTGCCACCTCAATGTTTTGATCGGAGTACATTATGATTTGACATTTATGTAAACTTTAGTTTATGTGTTCCGAGTATTGGCAAAAAATAATTTCATTCAAAACTCATGATGAATTTATTTAAATTGGGGAGACAGTTCAATGTCGTTTAATTAAATTTAATATTTTAAATATTTATTTAGTTAGTCTAGTAATTTTTTAATTTAGTCAATTGAAGCACCATGTTGCCAAAGCAATCTCTGTGTGTGGAGAAAGACTTTATTGATATTACATAGATGGATGTGGAATTATTCATGTGTTCTGTGTTCGGCCCATAGGTAGGCACAGTTTGACAGAATTATAACACACATGCGTTAATAAGTATGTGATAATTATTTGGATTGTTCATGTGAACATTAGTCGGTCCATAGATAGACTCTTGTTTGATAGAATTTATGCCAATACTTGATTGTTGCACCAAGATTACTACTATAGTTAATTTTGTCCATAGATGATGTTAATGTTACACTTGGTGTCTTGGGATGGGTCCCCAATTTGTTTTACTTATTCATTCATAATTTGCTTTATGACATGAATGTTTTATGAGTATACTTAATTTGTTCTCTATTTAGTTTCTGTTGCTACAGCTCCTAACTTCTCTCAACAAGTCAATAATATCCCAATGCTTAATGGGACAAACTTCAAGACCTGGAAAGAGACACTTGAGATTGTTCTTGGCTGTATGGATTTGGATCTAGCTCTTCGGTCTGAACAACCCACTGCTACTGTTGAAAATCCAAATGAGGCTAAAATTGAAAAGTGGGATCGGTCAGACCAAATGTGCATGATGATCATGAAGCGCTCCATTCCGAAGGCATTTAGGGGCTCTATTGCTGAGAGCAAAAATGCCAAATCGTTCCTTGATGCTGCTGAGCAGTATTTTACCAAAAATGAAAAGGTGGAGGCAAGTAGTCTTTTGGCTAAACTTGTCTCCATGAGGTACAAAGGCAAAGAGAACATAAGGGATTACATCATGGAGATGTCTAATCTCACATCAAAACTCAAGGCACTCAAGTTAGACATTTATGATGATTTGCTTGTGCACTTGGTTCTGATCTCACTTCCTGCACACTTTGGGCAATTCAAAGTGAGTTATAACACTCAAAAGGACAAATAGTCCCTTAATGAGCTTATATCTTACTGTGTGCAAGAGGAAGAGGGAGTGCAGAGAGATAGAGCTGAAAGTGCTCACTTGGCTATAAATGCTTAAGGCAAGAAAAGAAATCGACCTAAGGGTACTGTGGTTGCTGCTTCAGAGCAGAAGGGTACTGTGATTGCTGCTTCTGAGCAGAAGAAGCAAAAGGTTGAACCTAAGGATGATAGACGCCACTTCTATAAGAAGCGAGATCATTTTAAGAAAAATTACTCCAAGTATGCTGCATGGCGTGCTAAGAAGGGTATACCTCTTACTTTGGTTTGTTCTGAGATTAATTTATCTCTTGTACCTAATGACACTTGGTGGGTAGATTCTGGTGCTACTGCTCATATAAGTATGTCTTTGCAGGGTTGCCTGCGCTACCGGCTGCCAACTGATATTGAAAGGTTCATCTTTGTGGGAAATGGCAATAAAGTTGCAGTAGAGGCTATTGGAACCTTTAGATTGCATTTAAAGAGTGGCTGTTATTTAGACTTGTTTGAGACATTTGTTGTACCGTCTTTTAGACGGAATTTGGTTTCTATTTCTACTTTGAATAAACTGGGTTTTCCCTGGTCTTTTGGAAATAATAAAATATGTCTCTTTCAAAATTCCAATCTTATTGGTGATGGCCATTTAATTGATAATCTTTACATGCTTGATCTTATAAATTCCAATAATGTTATTCTGCAAACATATTCAAGAGGTACAAAGAGAAAATTTTCGGAGGATTCTGCCATTTTGTGGCACAAGCGCTTAGGCCATATTTCTAAACAAAGAATTCAAAGGCTTGTGTCTGATGGAATCCTTAATCCCTTAAATCTTGTAGATTTTCAAGTCTGCATTGAATGTATAAAAGGGAAACAAACTAGTATGAGGAAATTAGGAGCTGAAAGAGCTAAAGAAGTCTTAGAACTTATTCACACTGATATATGTGGTCCATTCCCTACGGCATCATGGAATGGGCAATGTTACTTCATCACGTTCATAGACGACTACTCTCGTTTTGGCTACCTATATCTGATTCATGAGAAATCTCAATCATTGGACGTTTTCAAATCTTTCAAAGCTGAAGTTGAACTTCAACTTGGTAAAAAAATTAAGGCTATCAAATCTGATCGTAGAGGTGAATACTACAGTCGGTTTGATGGATTAGGAGAATAACGTCCAGGACCCTTTACACTTTTCTTCAAAGAATGTGGAATTATTTCGCAATACACTATGCCAGGTTCTCCTCGCATAAATGGTGTTGCTGAACGTTGGAATCAGACTCTTAAGAATATGGTAAGGAGTATGATAAGTCATTCCTCCTTGCCAGAGTCTCTTTGGGGAGAAGCTTTGAAAACAGCAGTATACATTCTTAATAGAGTACCAAGTAAAGCTGTTTCGAAAACTCCTTATGAACATTGGATAGGCAAGAAGCCTAGCATTAGGCACTTACACATTTGGGGTTGTCCAGCTGAAGTGCGGCCTTATAAGCCACATGAAGGTAAACTGGAATTAAGAACGGTAAGCTGATATTTTGTTTGTTACTCTGAGCATTCACGGGGGTTTAAGTTTTACCATCCCACATCAAGAACCTTTTTCGAGATGGAAAATGCCAAGTTTCTTGAGGATATTGAGTTTGGGAGGGAAGAGATTATGAGGAAGGTTGTCTTTGAGGAAGATTCTGGAGTTGACGATGATTTGGTTACTTTACCAATCATTGCTCAAGAAACAACTCCAGAAACTCATATGGAAAACATTATTCCAAATCAAGACAACATTGAAATCCTTCCTCCATTAGCTGATGAACAAACTCAACCATCTCAAGAAGTGCCATTAAGGAGATCCACTAGAGAGAGGAGAAATGCTATTTCAGATGATTATATAGTATTTCTACAAGAACATGAGGACGACGTTGGTTTGACCGAAGATGACCCTGTCACTTTTGGTTAAGCCATGCGCAGTTTTAACTCTCAGAGATGGATTGACACCATGAAAGATGAGATGAAATCTATGAGTGACAATTACGTTTGGGATCTTGTCGAATTGCCTGAAGGTGTGAAACCCATTGGTTGTAAATGGATATTTAAAACTAAAAGGGATTTAAAAGATAATATCGAAAGATATAAGGCTCGTCTAGTTACTAAAGGCTTCACTCAAAAGGAAGGAATTGACTACAAAGAGACTTTCTCTCCAGTTTCTTCGAAAGACTCATTCAGAACTATCATGGCACTTGTAGCTCATTTTGACTTGGAGCTACACCAGATAGATGTAAAGACTGCTTTTCTCAATGAAGACATTGAGGAAACCATTTATATGGCACAACCTGAAAACTTTGTCTTCGAAGATGCAAAGTCTACAGTGTGCAAATTAAATAAATCCATCTATGGTCTCAAGCAAGCATCCCGTCAATGGTATCACAAGTTTCATCAAATTATCACCTCTTTTGGTTTTGATGTAAATGTTGTTGATGATTGTGTATACTGCAAGTTTAGTGGGAGTAAATATGTCTTCTTGGTTTTGTATGTCGATGATATTTTTCTTGCAAGTAATGATATAGGCTTATTGCACAAAACTAAGAGATTTCTTGCGAAGAAATTCGAAATGAAAGATCTTGGTGACGCCTCTTTTATATTAGGAATTCAAATACTCAGAGATCGTTCTCGAGGTATTCTTGGATTATCGCAGAAGAGCTATATCGATATGGTTTTAGGAAGATTCGGCATGAAAGGAAGCAAACCGCTAGACACCCCTGTGGCTAAGGGAGAAAAATTCATTCTTAAGCAATGCCCCAGCAATGATCATGAGAAAAATGAGATGCAAAAGATTCCTTATGCATCGGCAGTAGGAAGTCTTATGTACGCTCAAGTTTGCACTCGTCCCGATATAGCATTTATAGTGTGAGTTTTGGGGAGGTATTTAAGCAATCCAGGAGAGCAACATTGGAAAGCGGCCAAACGCGTAATGCGTTACTTAAAAAGAACAATGGATTATATGCTCACTTATCGGAGGTTCGAGAATTTGGAGATCGTTGGATACTCTGACTCCGATTTTGCTGGATGTCAAGATAGCAAGCGTTCCACATCGGGTTATGTGTTTACGTTGGCTGGAGGAGCTATTTCTTGGAAGTCTGCCAAACAGACTCTTGTAGCTTCTTCCACCATGGCTGCAGAGTTCATTGCTTGTTATGAAACATTTAATCATGCATTATGATTGCGGAACTTTATCATTGGGTTGCGTGTGGTTGACGGTATCGAAAGACCATTGAAGATATATTGTAACAATAGTTCAGCAGTGCTATACTCCAATAACAACAAAAGTGCTACTAAAGCAAAATTCATTGACGAAGCCTAGGGATGTAATAGAGTCGAGCTGACATCTCTAGGCTAGAGCTCAATTCGAACTTTGTTTTTTAGGCTCGAGCTTGGCTCGTGTGTAAAATATATAGCTCGTGAACAGTTCACAAGCTCCGCTCGAAATATTTTTACTGAATAAATAAATCAAACTCGAGCTGGAGCTCAAATTCGACTCGATAAAAGCTAGTCATTAGTTCGAGCTCGGGCTCGTTCGAGCTTGTTAAGCTGAATATTATTCATTTTTAGCTTTTTTTTAGTGTGGCAAAGGTTTGAGTGAGTCTGTCTCACGAATAATAAAAATTTATTATAATAAAATTTTTGATAAAAAGTGGTATCAAGAGTTATTATCAATTTTTATTAATTATTAGAAGTATTGATTATTAATTAAAATATATCTTAATCTTAATATATATAAAAGAAGAATAAATCCAATCCTAACCATCTATTTCTCAAATAAATCTTAGTCAACCCATTAAAATAATTAAATAATTATAATTATAACTTTTTCAAATTTAGAAATAATTTAATCCAAATTCTAACCATCTATTTCTCAAACAAAATATCAGTCACCCATTAAAATAATTAAATAATTATAATTATAACTTTTTCAAATTAGAAAATAAGATATTATTTATTAAAAATTTAATAATATTAAATATATTATTGGAATATATTCAAAATTTACAAATAAATCTCAACCACCCATTAAAATAATTAAAAATCTTGACCATCTATTTCTCAAACAAATCTAAGTCACGTGTTAAAGTAATTAAATAATTATAATAGCATGATTAGTGGAGATTGATACGTTATAATTGTGTAAATATATCATCAAATATTTGATTTATTCTTTTCCTTGTATGTTGTTGTAACTCTTCTATATATAGTGAAAATACTCATCGCCATATTCACGGTGAATCAAATATTGTTTCTAACATGGTATCAGCAGATTCCTGGAAATTCTAATACCAGGCGCACCTTTCATCTCTTAATCACGCAGATTTCTTAATCTCCAAAATCTCTTTTATTCTCTTACAGTTCCACGTCAATTTTTTTCTCAATTCTCTTATCGGTTTCACGTCATCTCTCTTTCTCAATTCTTTCATTAGTTTCACTCATGGCCACCGAAACTATCCCTCTTGCAACACTTTTTCATATGATCACCATTCGACTCACATCATCGAATGATCTCATTTGGAAAAATCAGATGACGCTCATTCTTCGTTGTGACAGACTACTCCCAATTACAGACTGGAGTGAACCTGCACCTCCGAAGACAATCATAGATGCCAATGGCGCAGAAGCAACAAATCCAAACTTCGAGCCGTGGTCTCGCCGTCATGATCATTGTCTAAGTATCATTCTTGCCTCTTTGACGAAAGAATCGATTACTGAAATTTTGGGCCTAAACACTGTTCGAAATATTTGGGTTGCATTAGAAGGATCTTTCTGTCCGTCAACGGAGTAGCACACACATCAATTGCGTGATGAGCTCCAATTTCTGAAGCGTGGGTCTACCTCTGTCACGGAATTTGCTCGTAGATTCAACACGTTATGTCACCAACTCGCAGCAATAGGAAGCCCCGTCAATGACTCTGACCTGATTTCAGCACGTTGGTTTTTAAGGGGACTCGAACCTGATTTCAAAACTTTCGCTGATGTTCGCCTGGCAATTTCCCCTACACCCAATTTCAATGATTTGCTCTCTCAAGCGCGAGATCATGAGGTGCGCAACAGTATCACTTCCAATGCGCCTAAAAATCCTCAAGCTGCCTTTTACAACAACTCGCATCAATCTCGTGGCAATCGTTTGGGAAATCAACGATCAAACACCAGCCACAACAACACTTCTCAAAGACGCAACTATTTTGGCCATCCCTATAGCAATACAAGTTCCAGCTCTCAGGATCGTGGTGGCAGGCATTCAGGAAACAATAGATTCAATAATTTTTTAGGGATGCTCAACAACTACCAGCCACGTCACCCTTACACCCCTCGCTGCCAAATTTGTACGGGGCCACACTACGCACCTGATTGCCCGGAACGCTACAACAATCAGCCTACTCACGCAAACATAGCTGAGGCCTTTCAAAGCCAATGTAATATTGCTGACATCGATCATTCCGATTGGTTCGTGGACACGGGCGCGTTTGCACATATGACTGCCTCCCCATCCAGTCTTGATGCTGTCATTCCTTATAAGGGTAATATTTTTGTCACCATTGGTAACGGTGCTTGGATTCCTATTTCTCATTTGGGTTCTCGCTTTATGCACAATTTACCTCTTCTAGATGTTTTAGTTGTCCCGCATATAACCAAAAATTTACTATCGATAAGCAAGTTAACAAATGATTTGGATGTTGATGTTATGTTCACTAACAATTTCTTTCTTGTTCAGAACCGTCGCACAAAGGAAATAATGGCAAAAGGCAGGTGTAGAGATGGTTTATATATTTTTGAACAAGGATCATCTACTTTGATTTCTACTTTACATTCTGCAAGAACAAATTCTTCTTTTAGCTTATGGCATTCTCGTTTAGGCCACACATCTTTTAATATTATTAAATTGCTGAATAATATGGGACATTTAAGTGTTAATTCTATTTTACCTAGTCCTTCTATATGTGAATCTTGACAGCTTGCTAAAAGCAAGAAACTACCATTTGCATTAAATGAGAAACGTGCATCCCATGTTTTGGATTTGATACACTGTGACTTATGGGGATCGGCCCCCGTTACTTCCTTATCTAGTTTTAAGTATTATGCATTGTTTGTTTATGATTACTCTAGGTTCAGTTGGTTGTATTCTATGTGTGCCAAGTCGGATTTTTATGATGTTCTTACACATTTTTATGCACTTGTTACCACATAATTTGGAACTTCGGTTAAAATATTTCAGTCTGATGGAGGTACTGAATTCACTAGCAACAAAGTGCAATTTTTTCTCTTCTAAGGGTACACTTCATCGTGTTTCTTGTCCATACAATCCTCAACAAAATGGGCGTGCTGAACGTAAACACCGTCACATCACAGAAACTGGATTGTCCTTATTATTTCATGCACATGTACCGGTCCGATATTGGGTAGATGCTTTTTCCACTGCTGTGTACATCATTAACAGGTTACCTACTGCTTTGTTAGTAACAAATTGCCATTTGAAATTTTGTTTAACTCCATTCCCGACTACGGCTCCTTCAAGGTGTTTGGCTGTCGTGTATTTCCTTACTTAAGGAATTATGCACCTCATAAGCTGGCACCTCGGAGCTCCCCTTGCATTTTCCTGGGCTACAGTAGTATTCATAAAGGTTTTAAGTGTCTTGATCCTGTCAACAATCATATCTATATCACACGACATGCACATTTTGATGAGTCTATTTTTCCTTTCTCCAACATTAATAAGTTGTCTTCTTCTGGCACACTAGATTATTCTCATTTCTTGGATGTTCAAGGTTCACCATTGCCTTTTCAAGGAGCATCTGACATTCAACATTCATTGCTGGATTCCCACGCCTTGCAACATAACTCTCGCCCATGTTCTGTCTGTCACGATGATCCTGATGTTCCACCTGGTGATCTACTTCCACCACCATCAGAGACCATGTCGCCAGTCGCTCCGTTGACACCACCAACTCCAGGCATAAAATCTCCACCACCGGCTCCTTTTCCTCACCAGCCACATCTTACCACCACTGGACACCCCATGCAAACTCGATCAAAATCAAGAATCTTTAAACCTAAGTATCATGTTCATTTATCCTCAACTATGTTGCTCACTTCTTTTTCTCTTTCTGCAGAACCCCGAGGCTTTAAATCTGCTGCCAAGTCACCTCATTGGCTCGCCGCCATGCAGGAAGAGATAGACGCTCTTCACTTAAACCAAACTTGGGACCTTGTACCTCGGCCACATGACGACAACGTAGTTGGTTTAATATAGGTTTTTAGCACAAAATACAAGTCTGATGGCACTGTTGAGAGATACAAGGCACACTTATTCACTCAAGGGTTTACTCAAATACCTGGGTTCGACTTCACCCACACCTTTAGTCCCGTCGTACGTGCTGCCACTGTACGCGTTCTTCTTGCGCTTGCTGTACACAAAAATTAGCCCTTACACCAATTAGATGTCAAGAACGCCTTTCTGCATGGTCTTCTTGACAAACATGTGTACATGTCGTAACCACCTAGGTTTGTCGACCCCCGACATCCTAACCATGTCTGTAAGCTAAAGAAGGCTCTTTATGGTCTTCGGCAAGCACCAAGAGCCTGGTTTGATCGCTTCAGTTCATTTCTCATTTCTTTAGGCTGCATTCGAAGTCGATCTGATACATCTTTATTCTATTTTCACAGACATAATGCTCTATATTCTTACTTCTTTATGTTGATGATATAATTGTGACAGGTAACGATGCTGCTTCTCTCAGGCATTTTGTCAATCGCGTACACTCTGATTTCGCCATTAAGGACTTGGGGCAGCCTAGTTACTTTCTTGGAATTGAGTTTTCACATTCTTCTTCTGGTCTTTTCCTAAGCCAGACAAAATATGCTCACGACATTCTCTCTCGAGCCAGTATTATCGACTCAAAATCAATTTCCACACCGTTATCTACCGAAAAGTCACTTGTCAACACTGGTACCCCATTCTCTGAACCTACACTTTACAGGTCTCTGGTGGGTGCTCTTCAATACCTCACCATCACCAGACCTGATATTTCATACTCAGTGAATCATGTCAGTCAATTCTTGCAAAATCCGATAGATGATCATTTCTCAGCTGTTAAGCGCATCCTGCACTATGTCAAGGGTACCATCCATCACGGTCTGACTTTTTCCCGCTCTACAGATCTTGCTATTCTAGCATACTCTGACGCTGATTGGGCTCGTTGTGTCGAAACACGACAGTCAACTTATGGTTATGCAATATTTCTTGGCGATGCCCTAGTTTCATGGAGTGCAAAAAAGCAGCCAACGGTTGTCAGATCAAGTTGTGAATCAGAATATAGAGCCTTGGCATTTGTTGTGTGATAATAAAAATGCCTTGTTCCTTAGTCAGAATCCTATAGCTCACAAGCGCGCCAAACACATTGACATTGATTGTCACTTTGTGTGGGAACTGGTGTCCAGCCATCGGCTGGAAACGAGATATGTGCCCTCTTTCCTACAATTGGCCGATATTTTCACAAAAAGCCTTCCTCGGTCATTGTTTGAACTGCATCGTTCCAAGCTTCGTGTTTTGAAATATCCCACACTTTGCTTGAGGGGGGTAATAGCATGATTAGTGGAGATTGATACGTTATAATTGTGTAAATATATCATCAAATATTTGATTTATTCTTTCATTGTATGTTGTTGTAACTCTCCTATATATAGTGGAAATACTCATCGCCATATTCACGGTGAATCAAATATTGTTTCTAATAAATTATATATTAATTTTAGTCAGTAACGTATACTATGTGAGTATTTCTTAATAAATGTATAATATATTTCTCTATTCAATTGTATCATTAATTTTGCAGTACATCTTTCGTCTTGTCCGTACGTTTGTTTTTTTGCACATATATTAAGTAAAATACTGTATTTTAATAGGTAGTGAATAGATATAAATGGTATTTTTACTCTTATTTGTTTTTTTTGCACATATATTAAGTAAAATACTGTATTTTAATAGGTAGTGAATAGATATAAATGGTATTTTTACTCTTATGCCATTAATTAACTTTAATTTGAATTGATGACAAATTGTGTAATATTGTATTTCGCGATATTAATTTTTAAGTGTAGGGTCAACATTTATTATATAAAAAAATATAAATTTTATGACGGGACGCCCACAATAATAATGCGTTAATCTTATGATGGGTGAGTAATATTAAAACTAACAATGTTTCTTTAAAAAAAAAAAGGTTTAAATTTACTAACGAACTGTGTAAATTTTAATTAGCTAATGTATATGTTTTTAGTTATTAATATTTTTCCAAAATGTATTGTTCATTATATTGAAAGACATTTGATCCTTTTTAGTGAAATGAATAATATTTTGCCAAAATTTGTTTTTTAGATGAAGAACTTTATTGTGTAACGGACGAATGAAAAAAAAATGGTGAATTTAATTTTTAGGGCGGAGAGAGTATTTCAATTAAAAAAACTATTTTGTCTGCAACAAATACAAATGAATCAATATCAATAAATCATCACACACATAATTCTTGCCAAGAATATGATACAAGTGATTGATCGAGCATGGCGAAAGACTGGAGGACTACTTTGAAATTCTAGCTCCTAATTAATTATACTGGCTATAAGTGGTGACCACTTAGAATTCTAGTACCTCGAGTACATTTGGTTAGTAAGTGATGACTACCGTTGCGTTTTTAAGTATCTCTGTATCGCTTATAACTCAAAGTGTTTTTAAAATTGGATTGGATCGATCGGTTCGATAGGTTGAATCAAGAATCAAAATTAAAATACTTTCTCCGTCCTATCTTAATAGTTACGTTTATTTTTTACACGGAAATTAAAGAATATAGTATTTTAATATGTATTGGAGTAAGATATGTAATATTTTAATGTATAGTGGATAGTTGTATTAATATTGTAAGTGATCCCATGGAAATATTTTAATTATTTTGTGTGGGTTCCATATACCAAAAAGAGAAATGTATCCATTAGAATGAAATATTTAAATTGAAAATATGTAACTATTAAGATGGGACGAAAAGAGTAGATTTGGAGCACACTAAAAAATTGTTTTTTAAATTGAATTAGGTTGAACTGGAAAAGCTGACTGAAACAATTTTTTTTTTGTCAAATTTGTTTTAGTTTTTCGAGTTTTATTTTTAATGATGTTTACTTTGACCACTGTTTATTTTAGATCATTATATTTAAATTTTAGATTATTATGTATTATGATATTATTATGTACGTATATTCAACTCACTATAACTATATATGTACGAAGCATGTCTTATTTGTTTTAGTTTTTCGAGTTTTTTTTAATGATATTTACTTTGACCACTGTTTATTTTAGATCATTATATTTAAATTTTAGATTATTATGTATTATGATATTATGTACGTATATTATAACTATGTATGAAGCATGGTTAACGCACTATAAATATTTTTATTTAAATTGATATTTTAACTCCATAATTTTTTGTAATTATAATTTATACATTTTTTTCTTTTAATGAATGATGATATTTTTAGAAAATATAATTAAAAATATGAGAAATTCAAATTTTCAATTGATTTGAATTAAACCATTTGAACCTCGACCAATTTTCTTCATCTATTCGATCTCATATATAAAATTATAACAACACTTATCCAAATATTCTAAAAAACCTATAAGATTCTAAACCCATATGACAATCTTTGGCTAATGTGAATAAATATAGCAAAGACATTTAGCATATCTTTTTATTACTCCGTCACTACAGTGAACAGTGAGTCAATTCCAAGCAAAATTTTGCAGTGGCTACAGTGAATCACTCTCAAGCTGTCAAACAAATTCTTTGCTATGCTAAAGGGACCCTATCGCATGGTTTACTATTCTCCCCTGCAGGGGCGGATCCAGGAAATTTTTTTCGGGGGTACGACGTAATTATAAAAATATTACTCCCTCCGTAAGTAACATGTGTTTTTTGTATGCATAAATTAAGAAAAATTAATTTTTATATTTAAAGTTGCTTAGACGTGTGTAAAAAATGAGTATTTTAGATAATTTAATGAAAATATGTATAAAGTTATTGAAATATATGTAAAAAAATGGATATTATTGAGATGTATTTCTACCATTTTTAGGAAAGTATATTTGTGCTGAAGCGGATAAAAAAAAGTGTGAAGTAATTAGAGGGATGGAGGGAGTATTTGATATTCAAAATCATATAATAATTAAATAACACCCTAAAATTATAATTATTGTTGACACCATTTACTTTTTATTTGTAAAAGCAATGTAAGACATTATTATTATGAGTTTATAGTGTAAATTTATTAAAAATTATGATAAATTGTTTATAAATTTATATTAATTAAATAATTTGGGATACAAATTAATTAATATATAACTATTTATATATATAAATATATATATATAAATTTTTTAAAAGAAATTAGGGGTGGGGGTGGGGGTGGGGGTGGGGGTGGGGGTGGGGGTAGGGGGGTTGGGGGGGTTTTGGGGGTACAACCGTACCCCCTTGTACCCCCTGTATCCGCCCCTGCTCCCCTGGTGAGTGTACTTTACTTGGCTATTCGGATGCGGATTGGGTTAAGTGTATTGATACTCGGCGTTCTACTTATGGTTATTCCATCTTTTTCGATCCAAATCTTGTCTCTTGGAGTGCCAAGAAACAGCCTACAGTTTCCCGCTCGAGCTGTGAGTCTGAGTATCATGCTATAGCTAGTACTGCTGTAGAGTTGGTGTGGGTATCACATCTTCTCCGTGATCTTCACATATTTCTTGTAATTATTTGTTTCCGTATTTCTCGCATTCTTTGTATACTTAATAGTGATCAATAACATACCTAATCTCAGTTAAGCAGAATATTTTCTCTTACAGCTAATAAGTGATGGTATTATGAGAGTACTACATAAACGGTAACACAATAAAATCATCTATAGATACATAAGCATTTATAATAAACAAACCAAAATTGAAATTCTCCATGCACATTATAAATGTCGTGAACGAAATTAATTGATGTGAATTAATGAATACTTATAAAAAAAAGGTTAATCATTATAAAGAGAGGGATTAGGGTACAACCGGTTGTACCAATTGAATTGGTACAACTTGGGTCTCCACCCTTCTTAATTAATTCCTACTCCTTCATTAATGTTATTTTTTATTTTTTTTTAATTTTATTTTATTTAAATGACTATTATACCCTAAACCCTAGGATAAATTATACCCTAAACCACAAGGGTAAAATTACAATTATACCCTAAGCCCTAGGGATAAATTATATCCTAAACCACAAGGGTAAAATTATAATTATACCCTAAATCCTAAACCCTAGGGGAAAATTATACCCTAAACCACAAGGATATATCCTAAACCACAAGAGTAAAATTACAATTATACCCTAAACCCTAAACTTTAGGGATAAATTATACCCTAAACCACAATGGTAAAATTACAATTATACCCTAAACAGTAGGAATAAATTATACCCTAAACCACAAAGGTAAAATTAAAAATTATATTCCTAAAATTAAATTAAAAAAAACAGTAGCAACGGTTAAAAAAAAAAGAAAAAAAAAAGAGAAAAACACACACCAAAGGTGAAGGAAGGAGGTTGCACAGGGGTTGTACCAATTGAAGATTGTACACAAGTCTTTGTCCATTATAAAAAGCTTTCGTTTATCATGAAAATAAATAAACATTTATTTTTAAATTTGAAATAAAATTAAGAAACAAAATATCTCATAAATTATTATTTTTTTTAAATGAAAATTATTACCACGATCTTCAAATTTAGAATTATAATCTGGTGACTTACCCACTAAATGCCAACTAAAAGCTCATGAGAAAAAAATGCACCAATTTCCAAATAACCTAGTCAAGCATTTTCCTATTTATAGGGCCACCAAAATCAAATTAAATACCCTATTTTCTTGAAATTGAATGAACGACTCCAACTACTTTTCTGCCTACATTGAATGACTATCTCTGCCCACTGACATAGCTCAAGTGGTAGAGGGGAGGGTGGAAAGACCTTCCAACTGAGCTTAGTTATTGCAGGGTGGGGGTTCGATTCCTGCCTTTGGCATAGATTTGGCCCCTTACAAGCACAAGTTTAACAGTAAGATTCTCTATAAGCCACTTGAGGCACATCCTGCGATTTACCTCCTCCACCAATTCCCAGGGCAGAGGCGGTGGGGCCCCCTAATGGTGGGGTACACCATTTTGAATGACCATCTCTATCACATTCATAGCTTAATTAATTAAAAAAATTATTCAATCTGCATTTCAGAACAGTTGGCAACTTCAATGATAGAGAACAAGGGTTGGGGCAGGAACATGTGTTAGGATGAAACGAAAAGACCTAAGCCTCTTTTGGTTTATCGTCGGCGTGGACAGGATTAGGCTCACTGTCCGTGGGCCGAGTTCTTAATACTATACTAGTTATTATTTTGTTATTTCTATTTAGTATTATTTTGGTTGGTAGTTTCCTTTTATAGTTTTGGTGGGCAGGACTATTTAACTAGTTGTTAGGGTTTGTGATGATCATCTGGAATATTATTATTGAAATTGGAGGCCGAGAGGCTTATTGGACAAATGGAGATCCGTTTGATTGTTTCTATTCTTACCAATTTGGTCCGACCTGCCGGATCCCATCCCGTCGACATGGCAACAACACGTTCTTCTGGAGAGAGAATGGACAAAATTGAGGTTGATCAGGAAGAAATGAAACAGAATCAGGAGGAGATGAAGCAGAGTTTGGAAGAAATCACGGCTACCTTGGCGCAGATCACGAAAATGATCTCGAAACCATCAGGGACGCAGCAGGCTGTCATTGAATAGCGCCGGCAGCACGCCGCAAATATGGAGACGGGAACAGCGAATCTACCGCCACAAAATCCTCCTCAACTGACGGGGAGTTTCGTTCAGTTATCGTTGTTTGACGGGTCTGACCCTATCGGTTAGCTGGCCCGCGCCAATCAGCAATTTGAGATCCACAACACGAACCCGAAAATGAAGGTAGCAATGACTGTGGTGGCAATGGAGGATGCTGCCTTGTATTGGATGACTTGGCTGCGATCTCGTAAGCCGGGGTTGACGTGGGAGGACTTTTCACAAGCTTTGGTGGCAAGATTTGATACGCGCTTCAAGGGGAGCTCTTTTGAACGTTTGGCGGACATCAGACAAACCGGATCAGTGGATGATTATGTGAACCTATTCGTGCAAATGGCGAGTCAGGTTCCGGGATCGACTGATGCTCACTACCTCGGCTATTTCATGAAGGGACTGAAGGGGGCCATTCGGAGTTCACTTCGCCTCCTTAGACCAGGAGATTTGGAAACTGCCATGGAATTGTCCAAAGATATTGAGAACAACCTGGCGGTGCAGGCTGGAGAGCGATCGTATCGGAGTTTTTCTCAACCAGCCACGCGCACAAACTCGTTTTCACGGCCGAGCAACAATGGTGGGGGGCCAGTCAAAGGAGGCAGCCAATGAGGGTATATGAGCAGCTCTCCCAAAACCCTCGAACGGCCACCGGCCACGCGAGTGGAATCGAACGGATCGTCTAATGCACGATCTCGATTTACTCGCATGTCATCGCAAGAATTGGCAGATTTGAGAGCAAAGGGGCTGTGTTATCGCTGCAAAAGAACGTATTCTCTGGGGCATGTGTGCCCTTAAAGCAGCTGCATGTTATGGTGGCAGAAGAGGGAGATGAGACCCTGGACTTGCAGCATTATGAATACTATGAGCCACGGAGGAGGAAGAGGTAGTAGAAGCGCAGGAAGAGCCGATGGAGGGGGAATAGATGCTACCAGTGTACTCCATGGCGGGTAAAACGAGCTTTTGAACCATGAGACTGCGAGGGAAGGTGAAGGGGGAGGATGTGACGGTATTAATTGACAGCGGAGAGAGCCACAACTTTATATCATCGTCATTGATAGCCACCCTGCAACTATATCCAGATAAGAGAGGGAAATTCGGAGTTCAGTTGGGAGACGGATGGAGACAGAAATCGGAAAGAGTTTGTCGGTCGGTGGCACTTTTGCTACGTGGATGCAAGGTAGTAACTGACTATCATGTGTTTCCCCTGGGGGGTGTTGATATGATACTGGACATCGAGTGGCTGGCCACTTTGGGAGAGATCCGCACAAATTGGAAGAACCTGACCATGTCCTTCGAATGGCAAGGTGGGTGTGTGAGACTGAAAGGAGAGCTAGCACTTTATCGTAGCCAGGCCAATTTGAAGAGTTTATGCAAGATTCAGGATGCGGAGCTTTGGGCGATGGTGTTGGTAAGACAGCCGATGAGAAACGACGAAGCTAATAGGGGGCGGCTAACTGAGGTGTTGAACGAGTTTGCGGAGGTTTTTGGGGAATCGAGTGGCCTACCACATCAATGGTCGATTGATCACCGCATCGAACTCGCTCCAGGTTCAAAACCGATAACCATCCGACCGTACAGATATAGTTACATTCAAAAGGATGAAATTGAGAAATTGGTGAGTGATATGTTGCTGGCAGGAATCATTCAGCCCAGCTCGAGCCCCTTTTCGAGCCCAGTTCTACTCGTTAAAAAGAAAGACGATAGTTGGTGTTTTTGCGTGGACTATAGGGAGTTGAATAAATTAATAGTGCCTGATAAGTACTCGATTCCGATAATTTAGGAGATGTTGGATGAGTTGGCAAGGGCAGTGGTGTTCTCAAAGATCGACCTCCGCGCGGGATATCATCAGATACGGGTGGCACCGTTTGACATACACAAGACCGCTTTTCGGACGCACAGTGGACATTATGAGTTCCTGGTGATGCCGTTCGGGTTGACTAACGCACCAGCTACATTTCAGTCGACCATGAACGATGTGTTCCATCCATTTTTGAGGAGATTTGTCTTGGTATTCTTTGACGACATCTTGGTTTACAGCCGGACGTGGGAGGAGCATCAGGAACACTTAAAATAAGTCTTGGAAATCCTTCAGAAACATCAGTTTAAGGCGAATCAAAGCAAGTGTTCGTTCGGGAGATTAAAGGTGGAATATCTGGGTCATATGATTTCTGCAGAAGGGGTGGCCATGGACCCTAGTAAAGTGAGTGCTGTTGTTGATTGGCCCCGACCACGGTCGATCCGTGAGGTGCGTGGTTTTTTGGGTTTGACAGGTTACTATCGGAGGTTCGTGCGGGAGTATGGCCTTATGGCAAGGCCGCTGACCACCTTATTAAAGAAAATAGCTCCCGCGACGTTTGAGTGGCCACCAGAATCGGAAGTGGCGTTTGAAAAACTTAAACGAGCCCTCACGGAGGCTCCAGTCCTTGCTATGCCACAGTTTGACCACCCGTTTGTTGTTGAATGTGATGCTTCAGATACAGGTGTGGGAGCGGTTTTGATGCAGAAGAGGCGGCCGATTGCTTATTTTAGCAAATCGTTAGCGGATCGCACCCTCAACAAGTCCGCATATGAACGTGAGATGATGGGACTTGCCCTAGCAATTCAACATTGGAGACCATACTTAGTGGGGCGAAGGTTCACGGTGCGCACAAACCATCGTAGCCTCAAACACCTTTTGAATCAGAAGATTGTCACCCCATCACAGCAAGTTTGGGTGGCAAAGTTGCTAGGTTATGATTTTATGATTGAATATAAGACGGGAGTTTCAAATAAGGCCGCGGATGCTTTGTCTCGTAGGGGGGAAGATATTGTCGGCAATAAGCAAGCCAGAATGGATGGGGCTGGTGGAGGTTGTACAGGAACAACAGCAGGATGCGCACATTTGGGATATTGTGAAAGCGTTGGTTGAGAGACCGGGTAGTAAGCCGGGTTTTGAATTGCAGGGGGATCGATTGTTCTTTAAGGGGCGAGTAGTGTTGGCATCTAACTCAAAATGGATCCCGAAGCTATTCCATGAGTTTCATGACACCTCGACAGGGGCCACGCCAGTGCATTTCGCACTTATCGGAGGTTGGCAGCAAACATTTACTGGAAGGGAATGTTTTGGAGGGTGCAGGATTATGTGTCTCAGTGTTTGATTTGTAAAAAATCGAAGTATGAGGCAATATCGCCAGCCGGGTTGTTACAACCCCTCCCTATTCCGGAACTGATTTGGGAAGATATATCAATGGATTTCATCACTTGCTTGCCAAAATCTCGGGGATACAGTTTGATAATGGTGGTGGTAGATAGATTGTCTAAATATGACCACTTTGTGGCACTTAAGCCGCCGGTCACAGCCCGTTCGGTAGCGGAGGTGTTTGCTCGGGAAATCGTGAGGTTGCATGGTGTTCCACGATCCATTGTGAGTGATTGGGATTCTCTGTTCGTAAGTACCTTCTGGAAGGAGTTGTTCACCTTATCCAGTACTCAGTTAAAGTTTAGTTCAGTATATCATCTAGAGACAGATGGCCAGATGGAGGTATTGAACCGTATTGTGGAGACGTATCTTCATTGCTTTACCAGTGAGAAACCAAAGCAATGGCTGCATTGGCTTCCGTGGATGGAGTATTGGTATAATACGGCATATCAAATGGCTGCCCGGATGTCGCCATTCGAAGTGGTGTATGGAAGGGCGCCCCCTTCCATCAAGCGGTTCCTACCAAGGGAATGTCGTGTGGCGGCAATGGCTGAGGTGTTGGGTAGTCGGGATGTGTTGATGAGTCATTTAAAAGGAAACTTGGAGAGGGCTCAGCTGAGTATGGCCAAGCAAGCGAATAAGCACCGCCGAGAGGTAGAATTCCAAGTGGGGGATCGGGTGTTTTTGAAGGTTCGACTGCATCGCCAAACCTCCATGGCACGATAGTCCCACCATAAGCTGCATGCCAAATTTTATGGACCTTTCATGGTGAAAAAATGGGTGAGAGCAATGGCGTATCGGCTGAACTTACATGCTTCGAGCCGCATTCACCCGATTTTCCATATGTCACAGTTGCATCGAGTGGTGGGGAACCGCCCGGTGGAGGAGGAGCTACCGGGGAGCTTGAAGCTGCTGATAGCTCCTGTGTTTGAACCGAAGTCTATTCTGGCAAGGCGTATTGTACAGCGAGAAGGGCGTGATGAGGAAGAACTCTTGGTGAAATGGGTTGGTCAGCCAGAGGACGATGCAACGTGGCTGGGCGAGGCTGGCTTCAAGAATCAGTTTTCAGATTTTAACCTTGAGGACAAGGTTGCTTCGAAGGGGGATGGAGTTGATAGAGAGCAAGGGTTGGGGCAGGAACATGTGTTGGATGAAACGAAAAGACCTAAGTCTCTTTTGGTTTATCGTCGGCGTGGACGGGATTAGGCTCTCTGTCCGTGGGCCGAGTTCTTAATACTATACTAATTATTATTTTGTTATTTCTGTTTAGTATTATTTTTGTTGATAGTTTCCTTTTATAATTTTGGTGGGCAGGACTATTTAACTAGCTGTTAGGGTTTGTGATTGATCATCTGGAATATTATTATTGAAATTAGAGGCCCAGAGGCTTATTGGGCAAACGGAGATCCGTTTGATTGTTTCTATTCTTACCATTCAGCTTACATCAACATACACTCATTTATTTACATATAGCTGCAACAGAAAAGAAAATAGATTTACTGACTTTTTTTCGATAAATCTTTCTTCAAGAAAATAAATCCCAGATGGTGAAAAAAATAGTGGTTATGAGAAGAACAAGAAGAAGAAGAGATATTTTATTCACCAGAAAGATCAGAAGATGAAGATACACACAACAATATTGATCTTGATGAGGAAAAGAAAAAAGTCTGTATTTTGAGGGAAAGGGTTGAAAAACAAGATCCTGCTTAATTCACTTAATATATATATATATATATATATATATATATATATATATATATATATATATATATATATATATATAGTTTTTTTATAAACTAATATACTGAGTTTGTTTTGAAAGTTAGTAGGAGTATATTCTAAGTATTAAATCAAAGAGAAGAAATTAAATTTAGAAACAAAATAAGAATAGCAAAAGAAATAAACTATATAAAATAGACAAAGTCTCTTGTGACGCTATTTATGTAGGATGGTATGTGAGACAAGTTCAAGTAAAATTGTTAGTATATAGGTAGAGTATGTTTATTGATAGTTAAAGTAAGTTTTTTAAAGTATGATGAATGATAGATTAAAGTGTAATTCTATATAGTGTGTTATAAAATAACTCATTAAAGACATATTTTAAGTACCAATTAGCATATTTTACCTTTATAATAAGAATACTTTAATAATATGTAAATTTGTTTTACGTATACTCCATCTTACAAGAAAGTGTCAAATTAAATGAACTTTAAATCCTTAATAGTATAACATTAAAAAATTAATTCCGCACAAAGATATACTCCTTCGTACAATAAATTAATGCACACTTTTCTTTTTGATCGTACAACACTTATGCAGGAATCTAAAATTGGAAAAAATACATTATAATTTTACTTTTTACACACATCTCAACAACTTTACACACATTTTTCATTAAATTATCTAAAATACACATTTTATATGCATATTCTAATAACTTTGCACATTCTAATAACTTTACACATCTTTATACATAAAAAAAATTAACTTTTTTAAATTTTCACGCACTAGAATACGTGCATAATTTTCCGGGAAGGGGATTATAAAAATGCATACAAGTCTTTTGTCTTTTATTGGATGAGAAAGTACAACATAACATCTACTTTAAATTATTTGTTCATATACTGGTACATGTACTTTTTTGGAAAATACATAAGGTGAACTCATGTGGTCCCATAAAAAGAGTTATATTAACTTTTTGTACGAAAATTAAGGAATACAGTTTTTTAATATATAGTTAATTGAAATATAATAATTTAATGTATAATAGGTATTCGTATTAGTATTATGTGTGAGCCCCATGAAATTAAAGTGATTGATTTATGTGGGTTTCATTTACCAAAAAAGAAAATGTAACTCATGTAGTGGGACGCCCTAATTAATAAAATATAACTCTTGTGGTGGAACAGAGGAAATATATATATATATATATATATATATATTACTCTTACAAAATTACATCCTTATGCTGAATCTTTTTCTTACTTTGGGACGGTGAATGATATTTACATTATGATTACATAAAGTAAATGGTCCGACAGAGAGAGTATCTAAAAATGTAGAATACGTAAGTAAAATACTCCCTCCATCCCAAAAATATATTTATACTTTCCATTCCGGTCTTCATGCCACTAAATACATAAATGTATTTTTGGGACGGAGGGAGTAATTATTTTATCAATGTACACGTGGGTTAAGGAGTATAATAATATAATGTATTTTTAGGTGAGAGAAATAATATTTTAAAGTATAGTGAGTAGTTGTATTAGTTTTGTGTGTGGGGCCATGTGTGATCACATCAATCTAAAAAAGAAAATGAATAATTTGTAATGGGATGGACCAAAATGATAAAATGCATACTCCCTCCGTCCCGTCCTTATAGTTACGTTTACTTTTTGCACGGGGATTAATGAATATAGTATTTTAATGTGTATTGAGGTGAGAGAAATAATAATGTAAAGTGGGTAGGTGTATTAGTGGGATGTATGGGCCCATAAAGAGAGAAGTAATTAATTTGTGTGGGTCCCATATGCTAAAAAGAAAAATATAACCATTAGGATGGGACACCCAAAATGAAAATATGTAACTATTAGAATGGGACGGAGGGAGTACATATCAAAGGGACATAGGGAGTACTTAGTAAGGGATGCCACAGTGTAGATTTAAACAGAAGGGGCCCAAAATAAAGAAGGGCACCAAATATATACTGCATTTAATTAGCTAGCACAAGAAGGGCCCCCAAAATATACACTGCATTTAATTAGCTAGCACAAATGCACAATAATATATAAATATATACTCCATACTCCCTCCATCTCGTTCTTATGATTACGTTTGTTTTTGCACGTGGATTAATGAATATAATATTTTAATATGTATTGAGGTGAGAGAAATAATAATTTAATGTAAAGTAAGTAAGTGTATTAGTGGGATGTGTGGGCCATGGAGAGAGAAGTAATTAATTTGTGTGGGTCTCAAATGCTAAAAAGGAAAATGTAACCATTAGGATGAGACGTCCAAAATAAAAATATGTAACCATTAGGATGAGACGGAGGGAGTGTACTTCTTATGATGTGAAGTAATAGTTCACGTTTGTTTTTTAATGAGAATTAAGGAATAAAATATTATTTTAATATGTAATAAAGTGAAAGAAATACTCCCTCCATCCCACAACATGGTGTGCATTTTACCATTTTCGTCCGTCTCAATATAAGAGGTGCATTTCCCTTTTGAGTGAATGGGACCCACACAAAACAGTTCATATCTCCATAAGACTCACCCACCATACTAATACACCTACCAACTATACATTAAAATATTATTTCTCTCACCTCAATTACCCTCTACTACCCATTAAATATTATATCCCTTAATCTACATGCAAAAAAGAAACGCAACTCTTGTGTCGGGACGGAGGGAATAATATTTTAATGTGAATTGAGTAGTTATATTAGTGTTGTGTGTGGCCCTCAATCTCATAAGATATATTAATTGTTTTTGTGTGAATCTCATTTATCAAAAAGGAAAAGTAACTATCAAAGTGGGACACCCAAAATAAAAATGTGTAACTATTATTGTGGGACGGGGTATATTTATTACTTTAGATTTTTGTGATATTTTGGTGTCACGTTGTGAACAATTTTTTTTCCATTATATATATGATTAAATTAAAATAATGGTGATGTAATTCACGGTGACGATCCTTAGAGGGTGAAGAGGGTGATTGTCTATAGCACATAAATATAAGAGTCAAATTTATGTATCTTAGTACCATCTCCATCTCGAGCAAATGATTAAACACACTCTAAATGATTGATGAAAGCTCTCAACGAAGAATTACTCACACGTTTGAAACTTGATGAAAAAACTAGAAACTCAAAGTGAAAGATTGAATGTGTGTGTATAACAGATTGCAAAAGAGATTTAAGTGGTTCGACTTGCTGAGCAAGTCTACATCCACTGTGAAGGCTTAATAGTTTATTGCTTAAACTAGTATGAAAATATTACAAATCATAAAAGCCAAATATACAGCTTATATACACACTTGGCTAGAAACAGAAAGTTATAGGACCAATAAGCTGACGCCACTTTGAGCCTTTGATCGAGTGGTTAAAAGTTACAAATTTGAACGTTCCAGATTGCAACTGATAGCTGACGTGTAGGGCTTTCAAACCATATGTTTAAAACCTCCTAACTCCACCATATAAACTCCACGCAACTGCTGTGTCCAGCTGGCAAGATTAGTGATACCATCTGTTCAAACTGATTCCACGTATCAAGCTGTACCCGTTTATACATACAACCTAATCTAGAATGAGCTTAACACTTACCCAACCTATATTCAATGTTGATCAGGCACGAATATAAGGTTTTCCACCATAATTTTATTGATTTTTAAGGTAATTATTATCATCGAACCTGAACGGATCAAGCCGAACTTGGTTCGTTAACTTGACGAGCTCAAATTCAAGCTCGAGTAGTCCCGAATCGAGTCGAGCTATGGAGTGGCCCATATAATTTAACACCTCTATTTCTCTTCCATTGCACTTTTACTCTTTTCTTATTTGTTTGTTCCATTACGCTCATCATCCTAAAAAAAATACTCCCTCCATTCTATAAATAAAGTCACACTTACTATTTTTTTTATTTTATAAACAAATTCAAACCCCTAAATAAGGAAATGACACATAACCCAACAACCCCACAACACACTTTAATTTCAAAATTTTCACCACTTTACAACTCACATAACTTATTTTATAATTCATGTATTATCTAAAAATACTAAACTATCCCTAAAAGCAAGTCGATACAACTTTTCTAATACTCCATATCTACATTAACTATGAACCTCTTTATGAGACTGAGGGAGTACTAAAAGTTATAAAATGAATAATATCTCAACCCATCACATTTTAAAAAAATGTCATTCTCACATAACTCACATAACTTATAACTTTATCATTTAAATTTATCATAATAGTTAAAAATACTACAATATACCCAAAAAAATACAATAAAGTTGATTACAAAAGTAATTTTTTAAAACTTGGTATTTATGATAAAAGTGAAGAGCTAATCGAAACGGAGGGTATACTAGTTTTTCTATCGTACATCGGACTTTTAATTTTTACTAATGGGCTTAGTACGCTAATTAGTGTGTAAATTCAATTTAAAGTTGATGACATGGTTACGTAGGAGGTTGACGATCAGACTCTAAGAAGGTTTCTTCGTGCTCGTGACCATCACGTCGAGAAAGCTTCGACGATGTTCATGAAATACATCAGATGGAGATGAACGTTCGTCCCAAAGGGCTCGATTTCAACATCGGAGGTTTCGAATGAAATAGCACAAGACAAGATATTCGTGCAAAGAACAGATAAGAGGGGGTGTCCAATTGCTATTCTATTTGGTGCTCAACATTTTCCCTGCAAATGAGGCATTGAAGAATTCAAACGTAAGTATTTTAATTCATCATTTATATAGTTTGTGACTGTTGAAATTGAGATTGAAATGAAAAAGAAAGAATTTCATATATGTTGAATGTGTATTACAAAGATTGAATGACTATCATATTTATAGAGGCCTGTGAGGAACTAGCCAGTACAAACATGTTAAAAATATAGCTGTTAGGACATATAAACTAGCAAGATAATAATGAGGACTTGGGACTATGAGAGAGAAAAATATTTCAACACTCCCCCTCAAGTGTAGGGGTGAATGGGTTGATCACTCCTAACTTGTCAAGAATGTATTTATGTCTTGATTTGTCCAATGCTTTAGTGAATATATCTGCTAGTTGATCTTTGCTCCCAATATAAGGTGTTTGAATCATCCCGCTTTGGACCTTGTCTCAGATGAAATGACAATCCACTTCAATGCATTTTTTTCGCTCCTGAAAAATTAGATTTGAGGCTATGTGACTGTTTGATTGGTCGTATATAGTCGGGATGACCAATTAAATAATTTATCGAACCACAGGGAGAAAGGTACTAGAGTTTAAGCGATCTCAAGTTTATCGTGATTTTATAAGGACGACGGAATGGGAGGATAAGATGCAAATAAATGCAATTAAACTAATAAAAAAATAAAAATAAAATAAATGCTAAGATAAATGGGTTCCAAATGATGCAATGATGAGATTAGCAACAATCATGGCATAGATAACAAAGTAATTATGCAATTAATTCTAATCTCTCATGGACATGGCATAGAAACGATCACTAATTCTACCTAAACTCTCTCTCGAGATGGATAGGATGTAGGCCCTCAATAAGGCTCCCAAAAGAACTTAGGATCGAGACCATAGCGAACACCTCCCACTAGGTACTAATTACTCTACGAGTTTCCTAATAAGGTACTAAATCATAGGCAATATTCCCTTTTAAGGTACCATGAATTCACTAATGGCTTGGGTCTTCTCACTTAATAAACCAACCTCTCTCAAAGGTTTCTAAATCTAGAAGGATATCTCTATCTCATTTTAAATTAATTCACATGAAGTGTATGATGAAATGATTCAATGAACTATCCTAAACACATAATTGATTTCTCAATCTAATCACATGTCCATGCCAATTAATCACACATATCATCATATACATCAAGCAATCAACATTCAATGATAGAAATACACAAAGCTCATTCAAGATTAAAATCAAATTGCATAAAAACTAAATTATCCAACACCAATTATGGAGTTAATCTCATAAAGGAGATTAGCCTCTCATAGTCACAAGGAATTCAAAATAGACATTAAGATCCTTACAAACCATGATCAATCTATAAAGAAATACACAAAAATTAGAATTAGATTCCCCCTTTGAAGTGCTTCAATGGAGATCTCTTTCTTCTTCTTGTGATCTCACTCTCCCTTGCTTCCTTGATCACTTGGATGGTGGATTTGATAGAGGGGATCAAGTGTAGATGGATGGATGAAGAATGGATGAGAGGGATGGTGTGAAATGGAGGAAATGGTATGTGATCTAGGTGTGCAGCTGAAACCCTTCGAAAAATCTCATCAAATATTGAACAATTGAGTATTTATACCCCTTGGGAAGATTCTAGAAGTTTTCTGATTTTCCTGATTTTTGAACCCACTCGACTCGAGTGCAAGTCGGGTTAGACCTTGCAACTCGAGTAAGCACTCTGGATAATTTCTGGATCCCAACTCGACTCGAGTTGGCAACTCGAGTTGCACCTTGCAACTCGAGTAAGCTCATTGGACAAATTCTGACCTCCTGCTCGACTCACAACTCGACTCGAGTTGCAAGTCGAGTTGGACCTTGCAACTCGAGTTGGGTTGTTTTCAGCAGCGCAGTCTTACCGTTTCGCGCATAACTTTCTCGTTTGGACCCTAAATTGAGTGATTCTTGTACTCACGTGATCCTCTCTTCTGTGGATTTCCAACCATGTATCACATGTCTAGTTTTAATCTCCACATGAATATAAAAAAATTACCTAAATTGGATGTGTGTTTTTCAGCATTTTGCTTTGGCTCGTTCTCCCTCGTTTTAACTCCGAATTGAGCTCCGTCTTTTCTCACATCTTCTTTATCGTGTCTAGAATCTATTTTTATCTAAAATTCATACGTTTAATCTCATTCATATATATTTCCATAAAAACACAAAATACAACCAAAATACACATAAATACGAATGAAATACTACGAAAATGGACATAAAAAGACACTAAAATCTAGGTGAAAATATCACTCATCACACCCCCAAACTTAAAGTGTTGTGCGTCCCCGCACAACGAAAATGATAAACCAAGGGGTGAGATTTTCACCTAGAAAAAGAATAAACGAACATAAGTAATAACACATCAATAGCAATAAGAACCACAACTTATGCTAAGTCATCATACAACATTAAACTCATGACATAAGGAATTAACAAGTTCAATCACAAGAGAATAAAGTGTAATATAGTCTCTTTTTGGTCAAGCCTCATATAGGTTATCAATTTTACTCAACACTCTTTCAAGTAAGGTAACAACACTCATCAATTGATTGGCTCGACTCGCTATAAGCTTGCTCGTGGACTACATTCACAAACCACCAAAGTTTCAATTAATGATCAAATGGTCTTTAATTAGGATGTAATGATAGGCTCTTTGGTGGGGTAGGAGAAATATGGATATTAGTGACTAATCAAGTGTAAGTAATCAAAGAGATGGTCAATTTCTCCAACTTCTCCACTTTTCTTTCTTCCTTTTTTGTCTTTAATGTTCATAAGCACTAATCATCAACTTTTCTTGGATTGAACTTCTTTCAATGCATGCTTCCTTCTTCGAACTTTTAAGTACTTGAGCATATTATTATTGTTTTGCTCATTTTCTTGTTTTGAGGTTGCATGTTCATTCTTGTCTTTGCTCTTTTCATCCTTTTTCTTGCTTGTTACCATTTCCTTTCTTTTCTTGCACAATTCTCATCAAACATTTCTAGTTACCATCTCCTCAATCACTCACACAAGGGGTATATATATAAGGTTCATGTGGGGCATTAAGGCTTGTAATGTGCTTATATCACAATAAATAGGCTTAAAGGCTCAAAGTGGTTGACTAGGGATGATGTTCATGGTAGGAAAACATTTGGCAATGACTATAAATGACAAGGATGGCCTTAGATCATGTCACTAATCTCCAAAAATTGGGCTCGTTCCTATAGTCCTTGGACAAGTTCTAGCTTATCAAACACAATCAATCCACTCATGAAAAAATATCATGTATGCACGGTTGAGGCTCAAATTCTCACAAGTTTATGCATTGGACCTTAAGGAACTTATTACACCACATTCATCTCAAAATTGAATAAGTTAAGTAAAATATGTCACAATTCGAAAGTGTAAAAATTCTTAATCATAACTTGCCATCATTTACTATCACAACATGTCATCACTCATATTCAAAAATGACTCACAACATCTCAAAACAAACTACCAACACATTCCCTAAACAAGAATAAAAAAAACAAACACAAGACAAACAAAAAACCAAAAGCACAAGAACAAAACACCATATAAAGAAATAAAGCATAGAATTCCCCCCATCCATAATCAATTAAGCTCACAAACATCCCAACCTTGATTGAAAAGTAAACCTCCCAAAAACATAACACATGAAGCAACATGCTAATCACATCAATCCAAATCAACATTAAAACATGTCAAGCTAATAGAAGTGGTAAAGTATAGAGTGAATTCCCTCAATAGAGATTTGGTAGTGGAAATGGTTGGCAAGGACTTTCGGATTGAATGCACAACGAATCTCGACTTGATCTCCGGGCTCAATTCATGCTTCCACTATACTTTATTTATGTTAAACAACTCATCAAAACCATTAGCTCAACAATTGCACTAAAAATATGGACTAACATGTACTTCAACACAACCAAACGGATAAAATCAAACCAAAACTCATGAGAAAATTTTTAAAATTAGCCCAAAAAAAGAAAAGTATATGCTTTCAAGACAAAGTATGTCTCACCACGCTATATCCCTCCAAACTTAAATTGAAACAAGAGTTTTGAGTTAAGTTTGTAAAAAGTGATGTGACGTACTTACACACTTCAAATTAAACACTTCCCGTATCTTCAATACGCATCTATGCCATGATTGTTGTTAATCTCATCCTTGCATCATTTGGAACCCATTTATCTTAGCATTCATTTTATCTTTATTTTTTTCATTAGTTTAATTGCATTTATTTGCATCTTATCCTCCCATTCTGTCGTCCTTATAAAATCACGATAAACTTAAGATCGCTTAAACTCTAGTACCTTCCTCCCTGTGGTTTGATAAATTCTTTAATTGGTCATCCCGACTATATACGACTAATCAAATGACACCGTTGCCGGAGAGGTAATGGTCGCTAGTAGTTTGATGAAGGATTGTTTAGTGTGGTCTTAATAAGGATATTTCTTTTTAATTATTTTTGCATCTTATATTTGCTTTTGAAAATTTTGTTCTAATTTTTCTTTCTCTTGTCGGTGCATACCTTGAGAAGGAAGAAGAAGGAGAACAAGCCCAAAAATATAAGCTACATGGATATTCTTCGAGATATGGTGAATAGAAATGCTCTTCCCACCATGAATACACAAGAAAATTTTTAAGGATTTCAAATGCCAAATTGTGGGCCAAACTTGCAACCGGATTTCAGAGTACAAGTTCCTAATATGCAATTCCAACAAGGTTATGAAAATTTTGGAGTCCCTCATCAAATGCATCAACAAGTATACCCTCAAGTTGTGGAAGATGTGTTTCAAGGAAAATTTTCTAGAAATCAAGAAGGAAATCAACCACAACTATGGGGAGATTTTCAAGACTCCAACACCTCTTATTCTACCCAAAGTGACTACAAAGAAAGGTTTAGAGATGAGTTGATCGAAAAGATTATGGAGCGCTTGGAACATGAGAGGAAGTCTAATGAAGCGTGGATGGATCGAATGGAAAATTGGTGTGAAATGGTGACAAATGCAATTGTAGAATTCGGTGCTAGATTGGATTCCATTGAGCACCAAGTTAGTCAAATTGTGCCCACCGTGGAGAGACTTCAAGAAGAGAACAACAAGCCTTCTACCTCCGAAACAACAAATCTATGCATGGCCATTAAGGATAGGAAAGAGGATAATTTGGGGGTTGATGAGGAAATGAAGGAAAAAAGAGAAAGGGTGCCTAAGTGGGTGAAAGCCAAAGAGTTGAAAGAAGAGTTGAAGGGGGAATTCGATAGATTTGTCAGTCTCTTGAAGTGATGGTTGAGAAAGTAAAGCTTCGAAACCAAGAGGAGATTCATGCCCTTATGGAAGAAAAAAAGCCTCCGAAAACTAAGATCATAGACGATACCCCACACAAGCCAAAACCTTTTCATTCTATTGAAATTTCAAATTCTCTTAAGAACTTCCATGATTTTATTGATAAAAATTATTTGGTGATTGTAGAAAAAAGGTTGCAAGAGGACACCAACACTTGTCAATGCCCGAATTCTTACCGGGGGATATGGTTGAAGTTCAAAATGCATATAAAGCCCCATGAAAAAAGTAGAACAAGTGAAAAGGGCCATTCCTTGTGAAGAACGCCTTCGGAGAATAATTGCTTGAGCTATTTAACAAGAAGGGAAATGTTCTTGTGGTTGAACGAGAGAGCACAAGGCACTATTTCAAGAAGAAACCTATGATAGTGCCTAAGGACTATTCAAGACCACCATGAGCTAAAGACTATCGTCCGGCTTGAAAACGTTAAACTTAGCGCTAGATGGGAGGCAACCCATCATTATCTTTATTGCTTTATTTCTTGTTTTCAATAAGGATTGTGGATTTGATTATATTTTGTTATTTTGATTTGTAGGTTGATTGTGCTTAATTATGCAATTAATTCTAATCTCTCATGGACATGGCATAGAAGCGATCACTAATTCCACCTAAACTCTCTCTCGAGATGGATAGGATGTAGGCCCTCAATAAGGCTCCCAAAAGCACTTAAGATCGAGACCATAGCGAACACCTCCCACTAGGTACTAATTACTCTACGAGTTTCCTAATAAGGTACTAAATCATAGGCAATATTTCCTTTTAAGGTACTATGAATTCACTAATGGCTTGGGTCTTCTCACTTAATTAACCAACCTCTCCATTAAGCCAATTAAATGTTCTACCAAAGGGTTCTAAATCTAGAAGGATATCTCTATCTCATTCTAAATTAATGCACATGAAGTGTATGATGAAATGATTCAATGAACTATCCTAAACACATAATTGATTTCTCAATCTAATCACATGTCCATGACAATTAATCACACATATCATCATATACATCAAGCAATCAACATTCAATGATAGAAATACACAAAGCCCATTCAAGATTAAAATCAAATTGTATAAAAACTAAATTATCCAACACCAATCATGGAACTAATCTCACAAAGGAGATTAGCCTCTCATAGTCATAAGGAATTCAACATAGACATTAAGATCCTTACAAACCATGATCAATCTACAAAAAATACACAAAAATTAGAATTAGATTCCCCTTTTGAAGTGCTTCAATGGAGATCTTTTTCTTCTTCTTGTGATCTCACTCTCCCTTATTTCCTTGATCACTTGGATGGTGGATTTGATAGAGGGGATCAAGTGTAGATGGATGGATGAAGAATGGATGAGAGGGATGGTGTGAAATGGAGGAAATGGTGTGTGATCTAGGTGTGCAACTGAAACCCTTCGAAAAATCTCATCAAATATTGAACAATTGGATATTTATACCCCTTGGAAAGATTCTAGAAGTTTTCTGATTTTTCTAATTTTTGAACCCACTCGACTTGAGTTGCAAGTCGGGTTGGACCTTACAACTCGAGTAAGTTTTTTGAACAATTTCTGGACCCCAACTCGACTCGAGTCGGCAACTCGAGTTGCACCTTGCAAATTGAGTAAGCTCACTGGACAAATTCTGACCTCCTGCTCGACTCACAGCTCGACTCGAGTTGCAAGTCGAGTTGGACCTTGCAACTCGAGTTGGATTGTTTTCAGCAGCGCAGTCTCACCGTTTCGTGCATAACTTTCTTGTTTGGATCCCGAATTGAGTAATTCTTGCGCTCACGTGATCCTCTCTTCTGTGGCTTTCCAACCATATATCACACATCTAGTTTTGATCTCCATATGAATACAGAAAAATTATCCAAATTGGACGTGTATTTTTCAGCATTTTGCTTTGGCTCATTCTCCCTCGTTTCAACTCCGAATTGACCTCCGTCTTTTCCCACATCTTCTTTATCATGTCTAGAATCTATTTTTACCTAAAATTCATACGTTTAAGCTCATTCACATATATTTCTATAAAAACAAAAAACACAACCAAAATACACATAAATATGAATGAAATACTACAAAAAACGGACATAAAAAGACACTAAAATTTAGGTAAAAATATCACTCATCACTATTCTTAATCGCATTTCTTGTAAAAATGTGTAAGAGTAAGAGACTCTATCATGGAGTAAACATGTGACCAAGTACAAAATTTATAATAATGTCATCCCAAGGGAAAGTTAACTCTATGTTGTATCCGAATTTTCCATTGATTTATGCTTTGTAAGAATGATAGATTGAAGGTTTGATATTTAAGCTACTAATTATTGTTCTACTCAATGAACTAAGAATTTGAACTAACAAAGTAATGATTCAAACAACACACAAATGATGAATGGAATTGATGTAGAATTCACTTGAGTTGAGAAGAGAGCAAGGCTAATCATAATCATAGTTAAGACTTTAGCTAGATATGTATAACTCTTGATGGTGAACTTCATTAATTATGGACTAAAAGCAATCACAATTTTACCCCTAATCCCTATGGCCAAGGCAACTAGGTCCTTGACTCTTTTACAAGTCTAAATCTCCTAAGATTGATCTTAATCTCAATTCCCTTAAGGTACTATAATCATAAGTTGGATCTTTTCACTCAATTTCTTAAGTGTCCCCCTATGAGTGTTCTAAGCATAATATGGGTATGGCTTACCTCCCCTCACACTAACATGCATGCACATTTTAATATATGATTCAATTAAACATCCACTCATAACATTGGAATGACCATCCTAATACCATGAATAGAAAATCTAATCACACAAGTATTGAAATGAAACATGATTCATATACCATAAAAGGAAATCCACAATTAAACTACATTCACTTCTCAAGTTCTATACATCTAGCTTTCATCTCAACCATTCATATGATTAGCTCTACTATAGGACTAGCCACTAAACATTGTGTTTAAATCAATACAAATCAAGCTTTGCTCCATTTGAGCCAAAATAAGAAGAAAATCAACAAATGAAAAGTAGATTGGCTTCCCTTTCATGGAGAAACCTTCTTTCTCTTCAATATACTAACTCCTTCAATCCTTGATGCTTTCCTCTTCTCAAATGGTGGATGGATGGATTGGATGATGGATTGATTAATGGAGATCAAGTGGAAATTGAAGGATCTAATGGATGGAGATGGATAAAATGGATCTAGTGTGTGAAAATATGGTGTGGAGTGTCTGTAACTGCTCTCAAATCTGATCTCCCCTCTAAATTTCGCACAAGTCACCCTTTTATATCACTAATGGACCTTCTAGAAGCTTCCGGAATATTATGAAAATTGCATAGGTTTTTGCACCTACACGGCCCGTTTAGGGCACACCTACTTCGGCGTGTTGTGCGTGCTTCCGGACATGGCTCGAGCTGCGCTACACGGCCTTGGTCATGGCCGTGCAGCATTTTCTGATGGCATTACACGGCTTCTTCTTACAGGACCGTGTTCTGCACATGGGGCGTGTAGCAATACACGGCCCGTGCGCCAACACACGGCCTTCCTCCTGGGTGAGCAGCGATTTCTGATGACAATACACGACCACTTGTTACAGGATCGTGTTTTGCACACGGCCCGTGTACAAACATGCATTGTTCCTCTGCCTCCGTTTTTATCCCTCTCCCTACTGCGTTTTAATCTATTTCTTGACCTGTTTTACACATATTTAAGCTCATTTACATAATTCTATCAATTCATACCACATTTTTCAAAATAGCAATAACTCCACCAAAAATCACACAAATACGGATAAAAACATCCAAAATTCCACAAACAAAGATACTAAAATCTAGGTGAAAATGACTACGATCAACCCCCAAACTTAAAGTATTGTTCGTCCTCGAACAATGAAAAATGATAAACAAGAGGAAATTTTCACCTAGGAAAACACCTAACGAACATAAATCACAACACATCACAAGTAATAAGGACTACAAAGTCACATTAAGTATCCCTACATCATCAAACTTATAACATGAAAGATTAACAAGTTCAATCTTAAGAATGACAAAAGAGTAATCAAATCCCTTTCAATCCAAGCCTCTCATAGGTTATCCATTTCACTCAACACTCTATAGGGAAAGGTTTGGATCATCACTCATCAACCGATTAGAACCGTGATTAGCCATAGTTTAGTGGGTAATGACCAATTCAAGAAATTATCGAACCCAAGGGAGGTAGGCACTAGTGCTTAAGCGATCTCACGTTTGTTATAATTTTATAGAGACGAATCATCAAAGAGAGGTTGATCAAACAAGAAATTAAATCAATCAATGCAAGTGAACAAGCAATGATCAAACGAACAAGATGGATGGATGAAAAGTGGCTTACCAAATTGATTAAAAGTGAGATTAACAACAATCAAGAAGTGGTAATTCTAGGAATTATGTATCAAATTCATATGTATCATGGATTGAAGACTAAGGGCCAACACTAAAATCACCTAAATTCTCTCTCGAGATGGATAGGATATGAATATCAAATAGCTCAATGGATTGGTTCTCACTTAAACAATTCCAACTAGGCACTAAGCTTAAATGAGAGTCCCTTCACACAATTAATCAATCTCTCGATCAAACCAATCACATGTCCTACCAAAGGGTTCTAAACTATGAAGGACTTCTCAATCTCTTCACAATCTATAATGCACATGAAGTGTTTGATGAAATAATTCACTTAATTATCCTAAGCATATAATTGATTTCTCAATCTAATCACATAGCTAGAACAACTAAACACACAAATCATCAATACAATTCAAGCAATTAATAATCAATGGTAGAAAATCATAGATCCAATCAACATATGAATTTAAATACACAAATCCCCAAAATTATCCAACAACTATCATGATGCTAATCTCACAAGGGAGATTAGCCTACCATATTAAGAAGGAAATGAACATAGACATTAATATCCTTACAAAACATGATGAAACTATGAGGTTTAATACAATAAATGAATGGAAACTCCCTTGATGTCACTTCAATGGTGATTTCCTTCCTTCCCTTGTTATCTTCCTCTCTTCCTTGCTTCTTTTCTTCAATTGGATGATGATTTTGATGGTTGGATGATTGTAGATCCAAAGGATGGTGAATGGATGAAGATGAAGGTGAAATATGGAGAAAATGGTGTGTGAGGTGTGTGGGGAAGGTGGAATTTCGGATCTCTCTCACATATTGAAGTGTTGGGTATTTATACCCCTTGGGAGGCTTCTAGAAGGATTCTGATTTTTTTCCAGGATTTCACACAGCACGAGTCGTGCGACGCAACACGGCCATAAGGTGGCCGTGTTGTGTCTTCTGATGCTGCCGCACGGTCTCTCCTTACAGGGCCGTGTTGATGACACGGCTCGTGCTGCCAACACGACTCGTGCGACTGGACACGGCCTTAAGGTGCCCGTGTTGAATGAATAGAAGTCGCCGCACGGCCATCGCTTACAGGGCCGTGTTGGCTACACGGCCCGTGTAGGTGCTGGCTCCTGTATTTCTTCACTGTTTTGGTTCGTTCTCCCTCGTTTCAACTCCGAATTGAGATCCGCTTTTTCCTACGTCTTCCTTATCATATCTAGCATCAAATAAAAAGTAAAAATTATAGGTTTAAGCTCATTCACACACATTTCCATAAAAACACAAAACACAACCAAATAACACATAAAATACGGATAAAACTATACGAAAACTCACATAAAAAGATACTAAAATCTAGGTGAAAATATCACTCATCAAACCGACTCACCATAGGCTTGCTCATGGACTATGTTCACAAGCCATCGGAGTTTCAATAAGTGATCAAAAAGGTCTTTATCTTAGGATGTAATGTTTAGGCTCTTTGGTAAGGTAGGAAACTTTGGATAATAGTAACTAATTAAGTGTGGATAATCAAAGATATGATTCTTTTCTTCAACTTCCTCACTTTCAAACGTCCTTCCTTTGTAATTGTTCAAGAATACTAAACATCAACATACCATGGATTTCTTGAACTTCTTTTGAATGGCATACTTCTTTTCTTTGATATTTTTGCGTTCCTTGAGCATATTTTAGGATTTTGCTCCTTTTGCACTTTTGTTGAAGTTGCACTTACTTTTTATCTTGAGCTCTTTCATCCTTTTTTCTTGAGTTAACCTTTTTTCATTTATTTGCACATTTTTTCCACATCTTCCCTTGTTAACCATCATCATCCTCAATTATCCACACATAGGTTACATATATAAGGCTCAAGTGGATTTTTTAAGGCTTGTATTGTGCTTAAATCACGAAGAAAAGGCTTATAGGCTTAAAATGGCTAACTATGGATAATGCTTTTGGTAAGAAATTTTATGGCTATGACTTCATTTAACAAGGATGACCTAAGATCATATCACAAATTTCAACCATTCGGGCTTCGTTCCTATAGTCCATGAGCAAGTTCTAGTTTGTCTAAGTACAACTGGTCCTCTCATCAAGAATTAACCATGGAGGCACGGTTGAGGCTCAATTCTCACGAGCTTTTGCTTGGACCAAAAGAAACCTAATTATCCTTCATACTTCTCAAAATTGAACAAATTATGTAATTCATGTCACAATTTCAACAAGTAGAAACCATTGACATACTTGCCATCACTCATCACAAACAATGCATCATAGCTCACATTCAAAAATACTCAACACCTTCCCAAAAACATACCTCTAAACCATCCCTACAAGAATAAAATCAAAACAAACATAACACAATAATCGAGAACTCACCAAATAACATAACAAGCATATAACATGCATGACCAAAATCATCCATCACTAGAAATCAAAGCATGTCACCCCATCATCCATAACAAATAAGCTCAACAAACATCCCATCTTTAATTAAAAATAAAATCCTAGGTTACGAAAGTAAACCTCCCACGAACATAACACATGAAGTAGCTTGCTAATCAAATATAATCCAAATCAATATCAATTCATGTCAAGCAATTAGGAGTGATAAGATGTAGAGTGAACTCACTTAAATATTTGAGAATAGAAATGGTTGGCGTGAGCTTCCGACTTGCCTCCACAATGTTTTCTTGATTTGATCTTCGGGCTCAATTCATTCTTCCACTCTACTTTATTTATACTCAACAACTCATCAAAAACTATTAGCTCAATAATTGTAATAAAAATGAGGACTATCATACGCTTCAACACAACCAAACGAACCAAAATTATAACCAATGAGAAATTTTTTTTTAAAATTGACCCAATTTTACACAAGACAATCAAGACAATCAAGATAATCACTCTATCAACATGATCCATCAAGCATACATAAGTGGTAAGGCACACTACGCACTATCCCCCCAAACTTAAATCGAAACAAGTTGAGAATTAAGTTTGCAAAAAAAAGTGGTGAGTCTTACCCTTGTAGTTTCTACCATTGATCATCATAAAATTACCTTGTGATGACGTATGTGCATTCCAACATTCAAGTATAGCCACCACACACTCTCCCCCCAAACTTAAATTAACACAAGTGTTAAATTTAAGTTTGTAAAGAGTGGTGCGACATACATCCTCATTCAAAATCTAGCACATCTCGTCTCCTCCATAAGTATTTTCTCCATGAGCACATTTCACCTACATACCAAACTTAAAAGAAAAACAAAACTAAACAAGAAAACTTACCAAAATAGGTTGCCTCCCATCAAGCGCTCGATTTAACGTCGTCGAGCTAGACGCATTTAAGCTCTTAACAATCGAAGAAATCTAAGACCCTATCGGGCCTCATCTTCACTTTAAATATCTCCTTAACAACCTTCTTATCAACACTTCGTGCTCCTCTAAGACTTGAACTCACTTTGTTTCCTCTTTTTCTCACATTTTTAAATCCCGGAGGCCCTTTATCAATCTTCCAATCAACTTGTGGATCTCCCCCAAGCTTGTTCTTCCTTGAAGAAAAATTTCCTGCAAATTCAAGTAAAAAGTTAGTTAAATCTTCATCTTTTAAAATTTCACTTACCACTCGATCTCGATCATCCGGAGGCTTAATGGGTGGCTTCAAATGAAGATCTCCCCCTTTTAAATTCTTGCTTGATAACACCAATTCTTTTTCATTTGATTGGAGTATGAGTTCCTTCCTATCCATGTCAAATTTTGCTCTTCCGGTTGCCAAAAATGGTCTTCCAAAAATCAATGGGACCAAAGGATCTGCTTGCTTCTCAACTATCATAAAATCCATCGGAAAGACAAAATCCTCTTTTTTCACAAGCATATCCTCCACAACTCCATGGGGCTTTATCATTGAACCATCCATTATTCCGATTTCCACATCCGTTTTCTTTAACCTCTCAATGCCAAGTTTTTCAAAATTTTCCAAATGCATCACATTAATGCTTGAACCAAGATCACATATAGCATTAAAGTGTTCCCCATTTCCAATTTTAAAAGTAAGAATGAATTTTCCGGTGTCTTCCACCTTTAATGAAGCATCAACTTCAACAATGTCATGATCTTGTTTCAACATCATCTCTTCATCACACTTACTTTCATCATCCAACAAAGACAAAAATTCACCAATTATCTTCTCATCATCCAAAGACAAATCTTCATCAATGATAATTTTCTCCTTCACGTTTGACACAACTTCATCACAAACTACTTCTTCAACCTTGGAAACATTGTTTGTTGTTTCCACCAACCCTTTCTCCACCTTACTTTCCATGTTACACACGGTAATATACAAACATTTCTCCTTAGGATTAGTAATGGTAGTGGAGGAAAACTTACCCTTACGATGTGTTTCACTTTGCTCGATTGCCATTTGACTCATTTGTGTTTTTAAAGCTTTGAATCTATTATCATTCAACTCTTCTCTTTGCTTCATATAGTCAAACTTTTTTCATTCACATCTTTCTATTGCTTCATGAAATCAAACATCTTGGCTATTTGATCCTCCATTGTAGGCTTTTCTTCACCATTTGGAGCTTTCTTCCCCGGATTGATGCCCGGTGGAAGAGTAAGTGCATTCCCTTGATTCTCATATGACAAATTTTCATACCTACGAGGTTAATTAAAATTTCCTTGAAAGTTACCTTGCCCCCATCCTCCTTGCCTTTGTGGATATCCCCCTCCATGATTACCAAAGTTACCCCCATAATTTCCTTGGAAGTTCCTTCCTTGCATGAAGGCAACTTCCTCAAGTGTCATCTCCGGTGGACACCATGTATCTTGAATTCCAAAATTAGAGGACATACCTTGTTGAGGCATGGGTGTAGGCATTTGACAACTTTGAGAAGATTGACCCATATTAGGCATCGTCATGCCTTGTTGAAGATTAGGAAATACTTGTTGATTCATCAAAGGCAATGACATACCTTGTTGAGGACTTGCAAGCACTTGTTGATTCACCATAGGTGTCGAATTTGGAGATACTTGCATATTAGCATTCATCCTCTTTAATATCTCTGTGATCGCCTTGTCGATCATATCTTCCTTGGGCATTTTCACCTTTTTCACTTGTTGCAAGCACACTTCTTCCATCTTAGCAATTCTCTCCCTTTCATACATTCCCGGTGCACGATCCATGGGCCATTGACCCGTATTCAAAGCTACTTCCTTACATATGGAAATTGCTCTTTCCGGAGTTTGCCCCAATATCGAACCTCCCGCCGAAGCATCGATAAGCATCCTCTCACTTCCGTGTAAACCGACATAGAAAAATCCTATTTGTTGTTCTTCGAGGAATTCGTGTTGTGGACACTTCCTTAGCATCTCTTTGAATCGGTCCCATGCTTCACTAAATGTCTCAAGTGGCAATTGTTTGAATTGAAAGATTTGCCTTTGAGATGCAACATCTTTGAAGGGGGAAAATACTTGCTCAAAAATCTTTGTGCTAATTCTCTCCATGTGGTGTAAGATCCGGGTGGTATAGTATGATACCAAGCCTTAGCTCTATCTCTTAATGAAAACGAGAAAAGCTTCATTTTAACAACATCCTCACTCACCCCATTTATTTTTATCGTGTTGGCTAACTCCATAAATTGGGCTAAGTGAGCATTTGGATCCTCCATAGCACCACCACCAAATTGATTTGCTTGCACCATATTGATCAATCCCATCTTTATCTCAAAATTATTCACATTCAATGGCGGGCCCATTCCATAATTCCCATATTGCGGTTGGAAGTGATCGCAGACATTCATTTCCACTTCATTGTTTCCATTTCCATGGGATTGATTTTGCACCACCGGATGATTATTCCTTGCTTCTTGTTGTGCCATCAAGTTTTGAATAATAGCTTGCATTTGTTGGTTTTGCAAGTGCATTTGTTGAGCATAAGCTTGTGGCACAAATTCCGGATTATTATAACCTCCTCTAACATTAACAACTCCATGAAAATTCCTCATATTGCCTTCTTCATCTACTATGTTTGCATTATCCCTTACTTCTTCCATACTTTCTTCCGTAGGCTCTAACACTCCTCGCCTTTGTCTTCTTAAGGTAGATTCTAATTCTAAGTTCAAAGGTTCAATAGATTGAGACCTTGAACGCGTTTGCATGTACCTACAAGAATTACCAAATTAGTTCTCCAAGTAACCAAGACAAGTAAACAAGTAAACAAATAAAAGAAATATCCTTTTCAAAACTAATCAACTTCAAACTCGTTACAACCAAAAGTTTAGCATTTCCCCGACAAGCGGCGCCAAGTTCTTAGTCGCATTTCTTGTAAAAATGTGTAAGAGTAAGAGACTCTATCGTCGAGTAAACGTGTGACCAAGTACAAAATTTATAATAATGTCGTCCCAAGGGAAAGTTAACTCTAGGTTGTATCCAGATTTTCCATTGATTTATGCTTTGTAAGAATGATAGATTGAATGTTTGATATTTAAGCTACTAATTATTGTTCTACTCAATGAATTAAGAATTTGAACTAACAAAGTAATGATTCAAACAACACACAAATGATGAATGAAATTGAGGTAGAATTCACTTGAGAAGAGAGCAAGTCTAATCATAATCATAGTTAAGACTCTAGCTAGATATGTATAACTCTTGATGGTGAACTTCATTAATTTGTGGACTAAAAGCAATCACAATTTTACTCCCAATCCCTATGGCCAAGGCAACTAGGTTCTTGACTCTTTTGCAAGCCTAAATCTCCTAAGATTGATCTTAATCTCAATTCCCTTAAGGTACTATGATCATAAGTTGGTTCTTTTCACTCAATTTCTTAAGTGTCCCCTTATGAGTGTTCTAAGCATAATATGGGTATGGCTTACTTCCCCTCACACTAACATGCACGCACATTTTAATATATGATTTAATTAAACATCCACTCATAACATTGGAATGACCATCTTAATACCATGAATAGAAAATCTAATCACACAAGTATTGAAATGAAACATGATTTATATACCATAAAAGGAAATCCACAATTCAACTACATTCACTTCTCAAGTTCTACACATCTAGCTTTCATCTCAACCATTCATATGATTAGCCCTACTATAGGACTAGCCACTAAACATTGTATTTACATTAATACAAATCAAGCTTTGCTCCATTTGAGCCAAAATAAGAAGAAAATCAACAAATGAAAAGTAGATTGGCTTCCCTTTCATGGAGAAACCTTCATTCTCTTCAATATGCTAACTCCTTCAATCCTTGATGTTTTCCTCTTCTCAAATGGTGGATGGATAGATTGGATGATGGATTGATTAATGGAGATCAAGTGAAAATTGATGGATCTAGTGTGTGAAAATGTGGTGTGGAGTGTGTGTAACTGTTTTCAAATCTGATCTCCCCTCTAAATTTTGCACAAGTCACCCTTTTATATCACTAATGGACCTTCTAGAAGCTTCCAGAACATTCTGAAAATTGCACAAGTTTTTACACCTACACGGCCCGTGTAGGGCGCACCTAATTCGGCGTGTTGTGCGTGCTTTCGGACATGGCTTGAGCTGCGCTACACGGCCTTGGTCATGGACGTGCAGTATTTTCTGATGGAATTACACGGCTTCTTCTTACACGGCCGTGTTCCGCACACGGGGCGTGCTGCAACACACGGCCCATGCGCCAGCACACGGCCTTCCTTCTGGGCGAGCAGTGATTTCTGATGACAATACACGGCCACTTGTTATAGGATCGTGTTCCGCACACGGACCGTGCACAAACATGCATTGTTCCTCCGCCTCCATTTTGCTCTCGACTCCGTTTTAATCCATTTCTTGACCTGTTTTACACATATTTAAGCTCATTTACACAATTCTATCAATTCATACAACATTTCTCAAAATAGCAATAACTCCACCAAAAATCACATAAATACGGATAAAAATATCCAAAAATCTACAAACAAAGACACTAAAATCTAGGTGAAAATTTACTATGATCAGTGACGAGCAGTGTTGTTATCACAATGCATTGGAATAGCTCATTGGGTTTGAATGTTCATATCTTCGAGAAGTTGTTTTATCCAAGTTAGTTTCCCTATAAGTCTTTGGTACATGCCAACATCTTGAAAAGGGGAGCCATCTTCTGAGTTAAGCTTTGCATTGGTTTCCATAGGAGTGCTCGCAGGCTTAACACCAAGTTTACCTGTTTCTTGAAGAAGATCGAGAGTATATTTCCTTTGAGAAATGAATAATCCCTTTTTGGAGTGAGCTCTTTCAATTCCAAGAAAATACTTAAGGATGCCTAGATCCTTGATATCAAATGTTTGATTGAGGAAGTTTTTAACATTTTGAATTTTTGTTTCCTTGTCATCGACAATAATAATGTCATCGACATAAACTAATAATAATGATAGAAGAATTTAAAGAAGTGTGAATAAATAAAGATGAATCAGCGGAGCTTTTTTGAAAGTTTTGAGAAAGTAATGCGTGACTAAGTTTAGAATACCAAGCTCTGGGAGATTATTTAAGATCATAAATGGATTTGTGAAGTTTATAAATAAGAGAGGAGTCCGCATTTTTAAGACCTTGAGGAAGAGTCATATAGACTTCTTCTTCTAAATCTCCTTGAAAATAGGCATTTTTAATGTCCATTTGATGAAAAATCCAATTCTTATTAGTCCCGATAGAAAGAAGGATTCTGACAGTACTCACTTTAGCAACGGGTGCGAATATTTTTTCATAGTCAATTCCATAAGTTTTGGTGAAGCCTTTAGCAACTAGGAGAGCTTTATATCTTTCAATTTTACCCTAACTATGGAATTTTACTTTGTAGATCCATTTACACCCGACTGCCTTTTTTCCTTTGGGAAGAGGAACAAGAGACCAAGTGTTATTTTTTTTAGAGCGACTAATTCTTCATCCATAGCTTTGCGCCAGGTAGGACAAAGATTAGCTTCTTCAAAGTTTTTTTGCTCAAATTGATTTATACAATTTAAAAAGGCATGATGCGAGTTAGAAATATGAGAATATGAAAGGAAGTTTTGGATAGGATACAATAATGAATAGGTGACATTGTCGTTCAGTCTGGTAGGAGGTTGTGATTGTCGAAGAGATCTCCGAGGTGGATTAACTATAGTTAGGTTTTGATCTCCCCCTATTGGAGTAATCTCTTCGGTTGGAGCTGGTACGGCTAGGATTTGATCTTCTCCTATCGGAGTATTTTCTTCCTCGAGAGGAATGGGAGCTACCAATTCATCCTGATGAATCTGAGAAGAAGTAAAATCATTAGAAGAGAAAATAGGAAAAACGAAATCATTAGTATTAACGGAGGATTCATTAATAGTGTAGTATGGTTCATTTTCATTGAAAGTAACATCTCTTGAAATGTAGAGCTTCCTAGAAATTGGATCATAACACTTGTAACCCTTTTGAAATACAGAGTATCCTAAAAAAATAGCCTTGACAGAGGATGGACTCAGTTTGTCGGTACGATTAATGTGAACAAATCACGTGCATCCAAAAGTGCGTAAATGATCTAGATTGACTTCCTTAAAGAGGATTTGGTGAGGACTAAGGTTATTGAGATTAGGAGAGGGGTGACGGTTAATAAGATAATTGGCCGTTAAAATGGCGTCTGACCAAAAATGTTTGGAGCATTAAATAGGAGAGTGCGAGCAACTTCTAAAAGATGACGATTTTTTCGTTCCGCTACCCCATTTTGAGCGGATGTGTATGGACACGAGGTTTGGTGAATAATTCTGTTGTTTTTTGTAAAATTTAGAAAATATGAATTTATTCAGTCCCATTATCCGTTCGAAGAATTTTCATAGATTTATTGAAATAGTTTTTGACATAGGCAAAGAAGTCTTGAAATTTTGAAAAAACTTCAGTTTTATTTTTGAGTAAAAATATCCAAGTATGTTTTAAAAATCATCTATAAAAATGACATAATATTTGAAATCATTTTAAGATGTAATTGGTGTTGGCGTTCGATCGTTTGGTTAGCGTGAACCGTTAGGGTTCCATGCAAACTAGATCAGCGGAAGCAATAAATCAAAGTTTACATTACCTTTCACCAGGGTATGTTGTTGAAGATCAGTTGTAGAGAACTACCTCTTGATCTTCTGCTGTATATCCCAAGTTCAATCCTGATGTTGTGTGGGCAACAATCTTCAGGATCTTCTCAATCTGCTTCTCACTCCTATCTCACGTCAAAAGAGGCACAGGTAACAGGGTTCCAGGAAGTTGAGATAACTTATATATGGGCTACAGCAGGGACCAGGAGGAGAAATTGGAGTTAGGCCTCCATTGGGCTTAAGTATCCAAGCTTAGCCCAAAGCTTATACTTGAGTCCAATAATAATAATATAGTCCACTAAAATATTATTACTGCACTACCGCTCCAATCCCAAAATTACATTTTGGGCTCCTTCTTATTATGAGCCCGACAGTCTCCCCATATTTAAGATATACAATGTCCATTAATTAATTAAGTTACTGACAACTCCATTAATTAATATCTCATCCGAGAGTAGTACCACTCAACCTTATTATCATGCCGGAAATTAATCCACTTGCAAGATTTACATGATAATCCTTATGAGCTCCTCAAGGGGACATCATCAACCTATAGCGGACACAGATTCCTTCTACAATCAACAGCACACCATAGAGATAATATTATTTTCCAACTTATCGAGTTTATTGATTTAATATATAAATCTCACCCATTGATGAATCAAAGAGATAAATACTGGCTTATGTATTGAGGTTATTGTATAGGGATTAAGAGCACGAACATCCATAATAACAAAGATCAAGTTATTCTATATAGTCAGTATAAGAAGAACGATCTCAGGCGTTCCTGCTCAATACACAAAGTGCACTAATGTGATTCTATAGTCAAGATAAACTAATACCAAATCACACTACAACCATACCGATAGAGAGTCTCCGTCTATCTCGGTTGTGAGCATCTGTTTATACTTTATAAGAAACCTGATAATATGATCTTTCGCGTGTTGTCGCACAACATATTATCTACAGTATAAAGTAAATGGACTTTTGCACAAAACATATAAATAAACAATTTATAATATGCAAAACATTTGATCATATGATTCTCATTTTAAATAAATTGTTAAAACATTGTTCATACAAAAGCTAGACTTTTAGTATACAATCTAACAATCTCCTACTTATACTAAAAGACTACGCTGCCATATCTGTTGTCACGCATCTAATCCCCATTCCTTCTACATGCCCATCGAACGCTTTCGCTGGAAGGCTCTTAGTAAAAGGATTAGCTAGGTTATCCTTTGATGCAATCTTAGCGACAACGACCTCCCCTCTTTTAACGATGTCTCGTATTAGGTGGTACTTGCGCTCAATGTGTTTACTCGCCTTATGGGCTCGTGGTTCCTTCGAGTTTGCTACTGCACCACTATTATCACAATAAATTGTGATCGTTTTGGGCAAACCAGGAATCACATCCAAGTCCATTAAGAAGTTCCTAAGCCATACTGCTTCTTTAGCTGCCTCAGAGGCTGCTACATATCCAGCTTCCATGGTGGAGTCCGCAATGCATTTCTGCTTTACACTCCTCCATATTATGGCTCCTCCTCTAAGAGTAAACACATAACCCGAGGTGGATTTACTAGCATCCCTATCTGACTGAAAATCCGAATCAGTATAACCCAAAGGTAACAAAGTGTCTGCCCAGTAAACCAGTACATAATCCCTAGTCCTTCGCAGGTACTTCAAAATATGCTTTACCAAAAGAAATGAGCATCATGATGTAGTAAATGAGCATCAATTATGAAGGAAATATACATCATGATGAACGAAATGAGAATCGTGATGTAGGAAATGAGAAACATAATGAAGGAAATGACCATCATGATTTAGGAAATGAGCATAATAATGAAGGAAATGAACATTATGATGAAGGAAACATGCATCACGACGAAGGAAATGAGCATCATGATGTAGGAAATGCGTATCATGATTTAGAAAATATGCATCATGATGAAGGAAAGAGCATCATGATGAAGGAAATTATCATAATGATGATGGAAATGAGCAACATGATGATGGAAATATGCATCATGATGTAAAAAATTAGCATCATGACGAAGGAAATATGCATCACGAAGAATGAAGTGAGCATTATGATGTAGGAAATTTGCATCATGATGTAGGAAATGAGCATCATGATGAAGGAAATATGCATTATGATGAGAGAAACATGCATCACGATGAAGGAAATGCGCATCATAATGTAGGAAAAAAGCATTATGATTAAGGAAAAACCCATAATGATGAAGGAAATGAGCATCATAATGAAGGAAATGAAATGACCATAATGATGTAGGAAATGATCATCAAGATGAAGGAAAATAGCATCATGATTAAAGAAATATGCATCATGACGAAGGAATGAGCATCGTGATAAAGGAAATGTGCATCATGATGAAGGAAATGAGCATCATGATGAAGGAAATGAGCATCATGATGATGGAAATATGCATCGTGATGTACGAAATGAGCATCATGATGAAGGGAAATATACATCATGATGAAGGAAATGAGTATCATGATGTAGAAATGAGCATCATGATGAAGGAAATAAGCATCGTGATGAATGAAATCAGCATCATGAAGTAGGAAATGAGCATCATGATGAAGGAAATATGCATCGTGATGAAGGAAATGAGCATCATGATATAGGGAATGGGCATTGAGATGAAGGAAACATGCATCACGATCAAGGTAATGAGCATCATGATATAAGAAATGGGCATTGAGATGAAGGAAACATGCATCACGATATAGGAAATGAACATCATAATGAAGGGAATAAGCATCATGATGATGGAAATGAGCATCATGATGAAGGAAATGAGCAACATGATGAAGAAAATAAGTATCATGATGTAGGAAAGAGAATCATTACGAAGGAAATATGCATCATGATGATGGAAATGAGCATCAGGATGATGGAACTGATCATCAGATGAAGGAAATGAGTATCATGTTGAAGTAAATATGCATCATGATGAAGGCAATGAGCATCATCATAAATGACATATGAATCTTGATAAAGGAAATGAGCATCATGACTAAGAAAATGAGCATCATGATAAATGATTTATGCATCATAATGATGTAAATGAGAATCATGATAAAAGAAATGAGCATAAAGATGAAGAAAATGAGAATTATGATATAGGAAATAAGCATCATATGAAGGAAATACGCATCATGATGAAGAAAATGAGCATCACGATGGTGAAAATGAGCATCATGATGAAGTAAATGAGCATCATGATGATGGAAATGAGCGTCATGATGTAGGGAATGAACATGATGTAGATAAATAGCATCATCATTATGATGAAATGAGCATCACGATGAAGAAATGAGCCATCATAATAAAAGAAATGAGCATCATGTTGTAGTAAATGAGCATCATGATGAAGGAAATATATATCATGATGAACGAAACGAGAATCGTGATGTAGGAAATGAGCACCATAATGAAGGAAATGACCATAATGATTTAGGAAATGAGCATAATAATGAAGGAAATGAACATTATGATGAAGGAAACATGCATCACGACGAAGAAAATGAGCATCATAATGTAGGAAATGAAATGACCATAATGATGTAGGAAATGATCATCAAGATGAAGGAAATTAGTATCATGATTAAAGAAATATGCATCTTGACGAAGGAATGAGCATCGTGATAAAGGAAATGTGCATCATGATGAAGGAAATGAGCATCATGATGAAGGAAATGAGCATCATGATGATGGAAATATGCATCGTGATGTACGAAATGAGCATCATGATGAAGGGAAATATACATCATGATGAAGGAAATGAGCATCATGATGTAGAAATGAGCGTCATGATGAAGGAAATAAGCATCATGATGAATGAATCAGCATCATGAAGTAGGAAATGAGCATCATGATGAGGGAAATACGCATCGTGATGAAGGAAATGAGCATCATGATATAGGGAATGGGCATTGAGATGAAGGAAACATGCATCACGATGAAGGAAATGAGCATCATGATATAGGAAATGGGCATTGAGATGAAGGAAACATGCATCACGATATAGGAAATGAGCATCATAATGAAGGGAATAAGCATCATGATGATGGAAATGAGCATCACGATGAAGGAAATGAGCAACATGATGAAGAAAATAAGTATCATGATGTAGGAAAGAGAATCATTATGAAGGAAATATGCATCATGATGATGGAAATGAGAATCATGATAAAAGAAATTAGCATAATAATGAAGGAAATGAAAATTATGATATAGGAAATACGCATCATGATGAAGAAAATGAGCATCACGATGGTGAAAATGAGCATCATGATGAAGTAAATGAGCATCATGATGATGGAAATGAGCGTCATGATGAAGGTAATGAGCGTCATGATAAAGGTAATGAGCATCACGATTAAGGAAATGAGCATCACAATTAAGGAAATGAGCAACATGATGTAGGAAAGAGAACCATTATGAAGGAAATATGCATAATGATGATGGAAACGAGCATCGGGATGATGGTACTGATCATCATAATGAAGGAAATGAGTGTCATGTTGAAGTAAATATTCATCATGATGAAGGTAATGAGCGTCATGATAAAGGACATATGCATCTTGATAGAGGAAATTAGCATCATGACTAAGAAAATGAGCATCATGATGATTGATTTATGCATCATAATGATGGAAATGAGAATCATGACAAAAGAAATGAGCATCATGATGAAGAAAATGATAATTATGATATAGGAAATAAGCATCATGATGTAGGAAATACGCATCATGATGAAGGAAATGAGCATCATGATGGTGAAAATGAGCATCATGATGAAGTAATTGAGCATCATAATGATGGAAATGAGCGTCATGATGTAGGGAATGAGAATGTGATGTAGATAAATAGCATCATCATTATGATGAAATGGGCATCACGATGTAGAAATGAGCATCATGATAAAAGAAATGAGCATCATGATAAGGGAAATATACATCATGATGTAGTAAATGAGCATCATGATGAAGGAAATATGCATCATGATGAACGAAATGAGAATCATGATGTAGGAAATGAGCATCATAATGAAGGAAATGACCATAATGATGTAGGAAATGGGCATCATGATAAAGGAAATAGGCATAATGAAGAAGTAAATAAGCATCATGACTTAGGAAAGAGAATCATGAATAAGGAAATTTGTCACGCCCCGACCCCAGACAGAACGCGAAAATCGCCACGTTAACCATAAATTTCGCGGAATGGGTGCACTCCACTCCACAAAGTTTATAGAAAATGTAAGGCTTGCTATCAAGTACCTGTAGAACTGAACAACTGATAACAACTGGTACAACCCGAGGACATCATCTCATAAAGTATCAACAAGGATTTACAAAGGTACAAAATACAACGATGTAACTTAGTTTAAAGAAAATATACATGAACGATATAACATCGCGAGGGTACAAAAAGAACATCAAGGGGGTCACCAAATATAAACTATACAATCTCGCCAATGAATCCGTCAATTTACATTAAAGAGAAAGTACCCAAAACACTGATTGGATGACGAGCAAACGATAGGCAAACCTCCAACCAAAACAATATCAACAGCCTGAAAGGAAAGAATGATGGGGGTGAGCAAAACCACTAGCTCAGTGAGGTGATAAGCCGGTCACCCCGACCCTTATACTTAGTATGTATTCCCACTCGTGGTTCATAACAAAAAATCCAACATTTCGTCCCACAATAACTATTTCTCACTCAGTATACCTATTAATGAAAATAAAAACCTTAGTGCACATTTACGAATAACACAATTAGTTCAAACAACATGTTATCACATAAAAGACGCGTGGGTAGCCAATATCCTCCTCGAACTGAGCTCTCCGTCGAGAGACAGTCCAAGCCCGTCAGCGTTACTCTAGATAAAATGCACATTAATATTCTTTCTCAACACGCCAAGTGCTAAAGTTCACAATTCAATATCGATGTGAATACTTGAAATGATCAAACATATAAACATATATGACATGCATGTCCCACACCGGTGACGTTGACTGAGCCTATAATAGACTGATCCATCTAACGATCACCCTCCAGAGTATCAGTATTTGGCAAATGGACAGGTGCCCCGTTAGATCTAACTCACCCGGGTTTGCCAAGCAACGGGCAACTTGGTTGTCACTCTAACTCACCCGAACCGCGACAATTTGGGCTACTTAATCAATGTCGCTCCAACTCACCCGAACCGTGACCAATTCGGGCCACTTAACCTTGGTAGCAGGCATACATATGCATATGCATCATAAGATGAATAACGACTCAAGTTAGAGTCTTAATTGGCACACAAGAATAACCAGAAATCAATTCTCAAATAATTCACAATAAATACTACCAGATATCGAGCCGGCAAGGCTCTTCAACATAAGTTAAAATCAATAATACTCATAAAATGGCTAACAGGACTCTAACCAGAGCAATCGAGCCAATCAGGCTCTTTACCACATAACACAATACCAAATAATTTTCTTATCAATTAACTAAAACTAAAATAAATGCACATTTATCGAGGGTCCACACTTCCCACAAGAGAAGGCGTTCCCGAATTATCAACTCACAAGGAAGTGATTAACTCTCTCTGGAATCTGAAGTCGGTCCCTTGCCCTTCGTCGATGGTTCTTTACGTAGAAAGGAGATGAGCAATTAAAGACAAATCAAATATAACTAACTATTAGCGGTGACATCACCTTTCATTGCTAAAAACAAATCCTAATCGAGTTCGAACGAGTCGATATTAAATAAAAATGGCATGTAACTCCTTAACATCAGTTCCCAATCCCACATAACCCATTTCAATACATTAACTAAACGAAACGATAGAAAATAAATTTGAATTCGACATAAAAATTCTGAAATTTTCCAGCTAGCGGCAGTTTACGAGAAAAATCATAACTAATTGTAGAATAATCGGATTGAGGCGTTTCAAGTGGCTACGGAAAACTAACGAGTTCAGCTACGTACCGAAATTAAGTTTACAAACTTTCGAGGGCAATAGCTATGTCAAAATCAGTTCGAACAGTCTACGAATTACCCACATACCAAAAAGAAAAACCCCACAAAATTACAAAACCATGGAAGAAGGAAGCTTAATTCACACATCACTTACCTCAAAACAACTTAGAAACCACCTAGGATGAGGGTTGTAAGGGAGAATTTAATCAACAAGGGTTTCTCCTCTTCACTCTCTTCTTTCCCCTCTTTTGTTTTTTTTCTCCCGTTCTTCTTTCTTTTCTTTTCTTTTTTTTTTTTAACTTTAGCCTTAATAATTATATATCAGGCCATTTAAGTGGGCTAAAACTTTGGGCCACAAAATAAATAAATAAATAAGTTTGGGCTTTCTAAAAAAAATCTAGTTGGGCTAAGATAGGGCTCGCCTTTTGGGCCATAAAAATAAATAAATAGGTTTTGGGCTTTCTAAAAAAAAATCTAGTTGGGCTAAGATATTATAAAGTATCCCCTCCTCTAAAAAGTTTCGTCCTCGAAACATAAATGTACCTAGAGATGAAAAGAGATTTGGATGTTGTTGATGCATGACTGACTCTGGTTCCCATGTTTCTTCTTCAATTTGATCACTTCTCCATAGAACTCTCACCATAGGAATGGATTTGTTACGAAGCATTTTCTCTCGGCGATCTACAATTTGAACAGGTTGTACTTCGTACGATAGATTTTCCTTTAATACAACTGGGGGATATTTGAGCACGTACGAAGGATCAGGTTCATATTTTCTAAGCATAGAGACATGGAAGACATCGTGAATCTTCGACAATTCCGATGGTAGCTCAAATCGATACGCGACACGACCAATCCTTTGCACGATCGTAAACGGGCCAATATACCTTGGACTCAACTTTCCTCGACGGCAGAATCGCAACACGCCCTTCCATGGAGAAACTTTCAGAAAAACTTTGTCTCCATCATTAAACTCCAAATCGCGCCTCCTATTATCTACGTAGCTTTTCGATCGATCTTGCGCTGCCTTAAGTCTGTCTCGAATAAGTTATATTTTTGCCTTTGTATCTTCGATAAGCTCTACTTGTTCGATTTGTCTCTCGCCAACCTCATCCCAAAAGAGCGGTGTTCGACACTTTCGGCCATACAGAGCTTCGTACGGGGGCATTCCAATGCTTGAATGATAACTGTTGTTATAAGCGAACTCCACCAAAGTCACGTACTTATCCCAGCTACCTCCCAAATTCAACACCACTGCACGCAGCATATCTTCTAGTGTCTGTATGGTTCTCTCTGACTGCCCATCAGTCTGTGGATGAAACGAGGTACTGAATAGTAATTTTGTACCTAGCGCTTTCTGCAGACTATGCCAAAAACGGGAAGTGAATCTTGGATCACGATCTGATATGATTGACACTGGTACTCCGTGCAATCTCACGATCTCATCGACATATAACTTGGCAAGTTTCTCTAAAGATTCATTGGTATGCACTGGAAGGAAATGTGCCGATTTCGTCAGACGATCGACAATGACCCAAATTGAGTCATGACCCTTTTGGGTTCGAGGTAAACCAGAAACAAAATCCATTGTGACGTTTTCCCATTTCCACTCAGGAATAGGTAGTGGTTGAAGCATGCCGGCTGGTTTTTGGTGTTCCGCTTTAATCTGTTGGCATGATAAGCACTTTGATACAAATTCAGCAATGTCCCATTTCATACCTGGCCACCAATAATGCTCCTGAAGTGTTTTGTACATTTTGGTACTACCAGGATGCATAGCATAGGCTGAAGAATGGGCTTCCTCAAGAATAGCTCTACGAACATCAAGTTCTAATGGAACACAAACACGATTTTTAAAAGTAAGAAGTCCATCATCCCGAATTTGAAATTCTGTATCTTTTCCTTGATTTAGCTTCGCCATCTTCTGTTGTAAATGAACATCGTGTGATTGTCTTTCTCGAATTTGCTCGAACAAGGTAGGTCTAACCTCGAATTTAGCGATTAAGGCAGAATCATTAGACTTTTCACAATCGAGCGAAATGTGTAAAGATTTAAATTGCTCCAATATAGGAAGATAAAAAGATTGAATCGAAGCAAGTGAGGTAGAAGACTTTCTACTCAGAGCATCTGCAACAACGTTCGCCTTGCCGGGATGATAATCGATGACTAAGTCATAGTCACTAATCAACTCCATCCATCGCCTTTGCCTGAGGTTGAGCTCCTTTTGCGTGGTAATATACTTTAAGCTCTTGTGATCAGTGAAAACCCGACAAGTTGCACCATACAGATAGTGCCTCCAGATCTTCAATGCAAAGACGATTGCAGCCAACTCTAAATCATGTGTAGGATAATTTTCTTCGTTCTTCTTCAATTGCCTTGAAGCATAGGCAATAACCTTTCCTTCTTGCATGAGAACACATCCTAATCCTTGTCTCGAGGCGTCGCTATAAATGGTAAATTCTCCAATCACTGGGTCTGGCAAAGCAAGAATAAGAGCTGAAACGAGTCGTCTTTTCAATTCTTGAAATGCTTCCTCGCATTCTTCACTCCATTCAAATTTTACCCCTTTCCGAGTCAATTTAGTCAAAGATAAAGCCAATAACGAAAAGTCTTTGACAAACCGTCAATAATATCCAGCTAATCCCAAAAAAATACGAATCTCTGTCACGTTCTTTGGACGCTCCCAATCTAGTATAGCTTGAATCTTCACTGGATCGACGTAGATTCCTTCTTTAGAAATGTGATGACCCAAAAAGCTTACCTCACGAAGCCAAAATTCACACTTCGAGCATAAAGCTGATTTTCTCTGAGAATGTTCAGAGCAATTCTTAGATGATGAGAATGCTCGTCGTCCAATTTAGAATAAATAAGAATGTCATCAATGAAGATGATGACAAACTTATCTAAGTACGGCCGAAAAACCCGATTCATAAGATCCATAAAAGCTGCAGGAGCATTTGTGAGTCCAAAAGGCATAACACAGAATTCAAAATGACCGTATCTGGTTCGAAAAGCAGACTTAGGGATATCAGATTCCCTAATCTTGAGTTGGTGATAGCCAGATCGCAAATCAATTTTTGAGAACACAGTTGCTCCTTGCAATTGATCAAACAGATCATCGATTCTTGGAAGAGGATATTTGTTCTTGATTGTCACCTTGTTCAATTGATGGTAGTCGACACATAGGCGAAGTGATCCATCTTTCTTCTTGACGAAAAGAATTGGATCACCCCACGGAGATGTGCTAGGTCGTATGAACCCCTTCTCCAATAATTCCCCAAGTTGTGTCTGGAGTTCCTTGAGCTCAGCAGGCGACATTCGATATGGAGTAATCGATATTGGTGTGATTCCAGGAAGTACGTCAATGGAAAAATCAATCTCTCGATTCGGAGGTTGTCCTGGTAAGTCTTCGGGAAAGACATCAGGAAATTCATTCACGATTGGGATGTCATCTAGTTTAGTTTCAGAAAGAGAAGTATCGATGACAAATGCCAAGAATGCCTCACAACCCTTACGCATTAATTTATGCGCAGTCAACATTGAAATAAAAGAGAGGGATCTCGTTTGAAGTTTACCTTCAAAAACAAGTTCTGAGAATCCTGGTCTACGAAAAATAACAAGCTTCTCGTGGCAATCGAGAATTGCATGATGAGAAGAAAGCCAATCCATGCCAAGAATAACATCAAGATCAATCAAAGGCCAATTCAGCCTCTAAAATGACTTCTTTGATCTTCAATGGACAACCAAGGAATACCGAATCACGAATTAGACACTCTCCAAGAGGGGTATGAACGATGATTCCAGGTGACAAATGAGAGATAGGATAATCTAAGATTGCAGTAAGATCATCCCGGATATAAGACCTATCAGAACCTGGGTCAAATAAAGCGTAGACCTGATGGTCTCCCACAAACACATGGCCTAAAGAAGTAATATTAGGTGAGATTTTGATTTAAAAATTCGAAAAGATAGAATTTCTTACAAATATTTTATTCGTAATCAAGTGGCATAACAAGGTGGGGTTAGATCTAGCATGTGAAAATACTCAGATTATAAATTACCTGTCACAACCTTTGGATCTGAGCGAGCCTCTTCCTGGGAATATGAAATACTCTAGTTTGCTTTCTTCCTTGCATAGGTGATTGAGTACTAGGGCCGCTTGAAGCATCGGGTACTCTAGTAACTGCAGATCGAGTATCTCTGGGTGTAGAATATGATAGTTTACCACGAAGCTGACCAGAACACTGACTGCTCGCTCCCATAAGCTGAGGACAAGAACTTCGCATATGCCCCGGCTGTCGACACTGAAAACATACTTGAGGAGCCTTACAGGGGCCGTCGTGATATTTTAAGCAATTCTGGCACTTGCGATTTTCACCAACCGATCCCGAGATATTGCTCACGCCTCTACTAAACTGCTCCCAAGGTTGAGGAAAACTAATAGATACCGAACTTGGTGCACCACGCGAAGATACCACACCCCTATACACCTTCGATGCATTTCCTGGAAATGCGCTCCCTTGCCTTTTCTTTTGAGATCGTTCTGCAAGCTTATGTCTCACCTGAACTAAACTTTCTACCCTCAGGGCTTCTTCTACGAGATCGTCAAGACTCTCGTACTTGTCTTCGGACTTGATGCGATCTCGAATATTTAAATTAAGACCATCTTCAAATCTCTTGCATAAGTCTCTCGTCGTATATGACTCAGGAGCGAATTCTCGCAATCCCAGAAATTTGCTTTCGTACTCCACGATCGACATAATGCCTTGAAAGAGGTTGAAGAACTCCTTTCTCTTCTGATCCTTGATGTACTGAGAGAAGTATCGATCTTTGAATCGTTCCACAAAGATAGCCCACGTAATAGTAACCGAAGATGTCTCTTTTAGATTCTGCAACCAACGTCGTGCATCTGGGCCTAACAGCTTGGTCGCAATGACCACACGATAACATTCTTCAATCATCAAGGTGTCAAAGGTCTCTGTAATCTCCTTTAACCATGCCCTCGCTTTAGAAGCATCTCTTGCACCGTCAAATTTCGAAGTCCCCATGTTTTCAACTGCTTTCACCAAATCAGTATAAAAAGTGCACCTCGAGAAGTAGAACCTCCTAAAGCCATTTCTGGAGTAAAAACTGGTACATTAGTTGTAGGTCGAATCGGTTCATTAGCACGAAGAACCTCTTCAGTGACAGTCGTAGTCGTATGAGCCGTTGTAGGTGGTGGAACACCATGTATTCGAATGTGATCATAATACAATTGGTACTGCTTCAGTGTCATCATGTGCTCAACCCGCAACTGGGCCCGTGGTTGCTCTACCTGGGAAACCGGCACCCTATGATAAGAATTGATAGGGTCCATAACCGTCGGAGGACACCATGATCAGAAGAAACATGTCCTCGAGGTCCACGAGGAATAGAAGAGAGTAGAAGACTCGGAGGATCACGAGGAGCGTGTCCTCGACCTCGACCTCGACGATGAACTAGAGGTGCCATAATGACTGAAAGGAAGAAAGGAAAGAAAATGCAAGGTCAACATCAAGGCAATACGATACCTTAGGATGACATAGAAACAAAGTTGGACCCATTGGCTCGACTCAAAAAGAATGAGAATCATAAAACCAGGCTCTGATACCAAGAAAGTTGTCACGTCCCGACCCTAGACAGAACGCGACAACCACCACGTTAACCATAAATTTCGCGGAATGGGTGCACTCCACTCCACAAAGTTTATAGAAAACGTAAGGCTTGCTATCAAGTACCTGTAGAACTGAACAACTGATAACAACTGGTACAACCCGAGGACATCATCTCATAAAGTATCAACAAGAATTTACAAAGGTACAAAATACAATGATGTAACTTGGTTTAAAGAAAATATACATGAACGATATAACATCGCGAGGGTACAAAAAGAACATCAAGGGGGTCACCAAATATAAACTATACAATCTCGCTAATGAATCCGTCAATTTACATAAAAGAGAAAGTACCCAAAACACTGATTGGATGACGAGCAAACGATAGGCAAACCTCCAACCAAAACAATATCAACAGCTTGAAAAGGAAAGAATGATGGGGTGAGCAAAACCACTAGCTCAGTGAGGTGATAAGCCGGTCACCCCGACCCTTATACGAAGCATGTATTCCCACTCGCGGTTCATAACATAAAATCCAACATTTCGTCCCACAATAACTATTTCTCACTCAGTATACCTATTAATGAAAATAAAAACCTTAGTGCACATTTACGAATAACACAATTAGTTCAAACAACATGTTATCACATAAAAGACGCGTGGGTAGTCAATATCCTCCTCGAACTGAGCTCTCCGTCGAGAGACAGTCCAAGCCCGTCACCGTTACTCTAGATAAAATGCACATTAATATTCTTTCTCAACACGCCAAGTGCTAAAGTTCACAATTCAATATCGAAGTGAATACTTGAAATGATCAAACATATAAACATATATGACATGCATGTCCCACACCGGTGACGTTGACTGAGCCTATAATAGACTGATCCATCTAACGATCACCCTCTAGAGTATCAGTATTTGGCAAATGGATAGGTGCCCCATTAGATCTAACTCACCCTGGGTTTGCCAAGCAACGGGCAACTTGGTTGTCACTCTAACTCACCCGAACCGCGACAATTCGGGCTACTTAATCAATGTCGCTCCAACTCACCCGAACTGTGACCAATTCGGGCTACTTAACCTTGGTACCAGGCATACATATGCATATGCATAATAAGATGAATAACGACTCAAGTTAGAGTCTTAATTGGCACACAAGAATAACCAGAAATCAATTCTCAAATAATCCACAATAAATGCTATCAGATATCGAGCCGACAAGGCTCTTCAACATAAGTTAAAATCAATAATACTCATAAAATGGCTAACAGGACTCTAACCAGAGCAATCGAGCCAATCAGGCTCTTTACCACATAACACAATACCAAATAATTGCTCAATTCAGTAATTGTTCAATTCAGTAGAATTTCTTTCCGAGAGCAAACCAGTAAGGCACAAATCTTTCCCCAGTTCGTTCAGCAAGGCTTTAGGAAATGGCAGAAGAGGTAATGCTAGGATCTCCTCCATTCATCAAGAGCGTGCGGGCACCCAATCTTTCTTTTTCCGAAACTTCCCCGAAGGCTGTTACGTATCTACTCTCCGAGGTATGTTTGAAAAAGTAGGTCAAGTAGTGGACATTTTCATTCCTAACAAACTTGACAAGGCAGGCAAACAGTTTGGTTTTGTTCGCTTCAAGCTGTCACGTGAAGAAGAGTCGTCGTCCTTGTTGGAGAAGCTAAACGATTTGTGGATTGGGTCCTTCAAAATTAGGGTTTACTTCCCTAGATATGAAAGACAGGTTTCCAAGGATGCTAACAAATCACAGCAGCAGGCTTTCATTATTCAGAAAGAAGCAAAGACTAACGGACGTTCATACTTGGAGGTCATTGCCCCGAGGCAGAATAATAGTTTGAATGCAGATTATCCTCCCAACGTGCTGAAGGAAAATTATAAGATACCTATGTTATTCTCTCCGAATTCTAAGGAGATGGAATGGCTATCGAATTCTTGGGTGGGCCTTTTGAAATATGAATTCAATTGGGAGGATATTGAAGAAGAAATTAAGAGTGAATGTGGTCTTAATTTAAAACTGAGTTACATGGGAGATAATTACATCCTAATGTACATGCTGGAGAATCAAGACCTGCTGCTATCTGGTTTGAATGAATGGACCTCCTTTTGGTTCACCTGGGTTAGACCATGGAAACCAACAGACGTCGGCAAAAATAGGAAAGTGTGGACAACCTGGTGGGGAGTTCCACTACACATTTGGTCCCACAGGTTTTTTGAGAGTGCTAGTTCTAAATTTGGAAGAATGATCAAATTGGACAAAGCTACAGATAAGAAAGACAGATTTGATAGAGCTAGAGTACTTGTTTATGCATCCCATCTGGAGGCCATCAACTTGATTTTATCTGTGAAAGTTGATGAAATAGAGTATTCAATCAGAATTTCAGAAGAACCAGAGCAGCTATTTAATGATGTAATCCACTCTGATGATGGAGATTCAGATGATAAGTGCAATGAGTGGCCGTCTGATGTTAATGGTTCAATCCTATCTGGACCAGTAGCTGCAACCATGCATGGTGATACCCAGGACTCCGGCGAGGCCTCCGTCGGAAATCTGGTAACAAGTTCCAAGATTGATGCACCAGATAACTTGAATGCCATGCCAGAGAAACATGCTAGGGAAGTGGAATCGTCTCATGTTCCCCGAGACAATTCATTTACTGCGCCACCTTCTTCTCACTATTCTCTAAGTCTTGGTAATCCCACAATCTCTGAGAACCCTCTCATTAACCCCACACTCTGCCCTCCTATTTTCCCTCCACTACTCATAGCTAGCCCACATGATACTGAGCCCACTTCTATTTCCCCCTCCACTAAAGCCCATTCTCAATTTAACAATCCAACTGGGCCTATTTTAACCCATCATTCTTCTCTTAATCTTGTTGGGCCCACATTTGAGACCATTATCAATCTGCCCATTTTAATTCTGGCTCTTGTTCTCCTCATTCTAAATTCGAAGCCTCCCCAGATTCCTCATCTATTCCGTCTCTCTCCTCCTTGCCGCCCCATTCCTTGATTCACCGTCCTCCCACCTCTGAGCCTCACCTTCCTTCCATATTGATTCCCTCCAACCCCTCTATCCCCCAGCCACTCCCCCCTATGAAACCCAGGATCCTCCACACTCTCATAACACTCGCAACATATACCCACAGAATGGTAAGAAGAAGAAAATTTCCAAAAGAGCTGAAAAGAAAATTGAATTGTCCAGGCTGCGTAATTTTTTGATGGATATGCATGACTCGGTCCCGAAGAGTGGTTCTGCAGAAACAATTTTAAAGATGGTCAATTTCAGTGATTCTATTATCCACTCTCAACCGGAAAATGCTGCCCCCAATTTAGATGTGGTTACCCCAATTGTTGACACTACAGAAACTATCAGGAAGGAAGCAGAGGAGACATCAATTGCCATTTCAGAAGCTATCAGGAAAGAGGCAGAGGATACATCAGTCGTCATTACAGAAGCTATCAGGAAAGAGGCAGAGGAGACATGGGATCTTGGGAAAAAACTAGGACTATTTTCCATCAATAGTGACTCATCAATTGTTAACCAGATTACAAATCTAGTGGAGAAGATTGGCGTTGAAAGCATAGTTGACTCGGAGAATATTGATCGTGGTTTGTAATGAAGGTTCTCACTTACAACATACGTGGCTTGGGGTCTAAAGCAAAAATTGAAGAAATAAGAGATCTCATTAAGGTTCGCAAAGTAGATGTCTGTTTAATTCAAGAAACTAAAAAGGAGTCTGTTGATGACCAATTCTGTAAAAGTCTTTGGGGTGGGTCTAATGTTGGTTGGGCAGCTCAAAACTCTCTGGGAAGATCAGGTGGCATTCTGACGCTATGGAATAGCAGCAAATTTTCAGTTAGAAGTTCTTGGCACTTGAATGGAGCTGTTGTGGTAAATGGAGTCTGGAGTTATGATAATTTGGATTGTTGTATCATTAATATTTACGCACCATGCCTTTTGAGTGAGAAAGTACTTCTTTGGGATAGAATTTCTTCTGTAATTGCTCAATTCAGTAATTGTTGTCTCTGCGTGGCTGGCGATTTCAATTCTGTCAGGAATTCTTTTGAGAGGGCTGGCTCTAGTAACAATCTCAATAGAAGGGATATCTCAATTTTTGATGATTTCATTAGAAATTCAGACCTCTTGGATCTTCCTCTTCATGGTAGAACGTTCACTTGGTACAAATCAGATGGTAAGTGCAGAAGCCGATTGGATAGATTTCTCGTTAATTCTGACTGGCTTAGTATTTGGCCTAATATGTATCAGTCAGGTCTGAAACGTTCATTGTAGGATCATTGCCCGGTGATACTTGAAATGAAATCCATTGATTGGGGTGCTAAACCATTCAAATTTATCAACGCCTGGCTCGAACATCCGACATTTAAGGAATTCGTCTCTAACTGTTGGACCTCTTATAAAGTTGAAGGCTGGGGTGGCTATGTTGTTAAGGAGAAATTCAAGATGCTCAAAGCGGATCTCAAGAAATGGAATGAAGAAGTGTTCGGGCGCTTAGACAAGAAAATTAAAGATCGTCAAGATACCATTTTTAAGCTTGACATGTTGGAGGACACTATGGGGCTTGATGATAATGATGTGATTCTTAGAAATAGAGAAAGGGCTTTCTTGTTCAATGATATCCGTTGGAAGAATAATCTTTTAAGACAAAAATCAAGATGCAAGTGGCTGAAAGAAGGGGATCTGAATACAGCTAGTTTCCATCGCTTTATTAACTCTAGATTGAAGAAAATTGAGATCCCCGGACTAGTTATAAATGGGGAATGGAATGATGATGTCCCTACAGTTAAAGCTTTCATCAGAGATACTTTTAAAAACCACTTCCAAGCTATCAACATCACTCGGCCTTCGATATCCCCGAACATCTTTCCGAGAAAATTGTCTGCTGAAGATAATTTTGCCCTCACTACTCCATTCACAGAAGAAGAAATCTTGGCAACTATTAAGGGTTGTGATGGCTCTAAAAGCCCTGGACCAGATGGGTTCAACTTTGCTTTTCTCAAATACAACTGGGAAGTACTTAAAGAGGATATCATGAAGTTCGTCAATGAATTTCATCGTCATGGAAAATTGGTGAAGGGCCTCAATCATTCTTTCATTACCTTGATTCCAAAAAGTGATGAAGCTGCAGAAATTAGAGACTATCGACCTATCTCTCTGATTAACAGTCTGTACAAGATAGTGGCTAAGACTTTGGCAAGCAGATTAGCTAAAGTTCTCCCATCAATAATTTCTCCTCAACAAGCAGCCTTCATTTCTGGCAGACAAATGGTAGATTACATTGTGCTCCTAAATGAAATCCTCGAAGAAGCAAGTTCCAAAAAACTTGAGTGTTTTTTCTATAAAATCAATTTCGAAAAGGCTTTTGATTCTATTGAATGGGGCTATCTGAAGAACATTATGAAGTGCTTTAATTTTTGTGAGAAGTGGATTATGTGGATTACAGAATGTATTTCTACTGCACATGTGTCGGTTCTCGTGAATGGAAGTCCTTCAGGTGACTTTCAAATTGGGAGAGGTTTACGTCAAGGGGACCCGCTCTCTCCATTCCTCTTCTTATTGGCGGCAGAAGGACTAGGCCTCATGTTGGCAAAAGCCTCGGAGTTGAACTTATTCAGCCCTTTGGAAATTGGTCAGGATTTGATTCCTATCTCACACATACAGTATGCTGATGACACGGTTATTATTGGTAAGGCTTCAACTGATAATGTTCGAGTTACTCGGAGAATTCTTATGCTTGTGGAATTGGTGTCTGGATTGAAAGTTAATTTGCAGAAAAGCAACCTCTTCAGTTGTAATCTTGATCGTGACAGAGCTACTCACTATGCCAATTTGCTCGGCTGCCAACGAGGAGATCTCCCCTTCAAGTATCTTGGGATCAACATTGGTTGTACTCACAATAAAAAGAATGATTGGAACAATATTATTCAGAAAGTCAGAAATCGTCTAAACAAGTGGAGTAATTTGAAGATCTCGATTGGTGGTCGTATGGCCTTGGTGAACTCGGTTCTCTCAGAATTACCTGTTTTCACCATGTCGATTTTTCTTGCTCCTAAGTCTGTGCTGAACGAACTTACCAAACTGCAAAGAAATTTCTTTTGGGGAGGGTGTGAGACAAATAAAAAGATAGCCTGGATCAGTTGGAACACTCTTTGCATGGATAAATCTTTGGGGGGTCTTGGATTTAGGGATTTAGGTAAGTTTAATGCTTGTCTGTTGGGAAAGTGGGTGTGGAGGTTCTACACCAATCAGGATAGTCTATGGGTTAAAGTTATTAAGTCTAGATGGGCTAGAAATGTTGGGTCGACTCTTGATATTTTCTTTCTTGGTCGTCGAAGTAGGATTCGTGGGTGGTGGGGCAATATTTTAAAAGCCATTGGGGGTCAGGATGGTTGGTTTGTCAAGAACCTTGTTCGAAGTCTAGGAGACGGTAGTAATACCAGATTTTGGCTCGATCGTTGGACTGGTCAATTCCCTCTTTGTGTCATTTTTCCTAGGTTGTATAGGTTGAGTAGTAATAGTTGTTGTTTAGTCTCAGATTGTGGTACTTGGGAAGGAGATTCGTGGGTTTGGAATATCAATTGGAGACGTCCTCTCCTTGAGAGGGAGTCTAATTTTCTTATAAATTTATTTTCTATCATCAACAGGTATCTTCCTCTCTTAGATGCCAAAGACTCTTGGTCATGGAGTTCTTCCAAGAAGCCATACACTGTGAACAACGCGTATAAGGATCTCTCTGCATCATACCAGACACAAGTGGATGACCCATGCAACACTTCAGAAGTCTTTCGTTATGTCTGGAACAAAATCTCTATTCCAAAAGTTTGTCTTCACGCTTGGAGGGTTATCTGGAACCGAATTCCTACAAGTCTCGCTCTCCACCATATCAAATGCTTGCCGCCGAACACTTCCATTGAATGCACATTTTGTAAAGCCATTCCAGAATCAACATTGCACCTGTTATTCTCTTGCACAACATCATTTAAGGTATGGTCTGGATGCTTAAACTGGCTTGGTCTTCAATCTGCATTAGGATGCCAAAATCCAACTGCACATTTAATTCAGTTCTGCAACCTTTCTCCAAATTCAACTCATATATCCATGCTTGTCTGTATTTGGGAAGCTGTAATATGGATCTTATGGAAGTCTAGAAATAATGCAGTTTTCAACAATGTTGCTGTGGATACCAACTCCATGCTAGAGGAACTGAAGTTTCGTACTTGGTCGTGGTGTAATGTTAGACATTTTAAACCTAACTCTTTATCCTTTAAGGAGTGGTATAACAATCCTCTTTCTATGTAATTTGATTTCTCTGTATTTGTACTCCTACATTTTAGGTACCTCTGGTGCCCTTCAATAATAATAATTTCTTTCCCGATCAAAAAAAAAAAAAAGTGATAACTCTCTCCGAAATCTGAAGTCGGTCCCTTGCCCTTCGTCGATGGTTCTTTACCTAGAAAGGAGATGAGCAATTAAAGACAAATCAAATATAACTAACTATTAGCGGTAACATCTCCTTTCATTGCTAAAAACAAATCCTAATCGAGTTCGAACGAGTCGATATTAAATAAAAATGGCATGTAACTCCTTAACATCAGTCCCCAATCCCACATAACCCATTTCAATACATTAACTAAACGAAACGATAGAAAATAAATTTGAATTCGACATAAAAATTCTGAAATGTTCCAGCTAGCGGCAGTTTACGAGAAAAATCATAACTAATTGTAGAATAGTCGGATTGAGGCGTTTCAAGTGGCTACGGAAAGCTAACGAGTTCAGCTACGTACAGAAATTAAGTTTGCAAACTTTCGAGGGCAATAGCTATGTCAAAATCAGTTCGAACAGTCTGCGAATTACCCACATACCAAAAAGAAAAACCCCACAAAATTACAAAACCATGGAAGAAGGAAGCTTAATTCACACATCACTTACCTCAAAACAACTTAGAAACCACCTAGGATGAGGGTTGTAAGGGAGAATTTGATCAACAAGGACTTCTCCTCTTCACTCTCTTCTTTCCCCTCTTTTGTTTTTCTTCTCCCATTCTTCTTTCTTTTTTTTTTTTTTTTTTTTTTAACTTTAGCCTTAATAATTATATATCAGGCCATTTAAGTGGGCTGAAACTTTGGGCCACAAAATAAATAAATAAATAAGTTTGGGCTTTCTAAAAAAAATCTAGTTGGGCTAAGATAGGGCTCGTTTTTTGGGCCATAAAAATAAATAAATAGGTTTTGGGCTTTCTAAAAAAAAATCTAGTTGGGCTAAGATATTATAAAATTTGTGTCATTATGATAGAAATGAGAATTAAGATGCAGGAAATGACCATAACGACGTCGAAATTAATCATCATACTGAAGGAAATGAACATCGTGATAGAGGAAATACGTATAACGATGAACGAAATGAGCACCATGATAAAGGATTTATGCATCATGATGATGGAAATGAGCATCATGATGAAGGAAATGAGTATCATGATGAATGAAATATATATTATGATGAAGGAAATGAGCATCATGCTTAGGTAAATGAGCATCATGACGAAGGACATATGCATCTTGATGAAGGATATGAGCATCATGACGAAGGATTTATGCATCATGATGATGGAAATGAGCATCATGATGTAGGGAATGAGCATCACGATGTAGATAAAGAGCATCATTATAAGGGAAATATGAATCATGATGAAGAAATGAGCATCAAGATGAAGAAAATATGCATAATGATGAATGAAATGAGCATCATGATAAAGGGAATGAGCATCATGATGAAGGAAAAATGCACTATGATGTAGGAAATGAGTATCTTGATGTAGTAAAATAGCATTACGATGATGGAAACATGCAACATGATGAAGGAAATGAGCATAATAGTGTAGGAAATGAGCATTATTATGATGGAAATACGTGTCATGATGTAGGAAATGACCATAATGATGTAGGAAATTATCATCATGATGAAGGAAATGAGAATCATGAAGTGGGAAATGAGTATCATGATGAAGAAAGTATACATCATGTTGAAGGAAATGAGCATCATGGTGTAGGAAATGATCACTAAGATAATGGAAATGAGCATCATGATGATGGAAATATGCATCATAATGTTGTAAATGAGTATTATGATGAAGGAAATGTGCATCATGATGAATGAAGTAAGCATTCTGATGAAGGACTTGTGCATCACGATGTAGAAAACGTGCATCATAATGTAGGAAATTAGCATCATGATGAAGGAAATATGCATTATGATGAAGAAACATGCATCATGATGAAGGAAATGAGCATCATAATGTAGGAAATAAGTATCACGATGAAGGAAACACGTATTATGATTAAGGAAACGACCATCATAATGAAGGAAATGGCCATAATGATGTAGGAAATGATCACCAGGATGAAGGAAATGAGCATCATGCTGAAGGAAATGTGCATCACGACGAAGGCAATGAGATTCGTGATAAAGGAAATAAGCATCATGATGAATGAAATGAGCAACATGAAGAAGGAAATAAGCATCATTACTTAAGAAAGAGAATTATGAATAAGGAATATGCATCATGATGATGGAAATGAGCATCAAGATGTAGGAAATGACCATAATGACATCGGAATTAATCATCATGATGAAGGAAATGAGCATCATGGTTTAGAAATTAGCTTCATGATTTAGGAAATGAGCATCATGATGAGGGAAATGAGTATCATGATGATTGAAATATGCATCATGATTTACGAAATGAGCATCATGACGAAGGACATATGCATCTTGATGAAGGAAATGAGCATCATGATGAACGAAATGAGCATCATGATGAAGGATTTATGCATTATAATGATGGAAATGAGAATCATGATGAAAGAAATGAGAATCATGATGAAGAATATGAGCTTTATGGTATAAGAAATAAGCATCGTGATGAAGGAATTACGCATTATGAAGAAGGAAATTAGCATCACGATTGTGAAAATGAGCATCATGATAAAGGAAATGAGCATCATAATGATGGAAATGAGCATCATGATGTAGGGAATGAGCATCACGATGTAGATAAAGAGCATCATTATAAAGGAAATATAAATCATGATGAAGAAATGAGCATCATGATGAAGAAAACACTCATCATAATAGAGGAAATGAGCATCATGATAAAGGAAATGAGCATCATGTTGAAGGAAATATGCATTATGACATAGGAAATGAGTATCATGATGAAGGAATTATGCATCATAATGTACGAAATGAGCATCGATGATGAAGGATATGCACCATGATGAAGGAAATGAGCATCGATGAAGGAAATGACCATAATGATGTAGGAAATTATCATCATGATGCAGGAAATATGCATCATGATAATGGAAATGAGCATCTTGGTGAGGGAAATGAGCATCAAGATGATGGAAATGAACATCATGATGATGGAAATATGCATCATAATTTAGGAAATGAGCATTATGATGAAGGAAATGTGCATAATGATGAATGAAGTATGTATTCTGATGAAGGAATTCTGCATCATGATGTAGAAAACATTGATCATGATGTAGGAAATGAGCATCATGATGAAGAAAATATGCATTATGATGAAAGAAACGTGCATCTTGATGAAGGTAATGAGCATCATAATGTAGAAAATAAGTATCATGATGAAGGAAATACGTAATATGATGAATGAAATTAGCATAATAATGAAGGAAATGACCTTAATGATTTAGGAAATGATCATCAAGATGAACGAAATGAGCATCATGATGAAGGAAATGTGCCTCACAACGAAGGAAATGAGCATCGTGACAAAGGAAGTATGCATCATGATGAAGGAAATGAGCATCATTAATATGGAAATATGCATCGTGATATAGGAAATAGCATCATGATGAAGGAAATGAGCATCATGATGACGGAAATATGCATCGTGATGTAGGAAATGAGCATTATGATGAAGGAAAATATGCATCATGATGAAGAAAATGAGCATCATGATGTTCGAAATGAGCATCATGATGAAGGAAATATGCATCATGATGAATTAAATGAGCATTGAGATGAAGAAAATGACCATAATGACGTCGGAATCAATCATCATGATGAAGGAAATAAGCATCATGATGTAGGAAATGAGTATCATGATAAAGGAAATACGCATAATAATGAAAGAAATAAGCATCATGATGAAGTATTTGTGCATCATGATGATGGAAATGAGCATCATTGTAAAGAAAATTAGTATCATGATGATGGAACTGTTCATCATGATGATGGAAATAAGCGTAATGAATAAGAAAATATGCAGCATGATATAAGAAATGAGCATCATGATGAAGGAAATAAGCATCATGATAAAAGATATGAGTATCTTGATAAAGCAAATATTTATCATGATGTAGAAAATGAGCATCATGATAAAGGAAATATGCATTATGATGAACGAAATGAGAATAATGATGTAGGAAATTAGCCTTATGATGATGGAAACATGCATTATGATGAAGGAAATGAGCATAATAATGTATGAAATGAGCATCATTATGAAGGAACTACGCATCATGGTAAAGAAAATGAGCATCACGATGAAGGAAATGACCATTATGATGTAGGAAATTAATATCATGATGTAGGAAATATGCGTTATGATGAAGAAATGAGCATCATAAGGTAGGAAATGCGTATCATGATGAAGAAAATATGCAATATAATGCAAGAAATGAGCATCATGATAAGGGAAATGAGCAACATGATCATGGAAATATACATCATGATGTAGGAAATGAGCATCATGATGAAGGAAATATGCATCATGAGGAATGAAGTAAGCATTGTGATGTAAGAAATATGCATCATGATGTAGAAATCATGCATGATTATTTAGGAAGTGAGCATCATGATGAAGGAAATATACAACATGATAAAAGAAACATGCATCATGATGAAGGAAATGAGAATCATAATTAGGAAAAAAGCATTATGATGAAAGAAATACACATAATTATAAAGGAAATGAGCATCATAATGAAAAAAATAACCATAACGTTGTAGGAAATGATCATCAAGATGAAGGAAATAAGCATCATGATAAAGGAATGAGCATCGTGATAAAGGAAATATGCATCATGATGAAAGAAATGAGCGTCATGATGAAGGAAATGAGCATCATGATGATGGAAATAAGTATCGTGATGTAGGAAATGAGCATCATAATGAAAGGAAATATGCATCATGATAAAGGAAATGAGCATCATGACGTAGGAAATGAGCATCATGATGAAGGAAACAAGCATCATGATGATAGAAATGAGCATCATGATGAAGGAAATAAGCATCTTGATGAATGATTTATGTATCATGATGATGGAAATAAGCATCATGATGTAGGAAATGAGCATCATGATGTAGGAAATGAGCATTATGATAAAGAAAATATACATCATGAAGAGAAAATGAGCATCATGATGAAGGAAATGACTATAATGACGTCGGAATTAACCATCATGATGAAGGAATTGAGCGTTATGATAAAAAAATATGCAAACAATGAACGAAATGAGCATTATGATGAAGGATTTATTATATCATGATGATGGAAATGAGTATCATTATAATGAAAATTTGCATAATGATGAAAGAAATGTGCATCATGATGTTGGAAATGAGCATAATGATGAAAGAATTGTGCAGCATGATGTAGGAAATGAGCATCATGATGAAGAAAATATACATCATGATGAATGAAATGACCAGAATGACGTAGGAAATGATCATAATGATAAAGGAAATATACATCATGATGAAGGAAATGAGCATCATGATGAAGGAAATGAGCACCATGACGAAGAAAATATGCATCATGACAAATGAAATGAGCATTATCATGAAGGAAATGAGCATCATGATGAAGGAAATATGCATCATGATGAATGAAATGAATATCATGATGAAGGAAATGACCGTAATGTCGGAATTAATCATCATTATGAAGGAAATGAGCACCATAATGTAGGAAATTAGAATCATGATAAACGAAATACACATGTTGATGAACGAAATGAGCATCATGATGAAGGATTTATGCATCATGATGATTGAAATGAGCATCATTATGATGAAAATTTGCATCATGATGAAGGAAATGATCATCATCATGTTGGAAATGAGCATAATGATGAACGAAATATGCAGCTGATCTAGGAAATGAGCATCACTATGAAAGAAATATAAAAAATGATTTAAGATATGAGCATTATGATGAAGGAAATATGCATCAAGATGAATGAAATGAGTATCATGATTAAGAAATGACCACAATAACGTAGGAAATGATCATCTTGATGAAGTAAATATACATCATGATGAAGGAAATGAGTATCATGATGTGGTAAATGAGCATCATGGTGAAGGAAATGAGCATCATGATGAAGGATTTCGGCATCTTAATGTAGGAAATAAGCAACATGATGAAGGAAATAAGCAACATGATGAAGGAAATATGCATCATGATGAAGGAAATTAGCATCATGTTGAAGGAAATATGCATAATGATGAATGAAATGAGCATCATGACTAAGGAAATGTCCATAATGATGTTGGAAATGATCATCATGATTAAAGAAATATACATCATGATGAAGGGTACGAGTATCTTGATGAAGGAAATATGCATCATGATGAAGGAAATAAGAATCATCATGTAGGAAATGAGCGTGATGATTAAGAAAATATGCATCATGATGAATGAAATGAGAATCATGATGAAGGAAATGGCATTAATGACGTCGGAATTAATCATCATGATGAAGGAAATGAGCATCATGATGTAGGAAAATTGCATATTGATGAACGAAATGAGCATCATGATGAAGGATTCATTCATCATGATGATGAAAATGTGCATCGTTATGAAGAAATTTGCATCATGATGATGGAAATGATAAAGGAAATATGCATCATGATGTAGAAAATGAGTATCGTGATGTAGATAATGAACATCATTATGAATAAAATGAGCATTATTATGTAGGAAATGAGTATCATGATGAAGGAAATATGCATCATGATGAAGTATATTAGCATCACGATGAAGAAGACATGCATCATGATGAAGGAAATGATCATAATGATGTAGGAAATGAGCATCACGATGAAGAAAATAATCATCATGATGAAAGAAATATGTATAATTTTAAAGGAAATGGGTATCAAAATGACGGAAATATGCATTAAGATGAACGAAATTAGCATCTTGATGATGGAAATGAGCATCATAATGAAGAAAACATGCATCTTGATGAAGGAAATGAGCATATTGATGTAGGAAATGAGCATCATGTTGAAGGAAACATGCATCATGACGATGGAAATTCGCATCATGATGAAGGATTTCTGTGTCAAGATGAAAGAAATAAGCATCATGGTAAGGGATTAATGCACGATGATAATGAAAATAAGCATCATGATGAAGTAAATGAGCATCATGATGAAGAAAATATGCATCATGATGATGTTTGTATCGTGATGTTGGAAATAAGCATCATGATGATGGAAATATACATCATGATGAAGGAAATGCGCATATTGATGTAGGAAATGAGCATCACAATGAAGGAAATATTATCATGATGATGAAAATTAGCATCATGATGAATGAAATGAGCATCATGATAAAAGAGATGACCATAATGACATAGGAAATGATCATCATGATGAAGGAAATGAGCATCATGATATAGGAAATGAGCATCATTATGAAGGAAATATGAATCATGGTGAAGGAAATGCGCATCATCATGTAGGAAATGAGCATAATGATGAAGGAAATGTGCATCATGATGAATGAAATGAGCATCATGATGAAGAAAATGACCATAATGACTTCAAAATTAATAATCATGATGAAGGAAATGAGCATCATTATGTTGGAAATGAGTCTCATTATAAAGGAAATACTCATATTGATGAGCAAATGGGCATCATTATGAAGGATTTATGCATCATGATGATGGAAATGAGCATCATGATGAAGGAAGTATGCATCATGATGACGTATATTAGCGTCATGACGATAGAAACTAGCATCATTATGAAGAAGACATGAAGGAAATGAGCATAATGATGTAGGAATTGAGAATTACGATGAAGGAAATGATCTTCATTATGATGGAAAAGAGCATCATGATGAAGGAAATATGTATAATGATTTCGGAAATGAGCATCATGATGATGGAAATATTCATCAAGATGAATAAAATGAGCATCATGATGAAGAAATTACCATAATGACGTAGGAAATGATTATCTAGAAGAAGGAAATATACATCATAATGAAGGAAATGAGCACCATGATGAAGGAAATGGGAAATAATGATGAAGGAAATACGAATCATGATGAAGGAAATGATCATCATGATGTAGGAAATGAACATCATGATGAAGTAAATGAGCATCATGATGAAGGATTTATGCATCACGATGAAGAAAATAAGCATCATGATGATGGAAATGAGCATCATGATAGGAAATAAGCATCATGATGAAGGAAATGAGCAACATGAAGAAGTAAATAAGCATCATGACTTAGGAAAGAGAATCATGAATATGGAAATTTGCGTCATTATGATAGAAATGAGCATCAGGATGCAGGAAAGGGCCATAATGATGTCGGAATTAATCATCATGCTGAAGGAAATGAGCATAACGATGAACAAAATTAGCACCATGATGAAGGATTTATGCATCGTGATGATGGAAATGAGCATCATGATGAAGGAAATGAGTATCATGATGAATGAAATATGCATCATGATGAAGGAAAATGAGCATCATGATGAAGAAAATATGCATCATGACGAAGGAAATAGGCATCTTGATGAAGAATATGAGCATCATGATAAAGGATTTATGCATCATGATGATGGAAATGAGAATCATGATTAAAGAAATAAGAATCATGATGAAGAATATGAGCTTTATGATATAAGAAATAAGCATCATGATGAAGGAAATACGCATCATGAAGATGGAAATGAGCATCACGATTGTGAAAATGAGCATCATGATATAGATAAAGAGCATCATGATAAGTGAATTATGAATCATGATGAAGAAATGAACATCATGATGAAGAAAACATTCATAATAATGAAGGAAATGAGCATCATGATGAAGGAAAAATGCACTATGATGTAGGAAATATCTTGACGAAGGAATTATGCATCATGATAAACAAATTGAGCATCATGATGTAGGAAATTAGCATTACGATGATGGAAGCATGCATCATGATGAAGGAAATGAGCATAATACTGTAGGAAATGAGCATTATTATGATGGAAATACGCATCATGATGAAGGAAATGAGCAACGATGAAAGAAAAACAATGTAAATGTATTGTCGGGCGTAAGGGTATGGCTTTCCAAGCAGTTTGAAATGAAGGACTTAGGAGAAGCCGGACACATTCTAGGGATCAAAATAATAAGGGATCGCAAGAAAAGAATGTTGTGCTTGTCCCAAGCTTCATACATTGATACAATCTTGGCTCGTTTTAGCATGCAAGATTCCAAGAAAGGTTTTCTACCTTTCAGATATGGAATACCTCTATCTAAGGAAATGTGTCCAAAGACACAACAGGAAATAGAGGCAATGAAGGTTGTTCCTTATGCTTCGGCAATAGGAAGCCTCATGTACGCAATGCTATGTACGAGGCTAGATATCTATTATGCCATGGGCATGGTCAGTAGGTATTAAAGTAATCTAGGATAAGGGCATTGGACTCAGGTTTCTTTTACCAAATTTGGCGTATGTCTCAAGTAAAAGCCCATCCAAGGTCTGTTAGGAGCACTTTACAAGTATAAAAAGGGATATAGAGCACATCATTATTCATCATAGAATCAGATTGAATTGGAGAGAGCCACAAATCCATCCTACACCCCACAAGGGGCGATCACCTCCCAACCATCATCCACATCCTTTCCTCCATCCATCCATCACTGTGAAGATTCGTCTATGGAATCAAGAAGAGAACTAAGATGAGAATTCAAGATAGAGAAGGACGCGACGATGTCACATCTAGGGTTTATTTTATTTTCTAATTTATCTTGTAATTTTCCAGACATCCGGTTAAGATCTATCCAACACCCATGATTGTTCTTCATAACATCATGGCTAGAGCCTTCGTCTTCATGCCCTTCTCCATCTTGAATCCTCCTCCTGGTTCTCCTCTTGATTCCACAAACGAATCTTCAAAGTGATGGATGGATGGAGGAAAGGAAGTGGATGATGGATGGGGGGTGATCCCCCCTTGTGGGGTGTTGTATGGTTGTGGCCTCTCTTTCCTCTCTTGTATTGTGATCTCTCTTGATTGGACTTCTTTCTTGACTGCATGAGCCTCCTTTTATACTTGTAATCACGTCTCTAGGGCTTGGAATGGGCTTTTCAAGTGATCACACGCGTTTAGGCCTCGAAAATATGGATTTGGTAAGTTCCCGAAGCGTGGTTCGACCTCCCAAACAGGTCGAACAAACCCCTACAGGTCGAACCATGGTCGAACCACCCTTCTGGATGTCCCAGGTAGTCGATTCGACCAGATTCCAGGTCGAATCAAAATGTCGTGGTCGAATCGGTCGTTTTTCCGTCGGGTTCGATCTCGGTTCGACCTCAATCAGGTCGAACCGATTTTGCGTATAACTTTCACATCCGACCTCCGAATTGAGTGATTTTTGCGCTCACGCAATCCTCTCTTCCTTGGATTTCTATCCATATAAATAACTCACAAAAACTCTAAGAATTGAATATGTAACAGGCCATGGAATGTAGCACTGCAATTCTGTTCGGCACAGCTCGCGCGGCGTCACCACTTTGCTCATAACTTCCTCGTTCGGACTCCGAATGGGATGTTCTCTACGCCAAAATGACCCTCTCTTCAGTGGATTTCCAACCATATATCACACCAACAGTTCAGAGCTCCACATCAATACAGAATAATTACACAAGTTCGACGTGCGTTTATCAGTATTCTTGCACAAATTGCACCTTTTCTCAAACTTGGCTCTTTTGATCCTTTTTCCACCTAAAACACAATAAAATACCTCAAGTGCACATAAATCTCACATATATCGAATATAAGACATTTATGCTCATATAAGACTACAATATCAATCAAAAAGGTGTTAAATTGGATATTAAAACACGCTTATTTTCACTCTCATCAGCCACCTTACTAAGTTGTCCAGTGATGAGGTTCGACCCGGGGTTCGACCAAGTCCTGAGAGGTTCGACCTGTTCAAGAGGTCGAACCAGTGCAGAATTCTTCCAGTAGCGGGGTTCGACTTGGGGTTCGACCTGTGGCCAGTTGTTCGACCTGTTTGATGAGGTCGAACCTACGTGCGAGAACTTACCTTATCCGGATTTTCGAAGCCGAAACGCGTGAGATCACTTAGAAAGCCCATTCCAAGCCCTAGAGACGTGATTACAAGTATAAAAGGAGGCTCATACAGAGAATAAAGAGAGCTTTTGATCATCAATCATAAGAGAGACAAGAGTAGAGGTGGAGATCCATCCGGAGGGCTGTGACAGAAGTTCGCTGAAGGTTCAAGTAAGAATGATCAATCTAACCATGATTGTTCCTAGATCAATCATGGGCTAGAACCGCCTTGGTAGTTCTAGGGTTATGAAAGTTTCATGATGTAATTCGTATTTCGTGTGTAAAACTCCGTACAACACTACCTGTGGTTTGTTTTATATAAGATTGCATATTTAATCCATACTCATAGTCGTTTTGTGCATCAATGATCGTTGTGTAGAGTCTGAATACATAACATGGTTATTGGTTGAGTGCGTTCACTACTGAGCAGGGTTTATTGTTATAATTCTAAGTGAAGGGATTCCGAAGTCTTATTAGAACCGTCTTATATGAATATTCATTAATTGAATTAAATTTGGGTTGATGAATAGGATGAAGAGTATAACTTTATTGTACCTAAAAAGGGAGATCAAATCGGGTTAGATTCTAGACGTAGAAGATAATTGATTATGATAGTACCTAGAAAGGGGGGTGAAGTATATCTCTTGCTCCGAGATTATTCACACGTGTCAAGCGCATATTTACTTGTGTCTATAGTGTAAACTTGCATGGTCTAGTGATGCGTCCACAAACCACAGGGCAGAGTCGGACACCATCACATGAAAATATGAATTGCTAGTGAAACTGGATGACCCGACGAACTACCTATTATTCTTCTAGATCACAACTCACTTCTCTCTAACTCTTGCTATTTCTTTTTGCTATTTCGATTAGAAGTCATTGTTCGTTAAACCTTTACAATTACCAAACATAGTCTAAAGTATACTAGAATATAATGAAATTGATGTTTAACCATCCCGTGGGTTCGATATTGTAACTTGGTCATCTTCGCGACTACAATTGATATCCTTATACTTGAGGATTAATTTGTGTGTTGAGAAAACCCCTATCAGCCACCGCACCAGCCACTACAGTGGCCACAGCAGCTCGAGGTCGAGCATCGGGAAGATGAGCAGCCAGAGATAGAGATTTCGAAAGAGGAGCAACACGACGCACCTCAGTATGAACCAGCACCGCATCAGCAGCGGGCTATCCCGAATGATACACGGGAGCAGCTCCGCCTTATTCAGGAGCAGCTGATCGCAATCGTTGCTAGCCAGCAGGAGACAAACTGGCAGCTCGCACTCGCCAACGCCAACTATGCTACGCTGAATGAGAAGTATACGGCCTTGAATGAGAAAGTTGGTAGGTTGGGTGATCGAGTTGATTATTTGGATAGGCACATCGGTGATCTACATCGGATTATGGAGCGGAGGCTTGATGATGAGGATGAGGATGATGAGGGTGATGATGCTCCGGAGGAGTAGTCTTTCAGGTTTTTTTGGTTTCCTCCGGTTCATCTTGATTCTATTATTTTTCCTTTTATCTTTAGGTTGGGGTGTGATTCATGCGTGAGTGGAATGTATAAGTGATATCTTGTATGATTAATTGGGTATAAGCTTATTGATTTTTGTGCATTCATATGTTCATGTGTTAATTTCTATTGATGAAAAGCATGTTTAGTTGATAAGTATATTGAGTTCTTGTGGAATTGATCTTAATTATGTGCTATGAGGAGTACTAGGATTACCTATGTGAGGATTTGAGCTTTTTAATCATGCTTGATCATGATTATTTTATTCTTGAGAGGATCATTCATATGAACGTATTCTAGAACTTGGATTGGAGTCTTGTGTGAGACTTATGATTAATAAATTGCTAGGACATGATCTTAGGCCATTATTTTGTGATTAAGCTACTTAGCCAAATTTATCATTCCTAATGATCTTATTAATCTTTGGATGCCCTGTTGAGCCGTTAAAGCTTTTTCTTTGGTAGCCGAAGTGAATAACCTTATAAACCTTTACTTGAGCCTTGATTAACCTAATCCTTGGTAGAGAGAGTGGAGGAGAGTAAGTGTTGCAAGAAGAAAAGGAGGATAGAACATGGTTGGATGAAAAGAATATGGTTAAATCTTGTTTAGGGGTAGTGCCCGAAACTGGTACCCGATTGTTTATACTTGTTGCATGAAGCTTAGCAGCTGATGGCCTATATATGAGAAGGGTAGTGCCTAAAACCGGTACCCGAATTGTTTAAGAAGATGATGTTGATGCCATGAAAAGAAGGAAATTCAGGAATTTTACAAGTTCAAGAGACGACATTGGAGAAGAACTTGCTGTAAGAAGAAAAAATCGAGAACCTCCAAGGTAACTCTCTACTAGTGTCTTAAGTCACTAAGTCCAAATTTTCCTACCTTTTTCCAAAGAGCCAACATTATAACCCAAAAACAAGTCCTTCGTGATCCTAGTGAAGAGTTGATTATAAGTTGATTTTTGAGACCTTTGCCAAGCTTATGGTTACACGTGAGTATGGATTGATATGAGTGTTTATATTAACCTATATAGTGCCTCACGCACTTGAGTGGAAGAGAATAAATACTTATCTTGTGAGCGAAATTACTTAGTACTCCGAATGGTATGTGATTGGATTGATTTTGCATGAGTGATATATATGAAGCAATTAATACTTGTTTGATTGAATGAAGTTGCATGTGTGATATATATTGTACTTGATCTTGGTGAATTATACACGACTCCGGTGGTTTGATTTGGTTGCCTTGGGACGAGCAACATGTAAGTTTGGGGGTTTGATGAGTGTGTAAATTCACAAGTTTGGCATCGGGTTTTATGCTAGTTTTGGAGCGTTTTGAGGTGGAAATAGGTGGAAAACCTATATATATTGTGAATTAGCATGAATCAGGTGTTAGTGGAGCTATTTAAGTGGTTTTCATAGCAAAAACGGAGTGGAAGTGCCAAGAATCGAAGAGACGAAGTCGAGACCACGCGAACCGCCAAGGAAAGAGTAGGGTTCGACCTGATGGAGTAGGGTTCGATCTCTCCTACAGGTCGAACCAGCATTGTGAAACAGCAGAAGGAGGGTTCGACCACGACTCAAGGGGTTCGACCTGTTCATTAGGTCGAACCATGGTCAAACCAGTTCGTGAGAAGATGGGTTCGACCACGACGTTGGGGGTTCGACCTGATAGTTGGTCGAACCAGGAGCGGAAATTGTCCAGTAGCGTGGTTCGACCTGAGGTTCGACCTGTGAGGAAGTGGTTCGACCTGTGCAAGAGGTCGAACCAAGCGCAGAATGTGTCCAGTAGTAGGGTTCGACCTGGGGTTCGACCTGTTGGCCAGTGGTTTGACCTGTTGACGAGGTCGAACCAAAATGCGAAAACTTACCTTATCCGGATTTTCGAGGCCAAAACGCGTGAGATCACTTGAAAAGCCCATTCCAAGCCCTAGAGACGTGATTACAAGTATAAAAGGAGGCTCATGCAGTCAAGAAAATGAGACATTGAAGAACGTCCAAGCACGAAGAGCTTAAGATTGTGAATCATCAGAGGAGTCCATTCAGAGGGTGGTGACAGAGGTGTAGCTGGAGACTCAAGTAAGATTGGTCCATTTAACCATGATTGTTCTTAGATCAATCATGGGCTAGAGCCACTTCGGTAGTTCTAGGGTTATGAAGGTTTCATGAGTTAATTTATATTTCGTGTGTATACTCCGTACAACACTACTTGTGGTTTAGTTTATATAAGATTGCACGTTTTTAATCCATACTCATAGTTGTCTTGTGTATCAATAATCGTTGTGTAGAGTCTGAATGCATAACATGATTATTGGTTGAGTGCGTTCACTAATGAGCAGGGTTTATTGTTATAATTCTAAGTGAAGGGATTCCGAATCTTATTAGAACTGTCTTATATGAATGTTTGTTAATTGAATTGAATTCGGTTAACAAGTAGAATAAAGAGTATAACTTTATAGTACCTAAAAAGGGAGATCAAATCGGGTTAGAGTACTAAGTGCACAGGAAATAATTGATTATGATAGTACCTAGAAAGGGAGGTAAAGTATACGTCTTGCTCTGAGGATACTCACACGTGTCAAAAGCTTATCTATGTGTGTCTATAGAATAGATTCGCATGGTCTAGTGATGCGTCCATAAACAACAAGGCAGAGTCGGACATCGACACACGAAAGTACGAATTAACGAAGAAAACTGGATGGCCTGACGAACTACCTATTATCTTATTCGATCACAACTATTATTTACTTGCTCTTGTTATTTATTAGCTATTTAAATTGTTACTTAGTTTATAAACCAACTGTTTATTTCCAAAATAGTCATAATCTACTAGAACGTAATTAAATTGATATTTATCCGTCCCGTGGATTCGATATTTAACTTGGTCACCTTCGAAACTACAATTGATATCCTTCATACTTGGGGATTAATTGTGTGTTGAGAAAATGCTCATCACTTTATCTTTGCCTTTGACTTGACTTTGACTAGAGTTTGTTGACTTGACTGTGTGTTGATGACTGTATGTTGAGCTGGATCTTCGGATGATGCTTGTCCGAGCATGAATGTGTAGTCTTATAACGTTGATCCAGATGCGTCGAGCTTTTGTTCAGATTAAACATTGACTTGTGAGCTTTCCGCGAAGAACATCGTTGAATGTATAGAATGCCATTGACTCCGCGAAGAATGCGAACTTGACTAGAAGAAACGTCGAATCTGATGGGGCTTAGCACTGTTGAGAGTGGAAATTAGCGTGTTTGAGTGTCCAATTTAACACCTTTTTGATGAGAATTATTGTTATATATTTGCACAAGTATCTTATGTTCAATATATTTGAAAAAAGGTGCACTTGAGGTGTTTTATTGTGTTTTAGGTGGAAAAAGGGATCAAAAGTGCAAAGTTGGAGAAAAGGTGCAACTTGTGCAATGAATGCTGAAAAACGCACGTCAAACTTGTGCATTTTTTGTGTTTGTATGGAGATCAAAATTGGTGTTGAGATATATGGTTGGAAAGCCACTAGAAATAGGATCGTTTTGACGTAAAGAACACCTCAATCGGGTTCCAAACGAGAAAGTTATGATCAAGATGGTGATGTCACGTGAGCTGTGCCGAACTGAATAGCTGTTCTACTTTCCATGGCTTGTTACAGATTCAAATCTTAGAGTTTTTGTCAGTTCTTAATATGGATAGAAAGCCAAGGAATAGAGGATCTCGTGAGCATAAGAATCACTCAAATCTGAGTCCAGATGTGGAGGTTATACGTGAAACGGTGAGACTACGCACTGCAGTTCGACCAGAGTTCGACCACGACACAAGCGGTTCGACCACGTGTCGTGGTCGAACCAGAAGCCTGACAAGCGCAAAATCAGGATTTTTACCCCCTATTCATGAATTTTCATGCTTTCTAAGAAAAAGTCCATCCTAAGTCTATAAGAAGAGCTTACAAGTATAAAAGGGGATGTAGATCACACTAAGAAGACCAAGAGAATAGAATACGGATTGAATACAACACAACACAACCATCCTATACCCCAAAAGGGGGGTTCACCCCCCAACCATCATCCACATCCTTTTCTCCATCCATCTATCACTTTGAAGATTCATCTGTGGAATCAAGAGGAGTACCAAGAGGAGGATTCAAGACGGAGAAGGACGCGATGACGCCCAATCTAAGGTTTATTTCATTTCCTAATTTATCTTGTAATTTTCTAGACATCTAGGTAAGATCTATCCAACACCCATGATTGTTCTTCATAACATCATGGGCTAGAGCCTTTTTGGTAGAACTAGGATTTTGAAAGTTTTTATGAATTAATTGAACTTTCGTGTGTAAACTCCGTACAACACTACTTGTGAATTTATTTTATATATGATTTTGCTTTCTTAATCCATATTCACGGTCATTTTATGCATCTTCAATTAGTATATAGAGTCTGAATATATATATTGGTTGTAGATTGAGTGCGTTCACCACTGAACAGGATTCCAAGTTATGATTCTAAGTGAGGGGACTCCGAAGCTTCATTAGCACTATCATATATGAATACTTATTAATTGAATTGAATTCGAGTTATTAAGTAGAATAAAGAGGATAATTTTATAGTACCTATAAAGGGAGATCATATCGGGTTAGAGTACCAATTGGCCAGGAAAATAATTAATACTAATAGTACCTAGAAAGGGGGTGGAATTATATCTCTTGCTCTGAGGTTATTCACACATGTTATACGCATGTTTACTTGTGTGTATAGAGTAGATATGCATGGTTTAGTAATGCGTCCATATTTCACAAGGCATAGTCGGACATCAACACATGGAGTGGAAGTTAAGTAGTAAAACTGGATTACCCTAGAGCTACCTATTCTCCTACTTGATCCACGTTCGTATTCTTCGAGTGATATTTTATTTAATTTATTATTTTAATTAATATTTTATTAGTTAAACATTTAATCCTCAAACGTTATTATCTTACGGTCTTAATTAATTTAGTAAATAATTAAATTAATAATACGCCATCCTTTTGCTTCGATAATCACTTTGTCGCTTGCTTAAGCTGCAACTGATATCCTTAGTACTTGGGGATTAATTTTGCGTGCTAAGAAAACGCGCATCAAGCACCTTGATCTCAGGTCGAGTGTTGTTTCTACTTGAAGAACTCCGGATCGGAGGGGTTTTGAACTTTGATCTCTGATCGGAGGATGTTGACTGGAAGAATACCGGATCGGAGGGGCTTGGCACCTTGATCTCTAATCAGAGGTTGTTCTTGACTTGAAGATCTAGAAGAGAGGCTGGATTTTCGTCTTTACTCGTGTTTTTTGAATCTCTTCAGGTGCCTGAGTGTCTTGAAATGTTTGAGTCATTTTAAGTGTGTATGAAGGAGGGCTCCTTATATAGGTGAATGGTGAGAAGCCCCATATATAACTCGCATTCTGATTGGTCCAGGGTTATTTTGACCTGATTCTGCAGGCTTGGGCCTTTCCATCCTTGCAATTTGATTGGTCAATGCTTGATTTGACCCAATTCTGCGGGCTTGAGCCTTCAATTTGATTGGACCTTTAATCAATCTTTGTTTGAATTGGGATTGATTTAATTTATCAAGGCTTGTTTGACTTGGGTCAGATCACCTTTGACTTGGGCTTATTTGACTGGATCTGGCGCAATTATCAATTATTCACTAATTTATTTTAGGAATTTATTTATTTAAATTTCTTAATAAATAAATAATTAATTGATAATTACTGCATTAATTTGCCACATATTTTCCTTTTAATAGGAAATAAAATTCAAGTGCATTCAATATCATTTCCATCTTTTTACCTTTCGAGTACTTCTTGAAGCTCAATGTTGAACCAACTAATTATTCCTAGAGCTTGGAGATTTCATCATCCTTTCTGGTAAGACTTACCTTAAGCCTTGTAATGGTTTCAAACAGTCCATCATTTCATTGTTGACAACTTTAAGTTCTTTCTAAAATTCTACAATCTTCCTCTCTAATGGATCTTGTGAGGTACTAGCATTAAAACACATGGTATTAGTATTGTTCACATCAGAATCAGAAGTAGACTAATAACTGATTGATGTTGTCCTCGATGTTATGACATCGGTTTCAACATTTTAACCACATCCAGAATAACCTTCATTCACAATTCTTATAAAAAATGTGAATTCTAAATCCTTATTCTCTAGATCTCCTCCAGAATCATCTCAGAAAAGAAAACATTCAAGTTCATCCTTTTATGTAGAAGAGTGTTAGCACATTCATTTTCATAATAATAAAAACTAATACATTCATCACAAATGATCTTTTTTCTTATACTTAAGATTATACTTGACTTTTCTCCTATAAGTGAGTTTGTAAACAAAAAATTGAGAGGTATTACTTATCTCAATCATAGGCTGAATATCTTCATTAGATTTGGTCCTCTTTTGTTTTAAAAAAGCATTAATCTTTGCAAGAAGTGCAATACTATTAGTGTCATCCAGAATGCAGTCAACATCTTCTTTAACTTGTTCAATATCAATTATAGTAGATATTTTTTTAAAACATGAAGGAGTTTCACCTTTGAAAAAAATAACACGTTTTCTATCATACGCAGAATCTTGTTGAGACAAGTCTATTTCATAAGTTTTTAGAATAATCATAAGCTTATTGTGACTCAACAAATCACTGTTCTTAACTTCTTTTATAACACATACTTTACAATAAATCCCCTAGGAAGTGTACGAAGAATTTTGTTTACCAACCTGACATTGGAGATTTGATCACCAAGTGATTGCAATTCGTTCACCACTTCATACAATAGTCCATTACAGAAAGAGATCGTCTCATCATCCTTCATTCTCAATTCTTCGAACTTCGCGTTTAGAATCCTCGCTTTTGTCATAGAAAACATCTAGACCTTCACAGTGTCATTGAAGTTGAACCCAAACATCCTTTTCAATGATAAAATTCTAGATCAATTGAACATCACTGTATCAACCAAAGAGTTGGTTGTATTAATCGCATTTGAATTCTACAGTGAGAGATTGTTCTCCTCAGCAGTCCATTCGAGCTCATTCTTGAGAACAAGGTCTCCAAATTTGTCTTCAACCATAGGGGGTGACCATCCAGACAAGATTATTTTCTTGGCACATTCATCAAAAGCTTTGATGTAACTCCTCATGCGGATTTTTCATGCTGCATAGTAGGTTCATCAAGTATTAAAGGATGGGTGACGGATAAAGACGAGTCATAACAATTCAACTCTTAACACTAGAAACAACACTTAGTACCTAAGTTTTGACTCTGATGCCAATTGTTCGGGTGCGTTGAGGGTGCATTGTGCTCGTGACAGTGATGTTATCCGAAGTGTCGATAACACTACATACAACTCTAACGTGTATCAGAAATGAACTCATACAGAATGTAACAATTTTAAATCACGGAAGACAATTGAACACATAGATTACTCAATCTTTCCACATACTTTCATTTTTAGCGGCCTCATGGCATAAATATCACTATATATCTTGGAAAAAGTGATTACAAAAATATATTCAAAAGATGGAAATTGTCCTTTCCACTCTTGAACACAAATCAGATTTATGATCCAAATAAGTTCTCAAATGGCAAACCTAAACTGTAAGATCTAAGCTTACTTCATTCCTCCACTGCCTGCGAATAGTATATACAAAATATTTTTGTATCGAGATAATAATATACACTAAGTGTGACACGAGATGTGATAATATTTTTTACAACACTACAACAGAAAAGATGTGGAAATCTAAGTATGGTGTTTCTGTATTTTGCAGTGGGGATCTCTATCTTCTTTTGAATGTCCGATAGTCTTTAAATAGGAGTAAGAGTCTACAGGAGTTCATGCATTTGGCTTAGTGGTCCAGATTGAGTGCAAAACCACCCATAATATGAGAAATATCTACTCACTAACTTGGGTAAATTGTCTCTAGATGCTTCTTTAGTGTGTTGATTTGTTCAACTCTTTGATCAACTTCTACTACGTTCTGAAGACACTGGTAGTTGCTACACACCTATAAGAACATCAAACACAATACAAATTTCAACACTACAAAAACTGTTAGCAATTAGATATTGTTAGCGATCACTGTGATTCTAAATGTACACCATTGTCCTCAACACTTACATCAACATATATGATATAATTGATTTTGACTAAATTGTGTGTAAAAGATGGTGATATTTTTATAATATTAGCATTGTATGGGCATTGATATTGTGTGTTGTTTTTATTTTTTTTGCAAGCCTTTTGAGAACAAAAAAAAAGTAAAAGGATTTTAGGAACTGAGCGAGTACCATATATTTTGGATTAATAATATGGGTCAGGTGTGAATGTATGAATATTAGATTTGTGGATGGGTGCACGTCATAAATTATACTCCCTCCATCCTGCACCAAGGGTCTCTTTTTTCCATTTTGGTCGTCCCACCCAATGGGTTCCCTTTCCTTTTTTATACACATGGGTCCCACACTCACCCACTAATACAATTAAAATATGGGGTCCACATTCTCACTAATACAATTATTCACTACACATTAAATAATAATACTTCTTAATCTACGTGCAAAAAAGCAAAATGCACCCTTGGTGCGGGACGGAGGGAGTATTGAAAGATAGGGTAAAATTTTATTATACCCATTTAGATTTATGATTTTTTTTAAAAACCTGTACATAGTGATAAATGTTAAAATGTTCAAAATGTCCAAAATATCCTTAATTCGATGGTGACTCGATTTAAAAGTTTTAATTGAGTCATAATATGTACAATCGAGTCATAAATATATACAATTTAGTAATATATTTTAACCGAGTCAATAATTGATTCAAGATTATTTTTTGTCAAATTGTGCATTTTGAAACGTATTAGTAAAAATAGAAAAAAAAATCATAATAATAAAAGAAGTAACTCATAACAGTGCCAATTCCGATTTTTTTTTTCATGGGACCAAATGCCCAAATTGAATTCAAAGCAATCCAAAATGTCCACATTGATTAAATACAATCAAAAGTGCCCACTTTAAGTGTCTTTTTTACAAATATACCCTTATTATCAAGAAAAATGAGATCTGAACATTGATTGATGTTTATTAACGTTTATTAATAATTAATTATTGCATCGAAGTCAACCAAATAAAATATAAAAATGTTTAATTAGATGAATTCAATTAAAAAAATTAATTAATAATTTCAATTCGGGCATAAACTTATTCAGATCAAATTATGAATTAATAATAAATTTTTTATACCTTAACTAATTAATTTAATTAATTAGACATTAAGATTAATAATCAATTATGAACTCTATTTGCACATGAATCGGATTTGCACATGAACTCCATTTTAATAAAATTATTATTTAGTATATAAAAAATTACTCTCGAAGATATTAAAAATTAATTTAATATGTACAAAAGACTAAATAATAAATCGGGATGTGCAAAAATTTGAAAGAGTATTTTTTTCTCATTTAGGATAATAATATAGTTTATCTCTTTAAAAAGTAATTTTTTATATATATGAAAAAAAATAAAAGAAATCAGTAAAAATAGAATTCACTGTGATATCTTAGAATTAATTAATTAATTAAATTTCCGTCAATTATTGTAAATTATTACAAATATAGAAAAAATATATTATTTTAAAAACAAATTGTATTGAATGAAAAGTGAGTCCGATAACATTTAATGAGTGGGTCTAAAAGGAGTTAATCAGTTAAATACCATCCTTAATCACATTAGGGATATTTTGGTAACATACATGGAGAAGTGGTCATTTTTTTTGTTGATATGAAAGTGGGCATTTTGTTTTAATTATTCTTGCAGTGGGCATTTTTTTATTAAGGCCCTTTTAAAGAATTTTTTTAATGCCAACTTTTTAGGAAATAGTTTTAAAATATTCAAAATGACGGTAATGCCGTTAACTCGATATTAACTTTCTAAATTAAAAAAAAATATATTTACTTTACTCGTTACATATTTTTTTACTCAATAATATAATTTATTATTGAGTAACAAACATGTATCGAGTCAAGTAAAAAAATTGACTGTTATCGAGTAAAAGACACGTATCGAGTTAAGTTAAAAAAGTTGACTCGATACATTTTTTTCTTATTAAAATTAGAAAGTTAATATCGTGTAAATATCAAGTCAATGACATTTCAGATATTTTAAAATTCTTTCTAAATAATTTTTGGGATGTACTCTTTTGTGAGATTGGTATATATGTGAAACGAATTGTGAAATAGGTTGACTTATTATTAAAATATACTCATTCCGTCTAATAAAAGATTGCACCCCCCAATTACGGTACGTTAATTAAGAAAGTGATAATTTTTAGGGGTATAATGGTATTTTTTGTAATAAATAAATGATAAAGTATGTTATATAAAGATGATTTTTTTGTAAATAAAGTGTATGGGGGAAGGATGTTTATTTTTTACTTTTTGCTTCTTTTTTTTTTGGATATGTGGAAACTTTTGTGGGTAAAGTCAAAATGAAAAGTGTGTCATCTGAAATGGGACAGAGGGAGTAGTTATACAAATATGTTTATTGGTTGCTAAGAATTTTTGTAGTGAATCATATTCATACCATAACACTTTATAAAAATACTTTAATTCATCATTTATTATATTTTAAATATGAGTTAGCATACTTTAACTATATAACAATCATACTTTAAAAATGCGTTAGCGTTGACCCATCCAACAAACCGTTCCACAAGAAATTTCGTCAAAATTTGGCATTAAAGAAATCTTTAAAATCTAAAAGGGCACTATTCAAAATCAGCACACAATCAATCTTTTACGTCTAAAAATATCGTTTTCGTCACTCCACTCGCTCACCAATCACGGAGGATTTAATTAGCAGAATCACATTATGTGGGGTCTCTTTTAACAAATACACAAAATCCGAGGGTGTGGATGCAAGAATCATAGGTAAAGTGGCGCAACTCTAAAAAAAGCGAAGTGCTATAGCACGCATCAGTGCATACTGGACTATGAGAGAGAGAAAGAGGGGGGGGGGGGGGGGGGGGGGGGGGGGGGGTTGCTCGCCCACCCGTCTAATCACCTTACCACCATTTGCTTAACCATCGAAGGTTCTTTTCTTCTTCTTTTTCTCTACGATACTTAGATATTTTTTTTGCAGTAGTTTCATGTACGGAAGCACCATATCTTAATGTTATTGTCGTTGCGAATCATATGCTTTGATGCTTTTGAATTCTTTTATGAATTTGCTCTAGATTTTTTTTTCTCTCGCGGTTTCTATGCTTTTTTCACTGGTGAAAGCGAAAGCTCTTGTAATATTCATTCTTCTTCTGCTTTTATGGAAATCTCCTCATATGTATTGTTGGAAGTTATTTCTCTGTAATTTTCAGTGTTCAAAGTTAAGAGAAGCTCAATGTTTATTAAATCTTTATTCCTTGATGGAGAGTTTTTGCTCCTCCAGATTGGGTAACTGAAGTGACTTGCAATAGTATGTGCTGCAATTGTATGGAATTTATGTTATCGAATGTCTTTGTAATCTGTTATATATTTCAATTTCACTATGTATGTTTAGTTAACATTTAAATTGCATTTAAAAATCAGAATCATGTCTATCACTTATAAAATTTCGTTTATGCACTTAATTATTACGGGTGTGAGTTATTTTCTTAAATTTTTCCCCTTCATTTTCTTGGTGCCCTTTATTAAGCTAAGAACTGATTTTTCTTTCACTCAACTGTATTCGGATTGCTCTATCTTTTGCATGACTTGTTTTCTTTATTTGCTGTATCAGATCCTGTCCTTCCTCAATGCCCATTGCAAATATCAGAGTTATTTGTAGTTTAGGAAGTGATATTAGCTGTATGTTGTCATACTTCAAATTAGCTAGAGAAGTTACGTATCTGGGCATATCGTGAATGTTTGGTTTCCTTTATGGAAGATTGTTTTAAAACTTTGTATGGATGAGATTGTTGTACTTGTCATCTCACAGATATATGTGATAGCAGAGAGAGCCTAATGGATATTTTAGTTGAAGGATAGTACTTCTTCTATAGGAACAGCTTTGTAAGTAGTCATGGAGGGAGAAAAGTCCCATCAAACTGGTGTAGTCAGTGTGAACTTTAGCTCAACTACTGAGGATGAAGAGCCAAGAAATGATGGCTCACGTCTTAGTGTAGACAAGGAGGCCGGCTTAGCAACCTGTCGAGTTTGCCAATGTGCTGAACCTGATAGAAGGGGAAATATTGCACTAGGATTCTTGGGTGTTGCTCCACCACCACCTACCCCCAATAATTCAAATGAGTTAAAGTCTACTTCAAAAAATATCACTGGAAACACTGAAAGTAATTCACACTTAAGAAGTGATTTAAAAGGATCTGAGTTGATTGAGTTTATTAGCCCTAATGGAGAGGTTTTTCTTTGTACTGCTGATTTGGAGTTAGGTCTTGATGAAAATCAAGACAGGCTATTCGAGCTTGGTTGTGCTTGCAAAAATGACCTTGCTTTAGCTCAATATGCCTGCGCCCTTAAGTGGTTCATCAGCCATGGTTTTACTGTGTGTGAAATTTGTGGATCTGTGGCAAAAAACGTTAGATCTGCAGACTTCAAAAAGGTATTGGGTTCTTTAAAAGAGTATGAAGCATTACGAGAGAGAAATGTTAATGGTGAACCTAATCCTGCACCGCCCCAAACAAATTTTGGTGTAGATCCTGATGCTGTTGCTGCTATTCGGAGGCAAAGGTTAAGTGAAATTTCGCTGTGGTTTAATCCACATAACAACAACTCTATGACTGTGTCTCAGGTGGTGAGTGAGCAACATTCGGCTTCTAATACAGTTATGGAAGAAGTTGCTCCAGTTGAAAATACTGCTACCAAATGGGCTGTAGAGGGGACTGGGATCCTGCTTGCAACAGGATTGCTGACTGTTACTCTTGCATGGCTCCTTGCACCTCATGTTGGAAAGGTATCTAGAGTGTCTAGGTTCTGTTTTAATTGTTCACATGTTCACTTTCTCCTCCTATCTTTTACTATTCTTTTATTCTTCTCTAATATAGTTAGTTTACTTGAATAAAGTGCATCTGAGTTTAGAAATTTTGTGGCTGGCATCAAAAGCCTTGCCAAGTATCAGCGAACATATGTTAGGATTTCAAGTGCAAGTATCACATCCTTGAAATGGAGAGAACTTTTTGAATATTCTTCTGCCATTTATTGCCTATGGCATTTTTTTTTTATCTGAATTGCATTATGGTTGTCATTTTGGTTACCAGCTAAAAAGCTTGTTCTCCACCCTGTATAGTCTGAAGTCTTTTCTTGGAGTCTTCAAGAACTCCTGTTTGGTCACATGGGAGATCTTGCTCATTGCATGCATAGTGGTACAGATTTGCCTTCAGCATTTTTCATGCTGTGGTAGGTGTACTTAATTCTTGAATATTGATTGCGCTCTATGTGGAAGCTACAAAATAAAGTCAGAAACCCTACTAGCACCCCCCCTGGTATGTTTATCCCAAGTAAGGTGCGTTCGCATGATGTTTAAAACTCTGAAGGAGAGTAGGGAACACAAAAGCAAAGCTTGATTGAAGACCATAAGTATATGCATGGAATTCCATCTGAATGTAATAATAAGGAATATGGAAACAGGGAATAAAGACAGTAAAGCAAACTAAGTTTATTTTAAACCTGCCTTTGAAGCCAAGCTCATGATGGTTGATCAACCCAATACCCCTATATATGATGACAAGATCTTTGAGCACAGTTTTTCTGGGCCAACCATTATTTAGGAAGATAAGAATGAATTAAGAATAAGAAGAATGCTGTTTTTGAGCTCTGACTCTGTTGTATAACTTACATTAGCAAGATTAGAACGTCTTTGAGCTTTGACCTGTTATCTAGCAAGTAGCAACTAGGAAGGTAAATACTAAGAATTGAGATCTGTTGAGTCTTGATCTGTTGACTGCACAAGATAAGAATCTTAAACTACAGAGTTTCATGATAGATGCCACATCAAGAATCCTGAAACGTCGATCTTGAAAGGATGAAAAAAATAATAATATTCTTTTATCATTTATTTCCTAAAATTGACCAACAGAAATGGTGTTACAGGCCTACCTAAAAAATACCTTGAGCCACTCAAACAAAAAAGCGTGAGATAAAAAACATTCATTAATTTCTGGATATGGCTTTATTGTGGTTACAAACTCCTCATAAGGCATATTATTGGCTCAACAAAGTCTCCAAAGATGTAGTTTTGTTCAGCTGATATTATGGCTGTACTGCTCAATAAGATTGCCTGTAGATGCATCCTAGGTCATGTGTTCACTCCTGTTCCCCAAATCACTTTAAATTACCCTTTGTTCCTTGATTAGTTTGATTGTAATTTTCAAGAATTCCTCCAACACCTCGTACGTATTCTCTCATGTGATACTGGAGGTGCTAACATCTAAGGCGCATAGAACCTTCATTTGGATCCATATTATATCCAAGAGCTGATAGCAGTTAGTTGTCTTGCATTAGCTATTTGTTCTGTACTAGTTTTGCATCCAATGTGGTCTTTTCTTGGAATCTCCAATTTCCCTTCTACTGAGCATTGATGGCTGTAAAGCTGTGCTCCGTGGAGTTTGGATTATAGAAGTGGATACCAGGTTACCATCAGAAGCAACATAGCGGAACCATTTCTCTGACACACCATCTATGTCCCACAATCTACTTTGGCCCTGCTTCCTTTTACCATTCGATTCTGGTGGGCATGATCTTACCTGCAATCGACAAAATGCAATTTACATTCTAGCCCGAACTAACTAGGCTATAAGACTCGTTTTATTATCAAAATTTTCTAGCCAGTTCACTTGCTCATGTAAATGTTTATTTATATTTCCTTTTCAAAGTGGTATTTATTGCTGGTACCTCACTTAATGGCATGACGAAGTTTTTAGCAGTTCCTACTCATGTGTATTTTTTTCCCCTCTGCAAAGTGGGATTTATTGCTGCAATCTCACTTTGTAGCACGATAGATTCCTCATACCTTCTGCAATTTGGTATTCACGTGCAATCAAAATGCTGTGGTGCTAACATTTCTCTGTGTCCATATATATGTTAGGTTAGATTAAATTTCAAAATATACATTGTGGAACTATACTTTGAGCTAGAGGAAATTAATAACACGCTTGGCCCAAAATTTATACTTAAGTGCATCTGTGCATGTAAACGTGTGATAGAGATAGTGTTGCTTCAGTTTTATAGTCTGTGTAAGGAGCTTAGTATCGACTAATCTCCATGTTACGATAACTTAAATTGATTCCACACGCAAGTGTGGAAGGACCCAAATTTTATACTTTAGTGCATCTGTGCATGTAAACGTGATATGGAGATAGTATAGTTTCAATTTTATAGTTTGTCTAAGGAGCTTAGTATCGACTAATCTCCATGTTACGATAACTTGCATCGATTCCACACGAAAGTGTGGAAGGGCATACATGTAACAGATAATTATCAATCACAAAATGAGCTTCAATTTTGTCAAAGGCAGATTGAACCTTTTGGCTTTGACCATATAAATATTTAAGCTGGGAATTTCAACTCTGTTTGATTATGTTCATGGTTTCAACATAACTAATTCTCCTTTCTGTATGTCTGTTATTGTCCCGACTCCAGCATGAATGTGGAGGTGTAACAACTTAACTTCTCTTGCAGAAAACTGCCAAAAATGGCCTGCACATCCTTCTTGGTGGCGTCTGTGCATTGACTGTTGTAGTTTTCTTCCGATTTGTAAGTTCAGTTGCTTCATATGTTATCTATCCTATTAGTAAGAAATAATTATGTGTTAATAAATTATGAATTTACTGAAGTAATAGTGATTAATAAATCATTAAAATTTAGGAGTATGAGTATCATGGGAAATCTGCACGGCTGCACTTTGGAATGCAACTGAAAACTCTTATCAACCGAACACTGATATTTATAATGTGTTACTTGAGGTTCTCCAGCTATTGCTGGTGGCAATTAATTCTTAAATGCTACTCCCTCCGTCCTGAGAAACTCTTCACCTTTTAAGTAGATATGGAGTTTAAGAAAAGCTTTTTTTTTTTTTACCAATTTTATTGACTTTTGAGGTATTTTTAAGTAATAAATATAAGTGATAAAGTAAGTTATGCCTGTTAGGTGAGAGTGACATTTTTTAAAATATGATGTATTGAGAGATTATTTGTTTTGAGATAGAGGGAATATAATTTATTTTTAGAGAACTTGACTATAATTCCTGTCAAATTGAAATACATAAATGAGAGAGAGAGAGAGTGACCTAGCCCTAGTACAAGCTTCCACTTGTTATTTTCAAAAGCTTATTGTATGATTTTGTATATATGCAAGTAAACAAATTGGGAACTTGTTTTCCCTGCACTTATTTTAGGATGAACTATGAAGTTGAATTGTTTTGTCCTCTATCCATCTAAACCCAATAAAACTTTAGAGATTGGCACAATATCATCTTTATAATAAGATCCTGAATGATGTAAACCTTGATTCTTAACTGTACAGAGCATTTAGGAAATTACTGGACTTCGTTTTAGGCATCCGTCGCTTGAATATCTAGGTCCCAATTTGTAACAACCTAGTAGTTACACTATTGAATCATGCTAATAAAATTATCTCAATTAAAACCATGCTATAACTTTTAAGCATTAAGTAGTGCTTAAGTATAATTAGTACTGAAGTCACAATTCTTTCAGAAGAAGAAATACTAAAAAGTATTCATGATGCGCTAACATAACCAAATAAAAGTAACTCTTTCTAGCAAACAATCAATTTAACTAGACACATTTGTTTAAGTTTAAATATATGTTCTTGGTTTCTTAGCCAATTTGCTTTCATCTTCTTTTGGTTATGCTTTGCAAGTTATCTTCTTCGGATCCTTGAGCCGATACAACTTTTTCATGCACTTGCAATTTGTTCTAACAAGAATCAAGTATGGTCCTGCTCGATACTGGGCTATCTTGTTTGTATTCTGGTTTCTTGTATTTGGGATATGGGCATCAAGAACACATGGTGCTCATGCAACATGAACAGTAAAGTTTCCATTTTTTTCCTTCTTTTTTTCCTTTTGCTAGTGAACCAGTTTCAGGTGTTCTTTCGTCTATTATTCATCGATCTTAGTATATGAAATTTTATACTCCATTCATGTAATTAGTGAGTGTGTCATGGTTGTGATGATTTTTTTTTTCCTTTCCGTTGTGAAGGATGTTATTGTACAAATAGAGAATATATTTTAACGAGATAGATACAAATGTATTGTCTTTGAAGTTTTGGTTATTAAATTTTAAATTTTGAAGTACATGTGGAAATGAGTCGGGTCGAGTTGACTAGTGTGAGATCTGACCTTGAATGGATTTGAAAATTTGAGTTGGTCCGATCAAGCTCAACTTTCTTGAACTTGAGCGTGATCTGATAAGAAATATGAACTTGCTTCAAAGACAGGCAACCCGATATGGATGTACGGCTCGGCACTTGAAAAATTTAGCTTGGCTTGATAGCTTTAACAACGGAGTCAGATTTGGGCATTTTTAGAAGCATATTTATATAAATGGGGCTGGTTCAGGCTTCTTCGTAGACCTTTTAGGCCCAACAAGCCATCCTATTGATATGTATATCATATACTCCTCCGTTCCATCCAAATAATATTATTTTACTATATTGAGCGTTTCATCTAAATTGCAATATTTTTCTCTTTTAGTAAAAAGGGTCTACCAATGCCACACCACTATCTATCACATCTCTCTAATATATCTACCTACTTTATATAAAATAATAATACTCCTGAATTTACGTGCAAAAAATAAATGCATCTCTTTGCTCGAGACGGAGGGAGTAAATATTAGTATATGACAAACTCTCTTGTAACACATTATATACGTGAGACGTGTTAAAGTATACATATTATATATATAATGTATGATTAATGGTTGTTAAACTATTTTCTAAAGTTTGATAAATGATGAATTAAAGTATGATTTTAGACTGTTATAATATGATTCATTACTGACATTCTTTAACTACAAATAAGCATATTTATCTATATACTCCCTCCGTCCCAAAGATATTGATACACTTTCCTTTTTGGGTTGTCCCACAGAAATTGACATATTTCCTTTTAAAGGATATGGGACCCACACAAAAATAATTTAGTTATTTACATGGACCCACACACACATCACACTCACCACTAATACAACTACCCACTACACATTAAATATTATTTCTCTCACTTCACTTTACATTAAATTATTATACTCCTTAATCTCCGTGCCCAAAAAAAATGTGTCAATTCTTTTGGGACGGAGGGAGTAATTAACATACTTTAATAATGGATCGACACGTCTCACAAGAGTGTGTCTTTATAAATATAGTTGATATTCTATTCAACAAATTTTTACTAATTTATTTAATAATGTATATATTTCTTAATTAATTATATAATTTTTATATATTCAGCTGTTACTTATAAATCTAACAAGAAATTTATTAAACCTTCGCTAACAAACTGTATAAATATTTATTCATTAGTGGATTACATTTTTATTAATAAGTATATTTATTTTGAATGCGGGTACCATCTGTGCACTCCAATGCACATGATATATATATATATATATATATATATATATATATATTAAAGATTATTCATAGATTTTTATATATATACTTTATATTTTAAATGTCAACAAAAATTAATGTGAATATTTATTTTTTATTATTTATGAATAATTTGATAAATTTAACATTGTAATTCTTTAGAACAATATTTATTTTATTATATGATGCATTATATGAATTTATTTAATTCTTATTAATGTAAAATCTTTAAAATTTATAATAAACAGACCCAAAAAGGATCGTTAATAAGCTTGCAAGCCGGACTTGTTTGTTAAATAAAAAAGACACATTCTTGAACTAATAAAAAAGTCTTTTATAGATAATCGTCAGATTTATGCCTGAATTTATGTAAGACAGTGAGACTCATACCCAGGGATGCCCCCGAGATTTTCTAATTAAGTACCATATATAGAAAATAATATTAAGAAATTAGTTAGTCGATCATGATGTGAAAGGTTTTGATTCGATCCCATCTTTTACCCTTTTCCCTAGTAGTCGCACCTCACTTCGTGAGGTATCAGTCCGTATTTGTGTAAATACTAAATACACACTTCTAACTGTTCAACAATGTACTGGTACATTGCTATGGGAAGAAGCATAACATATGCTCCACGACAACAATTAAAGTATAATTTCATTAAAACTAATCTCAGTGTGCTAGCCACATAGAAAATTATCTAGCACACAACAAATTATAGCAAATTCCGTCGGATATAATCAAGGGGCACTGACTTATACATATGTACTTCACATCAGAGTGATGAATAAGTAGCATTCCAATTTCTAAAATGACCACTGTCCGCATCCTCTATAAACTAGCGGGAGAATCCATATGTGATTATATGTGATTTCTTGAATGGAGAGGGAGAATCCATATCATAGTCCTTGGGAGTAAGTTCAACTCCAACCTGTGAAAACAAAAAAAAAATTAATAAAACAAACTTGCAAGTTCAAACCATCAAAGTTCATCTGCATGAATTAGCTTACTTTGTGGCAAAAGTCTGTAAAGAATAAAATTTTTTTAATCTCATTGCGTGAATCATCTTACCATTTCCAGCCCAATCTTTTTAGTAGGAATATCTCAATCCACTTCCATTTTAATTCATCATCATTATAAACATCAGCATCATGAAATTTTGTATCTACATCACAAGTTTGTAGGTAGTGTCCCCAGCAGAATATTCAAACAGGAAGCAACTTGTGAAGCAATGTTAGAAATATCACCCACTGCTGCTACAGAACCTTGCAGGATGTTCCTAAAAGCTCGAATGACTATTTCATGTATGCAGAGGGACTGAACATGAGGGAGCTTGTGTGCAAGTTCAACCTGATGGAAAATCAGAATATTTAGGACTTTAACATTTTTAACATGATGTTTGATTGATTCGATCACTTCAGCTACATCAGCTGCTTTATTCATCTGACCTGTTATTGTAGTCTTCATTTTCTTAAGATTGAGCTCAAGTATGTTTTCTCATTGCGTGGAATCTCATTGAGAAGCCCTTGTCCCTGAGATATATATAAAATAATACAATTCAACACAAACTTTAGAGTTTCTTAATACCGTGCAATTGTCTATCACGTTATCATACAAAAGATTTAGCAAATAATTATTTGAAAGAAGATGTGTAAAACCTAGTTGTAAGTGACTTTTTTAAATCAAAGTAACCATCAATAATAACACGGTAGACAACAAAGAAAGAATGACTATGAAATCAGAAACATTAAAACAATATTCTTATTTTTTAAAAATATTTCTTAATGACTAATAGACAGCGCTCATTCAAGGAAAGACTATTACAATTCTATAACGACAAAACAACATAATCAAAGATACAAAACTGAAAGTAAAAAGAATAGGGCCAACTATGATTAAATAGTGTGTGTACATATATTCAATTCTCACACCATGCCAATGAAACTATTTTAATAAAATGTATGGTAATCATGCAACATGTTTGTAATATTATATAGTTTTCTATTCAAGGGTGTGAAGATAACTTGGTAAATAATTTGTGCTCATATGCTACGATTACATTGAGCCATAAAAACAACAAAAATATGAAAACTTGATCAGATTTCTCAAACTTTTGTAGCTTTGATCACTTCCTAGAAGTACAATTCCAAAAATAAGTAAAACTATCTCTAAAGTGCTGAATGAATACGTGCAATCCTGGGTAATTCAACAAGTATAACGTTATAATGATCATTTCCATCCTTCGATAAGTTTTAGTACTCCTGAAGTAACAAAATTTGTAAGCTTTAGTAGAAAGAGCAATACGGGAAGAATACAAAGAAACAACCATACAAGGTTTGTGAACAGAACAGGTGCAAAAACCAAGATCAAATTTAGAAATTTCATCTGAAATCAAGGGGTAAGCTGCGAAATGAGCAACGGCAGGCTAGCCTATTCAAGTAACTTACACGTGCGCACAACAGAAATGTGGCGAATCCTAAACCAGAGTAAAATAATAAAGATTAGGACGATGTGAGGATACACCTCTACGCGAATGACAGCGAATAAAGACCAGGAAAAGGGAAGAAGTCACACGCAGAGAAAAAAAAAAGCGGTGCAATGCAAGAAGTGGCAAAAGATTAATAAAATCATATTTCCATACCTGGCTGCATAAGTTGAACAAATTGTGCTGGGAATCAGGGGAGAGAATAAGGGAACAACCATAGAAAATGAGAATTGACAAGATGAACGGGCAAGCGGCCTGAAACCAAGACAATGGTGCTCAACAGCTGAGGGCTAACAAGTGGAGGCACTTGCTACCCCAGAAAAAGTTGCTTCGTTAATTAGTTCAATTAGTTGGTTCACTGACAATTTTACAAGGGAATTTTCATTTTTCTGACAAAATTGTTCTTCTAAGAAAAAGAAAAGCCTCAAACTCTGTCAAATTCATGGGAGGTGCTTACCGCAACTCACCAACCAAAAGCAAAGGGGGAAAAATTACAACTGAACATGTAAGATTACATTAAAAAAATGCGTGGGCTTCAACTAATTTGCACGGCATACCTTTGAGGAATTTACATCAGAGGTTGGCGATTGGCATCGACTTGAAGCCTTAAATTTGAGCCGATGAATGGAGAAGATATTGTCAGAGAAGGGGCGAGACAATGGGCAAAGGCGGAAGAATTGTTCGAGTGGAAATAAATAGTACTCCCTCCATCCGCCACAAAGTTTTTTGCACGTGGATTAAGGAGTATTATTATATAATGTGTAGTAGATAGTTGTATTAGCGGATTGTACTGTCCCATAAATTAAATATATTAGTGATGTGTGTGGGTCCCATGTGTTTAAAAAAGGAAATGTATACCTTTATTGCGGAAGCCCAAAATAGCAAAATGTATACCTTTCCAGCGGACGGAGTGAGTATGAGAGAAGAACTGAGTAAGACACGGCTATGCGTAGCGATAACAAATGAACACATAGAAGGAATTACCTCCAGCTGTTTCCACGTATGAAATGGTGATCGAAAATCGTACCGATACAGGCACATTTTGAAACGAATTCTCTTTATATATGACTAGGGTGTGAATTTTGAATTTTTTTTCCTTTTCTATTCTTATTTTTTATCTGAACCGTGATCATGGCGAATAATGTGATGAAAAAAATTGTTGGGCGAATAAAAAAAGAAAATAAATGAATAAAAGAAATAATTAGAGTATGAGGGCATCTTCAGTCATGTATTCAAACTCAGGTACAATTTTATACCATATCACTGTCACATGAAAAGTTAAATATTTTCCATATTTATACCTATACCTCCCAAATCATTTCAGGTACAATTAATACTATTTGAGGGTCCCACCACCAAACATAATTTATACACATTATTATTTTATTAATTTTTAATATCATTTTCTTTTCATGAAAAAATATTTATTATTTATATTTAATTATTTTAAATCAATATCTAAATTAAATTTTTTTACTATAATAAATTAAATTAAATTATTTTAATATGAATAATAATTTTTTTATAATTTTTTATTAATCGGTCGACATAATTTAAATTAATTATGTAAATTATTTTTTTTTTACATAAATCACAAATTTCATTAAATTATAAAATAATACAAGAATACATGAAATACAAAAAAAATACACTAATTGAAATTGAAATATTCATCTTGAAAATAACAATTTTTTAAATATTACCAAATCGTTCCCATATGTGATCAACTAAATCGGCACGAAGTTGATGATATTTTTCTTTATCCCGTAATGCGGATTCTTTCTTGAGGTACTCACTGAATCCTCTGAAATGACCTTGAAGAACTAGTAGAGCATTATTATCCTCGTTGTGGTTGACTTCCTCGGACCAATCACTGATCATATCCCCTTCATTTTCTACTATCATGTTATGTAAAATGATACACGCATACAAAATATTTCTCAAGTTACTTTGGTACTAAAACTGACCTGGACCTTTAATAATCGTCCAACGAGATTGGAGAACACCAAATGCTCGCTCAACATCCTTTCTCGCTGCCTTTTGTATTTCTTTAATTTCTTCCTTTTGCGATTAAGAGGATATGGGAAACTCTTGACAAAAGATGCCCACTCTGGATAGATCCCATCCATGAGGTAATATCCTCCCATATATTATTTTCTATTCATTGTAAAATTAATTTGTGGTGCTTTTTCCTGCAAAACATCATTGAATAAAGGAGATTGGTTAAGCACATTGATATCATTGTTTGAACCTACAACTCAAAAAAAAAGTGTGCCATATCCACAAATCCACGGATGCAAATGCTTCAAGCATTATTGTTGGAACTCCTTGATCACCTCGAGTAAATTGACCTTTCCAAGCAACTGGGCAATTTTTCCACTCCCAATGTATACAATCAAGGCTCCCTAACATTCTAGGAAAATCATGCCTTTGCTCATGCATATGGAGCGAATGCCGACAATCATCTTCATTGGGCCTTCTCAAATATCTTTCACCAAAGATATCAGTCACACATCGACATTAGTTGAACAAGCAGTCTATGGTATTGTTTTAGCCATGCGTAAGTACTCATCGTAATGATCGGCAGGACCTCCATATGCTAATTGGTGGATAGCAACGTTGCATTTCTGAAGATGTGAGAAACCTTTCTTCCCAGTTGCATCGACCCTCCACTTAAAATATTCATCATGAGATTCCAAACCATCATCTATGTGAATGAACAATTCTTTTCGCATCCTAAAATGCCATCGAAATATATCACTACTCCATATTGGATCATCGGAGAAGTAATCTTTGACAAGCTGAGTGTGTACACCTTCACGATCACGTACCACATATCTTCTTCTTTTAGATCTACTTGAAGAGCTTTCTACTAATTGAAGTAGCACTTTATGTTGTTGGAGTATTTGGAAGAACCCTTGATCATCTAAGTCATACTCAGCTGAGTTATACTCAGATAAATCATTTTCTTCACTATCGATGGAGGTGTTGTAGTTGGGATTTGAAGACATTTTAAAAACTTATATCTTAGAGTAACTGAAGCAATCTAAGGAATATTGTACCCAAATTATAAAGTCTCAACTCAAATATATATACATATAAAAGTTTTCAACTGCTAGTTTGTAAACGCTATTGCTTAACAACTATTTAAAATGACTAATTTAAAAGAACTTCATAACAATAGCATTACATTTAATTAAAAACAAGATTACATTAGGAAATAAGACAAATTACTTAAACAATAAGAACTAAAAATTGCAAATGATCACATACAAGTTATGAAATACAACTCACAAATGAAATTTCTAGATAAACACTTATATATCCCATCGTTTCTAAATTGCTTTCAACACGTGGTTATGTGCGCGAAGTTGGTCAGGTGTCAATCCTGTTGTATCTTTCATGAGTATGTTATACTCTTTTGTTTTGTTCAGATATCTCATCTCTTCTAATTTTTTATTTGCAATGGTTTTATCTTCCTCCATGTTTTGATTAATGATATATTTTGCCTCTTCTTACTCATTCTTAGATTTTTCTTTGGCCTTTTTTTCTGTCTTTTGCCCGATTGGACGAATACGATCTTCAGTATCATCTTCATTATTCGATGATGATGTATATGCCCTTGCAGAGGAAATTTTTATCTTCTTCTTTCCACGGTGATCACGATTATTGATTACGCCACTTGGGACTCAAGCATAGAATATTCCACATCCCCAGGTGGTTGAAAGTTCTGTTATTGTGAGTGTTTGACCATAATTTCAGCACCTCCACTTATATCAACATCGCTATGACCGCTTTTCCAGACCTTCGTTTGATTGGTGTACAACCCATTAAATGCATTGACTTCTCTTTGAACTGTGTAATAATGCGTTTTCAAAGCTTCACAGTAATGGAGTGTCTGAGGGTCAATTTCTGTTGTATTCTTCTCTGATCTTTATCCACATTTGATCTAGCTTTTGTGAATTGTCGGTGATGGGATCTTCAGTCACACTCACCCAACATTATGCAAGAAGCTCATTTTCTAGCAGCGGAGTACCTTGAACCACTTAATGTTTTCGCAGGCGGCAAAATATTTGCTTAAACATCAGAATTTTGTCAATTCCCAGAGGAGACGAATATGAAAGGAAAGGAGAAGCTTGCCCCTTTATCACTGCTCCTTCCTTCTCCGCTAGCAATTCTTGACGAGTGTGAAGACTTTTTAGTTGAATTAGGACGTGGAAACCCAAAGGAAAGGAGTGACGTAAATGGAATTTGAAAATATTCAGGAGGATACATGAAGTAGGGAGCTCAGGGGGCACTCATTGGATTCATTTGAGGGTTTTGATACATAGAAAAATATTGAGGCCAAAAATTCAGATTCATAGGATGAAATTTTGGATTTTGCGATGATGAATTGTCATTTGTATTGGAATTAAACCAATTCATTCAGGAATTATCATCCATTGAGTAATTTTTTATGGGGCAAATTTGTGAGAGTTGTGTAGTTTGATGAAGATAAAAAAATTGAATACTACTCATATGTATATTTATAAAAGAGTATAAAAAAAGTTTAATAATATTATTGTATAAACATAACAGCTATATTATTGTTAGAAATAAATTAACGGATATATTTTACATCCATAACGACTACTGATATTTTTTTAGAAATACAATCAAATTCTTTACATTCTCCTCAGATTTTGTTATTAAATTTAAAAAAAAGGTTTTTCATTCTCCTCACATTTTGTAACTAAATTTTAAAAAATAAGTAATTAAATAGAGGGCCCACCACTTTCTCACCTTTACATCACATTTTGTGATTTTCGTACATGTATAAAGAATTGCACCTGAGAAGCATGCATCCACTCTGTACCTCATTTTCCCAACGGTCAAATACCTCAAATGGGGTACAAGAAGTGTCCACCTCAGCATTCTATACCTCCCATTGGAGGTGGCCTAAGATACCCTTTTGTGAGACGGTTATAATATGAGACGGATTGTGTGACGGGTCGACTAATTGTTAAAATAAGTTTGTTATTAAAAGTATATTTATTGGTAGTTAAAGTATGTTTATAGTGAATCATACTTTAACACCCTAAAAGCATAATTTTATATATTATTTATCATACTTTGACTAACAATAAGCATTTTTTACCTATATAATATTATACTTTAACAATGGATCGACCCGTCTCATATAATTATTGTCTTACAAGAACTTTGTCTTAGAGTATAAGATTTTTCAAAAAAACTTTACTAATAAAATTGGATATGAAATTAACTTTTTATAAAATAAAAAAAGAGATTATAAAAAATAAAAAAACTATCCTTGCAAATCCCTTCCTGCTCAGTCGAAACTTGGGCTAAAAAGAGATGATCTTACAAAAATAAAAAGAATTAAATTAGGCCCAAATATTTTATTTTTATTAATATATACTTCTTCCGTCCCACTGAAAGGTCCCATTTTACTATATTGGGCGCCCATTAAAAGGTCCTCATTTTTCCCTTTTAGTAAAAGAACCCCACATATGGCCTATCACTCACTACGAATACAACTACCCACTACATATAAAATAATAATACTCTTTAATCTATGTGCGAAAAGTAAATGAGGACCTAGAGTTGAAGAAGAGAGACGAGAAGAAGAGAGACGGAGAATCTGAATTTCATTTCTAATCTCAATTGTTCCTCACTTTACAGATAACTGCTCCATCATATATTCAGAGGAGAGTGGGTAGTTACACTTATCACAATAAGTAATGTTCATATCATTTAATATTATTATAACACTCCCCCTTGGACATTACATCGTCATATTCATATCTCGTTAAAAACCTCGCTAGAATACCCTATGGAAAAAAACTAGTTGAAGAAAAGAGTAAATTTCTTATAATTTTCATGTGTTATAATAGCTACCTTGTTAAAAACCTTCAACTAAGAAAACAATGTGGGAAAATCTTAGTTAAGGAAAAAGAGTATAGCTTGATCTTCATGATCCAATCTTCAGGATTGTTTAGAAGTTTTTTGTTCTTCTTGAACACAATAATCTAGCCTGCCTTATTAAAATCTTTAACTAAGAAAACCTCATGAGAAAAACTTAGTTAAGGGAAAAATAGTGCAGCATTGATTTTCAGGATTCAATCTTCAAGATTGTTTAAAAGTTGTCGCTCCGCCTGAAACAATAATTTAATTTGCCTCAATAAAAACCTTTTAGCTAAGAAAACCTCGTGGGAAAAACTTAGTTAAGGAAAAAATAGCGCATCATTGGTCTTTAAGACCCAATCTTCAGGCTTATTTAGAATTTGTCATTCTTTTATAACACGATAATCTAGCATGCCTCATTAAAAATATTTAACTAAGAAAATCTCGTGGAAAAAACTTAGTTAAAGAAAAAAGAGTGCCGCATTGGTCTTCAAGATTCAATCTTCAGGATTGTTTAGAAGTTGTTGCTCCCCCTGATCACAATAATCTAGTCTACCTCATTAAAAACCTTTTAACTAAGAAAACCTCGTGGGAAAAAACTTAGTTAAGGAAAAAAAAGTGCAAACCTTATGATTTTGATGTGTTAGCATCAGTTGCATCATTAAAAACCTTAAAGCTAAGAAAATCCAGTGGAAAAAAACTTAGTTAAGGAAAAAATAGTACAACAATTGGTCTTTAGGACCTAATCTTCTAGATTGTTTAAGATTACTACTCCCCTGAAAACAACGTTATTTTGAAACAACATACTGATCTTCAAGATCTAAATTTATGAATTTATTTGATCTTATCACTCACCCTAAAGACATCAGTCTTATGGGTCTACATAATGTAATACTTGAGTAAAATTTTCAAACATATAAGTTGGGGGTAAGTAAATAAAGAATAAATCATCTGGATTATAAATGAGTAAACTCTTTGTATAATATTTCATCGCTCTTCAGGAGCTCATATGAGTGAAATAAATTTATTGTTTTTCTCCATGTATAAGTTGCTCATATTTTATGCAATACATAATTTTTAATCTCATAAGAGATTACAAGGGAGTATATAATGGGGATCGAATCCTAACTAATATTCAATTAATATGCATGTCAATGTCTCGTTGGTTTATTATAATTAAAACCAATATATATTTTGTACCAAAGTGATACATGAGGATATATTTAATTTTAACTAAACGTCTCCTTGTCAGAGAATCATAAAAATCTTGCTATCATGCTCATCTTAAATGCATATCAGGCCTGATACAATTATGAAGAAAATAAGTTCTTTAAAAGCACTATGAGTGTAGACACTTCTAGTCCAAAATATCCTCAATACATACTTCAAGTATATAAACGTTTACTTTCCACTTCAAGGGGTTAAACAATAATTGGTTTACAAAAATAAACGAGATTAATATGGTAGATTAACTGGTGTTTAAAAATCTTTCCTTTTGAATAATTCTCAAGCTACAAGTTGAGATTATTCTTTGGTTAATCAAAGTTTTTCATTTTAAAAAATTAGTCATTTGGCAGGAGTATACTTTTACTCCTACAAATTTCTTATGGGTTGCAATCTTAAACCACAAATATAAATATATGTAAAGTTCCTTCTTCTAGAGGAAACCATCCAATAAAATGTAGTACATCAACATAGTTTGTTTTAGGTTCGTAATGATTTATATCCATAAGAGATTTTTATATATCCATCACGAGTTTATATTAATCAGAAATTCTGATATAAGTTTAACGTCTAGCGACATGTATTAATTGCGTATCTAAATTTATTGTAACTGTCATATAATTAAGTAGCAAAATGTTATATAATGACTTTATAATGTGAGGATGTTCATCATCAATTAATTTTGAGTGTCTGCAAGAACTCTTTCACTTTAATCTCGCTTTATTTTCACCACTTTACTATTTGCACGTCCTTCTGGGACAAATATTTATGTTCATTGACATAATATTTATAAAGTTCTTAGCGAGTAAAAATCTAATTCAACTGTCCCTTTCTGTCTTACACATTTTGAGTGCTTCTGACACTGTCATTTATTACAAACAGTACTGGATCCAGATTTTTAAGACTAAGAACAATTAAATAGATAAATGTGTTGTCGACAACTTTGATAATTCAATATATGTATTTCTCCCAATGATAATAATAATTCTATGTTTATTTAACTAAATCCTCATTATTTCCCAAACTTTTGGATCTAGCCGTTTCACATGCCCAGTAATTTGATTAGTTAGTGCACGTGCAATTTATTGGGTATTTGTCTTCTGGACAACTTTATTTGAGAGTGTTCTTGTTTACAAACGAACTCTCCAACTTATTTTGGAAGTGATTATTTTTGGAACTCTCCAACTGATTTTCCGCGGACTTTTAATCTTAATATATATTAAACATTTCACGCTTCTGGCATTAAGAATTATTAGTAAAATAATTTCCTTGGGGAAATCCACTTCTAGTAGTACATTAATAATAAATATTAGGGACTTAGTCACTTTTTATAATAATTTGACAGTTTATTTGCTATTGCAAATTAATTATCAGCTGAACTTCTGGTTCAAATTGTCTAGTGCAAAATAATGAAGATACTTTTATATAATAAAATTTATGGCATTTCTTTAACTTCTGGGCTATTATCTCCCCTTAATGCCGTGAAATAGTCTTCATTTAATGTGCAGTTAGCGTACTTAAATATATAGCGATCCCCTATTTGGGCTTTATGTATTTAAAGAATAGACGGATTTATAATTAAAATGCCCATTAATGTACGTTGTTGTGGTGATATAATTGTAAAATGTAAACTGCACAATTTAATAGTTGCAGATGGGAAATGTAAAGGCTTCCGGCCTTGATTAAGCACTAGATTAAGGGGGTATTATGTAATAACGATATGCATGAGCAAGATTTGAATTAAATAATTTATGTCCCCAATTAGAAAATAATTGTTGGAATTTTATAATAAATTATTCACTGAGTGTGCAATTGACTTTAATCAAGTAGTCAAAATTGAGCTCTTATAATTTTAGTGAAACGATTGTATAATGGACTTATTCTTAGTCCGATTTGTGGATACATCAATAAAAAATTTACTTTGGTCATAACAATTCGAAAATTCGACCAATAAAATCTTTAAATATCATGAACATATTAGAAGATTTAATTCCAACTTTAGTATATCAATGTCATAAAGAATTTCCTTCAAGTAAACTCCACAAATTTATTCATCTGAATTAAAGAAGGAATAATATCATTTCGTATTTGACAATTAACAATGAACATCTGGCTCATCTATGTTTCCCAAATAACCCAATTTCTCATGTCATACATATTTTTTGGGTATATTAGTTTTAAAGTCATTGATGCATGTAAATAATTCAACAAATACAATCACTTCATTACATGTGTATTATTTTCAGTTTTCACATCGTCTTGTGCTTCAGGCACTACTTTTATAAATTTAGAAAAATAAATATCTTATAAATTAAGATCCCACTTGATCATGTTCATAATCTATGAGCTCAAACCCCAAAAGGTAATAATAATTATAGTAAAAAAATATTTGCTTAATTCAGGCAAATACATATGATCATATGATTCACAATTGATACATTTTCTTTTTCATTCTTTTGTACCTTATGATATCAACCAAGTATTTTGATGTACAACATATTTGAGACCAATAACAATTATATCTGTATTTATAGTAAGTCTACTTCTGGAGAATTTAATTGCTGAATAAAACTTATGTTTTGTGCTTGAATTTTGTTTAATTCATTATATAATTTGTAGGTCATTAGCGTGATGTTTTTAACCTCAACGCTCTGTTAGAACTAATTTGGATTATCTCAACCATCTCGATAAGATCAATTTTAATTTATTCGACCACAACCTCTTGTTTATCATCAAACTCATAACATGTGCTTTAGGCACTAATTTTGAACCATAGTAGTATTTCATTAAGTATAAATTATATTTTCTACTAGCCATAATGCAGAAAGAAACTCAGAATACTTTATGTATTGTAAAATTGAGTTATATTTTGTAATTGATTTAAAATTCAAAATTCAGTCAATCATATTGAGTCTGATGGAGAATTATCACAGTTTGTTAACGATCCTTCAAGGATTGTCATATATTAAATGAATTATTTTTCAATAAATACTCATTGTTAGAGATTATAAAGAGTGCATATTAGTGATTTTGTCTTCTGGACATTGATACACTTAAAATTTCAAATAATAATTCACGTACGTGAACCGCAAGAGGTAAGGTGGTTAATATTATACCCATATTAAGTGTTTTTTGCCATCATTGGTGAGCTCGTCAATTTTTCTCTTTATTAATGTCAAATATTTTCACAAAAATATAACTATCTTGTATTCCTTTTACATAAAATCACGAGTGTGTGAATATATATAAACATATATACAATCATAAATTATGTCATGAGTTCATCCAAAAAGGATAATGATGTGAATTATAAAGAAATAAAAATATTTCTAGAACTTTTCCATGGAGTATTGATCATACGTTGTGCATGTTTCTATTGCTTTAATTTATGATGCACATCTTCTGAAATTCACACCCATAAAATATATAAATACATCTTAGACAAACAACAATTTCCAATTTTAAATATTTTAGAAGACTTTTCAATAAATTTTAATCTAAACATGATTTTAATAATAAAGAAATAATTTGAATAATTACTCAACAAAATATGCGTGTAACCTTCTAAAATATATAGTGAATATCTTTCTAAAAAAATTCTTTTCTTTCTTAATTAAATATATACGGAATTTCTATCCGTTAATAAGATAACACCTCCTCAATTCAAGAGAGGAAAAAAATATAAACATCGTAAAGATTGTCAATATATGATGTTCAATATTCCTATCACATAAATATAATTATTGAGATGAAATATAATCATCAAATATAAATTTTACAACATGAGTATATCAGTTGAATAATGAAAATGAAAAAATATGATAACTAATTTTAAATATCACTAAATTTTACCATCTCACATTTTGATAGAGCTGTTATACGAGTCTAGCGAGCTCGAGTAATGAGGGCTCGAACTCGGCTAGAGTTGTTAACGAGCCAGGGTCGAGCTCAGCTTGAGTTCTATTATGAACTCACAATTGAGCTCGACTCAGCTCGAAAATCTTACATTTAAGCTCGAGCTCGACTCGTTTAGCAAAACAAGCTAAGCTCGATTTATCATTATTCATTCCATACAAAATTCATCTTTCTATTTTTGCTTAAAAAAGGGAAATTAATTCATATATACAAAAGCATCCTACACAAAATAAACCACAAATAGAACAATGTTGATTTTGTTAAAACATAAATTGGAATCCAAGATAACAATGTTGATGTTCTATCCTTGAGGTAGTAAGAGAGTGGTTACAAGCAGCAGTAGAGAATTGCAAACCCAAATTTTTGAAATATTGAAAACCAAAATTTTTAAATTATTTCACTGAATAGAAATAGAGAAAAGAAAATGGAAAATAGATGAGGAGAAACTTATTTAGAACTGCTGGAGACGATGAATTGAACTCGATAAAGATGGGGATCGCGTTCTTCTATTTGTAGTCCGTGATGGGGATCGCGTTCGTACAATGAAGGGATAGCCACACCACTTGCTAATGCAAATTTGGGGGTCTTGCGATGGGCTTATGCGCAGGTTGGTGTAACTCTTGAAAATTCTAATAAATAAATGGTATATTGCTAAAATTGATGAGATAGGATTTGAGTTAGTAAAGATGGGTTGAGGGCTGAGACTACTGGATGCGATATTAAGGTTTGAGTTGGGGAAGGTGGGTGATGCTGCTGGTATTGGAATAATGTTTGGGGAGGAAGAGGGGGGATGCGGATTTGGATTTTAGAAATGAAGTGGGCGGAGGCAGATTTAGTGGGTAGGATTACATTATATATATATATAATATATATATATATATATTATATTATATATTATTTATTAAAATAATTGAGTACTCGCAAGCTTTACGAGCCCAGCCGAGCTCGGTTCGTTAACTTAACGAGTATTTAGTGGGCTCGAACTCGAGCTCGAGCAGATACAGTTGAGCCGAGCTCGAGCTTTTTCGAGTCAAGCCGGCGAGCTGCTCGATTTATCTAACAGCACTACATTTTGAGAAGATTTTTAATAAAAATCATCCAAATAGGAACACAATCATCAAATTTACCATATCCCATCTGACATCTTTCTTGAGAAGATTTTTAAATATAATCATCCAAATACACAATCATCAAATTTATCTCTTGCCAAATTTACAATCTCACATATTTAGAAAATTTTATTTTCTTACGTACATCAATTGAACAGTAAGTTGTGAAATCAGTATATTTTTACAAAATATTGTTTTTCATAAAAACAATTTTTAATAAATATAAACTAATATATAAAATAAAATTACATAAGTTTTTAATATACAAAATATACCGTTTAAAAAAACTGACACAGGGAAATATGGAATTTGGAAATCATGGATTGAAAAAACTAACACAAATTCATAAGTCTATTTTACAAAAGAATTCGCAACCGATAATAAGACGGAAAGGAAATAATACATTCTTCATTCTAAAACCATCACAGAATGAGAGGAAAACTAATGTTTCATTCACAATAGTGTAAATTTCCATCGCCCACAAGAGAATGGATTCATTCTAATCCAAAACCAAAAACATGTCAAAAACCCACCATTTCTGATATGCAGCATAAAAATATGTTTCTTCAAAAATATACAAGCATATAAAAATCATATAAGAACATGTTTTATATGACATTGTCGGCGCAAATTAGTAAGAACTTAAAAATAATTACCTCCTAGGAAATACACGATTATTCCCTTGGGCAACGTGATTGGCGTTAAATTCACTAAAAAATTGGATCAATTTTATGGTTTTATTTGAATATTTAAGTATGATTTTACTTGTTAAATCTATTAATTGCTTAATTATTTGGAAAAAAGTTTTTTTTTTTATTTTTGCAGAAAATATGGTGATTTTGATAAAAAGATTCTACAAGTGTAGAGGAAGATGTAGGAGAACACAGAGCTTGATTTCGAGTTGAAACGAGCAAGAACGGGTCAAAGTAAAATTTGCTATAAATCTCATTTTTTGTCCCATGAGCGTAATTATCCCACATTGATTATTTACCATAAATTCCTCTCACTCTATCACTACATGAACCAACTTGTCCCACATTGGAAACTCACTCAAATTCCTCTCACCCTACTACTATAAATACTTCTTCCATGAAATCCTCATCAATTCAAGTTAATATTTACACTTCATACTTCACATTACATTTGAGAGAGCTCTTTAAAGAGAGAACTCCACTATTTGAGATTTTTCTACCTTTGGGGGGTGCTTTCTAAGAAGGTGGAGACACTAAGGAAATTATGATCTTCGTGAATGTAAAGCTTCATTAGGTGAAATCTAATATTACTTATTATCTTTTTATTTTCTATGTTTTTGGTTGTTTAAGTGATGTTTAGATTATGGATTAATTTGTGATATTATCTAATTGTATTCTCGGGTTATTATTTAAATAATGAATATTATTTATTATTTAAATAATTATAATTATTATTACAACGTCAATTTTTTCTTCTGGTTAGCAATGTCACACCTTCAAGATCTCAGGGAGAGAATCGTGCTTTCTTCTGGTTAGCAATATCATACCTTTAAAATCTCATGGAGAGAATCGTGCTGATAACGTGTTATAATCAATAAAAATAAAGAATAGTACAGAGAAGTAGAGAGACGAAAAGAAGAGAGACGAAGAATATGAATTTTATTTCTAATCTCAATTGTTCCTCACTGTACAGATAAGTGCTCCATCATATATTCAGAGGAAAGTGGGTAGTTACACTTATCACAATAAGTAATGTCCACATCATTTAATATTATTATAACAAGTTACACCAACACATTAATTATTTCAAAGGTGAAATGGAGTAATTTTAATATTGGCGTGAGTTTCATAGCCGATGTGATGGGTACGTGAATTTGAATAGTTTGGAATTTCATTGTTGATTACCTTTTATACTTCAACTTCATTTTAATTCGTGCAAACGTGAACTTTATACTCTTATAAAAGAAAATCATATTTAATTAATATTCATGCAACATACTTTAATTTTAAAATTATTACATATTTTAAGTAGATACATAATATAATTTACATTATTAGTTTAAAAAAAAAGAAAAAATTTACCCCAAGCCAAATTATTCTATGAAATCAATTCTTTTATGGAATCGTTTTTGTCATTGTTTTATTTTGTCTTTCTTTTTATGTTTATGAAGCGCTCTTTTAAATTATATTTATTTTGAGGGTATAATTATAATTATAATTAATTATAAAAGAAGATATGGGAACCATAAATTTTTACATGAAATACTCCCCTTGATAAAAAAAAGTAATTTAAAAAATAACTTTTAATAATATTAAATGAGTTGATATCCGGTACACTCGAGTGCAAGGATGCACACTTATATGTATAAATTTTTATTCTATATTGTATACATGTTTCTTCATAATTATATACTTTTTTCACACTCAATTTTTCATTAAAAAACTAGCATTCATATGTGTACAACTCTTTATTCAATAGTATATACATGTATATTTTTAAATAATTGTATATTTTTTACACACAAATTTTCATAAAAAAAAAACTAACAAAACTAACAAAAAATTCGCTAACAAAGTGTATACCTTTTTATTCATAATTGTACATATTTATATTCATAATTATATACGTTTCTGAAAGTGAGTGCATCGTAACTTGGTGTGCACCCAGGTGCACATGAGTATTAGCCATATTAAATAGGAGGGCGTTTTGTTTATTAACTTATTAAGTAGATTAATAAAACTAAAAAAGGGTTGATTACACTAAGAGTCTCAACCTTTTCGTGGATTGCGGATTAATCCTAGCTTTTCAATATTTACAAATAAATTCTCGACGTTAAGCCCGTTTTACAAATCAAGACACCGGGTAGCTGAAGCATGTCCGATTGCTTACGTGGAAATTTTTTTTTAAAAAAATCTTCTACTCATAATATTAACATTCAAGACACTTAGAGGTCGTTTGTTTGTGGGTATGGGATATAAAGGTATTGTGTATAATGAGATTTGTTTGATTATGATTAATTGTATTGTTATTTGGTATTATGGAAAAATGAGATTGCTGATAATTAGGTATTAATTGTTTTATGTTTGTTATTGAGTATTAACAAATGAGATAATAAGTAAAATGACATATTTACCCTTATTAATATTACTGTTATTATTATTATTATTATTATTATATTATTATCATTTATTATTATTAATTATTTATTAATAATAATAATAGTATTATTAATTAATAATTAATAATTAATAATATTATTATTAATTAATAATTATTATTAGTATTATTATTTATTATTATAATTAATTATTAATTATTAATATTATTTATTGTTTATATTATTATTTATTATTTTTATTAATATTATTAATTATTATTATTAATATAATTATTTATTATTATTAATATTAATATTAATTATTTATTATTATTATTAATTGTTAATTTTATTATAAATTATTAATATTATTATTAATAATTATTAATAATAATATTATTATTATTTATTATTATTTATTATTATTATTAATATTAATAATAATAATAATTATTATTATTAGTGATTATTATTAATTATTATTATTTATTAATATTATTATTAATTATTAATAATATAATTATTAATTATATTATTAATTATTATTTTTATTGGATAAGGGTATAATGGTAAAATTGTATTTAATACCTAGATATTAATTTTAAGTGTTGTGTATCCAACATCTTCAGGTGTGATACACAATATCAAAAAAAAGTATTGTTAATAATGAATCAAAATAATAACAGGTCATGAATATTATGAATACATCGAGACAAACGTGGTATTATGTCCTTAATCATGGCAAGCAAACTACCCCTTAGGATTCATTCTTTCCTAATTCGTCGTCAAACATTCAAACCTAGAAGTTTAGGCTGCTATCTAATCTTTCTCTCCAAATGCGAGTAGAAGCATAGATTTCTCATAGGCTGGAATGGATGCGGGAGCAGTGTGATTTCCAACGACAGGGGCGAGTCCTAACGAATGGCAATGGCTGGGCTCGAAGGCAGCATGGGATAGATTTAATCAGCGAGCATCAATTTATGACCGGAAGAATCGGAAGGTGGCCGACACATAAAGGCTGGAGCAGACCTTGGTGGCGGCGGCCTCAGCGAGCGTCGAAACTCTCGGTGGCAAGATTTGACAATTAATGATTGGCGGATTCTTCAAGCAAAGATGGTGATGAACTCTAACGACGAATTATGGAGAGGCGGCAGCTGCGTGACGACAACGAACAGGGATGTGAGAGTCAGATCCGACCAACATGAAGTGTCTCTCGGCGAGCGACATCGGCTAATCGATAGCGTGGACACTGAACTCGGCGGCATAGAGCGGTGGCTGGCTTGGAGATTTCCAGCAGCGGGCTGGATCTGCAATAGCAACTCAGGGTTTGGGCTAAACGACTGGTAGTGGCGGTGGCGGCAGATGGCGATCGACGGCCTGAACAGAGACGATTGACTGGCGGCCGCTTGTGGTGAGTTCTTTATCCGGCGACAGACTGAGGCGAGGCAGCAGCGGATTGGGATTAGAGAGAGATTAGAGATAGAGATTGGTTTGAATGTTTGAAAGATGAAATTGGGGTTGAAAGGATCTAAGTGTCTTTGAATTCTAATATTATATGGGTAAAAGATTTTTTTTTTAAAAAAATTCCACGTAAGCAACCGGGCAGGCAGTGACAGAGCCAGAAATTAGGCTGGGGGGCAGAATGACACTAAAAAATAAAATGTTCTTCCCATTTTGTGAAATCATTCATATAGTTTAAGAAAAATTTAACTTTTTTATGAATTTTTATTGACTTTTTAGGAATAAATTGATATTTTTACATAACAAATAAAATATAATATTAATGTCTGTTAATATTGTGACATCTTTAAATTAAAATATAAGTAATCTTTAAATTTATTATTGATATTTTTTTTGGGTAAATATAATAAAAATAAATGAGTAAAGTGTAAATAATTTTATTAGACAAATAATATTATGTTGTATATTATAAATAAAATAAATTTATTTATAATATATGTAGAATAAAAGTAATTGGAAAAAAAAGAATTAAATGATCAAAAAGAAAGAAGATTAAAAAAATATATAAAATATAAAAGAAAAGAAATAAAAAAAATTAAAACATGATCGTGGTGGACAATACTCGAACTTGGGACTTCTAGTCTCGAAAAGGAGACTTCAGCCACCAAGCTAGGAAAGACTTGCAGTAAACTTTTTATATATATAATTAAAATTACTAAATTTCCAGGGGGAGCCAGCGCCCCCCGGTCATTAACTCCCTCCGTCACTGCGAGCAGGTATCCAGCTGCCCGATGTCTTGATTTGCAAAATGGCCTGAATGTCGAGAACTTATTTGTAAATATTAAAAAGTTTGGACTAATCTGCAATCCGCAAAAAGTAGGCCTGTTAAACGAGTCGAGCGAGCTCGAGTAGTGCATACTCGAGCTCGGCTTGAGTAGTTATCAAGCCGAGCTCGAGCTCGACTCGATTTGATAACGAGCTTACGAGTGAGCTCGAGCTCGACTCGAAAATTACTCATCCGAACTCGAGCTCGAGCTCAGCTCGGCTCATTTAAGGAAAACGAGTCGATCTTTCGAGCCTAACGAGCTGGATTTTAATTAATATATTTAATATTATATTTAATAATTATTATATTAATATATATAATTATCATTATATAATATTTATTTTAATAATATTATTATCGAGCTCTATCGAGCCGAGCCGAGCTCGGCTCGATAACGTAACGAGCATTTCAGCGATGGTCTATTTAATTAAGTTAACATGGGCATCATCCAATTAGAATGATTTAAATTAAAAATTATTAATTAAACAATAATAAAAAACAAAGATTAAAAATATAAATAAAAAACTACTAAGCGAGATTATGATTAATACCTTCTCTTGCGTGTTTTTATTGATTTGATTAGTTATTTAAAATATATTAATATAATAATATTACATATATCTAATAAAAATACCTATTTTCACATTATGTATATCTTATCTTATCCAAATTATTAAGAAAATCACATTATTAGTTATTTGAGAAGTGTAAATATTAGGAATCCTAATTAGAATTAAGTATCACATCAGGACCTGGATCCTCTCCATTTGAGAGAATGGCAAATTTCGTACATTTCTGTAAATCTACGCCACTCATCAAATATACGGTTGATCATAAATCCATGTAATATATTTTTGTTTAATTAAGCTTTCAAATAAGGAAAACATCAGATGTCTATGCTTTGTTTCCCGCGATGCGATGAAATATATCATTCTCTATTTACTCTTTCCCGCGATGAAAACTATCGCTCTCTATTTACTCGCGATGTGATGATAACTGAAAATATTCATCAACACTACTCAAACAAGTTTATCTCAGAGGCTGTGTGAAGTAACAAGTAACTCAGCATTCATGGAAAATCAAGAAAATGAAACAGAGTTAAAACTGAGTGAAGGGATGGAATTCGATAGTGTAGACGCTGCCTGGAAATTTTGTGTTGATTATAGTCAAAAGATTGGATTTGGGGCTAGAAAACAGTACACCAATAAAAGTAAGAAATATGGCTCTATTACGTCTTGTAGATTTGTTGTTACAAAGGAGGTATTCGAAAAGATGACAAAAGAGACATTCTAGCCGTGAAACCTCAACAAGAGACAAGAACTAATTGCAAAGCCAGAATATCACTCACACGTGCCAACAAAAAACTTAGGATTCATGAATTCATTGAAGATCATAATCATGAACTTCAACTTGCAGAGACAACCCACATGTTGGCTTGCCATCGTAAATTATTTGAAGTTCAAGTTCAAGAGATTGAATTAGCAGATGATTCCGGGTTTAATCAACGAGATTCATTCCAATTAATGAGTAAGCCAGTGGGAGGAAGAAAAAATCTTGGATACACCTGCCTGGATCAAAAGAATTATCTTCGTACAAAAAGACAAAAAAGCATGATGTATTGAGAAGTAGGATGTTTGTTGAAATATTTTGAGCAACAATTGTTGGAAAATCTCTCCTTTTATTATATGTATCAAATGGATTCAGAAGAACAAATAAAAAATGTTTTCTGGGCAGATGCAAAAATGCTTATTGATTTCATTTTTTGGTGATGTGATTTTTGTAAACAATACGTACTGCACTAACAAATCACATCGACCACTTGCTATATTTTTAGGATTCAATCACTATAGAGGTGCGGTGATTCTTGGGGCAGCTTTGACGTATGATGAAATAACTGATTTATTCAAGTGGTTATTCGATACATTCTTAGAAGCTCACAAGAAAAAGAAACCACAAACAATCTTTACAGATTAAGATCATGCAATGGCCAAGGCTTTGAGTTAAGTGATGCCCGAGATTTACCATGAACTCCGTATGTAGAATTTAATGCAAAATGACATCAAGCACTTAGGTAACTTGATGAAGAATGACTCTTACTTTTTACATGATTTCAAAGCTTGCATGTACAATTATGTGGATGAAATAGAATTTGAAGGGGCATGGAACAAATTTCTTTCAACATACAATGTGCGGATAATAAGTGGTTGTTGTAATTTACACCATCAAGTAGAAATGGGCAGCGTGTTATATGAAAAAAAGATTTACGTTGGGCATGCGAAGCACACAAATTAGTGAAAGTATGAATTCAGATTTTAAGAGTTTTATGAGTCCTAACTTAAATATTGTTCAATTCTTTAGGCATTTTGAAGGGTTGTGGAAAATAAGAGGTATAATGAGTTGAAGTGTGAGTTTGATTCTCGACACAAAGTGCTTAAGTTGAGAAGTCAATATTCGCCAATGCTGCGACAGGTGTCACAACTATATATGATCACAATTTTTGATATGTTCCAAGAAGAGTTTGATCTAAGTTTGGCTACCTATGTGAAGAGTAAAAGTGAAAATTATCCATTAATTGAGTACATCATTTCAGTTGTTGATCAAGTTTGAGAATGGAGAGTTTCCTTCAATTATTTCAGCAAGTTTAAGTGTAGTTGTAGAAAGTTTGAAACATTTGGCATATTGTGTTGTCATGCTTTAAAGGTGCTTGATCTCACAGATATCAAACTAGTGCCTGATCAATACATTCTTAAGAGATGGACAAAACAAGCACGAAGTGGTTGTATCTATGATGCTAGAGGAAAAGAAGTTCAAGGAGATTCCGAATTAGCAGCAACGCAACGCTATAAAGAAATATGTCCTTTGCTTGTAAGAATAGCGGCAAAAGCATCTACCAATTAAGATTCATCCTTGTTTTTGCGTGACGCTGTTGCAAAAAATTGAGTAAACAAGTATCAGCGATTTGTAGTGGACAAGTTACTAATATGAAAAGTAACACAAATAATGATGTGGTGAGTGGCAGCCAAAACATGTTGCAGCCAACTGAATTTAAAAGGAGAGATGGTGGAAAAGGAAAGAAATGCATGAAAAGTTGGGTTGAGACACAACCATAGAGAAAGATAAAGATGGGAAGGGCTGGAGATTCACAAAATTAACAAGGAGTTGTTAAAATACCATGTTACAACTTGATTGAAAGAGTGATTCGACGTCCCGTTCACCAGCACTTCACTTAGTACAAATGATTTATTTTAAAAAAACTTGTACCCATAATTAATTAAGTAGGAACAAAAATTTATCATTTTTCTTTTAAATCATAAACATTAATCTTAGTAATAGTGTGATAAAATTAGTGTAATAGTAATAATAATAATAATAATATTAGTATAAAATTTGTACTATTATTTTATGATTAGGTCAGAGGCTTGGCCTTCCTTTTAAATCATAAAATGATATTAGTGATAGTAATAATATAATAGTAATTGAAATTTTAATAACTTTCATAATATGAAATTTAATAATAATGATAATAATATAAATGTATGATAGTTATAATAGTATAACAATAAAAATTTGTATAATCATTTTATGATTAGGTCATAGGCTTAGCCTTCCTTTTAAATCATAAAATGATAATAATAATATTAATAATAAGGTATGATAGTAATAATAATAAAATATGTGTTATCATTTTATGATTAGGTCAGAGGCTTGACCTTCCTTTTAAATCATAAAATGATATTTGTATATGTATAATACTAATTGTGATATATTAATATAAATAAGGTAAGATAATAATAATAATATTAATATTAATAATAGTAGAAGGTGGCAATGAAAACTCACCAATTATGTATGCTTATAAATATACTATATATATATTATACTAAACGGAGGGGTGAAGAGTTATGGTTATGCAAGGCTATTTATAAAAAAAAATTCACTCAACTAGACTTTGCAGCACGTGGAAATTTATTTACTGCGGTTTGGAAATTTCATCCTACTCTCCTTTTTTTATTTAATTTAATTAGAAGGCCTGTAGGTACATAATAAGTTTGGAAAATAGGGTTCCTATATCCATTTTATTTATTTATTATTATTTATATATATATATATACTTATTATTATTATTTACTTATTATTATTATTATTATTATTATTATTATTATTATATCTATATAAGTTAGTAAAAATATTTTGCGTATCTTACGGTTCTCTATTTAAATTCAAAATAGTGTTCTTCTTATTTTATCAGAGCTAGGAGTGCGGTTGAACTTGGGATGTCCGTTAATTCTTCCTGTAAATTTTTAGAAGCAAAACAAATTATATTAGTGGCATTATGAAAATAGTGTAAAAATAATTATAAATGTTTGGGGTATTACAGTTTGTAAGTGATGTGAGTAAACTTGCGTGTTGGCAATAGGCCTTCCTCCACAACGTATTAGTTTGTTCACGGATAACTGGTACAAACTTCTTTATGATGATTGTAGGAAATTATTCGAGCGCGTGTGTACTTTTCCAACTGTAAGGCACACAAGCTTGGGCCGTGGATTTGGGATCAAATAATGTGTATACTTAGGTGTAAATAATAAATATCCTCCCCAGCGGAGTCACTGCTGTTATTTGCATGGCTAAAAAGGAACCGACTATTAATTATTTTGTCATGAAGTTAGGTTGACGAATGAAATTAAAGTGTAAAACATTCTCTTGTAAATATTCGGGTTTTTATACGTCCACACTAACGTGGCATGCAGACTCACGGTGCTTGAGATGTTGGTGAATTTTATTTTTATATTTTGTTTTGAAGGAATAAATATAAATTGATAAATTCGAAGTGTTTGATCTGTTTATTTATTTATGATTCTCAGGATTTTCAAATGGCAATCAATTCACTTTATATCATACTTAAAGAACACAAACTTACTGGCACAAATTATGTTGACTGGAAATGAAACATGGACATTGTTTTAGCTGGTGAAGATTATATCTTTGTACTCACTGAGGAATGTCCTTTGAAACCTACGGATGAATCTAGTGAAGAGGAGATAGCTGCTTATAATAGGTGGGTTAAGGCTGATAGGATGGCTAAATGCTATATTTTGGCTTCTATGTCAAATGTGCTTCAACATCAACATCAAGCTATGAACTCTGCCTATGATATGATTCATAATCTTAAGGAACTCTTCAGGCACTAGAGCCGTCCTGCTAGATCGCGAGGCATGGTCGTACTAATGAACATCAAAATGGCAGAGGGCACTCCCGTAAGGGAGTATGTCCTTAGGATAATGGGCCAACTCAATGAGTTGGAGGTTCTTAGAGCTGAAATCGATGGGGAAACCCAAATCGATATCATACTTTAAAGCTTGCCTAAGATTTTTGAGCAGTTTTGTCTAAACTACGGTATGAACAAACATTTGTTTACGTTGGCGGAACTTCTGACAGAACTTGTGGCGGCGGAAGAACTATTTCATAGAGCTCCTCAGGTTCATGTTGCTTAAAATGTTGCTTATCCAAGGTCGAAAGGGGAAAGAATAAGAAGAAGTAAGGAATTTCAGCACCAGTGAACCAAAAGGGTGGTGTGGTTTAGAAGCCTAGAGGCAAGTCTTCAAATGCAAGCTGCCGAGATACTACAAGGCAGACTGCCCTCTTCTGAAGGGGAACATGAATGGTAAGTTTTATTTACAAGTTGTTGAATCGTGTTTAGCGGCTGTATCTGCTGACACTTGGTGTGTAGATGATGAGAGTGAAAATAAGCGTGTTTTAGTGTCCAATTAAACACCTTTTTGATGAGAATTGTTGCATATATTAGCACAAGTGTCTTATATTTGATATATGTGAGAAAAAGTGTGTTTGAGGTGTTTTATTGTGTTTTAGGTGGAAAAAGGATCAAAAGTGCAAAGTTGGGGAACAGGTGCAACTTGTGTAGGAATGCTAAAAAATGCACGTTCAACTTGTGTAATTTTTCTGTATTCGTGTGGAGCTTTGAACTAGAAGTGTAATATATGGTTGGAAATTCACAGAAGAGAAGATCTATTTGACGTAAAGAACACTTTAATCGGAGTCCAAACGAGAAAATTATGATCAAAATGGTGACGTCGCGCAAGCTATGCCGAGTAGAACAGCTGTGCCACTTTTCATGGCTTTTTATACCTTCAAATGTTAGAGTTTCGGTGAGTTCTTTATATAGATAAAAAGCCAAGGAAGAGAGGATCGCTTGAGCTCAAGAATCACTCAAATCTGAGTTTGGATGTGGAAGTTATGCGTGAAACAGTGACATTGCAGATGCAGTTTGACTGTTACGACCAAGCCTTTTTGGTCGAACTACAGCAGTCAAGTCTAACTAGAAATTTCAACTTACTGTTTAGTTTGAAATTTAGCTAGATTTTAGAGTCATATTCGTGTGATTTTTAGTGTTTTTTAGTGTTTATTTCCGTATTTTTATTGGATTGATGTTCGTAAGAGAAATGTAATTTGTGTGTAAATCCTTACAGGAAATGGCACTGAAATGATCAAATTTGGAAAGGGATGCATCTGGAAATTCAGAAAAATTGTAGAAAAATAGAAAATTGCAGAGAATTGAGAAATTTGACCCAAATTTATCATATTCGGGTCAAATATCCGAGAGAAAAAATTCCGTCTGAATTTTCTAGCGTGCCGGAATACAGGAAACTGGTTCAGGAGGAGAAATTCGACCAAAAATTTGACCATGGCTTAAAATTCTGGTCGAATTTCATGGAAAAATGAGATTCAGCGCTCTTTATTAAAAGCGTGACACGCTTTTATAGAAATTCTGGTCGAATATCTCATATTCCGGTCGAATTTTCAACAAAAATCTGCAAATTCAAATTTTAGCCAAAAAAAGCCCATTTCTCCACTTAAGCTCATTATCCAATTTTTGCCCTAATTCCCTTGGACCTCCACCACTATAAACACCTTCATTTCCAAATTTTGAGAAAAAACAATTATCAATAAATTTCATTTCCTTTTTGGAGGCCACACACACTTCACACACTTTCTTTCTACTTTCTTCCTTCTACATTTTTTATTTTCTTTTGATCATTCCACAAATCCATTTCTAACCTTTCACCCATCTATCCTTGGTGTTGAAATTACTTGGAATTAAGAGCAAGAAAAGGAATTTCAAGAAGCAATTGAATATCTCTAACAAGTTAAATTGAAGGGGAGTTTTAATTCTTTTTGTAATTTTCTTTGAATTAGACTCCATGGATTATTGTAATGAATCATTTATTTGTTTTGTAACTTTAATTATGCTAGACTAATCCCTCTTGTGGTGTTAGAGACATGATTAGTTCTTAATATTTATTTTATTATTCAAATTAAACATGGTTTAAACATAATTTGGTATTTGATTTCTTCTCATGGGTTTTGTGATGCATGAATTATATGTTGACATGGTTTGTTAATTATGGGTAGCATGTTAATTTAATGAATTGTTGGTTAATTTGTTGATTATGTTAATTAAGTGCCATCATATTAATTCATGTGGATATTGCTTGGGGTGAGACAGAAACGACCCTCCAAAGTATTAGAAATAGCATGAGAAGATATCGGGTTTAGATTTGACTAAAAGGATATTTGAACTCGGTGAGAGAAACCAATCCATTTGTTAGCTCTAGTATGCAAAAAGGGAGAGTGAGTTCTAATTAGTACCTTTTAAGGGAGAATTGGAATTTAATTAGTACCTAGATGGAAGAGGTTAGTGTTGGGCATCGATCCTAGGTGCATTTGGGAGTCTCTAAGAGATCTACAACCTTAGTAACCCGAGAGGGAGCTTTGGATACATTTGTGATCGCCTCTAATCCAATATCTATCTCGTCTATTCCTTTTGCATGATAAAATGAATAATAAGGCACTTTAATTGTTTCTAGTCATTTCTTACTACTTGCCCTTCATCACCATTTCTCCATTTTATTTTCTCCTATTTTATGTTGATTTTTTTTATTTGATTTGAGTTCTTGATTATCATCATCCTCTTCGTTCGTCCTTATAAAAAAGATAAAAATACGAGCTAACGTGTTCTTTCAATCTAAACTTAAACTGCCTGTGGGTTCGATAATTTTATTTCTTGGTATATACTTCTACAATGACCGAGTATTCTTGCTCGTGAGTATAAAATATTCAAACACTTTCAGACATGCAATTCGACCGTAGTTCGACCAAGGTCTATCTAGTTCAACCAGAACCACTTTGGTCGAACTAGGTCGCAATTTTTCAGATCTGTAAGGGTTTTACACCTTCAGTGCATGTATTTGTGTGTTTTTGTCTAAAAAAGCCCATTCAAGGTCCATTAAGAGAGCTTAAAAGTATAAAAGGGGATGCAGATCACACCAAGGAGAGAAAAAAAGACAACACAATCATCCTACACCCCACAAGGGGCCCCCAACCATTATACACATTATTTCCTCCATCTATCCATCACTTTGAAGATTCGTCTGTGGAATCAAGAGGAGAACCAAAAGGATAATTCAAGACGGAGAAGGACGGGACGATGCCCACATCTAGGGTTTTATTCGTCTCCTAATTAATCTTGTATTTTCTAGACATATGAGTAAGATCTATCCAACCCCCCATGATTGTTCTTCATAACATTATAGGCTAGAACCTTTTTGGTAGATCTACGGTTTTTGAAGGTTTTTATGAATTAATTAATTGAACCTTCATAACTTGTGGATTTATTTTATATATGATTATGCATTTTTAATCCATATTCAGAGTCATTTAGTGCATCTTCAACTGTTATATAGAGTTTAAATATATATCTTGGTTGTTGATTGAGTGCGTTTACTGCTGAACAAGATTCCATGTTATGATTCTAAGTGAGGGGACTCCGAAGCTTCATTAGAACTATCATATATAAATACTTATTAATTGAATCTAATTTGGGTTAATAAGTAGGATAAAGAGGTTAACTTTATAGTACCTATAAAGGGAGATCATATCGGGTTAGAGTACCAATTGGCCAGGGAAATAATTGATAAGTATAGTGCCTATAAAGGGGGTGAAGTATATCTCTTGCTCCAAGGTTATTCACACGTGTTACACGCATATTTACTTGTGTCATAGAGTAGATTTGCATGGCTTAGTGATGCGTCCATATTCCACAAGGCAGAGTCGGATATTGATACATGAAAGGAAAATTAATGAGTGAAACTGGATTATCCTAGAGCTATCTATTCTCTTACTTGATTCACTTTCATATTTTTCTAGTTCCTAATTTATTTTATTTGTTGTTTCATGTAATTGTCTAGTAGTTGTTAATTAATTCCATCAAACTTTATTGCTTTCATCTTAATTAATTTAGTAAATAATTAAATTGATAATACTCCGTCCTTTGGGTTCGATATTTAACTTGGTCGCTTGCTTAAGTTGCATTGATATCCTTAATACTTGAGGATTAATTTTGTGTTGAGAAAACGCTCATATTTTATTACCGGGCAGATACTTTGTTACCTTTGGGTTATACTGATTCAGATTTTCAGTCAGATAGGGATGCTAATAAATCCACCTCGGGTTATGTGTTTACTCTTGGAGGAGGAGCCATAATATGGAGGAGTGTAAAGCAGAAATGCGTTGCGGACTCTACCATGGAAGCTGAATATGTAGCATCCTCTGAGGCAGCTAAAGAAGCAGTATGGCTTAGGAAATTCTTAATGGACTTGAATGTGATTCCTGGTTTGCCCAAAGCAATCACAATTTGTTGTGATAACAGTGGTGCAGTAGCAAACTCGAATGAACCACGAGCCCATAAGGCGAATAAACACATTGAGTACAAGTACCACCTGATACGAGACATCGTTAAAAGAGGGGAGGTCATTGTTGCTAAGATTTCATCTGAGGATAACCTGGCTGATCCTTTTATTAAAAGCCTTCCAGCGAAAGCGTTTGATGGGCATGTAGAAGGAATTGGGATTAGATGCGTGTCAGCAGATATGGCAGCGTAGTCTTTTAGTATAAGTGGGAGATTGTTAGATTGTATACTAAAAGTCTAGATTTTGTATGAATAATGTTTTAACAATTTATTTGAAAATGAGAATCATATGATCAAACGTTATGCATATTATAATTTATTTATATGTTTGTGCAAAAGTCCACTTACTTTATATTGTAGATAATATGTTGTGCGACAACACGCAGAAGATCATATTATCAGTTTTCTTATAAAGTATAAATAGATACTCACAATCGAGATAGACGGGGATAATCTATCGGGATGGTTGTAGTGTGATTTGGTATTAGTTTGTCTTGACTATAGAATCACATTAGTATGCTTTGTGTGTACTAAGCAGGACCGCTTGAGGTCGTTCGAATTATACTGACTTATAGAAGAACTTGATCTTTGTTATTACGGATGTTCATGCTCTTAATCCCTATACAATAACTTCGACACGTAAGCTAGTATGCATTTATTTGATTCATCAATGGGTGAGATTTACATGTAATTAAATCAATAAACTCAATGAGTTGGGAAGTAGTGCTGTCTCTATGGTGTGCTATTGATTGTAGAAGGAATCCATGTCCGATATAGGTTGATGATATCCTCTTGAGGAGCTCATAAGGATTTCATGTAAAACTTGCAAGTGGATTAATTTCGGCATGATAATGAGGTTGAGTGGTACTACTCTCGGATGAGATATTAATTAATGGAGTTGTCAGTAACTTAATTAATTAATGGGCATTGTATATCTTAAACATGGGGAGACTAACGGGCTCATAATAAGAAGGAGCTCATAACGTAATTATGGGATTAGAGTGGTAGTGCAGTAATAATATTTTAGTGGTATATATTATTATTATTGGACTTAAGTATAAGTTTTGGGCTAAACTTGGATACTTAAGCCCAATGGAGGTCCAACTCTAATTTCTCCTCCTAGTCCCTGCTGTAGCCTATAAATAAGTCATCTCAACTGTCCGGTAACTCTATGATTCATGCCTAACACTGTGAGAAGGGAAAGAGAACAGCAGATTGAGAAGATCTTGAAGATCGTTGCCCACACGACGTCAAGATTGGACTTAGGAATATAGTAGAAGATCAAGAGGTTTTTTCTGCAGCTGTTCTTCATCAATATACCATGGTGAAAGGTAATGCGAACTTTGATTACTTGTTTTCACTGTTTAAGTTTGCATGGAACCCTAACGGTTCACGTTAACTAAACGATCAAATGCCAACACATATAAATAATATTTTTAATTTCTCTTTAAAATAATTAATTTGGTTGCAAGAAATTAAATTAATCTTACAAAAGTGAATTAATTGTAACATTTGGATTTAGTTGCAGTGGGAAAGCGCACATGATGGTAGTGCAAGAGCAAAATTTTACTATAAAAGGAGGAAATTGGTATGGGAGCTTCTTACTAGTAAAAAAACTGTTGATTAAGATGAAAATATCTTGGGAAACTATTTGCGCTATTAATGCTATTATGGATCCATATAAACCTGGAATTATGCAAATAGAGGTAATTATTTCATTCATTAATTATTTGATTATTTTAAATTTAATTATTTTGAATTTTCTTCTAATTATTTTTAATGATTAATTAATATTAATTAATGTTACAGTTAGATACGCCACCGTCATTCTATGCAGAAAACAAACCCATACCATTTAAACAAATTAAATGGGAAGTTTGTCAAGATTTCACCGATGATGAAGCCACTGGATGCAAGGTACACCTATTTCAAAATTTTTGTGTCAATTTTTTACTATCATTAATTATATAAGTCATTTACATTGTCATATTTTTTATTGTCATTAATTATATAAATCATTTTCTCAACTTGATCATACAAAAATTACAACAACAAGAATTTGAACATAAGTAATATTTACTATTTATAAGAGTAATTATTTGTTGCTTTGATGAGTAATATTTTTATATTCTAAAGAACAAAGTCTTAATGTATTCATACGGACCTCGTTGCAAGGAATAATTTAAGAATAAGAATTCTATTAATGTTGAAATATCAACAATACATTAGAACTTAAATTTAGAGAAATATGGGGATTTAAAGTTGTTTTGATTGGCAGGATACATACAACTATGTATGATAGAAGGAGGTCGATAATCATTTCCAGAAGCTAGTCCAAAGTGATCTCTCCCTATCTCGAAAGAGTAAAATACCCATCTCATGGACCAATCATCAGGTGCAATGTGTTCCCAACCAACACTACGTTTGTTACCATCCTTCCACATCGATCACAGGTTTGACATGTATACATATATGATGTTCTCTCTATCGCATCGCCATCCAAAAAGTAATTATTTGCTTTTTGTATGTGAATTTATGAGTATTATTATTTTATATGTAGTGAATAACTATATTAGTGGTATGTTGTGGTGGGCTATGTATAAGATCCTTTTTCTAAATTTAAAATAAGAAAATTAATACAATTGTAGTGAACATTTAAAATAATAAATTAAATAAATAATCAGATGTAGAGGGAGAGAGTAATTGTTTATTTTAGTGGAGTATTATTTTGAAAATATATACTCCCTCAGTCCCGTTACAAGATTTACGTTTGCTTTTTGCACGTAGATTAAAGAATGTAGTATTTTAATGTGTAGTAAGGTGAGAGAAATAATATTTTAATGTAAAGTGGTTAGGTGTATTAGTGTGAAGTGTGGGGTTATGGAGAGAGAAAAAGTTAATTTGTGTGGGTCCCATCTACCAAAAAGGGAAATGTAAAGATTGAAATAGGACGCCCAAATTAAAAATATATAAAGATTGAAATGGGATGGAGGGAGTAATACAATTTCTTGAATTGTGATAGCAACTTAAAAATGTCATCTCAAGGCTAACAAAGGTGTACTTTTGCAACGTGTCACGTACAATAAAATCACCAATGGAACGACGTTATACATTTTGAAAAGGATGACTATGGAGTAGCCCGTAATGTATATAATCTTCCATCATCATTCATAGGTATGCATGCTTGGCATAATATACATCTACAAGTATCTTATATTATTATTTATTTGTTTGTTTAATCTCATTTTAATAATGTACTTTATTTTATTAACTATAATTTTTTGATTTTTGACAGATAACATGAATAAAAGGAGGAGAGTCAACTTTCAAAATCAACAAGAGTCATTTGTAACGACGAGTTATAATCAACAAAACGACATGATGACTTTTCAACATCCAAACTATAGAGCACCATACACTTTCAATTTTAATCCTCCAACTTGTGATATGGAATTATATATATATAAGCATTTAAATTTATTTTTATTAAAAATGGGTTAGGTTTTGTATGTATCATGACATGCATACTTATTTGTTTCATGACAGAAAGTATGAATAAAAGGGCAAGACTCCACCAGTAAGATCAACCCAACTCTTTCACGACAACGACGAGTCGTAATGACCCGTAAAAAGACATTATAGAGTCTTAGCAAGCTAGCAATGGAACAACTTATATTTATGGAGAATTATCCTACAATGGCAGAAAAAATGAGCAATCAACTAATAGGAGATGATGACATCAATGTTGAAGGATTGACGGAGGAAGAAAGACAGTGGATGCTAACATTGCTGCAGAATGATGATAATTGAGGAGAAACAAATACATTAGACTTCTTTTGTACTTTAATATAAATTTTATAAGTATATTTTGCATGTATTTCTCCTTAATGTATATATGCACAATCCATGTATATGAGTTTTTCATGATGAATTACATTATAGAGCCCATTTCTTAGTTTATCATGCGATTAATTTTACAAAATATTATTATTTTTAGTCAAAATTAATGATTTTCTTACTTCAATGTGTCAATAGGATTACAGGCTTGCCCACCATGTCAACTGCCACCACTACCAAGTAACCCTCTGCCGACTAATCCACCCCCTCTCAAGCCCATATTTCCATCACTGCTTGCACACAATGCCAATTGCCACATTGTCGACTAATTAATTAAGATCTTTTTCTTGGTTAAAATCATGTTGTTTGCGAGACAAATGAAATTGCAGAAATTCGTATTTTAGAAAATAAAATTAGGGATTTTAAATTTTTGGGTTGTTCTAGGGTCCACCTTAGAATTTATAGACTAAAAGTATAGTTAGTGGGTAGTTATCCTATTTTCATTTTTATTTATTTAAATTAATTAATGGTAGGGATTCAATTATAATCTAATAATGACTGAAATCGTCCAGATGCATTGGTGACACTGGTGCACCGCAGTCGAACTCTTTTACTTATATAAAATGATTAAGTCGGATTTTTAATTTACACCAATGACTATTTTTTCTGCCTTTTATGTTCTTCTTCACTTTCTTTGAAAATTTCTCCAGTTCTTTTATCTTGTTCCTTTTGTTTTTCTCTTTTTTTAAAATTTCTCCCGGTGTGTTTTAGTATTTAGGGTTTGATATATAGAGTAATAATTTTGAGTAGACTTATTAATGTTTTTGGGTGGACTTAGCAAAATAAGTTAGCTTAAGTAATCATTGGTCTAAATTTATAGGTGGGCTATAATGGAATTTCACCATTATTTATTTGGAGATTCGAGTGCTCTTAGTGATGTTTCAGGTGGTAATAACGCCACTCTTTTAAAAAAAAAGATAAGTCATCCATTCAAATCCATTACAGCCCAGTCAATGCTTGGGTTTACAAAAATAAAAAAATGTAAATAAGGCCTGTAGGCAATTAAATTTTATTGCCTAATAAATAAAAATGCAAAGAAAAATATATTAAATATTAATTAAATATTTATTTATTAAGGAATTTAAATAAATTAATTCCTAAAGTAAATAAATAAACAATTGATAATTAATATAATTATTTGAGCCCGAATTCAAGTCAAATGGGCTCAATTCAAGTCAAGTGGACTCAATTCAAATCAAGAGGGCCTGACCTAAATCAGTATGCCCAGGAAATAAATCATGTGGGCCTGATTCAAGTCAACTAGCCCAGCAAATGAAATCCAGCAGGTCTAATTAAATTAATAGGCCCAAATCAAATCCAGCAGGTCTAGTTAAATTAATAGGCCCGTATCCAGTCCGGCAGGCTTGAGTAAAGGAAAGAAGCCCAACATATCTTTTATAGGAGAAAATATCTCTCAAGTGGTTATTTTCTTTACCTATAAATAAGGACCTTCAGTCCTCATTCCAGACATTCAAGGACCCAAAGACAAGACGCTCTCGATGAGATCAAAAACATTCGAGGATCTTCAAATCTTCAAAGCTTCAAGCTCAAGACCTTCGAGGATCTTCAAATTTTCGAAGTTTCAAGCTCAAGACCTTTGAGGATCTTCAAATCTTCAAAGTTTCAAGCTCAAGACCTTCGAGGATCTTCAAATCTTCAAAGTTTCAAGCATAAGACCTTCAAGTGATCTTCAAGTCCTCAAAGCTTCAAGTCGAAGGCTTCAAGTCAAGCTTCAAGAATCTTCAAAGTAACTTCAAGTCAAGAACCGCCTCCGATCAAAGACCAAGGTGCTAAGCCTCTCCGATCCGGTATTCTTCATCCATCTATTTCCGTGAAGTCAACGTTCTACCAAATTGAATGGCGTTCTTCACGACAAATCTTCAAGTCAATATTTGATCCAAACAAAGGCTCGACGCCTCCGGATAAAATATAATAAAGTCCCAAATTGAGCTCGGACAAGCTTTCTCCAAAGATTTGACTCCGAAAGTTGATAGAGTAAAAAAAGTCAACTCAAGAGAGGAATCAGAGGATAGCTAGAGACTGATTATTCAATTCTCAAGTTCAATCCACATTGGATTATCTTTGTAATTTCTTTTGTGTTTATTATTTAATAAATACAAATTTTGTTGTTACAAATTTTGGCACGCCCTGTGGGACAGTTTCTACCTCTCATCTCCTCTTCACATAAACAAAGTAAAATGACTCCACTAAGAGTTAAAGTCAACAGATCAGCTTCTGTCTCCAAGTTTTCGAAACTAAAAGTTGAAGATGTTAATGTTACAACTAGAAGCATGTCAAAGATGGCACGATCTGAAGCCTCTTCAAAGATAAATTCTTCAGTTGGAGTTACCTCTAGAGTAATACCATATAATGATAAAGATGAGGAAACTGACTCAGCTAGCTCAACTCCTATACTTGAAGAATGTTCATCGTCTGATTCATCTGTAGCCTTAGCTATGGTAACAAACACGTCGTCCATCGAAGAGCAATTGGCAAGCTTAACTGAATTCGTTGCTGCACTTGCCAAACAAAATCAAGAACAAAGTACTTTGATCTTCAAATTAATCGAGAAAATGGCTAGTGCTGAAACAAGCCAGGCGTACGAAAAGCAAGATGAAGAAGCTTTTCAAGCTATGGAGGAAGCTCTTTCTGGAATATGTGCCATTCGTGGATTACTTGAAGTATGATAAGCTTCCCAATGATCCACACCTAAGGGTTGATGTCCGACGTAGAGAACCACGATTCTTCTATTACAAAGATACACTGTATAGAAGATTGTTTGATGGTATTCTCTTAAGATGCTTAAGTTATGAAGAACCTCTTCAAGATATGGATGAAGCTCATTCTGGAATATTTGCCGCCCATCAGTCTGGACCCAAGTTACATTTCAGAATCAAGAGGATGGGATATTACTGGCCTTCTATGGTGAAGGATTGCATAGACTATGCACAAAGACATCAGCCATATCAGTTTCATGCAAATCTCATTCATCAACCTCCCGAACCATTACATCCAACAGTCTTTTTGTGGCCATTTGATGCATGGGGCTTAGATGTGGTGGGGCCATTAACAAAGTCTTCTGGAGGTCATCTTTTCCAAGTGGGTAGAAGTTGTACCCTTGAAGGAAGTTAAGAAAGAAAATGTTGCCGATTTCATCCACATCAACATTATATATAGATATAGAGTGCCTTGATACATCATCACCGATAATGGGAGGCCGTTCAGTAACTCTTTGATTAACAAACTTTGTGAGAAGTTTGACTTCAAGCAAAGAAAATCTTCTATGTACAATGCAGCAGCTAATAGGCTCGCGAAAGCCTTCAACAAGACGTTATGTAATCTGTTGAAGAAGGTAGTCTCGAAGTTAAAGCGAGACTGGCATGAAAGGATTTATGAAGCTATATGGGCATACCGAACCACTTACAGAACGCCTACTCAAGCTACTCCATATTCTCTTGTATATGGGGTTGAATATGTGGTGCCTCTTGAAAAGCAAATCCCATATTTGAGAATAGCCATACAAGAAGGTTTAACTGAAGAAGAGAACACACGCTTGCGTCTCGAAGAATTAGAGGCACTTGATGAAAAGAGGTTGGAAGCACAACAGAGACTTGAGTTCTATCAAGCTCGCCTCTCCAGAACATTTAACAAGAAAGTGAAGATACGTTCTTTTCAAGTCGGAGACTTAGTCCTTGCTGTGAGAAGGCCTATTGTCATCACTCACCGAGTTGGAAATAAATTCTTGCCCAAGTGGGATGGCCCACATGTTGTGAAAGAAGTGTATACAAATGGTGCATACAAGTTGATATCTGAAGATAGAGTGGGAATTGGCCCCATAAATAGTAAATTCCTGAAACGCTACTATGCGTAATACAGTCAAACCCAAGGAAGGCTCCATGACGCATGAGCCTAAACTGCATATTACTCCTGGTCCGCATGAGTATAAACTGTGTAGGACAAACTCCTGGTCCGCATGAGTATAAACTGTGTACGACGAACTCCTGGTCCGCACGAGTATAAACTGTGTACGGCAACCACCAAAGGTAATTATACATGGTTAAACTATTAATTCACCCCACTTAGGTATTTTAAGTGGTTAAAGCATTAAATACCCTACTTTGTCTAAAGTGTTTAAAGAATAGTCACTCCTGGCCCGCATGAGTATAAACTGTGTACGACACCCCCCATTCAAACCATAAAGAGGTACATAAGCAGCTTAGCAGCCCACTAAGTTTAGTCATTATATGGGTTATCTTGTGTAAGTTAGCTCGTCAGTTGAAGAAGTTAGAAATTCCAATTATGATGACAGTATGGTGACAAATTTTCATGATGCTAGCCCATTGATGAAGTATAAAGACAGTGAAGTAAACGAAAGGGGAAATATCTTTTGTTCATAAGTCACAAATACTTGACATTTGAAAAGCATAAAAGAAAAAAAAGAGCAAATAAATGAATAAAGGAATGAACAAAAAGAAGTTCTATACTAAACAAAAAAGTTATCAGAGAGTATGCTTCGTAATTCAGACTTCAGAGCTGCCTTCTCATTTTCAGATGAATACTCCTTTAAGGTAGTCGCTTTATCGAGTGCAAGGATATCCTCTTCTATGAGTTCAACTTCTTACTTAGCCTAATAGAGAGTTTGTTGGAGGTGATTAGCTGCTTCAGATAAAGTCTTCCCTTCATCCTTCGAGTTGGCCGGCTCTTTGCTTATCAGCTTCAGCTCTTCCCAGGTTGTCTTTAGTTTTACTATCTCCATCATATAGATACTCTTACAACTTTGAAGACGACCCTTGACATCGGCTAAGACTTTTACATGATCCCCCATGGAGGTCGCTTTATCAGACTTCAATTTGGCGGTAGTATAAGCAGCGACCTTATCAAATAGAGGATTCAAGGCCTTCTCTAAAATAGAACAGTCAATCTTGAGCACCTTTACTTCCTCTATCAGGTTAAATATCCCATCCCTCAGAGAGGATAAAAATTCGATAGGGGTCCGTTGAAGTTTAGCTTTGATACGGGTCCAGGCTTTTCGAGCAAATTGATCCTTGAGACTTCGAACTTCTTTTTTAAATTTAAATTCTGTTATTGATGGGCATGCCTTTGAGGAAGAATACATGGATGTGTTAGATGCGTCGCTTCTTGTAGAATCATTGTCCTCAGAGCTTGAAGAAAGACCCCAGGATCTGAAGAAAAAAAATATATGTTTAGGTGGAAAAGGATGTGCAATAAAAAAAGTAAAATGAGGAAACCTCATTGGCTAAGTCTTCTGAAGCAACCACTGCAATTAATTCCTTTTCTTCACCAGCCTTAGGGCAAGAGACCTATTGTGCAGCCTTAGGTAAAAAAAAAGAGAACCTTTTATAAAAAGAGAAGAGAGAAAAAAAAGAAGAAGAAAGAGAATAAAGGAGACATTGTCATCTTATTTCTCAGCATGGACGACGGATTTCTTCCTCTTCCAATATTGTTCACTGGAGGCACTGCAGCTTCTTGCAGGTTGACTTTTCTTTCTTTTATGCACTATGGGTCGTACCCTATGATGTCTTGGTTGTTTTCATCAAGATCACCTATGATGTCCACTTCTTCCTCTATAGGGGTTGATGATGGGGTAATCAGGTCTTTAATTTGATCAGATAACTAAGCGCCATGAACATGCTTCCACCACTCCTTATATTCAGACGTGGAGTAGTTTTTAGGAGCTGAGGCTGCACCTGGAAAGTAAGCTTCAGATTTGGAGTTACACGTAGTGGAATGCCACCAGTGATCAAATCCTTCTTCCAAAGAGGCCTTGCGGAAGTTTGTTCTAAGCATGTTAAGAACATCTTGCAGAAAATCAAATTGACAGACAAATCTATGAGGAGAATATGGCTCCATCACATAACGGCCACCTTGTCTCAATGTGAGATAACTAGTACGAAAAGATACAAGATGGGTCCAACTAGTCCAATCATTATTCCCATCATCCACATAATAGACAACTACATCTTTGGAAAAAATGTTGCAAGTCCACAAAGCATTATCAGTTGTTTGAATTCGTTTGCAAGCCTCCTCAGGATTAAAGTATTTTGTGCCTTGCTCACCAGAGTAAGCTACCATGCGAGGATAAGATAATTTACTACCAATCAGAAAATGAGTCTTGAAGTAATAAGCCAACCAAGCATGGACAAAATGAACAAGAAATGTTGATTTAACTTCAGATCGGTTTGATGAATTTGAGATTGTGTTCAAACCATGATAGATGCTCGTCAATACTGGAATTGCAAGGCTCATTTTTTTCCTGCAGCCATTAAAATCGCCACTTTAAAGGTACTCGGTCGAATCAAGCCTACTTCATTACCTGGATGTGCAAACGTACAAAGCCAGTATGCTAAATGAGCAGCTAGATAGGTCTCTTCTTAGTTTACTTGCGCAATTCCTATTTTTCTGAATTGATCTATCTCAGCAGATGTCCAGGAATGGTGATTTGGGATAATGCCGGTTGGATTATAAGTTTTTTTGGGCCAAGTAGTTGACTTTTTCTCAACCCGCATAGGAGGCGCAAGGTATGTTACAGTCTTCTTAGACCAAAAATCCACCCATTGATCAATCGTCACACCTTTCCTATTAGTATTCTTGTAGAGCAAGTGATAAGCGCCAAGTAGATGTCTACAGCTGCGCGGGATACATAGTTCATTACTTGTGGAAAACAGTTCTGCTAAGCTCGGCACAGCTTCATCATACAAGTTGCCAGCTAAAGGCAACCCCATCAAGTTGTATAAATCCCACAAAGAGATAAGACATCTCTCCATGTTTGGTGAGTAAAGTGTTGGTGGAAGAACACCAAGCCTCGCAGAAAGCTTAGATGATTTCGCAGTTACAATCATAAGTAAAGAGAGATGCGAATGCGAAGACAGCATCGTAAAGCTTGAGATTTCGAAGAAGAGATCGGCATCGGCTTAGCACATCTTCAGTCCATTCCCAGTACCCTTTGATGTAGCGAAAGTCTCCAATTTAATCGGCTCTCCCCAAGTTACTTTACCTTTCCCTTCCGAGATGCATCATCCCAAGGAGGGTAGGGGCTCTAAACTAGGTGTAGGTCAATATCAGCTCCTTTCAAAGTCCAGGTTATGTTATTCTTCCCCAAAGTAAGCTCATGAGTCCAACATTCAAGGTAGAAGTCGTTCTTAAGATTAATAGGAACTACAGCATGATTCTCTAACAGAGATTTCTCGATTAAAAGGCGAGTCCCTTTATTCAAAGGTTGACGCTCGTCATCGAGGATTAGTAAGTTGTTTGAGCAGGACTATCTTGTGATATTTCAGAAGAAAACCATGCCGAAAATTGGGTAAGCTGCAAAACAAATGGTGGAATATTAGAGGACCAGAAAATGGGCATGAAATAGTTTAAGTTTATGAACTTAATTAATTAAAAGACTCAAAATAAATGGAGTCAGTTAATTATTGAGTCTAAAATTGTAAATTAAACTTATGGTCAGATGGGCCGTCAAGTGAGATATTGAGGCAAGTTTTGCTGAAGCCCAAATAAATACACAAAGTTGATCAATAGAGGATATACTAAAGCCCAAGGATGAAGCCCAAGTTAAGTGACTAAGGGGTCTAATTAATTGAAAGAAGAGTCAAGACACGATCCGTCTCCTAAGGAAGGCACGTGAACTGTAATCCCAATTGCAAGAGAAAAAAACGGGATCTTCTCTCCACTGCCAGATTTCCTCAATGTTAAAACCAAGGTTGTGCGCTCCGCCGAAAAGTGGCGACCCAGATCAACGAGCCCTGCTCATCACCGATTGGCTACACTACACACAACCGAGTGTTGCTGCCGGAATCACGAACAGCCGATCGTCACTCAGACGAATCCACCAGTACGCCGCCGGATCTGGCCATACCTGTCGACCGCTCGCCGTCCAGCCACGCCAGTCGCCTCGTCGCCAGTCGCCACTGCCTCCGGAAAATTGCCAGCCATCACTGACCATTGATGCGTCGCCGTCATTGCCGGAGGTCACAAAAATCGAAGCCACCGTGCTGTTGCGCGCCGCCGTCTCCGGAAGACCGCGATCCCTGACGCCGCAAGTCTCGCCGCCGCACGCCGTCCTTCAGCTGCATCGGATCGCCCGCGACCATCGGTGCTCTACTTTCACACATCCTCGCTGGGTCGTCAACGCTACCATCGCCGGGAATGCTGTTCCTCCGTGACAGTCATCTCCCATCGTTCGATCTCCCACCATCGCGATCCGAAAAAAAAACCGCGCCTTGACACCATCAGCAATTGACTCGCCGGATTCATCACCAACCATTACAGGGCTGGAGTGAACATCGAAGAGTGCCATTGTCCTGCCTCCAAACAGCCACCGTTTCTTGTCGGATATGCTCTTCCTCCGTCGAAAATCCATCCTGGGTAGTTGTTTCCTCTCGTTGGTGGCCATCTGCTGAAATTTGCTGCCTGACCGCTGCCGTGCCAGCTCGCCGGAGGGACCCTTCGCCACTTCCAGCCATCCATCAGTTTCTGTAACCCAACGACCACAACTTCATAGGCCATTTTGATCGGCTTTGCTTGCTGCTGCCGAAAATTATTGACATCCCTGTCGCTTCAAGTCGGAAATCCAAGACGGTTGGACCGTTGTGGATAGCGGAAGATCAAGCCAAGGGTGATGGAGGCAGTCGGCAGATTGTTGACGGCTATCGATGGAGGCTGTAGATGGATTTTGTTGAAGTATGTTGATGTGTTCTATTGGCAGAAGCAGTTGATGGGAGATGGAGAAGGCTGTTGATTGTTGATCGTAAACGGAGGCTGATCGATTAAGTATGTGGATAGTTGCTTGTTGATGGAAATTGGCACTCATTCGATCAGTCCGAGGATCGATTGAGTATGTGGATAGTTGCTTGTTGATGGAAATTGGCACTCATTCGATCAGTCCGAGGATTCATGAGTGATCGTAAGCACTAATTTGGATCATTCCGAGAAGGGAAGGATGTTGCTTGGTTTCTTGGTTCGAAAAAAAAGCAAGAGAGATAGTATATGTAGAAATAAAGAGAACCAAGAAAGAAAAATACATGCAGAAATCAATAAAGAAGCAATAGTGCAAGAAGAAAATAAGGAAGAAAGAATATACAATACCACAACCTCTTATCAAGTCAGCAGCTTCCAACGGAGAAGAGAATCTGTAATAAAAAAGAGAAACAAATCAGGTGATGAAACTTGCTTTGGCAAATTATGATTTAGTCGGCTGTGATGTGAGAATTGAAGGTCAGGACCTCTTCTTATATAGGGGTAAGAAAGTATTTGAAGATTACCCAAATATTTTTTTGGATTTGCCTCCATGTGTAATCTGTAAAGTTTGAAGATTATCATGTTAGATTCTTGAGTTGATGATGTGTAATCTGTGAGTTCGAGATTATCATGTTAGATTCCTGAGTTGATTTGCTAAGGATTCAGAATATTATGAGATTTCTTGTTCTCCAAGTATAGGGAAGAACTTATCTAGTTATGAACGGACCAGTGCAAAGAAAAGAAAGAATAATAAAACTGATGGGCCAATACAAAGAAAAGGAAAAATAAAATATATGGTCCAGTAAAAAAATAAAAATTGGTAGAGGCCCAAAATAGGGTTTAGGGCAAATAGTTGCTGGAGGCGAGGCCCTAGTTAAAGAGGAAAGAAGGCTCAGATGTAAGGAGCCCTATGAAATTTTGTAATTTTGTCCACTTCAAGAAAATTTCAGTGTTCTTCACGACAAGAATATTTCAGTGCTCTCCGATCCAGCGTTCTTCATCCATCTGTTTCCGTGAAGTCAACGTTCTACCAAATTGAATGATGTTTTTCACGACAAATCTTCAAGTCAATGTTTCATCCGAACAAAGGCTCGACGTCTCCGGATAAAATGTTATAAAGTTCCAAATTGAGCTCGGACAAGCTTTCTCCGAAGATCCGACTTCGAAAGTTGATAGAGTCAAAAAAGTCAACTCAAGAGAGGAATCAGAGGATAGCTAGAGACTGTTTATTCAATTCTCAAGTTCAATCCACATTGGATTATCTTTGTAATTTCTTTTGTAATTATTATTTAATAAGTACAAAATTTGTTGTTACAAGGCCCAAATAGTTCAATTAAGTTATTTTTATTAATACTAGTGGAGAGCATCTCACTCCGTAAGGTGTTAGCCCGTATTTGTGTGATTTTTTAGCATTTCACTTGTATATAAGGTAATGCGTATTTATATTGATATGAAATGGTCATTGCCCCAAAATGTGACTATACAATTACAATGACAGTACTTCATAATTACATATTAAAATTATATTTCTACCTAAAGTCTACTATCAATCACAACATATAGACACCGAACATCTGAGCACATTTTTATACTATGGCATCATCGGGAAACTCAGGTATCGAAGCACCTAAATTCCCAAGGAGGAGATAAAATTTGATCGATAAAAACTGACATGTCTAATGTTGCAACTACCGCCAACAACCATCCATGATAATGATGGTAGAAATGCTGCAAAATATAGATTAATCTCGATCAGCAAAAAAAATCACCCAAATTAATAATTTAGCACCATAACAGCATTGATACCACTGTACCCAGCACCCCATCCATAAACGATGAAATTAGTATAATAAAAGGCCATAGAAAGTTACCATAAGCATAGGGAGAACATTCGCAAACCCCTAATGTGCATGAAATTAGTCAACATCCTTCTATCAACTGGTGGAATTTAAGGTGGCCAAAATCAGTAAGCTATGAAAAAAATTGATAAAAGAAGGAAATGAAGCAAAATCTTATATTTTTTAATATTGGTCAAAGATTAGATTTGAAAAAGGGGGACAAATCAATTTTAAAATGACAGATTCAACGTAGTATTTATGAATCATCTCAATCAACACATCAGGTCACTATACATGTACATGTATCCAAATAACTTATCAGTCAATATTGATACAAGTGTACTTGGTAAGAGTTCGTTTCTTTTTCGTTTCTCTCTCTCTTTTTTTTTTCTGAATTCAAAGATTATTAGTCCTAGAAATAAAGAATGGCATGGAAATCTAATTTTAGATATCACATCTGGCTAATATGCAACCTGGACTAAGAATCATGGTAACAATACACAAGACCAATAAATATTTATAATTTTATTAGATGCGTTTTAGACTTATACTTTCAATATGTCAAGCAATCATAACATATACATTTCAAACATATTTCAAGAAAATCTTGGATTATATCAACTATCAAGGCATTAAGCACTGTCATCATACTACTATTGATACTCCTAAAATAAAATTATGTCAATTCTCTATACATGCCTAGTACCAATAGAATTTCGAGAATTTATATCTCATTTCCTAATTTTCCAAAGAACCACTTATCACCATAAATCCTTTTCAATTATGATATTCTAGATGTAGTAAAATGAACATAGGACGGATAAATGAATAATGAAAGTGATAACCAATATTAGCAATGTTAAAACCACACGTCAACTATATTGCCTGCATTTTGCTTTCTCACAAGAAAATTCGTTCTTAACACGAAATAAACATAAGGAACAAAAAATGATCACATTATTTTCATACAAGAGACAAATGAATTGTAAGCAATTTCCTTTACCACAAAGAATAAGATGGGAAGAATGGGGTCAATGGACCAGCGTCATGCCATACAATATCCCCAATATTTCTTTTATTTTTTTTGGATCAATCTCGGTGAAAGTTGCACGTACCACATTAAATAGTCAATTTGGGAAAGTATTTAACAAAAAAGGAACAAGCAAAAATCTTTGATATGCAATTAATAACTGAAATTAGAACTTGTATCAATTTTTTTCCTAAGTACCTTATTTACATTTATGTAAGGTAAGTAGCTTTCAAGATCTCATGATAAACGATATTTTTTGTGTGGTTTGTAGTTTGTAGTAATGGTCGTCGTGGTCTTATCTGAACTTTTATTTGGCTTGCTGTTTTAGCTCTTGACAGTGCAACGTAAAGCTGACCATGTGAAAATATGGGCTCTTTTTAAATAGATACCAACTACTCTAAAGTTTAGTCTTGTGCTTTATTAATTATCATTGCATAACACAATCGCACTGGAATTGCCTTATTTTAAATGAAATAGAGGAGAAGTTTTCATTTGGAGCCTCTAATGTTATTCGTGGATTAAATATAGGTTTTCCTGGTGTGCCTATTGAAATTTCAGAATAGATGATATTTTTATCAAACCCTTTGCAAAAAAGGCATGTTCCATTACAAAAGTCCTTTTTGGTTGATGTTTCGTAGTAACATAATTGGTGCATTAATTTTTAGAGTCAATCTATGGGAGGGAAGCCCGGAGGGGGTTAAATAGTGAAATAGTTCTTGTTGATCAGGAGTAACGTGTGCACATGTGCTTTCATCACAACTAAAGTACGTAGTTTCTTCTCCAGAGAATCTATTAAGTATGACATCATTTATTTCATGAACAAACTTATTTCTTGTAGTAAGTATGGCTCTTTTAACGAATAATGTAAAATCTAATTTTGGGTCATTAATATTTGGAAATACAATGTTGATCAGGTCATCAAATGATGCAGAATCATCAGTGTAAGGAATATTAATTGCTAGTGGTATTTAAATTTCATCTTTCTCATTGTTTTATTCAATTCCATCGCCAACTCGTAGCAAATAAGATGAAAATTAGGATCGTGCAGCGTTTGTATATTCTACTAAAATTTTAATTTCTCAAATTAATTCCATAAAGGTTGATGGTGATCGGATCTTATGGTCTACGTAATCCATTCGGGTTCCATGCACATCTAAAACAGTGAAATATTCTTAAAGATTACCTTTCACCGAAGACTGGCAGAGAAGTCTGAATTTGCAGAAACGACCTCATGATCTTCTGCTATATTCATATGCCTCGTCTAGACATCGTGTGGGCGACGATCCTCTAGGCGATCCTTATCTGCAGTTTCTCTTGAATTTCTCACTTTCTCTCTTTTTAATCTGATGAGAAATCAGATTTCTCATCTAAAAGTACGAAATAGGCGTGTAATACTTGTCCAGAGACTGCTGGAATGGCTTATTTATAGGCTACAGTAGGGACCAGGAGGAGAAATTAGGGTTGGGCCTCTCATTGGGCTTAAGCATCTAAGTTTAGTAATCCCAAATTACGTTATGGGCTCTTTCTTATTATGAGCCCGTTTAACTCCCCGTGTTTAAGATATACAATGCCCATTAATGAAATGAGTTACTGACAACTCAATTAATTAATCAATTATCCAAGAGTAGTACCACTCAACCTTATTATCATGCCGGATTAAATCCACCTACAGGGTTTACATGATAATCCTTATGAGCTCCTCAAGGGGACATCATCAGCCTAATTTATTAGGACACGGATTCCTTCTACAATCAACAGCACACCATAGAGATAGTACCATCTCCCAACTCACCGAGCATATTGATTTACAATTAAATCTCACCATTGATGAATCAAAGAAATAAATATTGAATTACGTGTCGAGGTTATTGTATAGGGATTAAGAGTAAGAACATCTATAATAACTGAGGTCTAGTTCTCTTATATAGTCAGTATAAATCGAACAACCTCACGCGGTCCTACTCAATACACACAAAGTGCACTAGTGTAATTTTATAGTCAAGATAAATGAATACCAAATCACACTACAACCATCCCGATAGATTATCCCCATCTATCTCGAGTGTGAGCATCTGTTTATACTTTATAAGGAGCTGATAATATGATCTTCTGTGTGACGCCACATACTATATTAACTATAATATAAAGTAAATGGACTATTGCATCGACATGCAATCATTTGATCGATGATTCTTATTTCAAATATTATTATAACATTGTTTATACCAAAGCTAGCTTTTAGTATACAATCCAACAAAGGTGACATTACAATAGAGGTGTTTATAATATCATATTTTGAGCCTTGAGTAACAATTAGTAATGTCTGGTGAAAGTCTCCTCCAAACACAATTAGTTTACCACCAAAGTTTATTTGTAAATTCATTATATCTCTTAGCATTTCGTCAAAGATTTCTATAATACTTCGTTTCGCCATTGTAGCTTCGTCCCATTTTATTAATTTTTCTACTTTTATCAAATGAGCTAATGTACTTTGTATACTAATATTGCATGATTTCATATCATTTTCATTTAGGGATAGTTTAAAACGCGAATTTGAAGTTCTCCCTCCAAGAAGCAGAGATGCTGCTACCCCTGAAGTAACTGTAGCAAGTGAAACATGACCTGGTGATCTTACAGTAGCAAGAAAAGCTTTATATAGGAAAGTTTTTCTAGTACCTCCAGGGCCGTCAACATAAAAAAGCATTTGACAAATTGTTGTTACCATGGTATAAGATTTGATTATATGCAGTTTTTTATTCTTTGTTTAATTTGTTAACAACTAGTATATCACACTTTGGTATATGTATTTCATGTTCAGCCTGTAATTCTTTGATCAAGTTATCAAAAAAACTTATTGGTAGCTCATCATCTATAGTAAAGAAATCTTCTAATTTTTTTCCCATAGAATAAAGATAGTAATCAAGAGTGTTTAGGACCTTCTGTTTGATTATATCACAAGTAAAACTGCGATTTTGCTTAAAATCTTCAGAAAAGAACTCTTCATATTTTAACCACAACTATTTTGGATTTTTCGGGTTGCAATACACCAGGACAGTAGCAAATAGTTGTCGTAAAGAACAAGGCAAAAAATATGTTGTATCTTCTTGAATACACATTTCTACAGTATTGTCGTCTTCAATTAATCCTAATATTTGCGCTGTCTCTCTATACGTAAAATACGTTGCTCCCTTCACTATTCTTAAGTACTTAAATGAGGGTGGTTTTCTAATATGCATTAATAAAGCTTTTATATAGAATGGTTAACCTTGAGATGGTTGACAGCTTGCAAGTCTAGCTATTATTTATCCTCTAATACGAGGTTTCTATTCGTTTAAGTCGTTATGCCATGTAAAGTGTTTGGGAAATTCAATATATAAGCAATTAAGGCTTTTCGCATAGGCATAATGTTCATTCATATAGAAGAACTGCGTTAACATAGTTTTTTTAGTTTTAGGATTGTCAGCAATTCTTGCTAAAGGTTCATCAGCAGGAAAACTTATTCTGACACGACTCACCTCACATAACTTATAATTACAATACTATTTTGACACAAACACCATTATTATCAAAACCTGCATTATTTTTTTCTCACATAATATGTTTATAACCAAAACCATCACACCAGTTCAACGTACGTAACTGATTTCTAACATCACATCAAGCCACACAAACTTGTAACAATACATTACATTAAATAACCAAAACATCAGCGGAAACAAAATAAACCCACTGCCTAGCACAACAGGTCGTCATCTATGTACATCTGCTCAAAACCCTGTAGGAGCTCCACAGCTTGCACAGTCACATCACAAAATACAATCATCAACAGGCTCACCTACAATGCATAAACTAGTGAGATAAAAATCTCAGTAAGTAAAAATAATGCATGACAGTGCATGCAAATTCATTTAGTTTTCTATCGCCTATTTCGTAATCTTTCTAGTCGGTCTCTTTTATTTTGAAAGTTGTTCACATTGCAGGATCCCCACGACACACTTATGATATGCACCCCAAATGAGCTCAAGAGACACACAAAGTGTCGGATTGATTTTTCTAATCCTTGAATAAAGTGACACACACAGTGTCAGATCGATTTTTCTGATTCCTGAATAAAGATGATCCAATAAATGACTCATTGAGTCAACATATGACTCGGATAGCCCCATGATTCCTGAATAAAAGTGAGCCAACTAGAGACTCGTTGAGCCAATATATGACTCGAATCGCTCCATGATCCCTGAATATGGTGAGTCAACACATGAATTGGACCGCCGAATTCGGCGGTCCCTGAAGGAGTGCATATATAGTGGCCACACACACCATTAGTATCTTATTAATTTTAGGAAAATTACTTTTCATGATTATGTATGGTATGCAACCAGGACAATCAAATATGCATCATAAACCATTTGCAACATCAATATCAATATTTAATTAAATAAGGCAACAACTTAACTTCAATTCACACAGATCCACTTCTGGATCAACAACTTCACCTTAATCACATAGATCCATTTATAGAATAACAACTTCACCTTGGATCACACGGATCCCTTTTTAGAATAACAACCTCATCTCGAATCACACATATCTTATAAAAAATATCTTCTCAGATCATACAGATCTATATTCAACAGTTTTCGATCACACATATCTATATAGGACAATGATATTATCTCAAATCACATATATCCACAACTTGTATCACAAATTAATCCCAAATAAATCATAACGTAATTAAACAATAACAAATAGTTCATAACAGAATTATCATATATTAAACATAAATAATTCACACACAACATGTTTATGCATTGTAGTTGAACTTCTACTTACCTGGACTCTAAATAGCAATAATATTATAAACCTCGTGAAGAACTGTAGCTAATCTTCTATCTCCCGTCCCGGCACACTCTTCTTTCTCCCTCCTTTCTCTCTTCTTTTCTCTCTTTTCTTTCTCTAACTTTTTTTTATATCTCTTCTTTTTCGTGAACCTACTGCTAATCTCCTACCAAAATTGAGTCAATAACAAGCATATATGATTAAGAAGAGGTAAGTCAGCAACTGTAATTTTATTTATTTATTAATGATACATGTCTACTTTCAATTGGCCATCTCATGAGGCAATACACAAGATTTCCAGGTAACTTTGATTATCAAGAACTTATAATCCTACCACCACCACCACCATAATAATAATAATAATAATAATAATAATAATAGTAATAATAATAATAGTAATAATAATAATAATAATAATAATGGCACATGAGTAGTGAGAAGCTCGGGATCGGCAGAAGCGTTATGCAGACAAACGGAGGAGAGAGTTGGAATTTGAAGTGGGTGATCAGGTATTCTTGAAAGTATCACCAATAAAAGGGATAATGTGGTTTGGAAAGAAAGGAAAACTCAGCCCTAGATATGTTCGTCCGTTCTCTATCATTGAGAGAGTTGGCGGTGTTGTATATAGGTTGGACTTACCAGCGTCTATGTCAAGAGTACACGACGTATTTCATGTGTCTGTGTTGAGGAAGTATGTTCCGAATCCATCTCATATTCTCAGGCAGGAACCAGTTGAGTTGAAAGATGATTTGAGTTATGAAGAGATACCAGTTGAGATTTTACGGCGAGAAGTGAGGAAGCTCAGAAATAAAAAAATACCATTAGTGAAGGTGTTATGGAGAAACCAATTAGTTGAGGAGGCAGGCAACTTGGGAAAGAGAGGATGAGATGATGGCTAAGTATCCGAAACTATTCAGGTATGTAAATTTCGAGGATGAAATTTTTATAAGGTGGGGAGGATGTGAAACCCGAGCTTCTCACTACTCATATGCCAATATAATTTAATTTGTATTATGTGCATTTATAATTATGTGATAATTATGTGGCAATTATGTGATAATAATATGGCAATTATGTGACAATTGTTTCTACATTTTATTTATCTTTACATTTTATTTGAGACATTCGTGATAATAATGGTGACAATTTGTGAATATATATAAGTGTATAAATATTTATTTATATTAATTTGAAAATATAATAAATTTATCTTATGTGTATAAATATATTATTTTTTAATTATTAAGTATCACATGTGTTCTCTTAATAATAATAGTGGTAAGAAAGTGTACACGTATGTGTATTAATTTGTGAATGTATCATTTCTTAGTTATTAAGTATTGCACGTATATTTATAATGGATAATAATAATAATAATAACTATAACTATTATTATTATTATTATTATTATTATTATTATTATAATTGTGGTGGTAGGATTATAAGTTCTTGATAATCAAAGTTACCTGGCAATCATGCATATTGCCTCATGAGATGACCAATTGAAAGTGGACGTGTACCATTAATAAATAAATAAATAAAATTACAGTTGCCGACTTACCTCTTCTTAACCATATATGCTTGTTATTGACCCATTTTTGGGAGGAGATTAGCAGTAGGTTCACAAAAATAAGAGATATAAAAAAAAGTGAGAGAAAGAAAAGAGAGAAGATAAGAGAGAAAGGACGGAGAAAAGAGAACATGCCGGGACAGGAGATAGAAGATTAGCTACAGTTCTATAAATGGATCTATGTGATTAAGGTTAAGTTATTGTTCTAGAAGTGGATCTGTGTGAATTGAAGTTAAGTTGTTGCCTTATTATGATTAAATATTGATATTGATGTTGCAAATGGTTTATGATGCATATTTAATTATTCTGGTTGCATACCATACATAATCATGAAAAGTGTTTTTCCCAAAATTAATAAGATACTAATGGTGTGTGTGGCCACTGATGAGAGTAAAAATAAGCATATTTTAGTGTCCAATTTAACACCTTTTGATGTATATTGTTGTCATATATTAGCACAAGTGTCTTATATTTAATAAATTTGAGAAAAAGGTGTGTTTGAGATGTTTTATTGTGTTTTAGGTGGAAAAAGGTTCAAAAGAGCAAAGTTGGAGAAAATGTGCAACTTGTGCAATAATACTAAAAAATACACGTCCAACTTGTGTATTTTAATGTAATCGTGTGGAGCTCAAAAATAGATTTGGGATACATGTTGGAAAACCATAGAAGAGAGGATCGTTTTTGCGTAAAGAACACTTCAATCGGAACCCAAATGAGAAATTTATGATCAAAATAATTACGTTGTGCAAGTTGTGCCGAACAGAACGATTTTGCCACTTTGCATGACTTATTACATATTCAATTGTTGGAGTTTCTGTGAGTTCTTTATAATTATAGAAAGCTAAGAAAGATAGAATCGCGTGAGCATAAGAATCACTTAAATCGAAACTCAGATGTGGAAGTTATACGTGAAACGGTGAGACTACGCAAGCTGGTTTGACCAAGAAGCTTGTGGTTCGACCACAGGTTTGGGTCAAACCAGGAACATGAAATCGTGTTACAGAGTGCTTCGACCTCCCTGATCTAGTTCGACCAAGCCCATGGTCGAACCAAATGCCCGAACAGCTCCAAATCCGTATTTTTACACCCCAAGTGCGTGTATTTTCGTATTTTCCAAGAAAAAGCACATCCAAGGTCCATAAGGAGAGATTACAAGTATAAAAGGGGATGTAGATCACACCAAGAAGGAGAGATAAAACAAGACAATCATCCTACACCCCACAAGGGGGGATCACCCCCAACCATCATCTACATCCTTTCCTCCATCCATCCATCACTATGAAGATTTTTCTATGAAATCAAGAGGAGAACCAAGAGGAGGATTCAAGACAGAGAAGGACGCGACGACTCCCGCATTTAGGTTTTTATTTATTTCCTAATTTATCTTGTATTTTCCCGATATATGGGTAAGATCTATCAAACACCCATGATTGTTCTTCGCAACATCATGGGCTAGAAACATTTTGGTAGATCTAGAGTTTTGAAGGTTTTTATGAATTAATTAAACTCTATTGTGTGTTCTTCGTACAACACTACTTGTGGATTGATTTTATATATGATTTTGCTTTCTTAATCCATATTCACGGTCATTTTATGCATCTTCAATTAGTATATAGAGTCTGAATATATATCTTGGTTGTAGATTGAGTACGTTTAATGCTGAACAGGATTCCATATTATGATTCTAAGTGAGGGGACTTCGAAGCTTCATTAGAACTATTATATATGAATGTTTACTAATTGAATTGAATTTGGGTTAGTAAGCAGGATAAAGAGGGTAATTTTATAGTACCTATAAAGGGAGATCATATCAGATTAAATTCCAGACGTGGGAAATAATTGATACTGATAGTACCTAAAAAGGGGAGTAAAATTATATCTCTTGCTGCAAGGTTATTCACACATGTTACACGCATATTTACTCATGTCTATAGAGTAGATTTGCATGGTTTAGTGATGCGTCCATAGTCCATAAGGTAGAGTCGACCTGCACTTGAGAGGGAAGTTAAGTAGTAAAACTGGATTACCTTAGAGCTACCTATTCTCCATTGTTGAGCCACTTTCGTATTCTTTCAGTGTTATTTATTTTATTTGTTATTTTAAATTAATTGTTTATTAGTCAATAATTCAATCCTCAATCTTATTGCCTTCGTCTTAATTAATTTAGTAAATAATTAAATTGATAATACATCATCCTTTGGGTTCGATTTTTAACTTGGTCCCTTGCTTAAGATGCAACTGATATCCTTAATACTTGAGGATTAATTTTGCGTGCAAAAAAAATGCTCATCAGCCACTATATATGCACTCCTTCAGGGACCGCCGAAAGTCGGTCCAAGTCATGTGTTGACTCACCCTATTCAGGGATTGCGGAGCGATCCGAGTCATGTGTTGACTCAATGAGTCGCTAGTCAGCTCACTTTTATTCAGGGATCATGGGGTGATTCGAGTCATGTGTTGACTTAACAAGTCGTTTATTTGCTCATCTTTATTCAAGGATAGGAAAAATTGATCCGACACTGTGTGTGTAACTTTATTTAGGGATTGGAAAAATTATTCTGACACTTTGTGTGTCTTTTAAGCTCATTTGGGTGCATATCATAAGTGTGTCGTGGGGATCCCGCAACATGAACAACTTTCAAAATAAAAGAGACCAACTAGAAATATTAGAAAATAGGCGATAGAAAACTAAATGCATTTTCATGTACTGTCATGCATGATTTCTACTTACTGAGATTTTTATCTCACTAGTTTATGCATTGTAGGTGAGTCTGTTGATGATTGTGTTTTGTGATGTGACTGTACAAGCTGTGGAGCTCCTACAGGGTTTTGAGCAGATTAACATAGATGACGACCTCTTGGGCTATACCGTGGGTTTATTTTTTTTCCGCTGATTTTTTAGTTACGTAATGTAATAAGTATTGTTACAAGTTTGTGTGGATTGATGTGATGTCAGAAACCAGTTACGTACGTTGAACTGGTGTGATAGTTTTGGTTATAAACATATTATGTGAGAAAAAATAATGCAGGTTTTGATAATAATGGTGTTTATGTTAAAATAGTATTATAATTATAAGTTATGTGAGGTGGGTCGTGTCAAATTGTGTGTTCATTTTCTAAGTGAATTTGCAAGCATATTTCTGGAGGGTATATGAGGCTAAGTTCGAATTTAAAAATACGCCAAACTGCTTCTGGGGGAGAAATTCATCTTGCATTTTGGAAATATTTTATCTCATCAATTATTGGATCGTCATTATTTGCAAGTAGTGTGTAAGAGATTTTATCATGCCCTTTATAAATATATTTGTACATATATTTTATAGCCTGAATGGTTGAGCAAATTTCAATATTAATGTGACAATTAAATAGTGCCAGAAGTTATGGACTGTAAGGCACAACCCATCTGTTGTCAAGCTATGAACCTCTGACAGCTACACTGCATTTATTATCAGTACGTCGAAAGATGGTGTATGAGTTTTTTTCAAATTTTTTGATCTCTGAGAATTCTTTAGGGTATCTGAACTTGCAAAATCCTTTTCTCATACAAGGACAATTTGGGTTTAGTGGACCACAAGGGTCGTGCATCATATGTTTTGTTACTAAAGAAAATAAATTTGTAATAGTGGAGGGGTCAAAAAGTTCTACAGAGACAATTCTGTCAAATGCTTTAGGAGCATACATTTTTTATTGTTGATTTAAGATTAGTAAAAAGTGAGCATGAGAAACCTCTTTTTTGGAATTCTATATCATATGTGTACGCTACAATATGACTAAATTTTTTTGTCAAAAAACTTTTTTTAAAACCTGAAGTTTTGCATGAAAGATTTTGGCAACTAAATCAGGTCTATTTTGTACTTTATCAAAAGGTATGCGTAATTCCTTTATTTCAGGCCAATTTAGATTTGAGGTTATTGTTAGAAAAATATCTGGTTTACCGTAGCGTTGGACTAAAGCTATGGCATCCATGTATCTTTTACGCATATCTCTAGGACCACCAATAAATCATGCAGGTAATGTAATACGCGAACCAATATCTGAGCTTATTTTGCATCCTTGTTCTATGTCGTCTAATAAACCACGATAAATATCATTGCACAAATATTTCTGCGTGTCCATACTTTTAAAAAATCTAATCTTGATTTTTCAATTTTAATGTACATATCTACGACATGTTGTTGCAGAAGTCTTCCAGTTCTTAATAAAAATGATGTATCATTTTCTCTAATTTGCAGTTTGTAATAATAGTATTCGTGACAGGATACAACTGACCTGTCGTTGGCCTTCTTCTCAGCTCTTACATAAACAGTAATTTGCATTTAATAAAACTATATAAATGTAAATATTTATAAAATACCTAGAGAAAAGTTATTTTATGTGTACCTTGGGTTTCGTCCAATAGAAATTTAGTTGCGTTTGCATAGTTGTTGATATTATAATCATATTCACGATCACATGTTGTGTTCATAGTAATCCTTTTTTGTCATTGATTTAATTTTTTAATGTCACGATGCCAACAAGGTTCTCCATTGGAAAATATTAAAGGATATTCCATGGGATCGTAGGAGCCAAAGTATTACTTGATAATTTATGAACGGTTGGTGTTTGTGTAGGCTTAAATATGTGGGCTTATACATTGGTCACTATTATTTGCTTTAATCCATATTCTAGCAACTTGAAATGCAGAAGGTTTATTGAAAGTATTTTGGTCAGAGAAGGGTTCAGCTTGTAAAGCAATTTTGTATTCGTTCAGGTTATGAATATTGTTAAGGCTACAGAAGAAATTTCTGTAAGGATTAACTTCCAAAACATGAACCAATTTTTCAACAAGATGTTCTCTAAATTTTGAGCTAACTGACAAGCGGTTCAAGATTTCATATTCTGTACCAAAGAAATACATTGCACTTTTTTGGGTTTATGTTGTTTGACGGTATTAATGAGTCAAGGAAATGATAAAGTTGGGCTTGCACTCGAAATGTGTAAATTCCAGTGTTTTCTTTAGCCAAAGATTTATCAGAATGCACACCTAATGATATGAAGGTAAACATGTTATTATAACTATTGATGTAGTTACAAAATTCTTTTGCGAGTTCAGTATTGCTGATGAGTGTGTAAATTCACAAGTTTGGCACCATGTTTTGTGCTAGTTTTGGAGAGTTTTGATGTGGAAATAGGTGGAAAACCTATATATATTGTGAATTAGCATGAATCAGGTGTTAGTGGAGCTATTTGAGTAGTTTTCTTAGCAAAAATGGAGTGAAAGTGCCAAGAATCGAAGAGACGGAGTCGAAGCCATGCGAACCGCCCAAGAAATAGGAGGGTTCGACCTGGTTGGAGGAGGGTTCGACCTCTCCAGCAGGTCGAACCAGCATTGCTGAGCTTACAGAAGAAGGTTTGACCATGACTCAAGTGGTTCGACCTGTCCATCAGGTCGAACCATGGTCGAACCAGTTCGCAGAAAAGAGGATTCGACCACGACGTTTGAGTTCAACTTGCCAGTTGGTCGAATCGGGAGCGGAAATTGTCCAGTGATGAGGTTCGACCTGGGGTTCGACCAAGTCCTGAGAGGTTCGACCTGTTCAAGAGGTCGAACCAGTGCAGAATTCTTCCAGTAACGGGGTTCGACTTGGGGTTCGACGTGTGGCCAGTTGTTCGACCTGTTTGACGAGGTCGAACCTACGTGCGAGAACTTACCTTATCCGGATTTTCGAGGCTGAAACGCGTGAGATCACTTAGAAAGCCCATTCCAAGCCCTAGAGACGTGATTACAAGTATAAAAGGAGGCTCATACAGAGAATAAAGGGAGCTTTTGATCATCAATCATAAGAGAGACAAGAGTAGAGGTGGAGATCCATCTGGAGGGCTGTGACAGAAGTTCGCTGAAGGTTCAAGTAAGAATGATCAATCTAACCATGATTGTTCCTAGATCAATCATGGGCTAGAACCGCCTTGGTAGTTCTAGGGTTATGAAAGTTTCATGATGTAATTCGTATTTCATGTGTAAAACTCCGTACAACACTACCTGTGGTTTGTTTTATATAAGATTGCATATTTAATCCATACTCATAGTCGTTTTGTGCATCAATGATCGTTGTGTAGAGTCTGAATACATAACATGGTTATTGGTTGAGTGCATTCACTACTGAGCAGGGTTTATTGTTATAATTCTAAGTGAAGGGATTCCGAAGTCTTATTAGAACCGTCTTATATGAATATTCATTAATTGAATTAAATTCGGGTTGATGAATAGGATGAAGAGTATAACTTTATAGTACCTAAAAAGGGAGATCAAATCGGGTTAGATTCTAGACGTAGAAGATAATTGATTATGATAGTACCTAGAAAGGGGGGTAAAGTATATCTCTTGCTCCGAGATTATTCACACGTGTCAAGCACATATTTACTTGTGTCTATAGAGTAAACTTGCATGGTCTAGTGATGCGTCCACAAACCACAGGGCAGAGTCGGACACCATCACATGAAAATACGAATTGCTAGTGAAACTGGATGACCCGACGAACTACCTATTATTCTTCTTGATCACAACTCACTTCTCTCTAACTCTTGCTATTTCTTTTTGCTATTTCGATTAGAAGTCATTGTTCCTCAAACCTTTACAATTACCAAACATAGTCTAAAGTATACTAGAATATAATGAAATTGATGTTTAACCATCCTGTGGGTTCGATATTGTAACTTGGTCATCTTCGCGACTACAATTGATATCCTTATACTTGAGGATTAATTTGTGTGTTGAGAAAACCCCTATCAAGTTCTTGGCGTCGTTGCCGGGGACGGCGTAAAATATCTTTTTTGTATTATTTCTAGTTTATTAGGACTATTTACCTTATTTTATTATTTTCTCTCTTATTCGTTTTAGGTGTATGCTCACAAGATCAAAGAAAGGTAATCTTGAACCGTATAATCTTGATATTGGAGCATCATCAAGAAAGAAGAAGAAGAATAAGAGCAAGGCAAAGACAATTGACCCAACTGAAGCTCTGAATTTTGGAGTCAAGGTTGACGAGCAGATTTCGCAGACGATTGAGGCTACAATTGAAGTTAATTTGGAAGTAGGAACAGTCAACATGGCAGCGAATCCAGATAATCTAGCCATCCGAGAGGTTTTCAGAAATAATGGGGCTGGAAATTATGAGCTTTTAGGAGCAAGGGGAACTAACACAACTTTCGATCTTCATCCCGCTCTTATTAGCATGATTGAAAGGAACTCCTTTTCAGGAGGGTCTTTCGAGGATCCGCAGCAGCATCTGAACAAGTTCTTGGGTTATGCAAATACTCAAAAAGATGTAGGAGAACATGAAGATGCTAGGAAGATCCTTTTGTTCAAATTCTCGCTTATGGAAAAGGCGAGGGATTGGTACGATACTATTAACGCAGCTGAGTGCACCACGTGGGAGCAATTGAAGTTAAGATTCTTGGAAAGGTATATGCCACCTTCGAAGGTGTTTAAGATGAAGCAAGATATTAACCAATTTGCTATCAGTGGAGGTGAGAAATTTCATGAAGCGTGGGATAGATTCAAGGACATGCTCAGGAAGTGCCCTCAACATGGGCTATCTAAAGCCCAATATATCAGTATATTCTATAATGGATTGGACTGTGAATCAAGAGTGTTACTTGATGCTTCTTCTAATGGAGCATTGCTTACAAAGTCATCCGTTGAGGCCGAGAAATTGTTTGAAGACATATCGATGAATTCGAGGAATTGGCCTACTGATAGAGTTAGAGGTACGTATGTCCTTGGGAAGGTAGCTCAGGTTGAACAAGCAATGGTGAAAACAAAGAGAGAGGATGAGATCGTTTCGAGCTTGTCCAATATCAACAAGCTACTTGAGTCTCAACAGAAGCAGATCAGCGAGATATCTCAACGAGTACCAATCATGCAGCAAGAGATGATGAATAATGGAACCATCCAAGAAGAATTGGAGGAAGCAAATTATGCCATGGGTCAAAGTATTCAAGGAACGAGGTACCCAAATCAAGGAAATCGGAACTACCAAGGGAACTATCGAGGAAACTTTAACAATCGTGGTTCCTCTGGTGGTTATCAACAGCAACCAAGGAGGCCTGAATTTTCATGGAGCAATACGAACAATGCAGTGCAACTTCCGATGGGTGTTGATCCGGGAGAAAAGGTGGAAGAAGGGAAGCCTGGTTTTGAGGATACTGTGAACAGGTACATGGCGAAGAATGATGAAAGAGTGAACCACCTTGAGGCCAAACTTGAGAAAAAGATTGATGATCACCACAAAGATTTGTCCACTCAAGTGAAAGATCTCACGTTGTTGATGGGTACAATTGCAGAGAATGTGAACACATTGACTCAATCTATAGGCAAAGGGAAGTTTCCATCTTAGAGTATAGAGAATCCAAAGTCGTGTAATGCCATCACACTGAGGTCGGGAACGCAGTACTAGGGGCCGATGAGGCCGGAATCAAAGTTGGAATTTTCTAAGCCTCGGTTCGACCAACACTCAGAGGGTTCGACCTGGCATACAGGTCGAACCATGGTCGAACCTCATCAGCAAGAGCACTCTGTTTTGTCGCAGGAACGGTTCGACCACGATCGTAATTGTTCAACCAACCCATCAGGTCGAACCGGAGGATAGAAACTATACAGTAAAGCGGTTCGACCTAGGGGGCAATTGTTCGACCTCCAATGTTGGTCGAACCCTAGTCGAACCTCAAGAGCAGAATGAGATCAGTCTTCCAGAAGAGAGGTTCGACCAATACAAACCTGGTTCGACCTCTCAAACAGGTCGAACAATGGTCGAACCTCGCCAAGATGTTTTGATTGATGTACCTGATGTTCCTTTTGATGTCGATGCGACTCCAGTGGTACGAAATGAGCAAAGTACAGATATAATAGCTGAGAAAAAATGGGAAAGAGCTAAGCGATTAAGAGCCGAAAAGGAGAAAGCGGAGAAGGTTGATCGTGATGAATGGGGGATTCCCAAAACAAAGATACCTCCATCGTTTCCCTACAAGCTAGTGAAGAAGGGATTGGAAGAGAAGTTCAAGAAGTTTTCAGAGATAATGAACAAGATAAGCTTGAACATCCCTTTCTCAGAGGCAATCATGGAGATGCCATATTATTCTCGATTCCTTAAAGACATATTGATGAAGAAGCGAAGCTTAGCCGGAGTTGAAACGGTAAACTTATCTGAGAATTGTAGCTCAATTATTCAAAAGAAGTTGCCGCCAAAGATGAAAGATCCGGGGAGCTTTACTATTCTATGTGAGATCGGGAAGGGGCCAGCACGGCGAGCTTTGTGCGATCTAGGGGCAAGCATCAATTTGATGTCGTTGTCCATCTTTCAGAGGCTTGGTTTGGGGGAGTTGACCCCAACAACAGTGGCTCTCCAATTGGCAGATAGATCAATGACGTTTCCGAAAGGCATTGTTGAAGATGTTCTTGTAAAGGTGGAGAAGCTAGTATTTCCTGTGGATTTCCTTGTACTAGAGATGGATGATGACAAGGATAATGTTCCTTTAATCTTGGGGAGGCCATTCCTTGCTACGGCTGGAGCTATGATAGATGTTCGGAAGGGAGAACTTAAGCTGCGAATGGACAAAGAAGAAGTACTTTTCAACTTGGACAAAGCAATGAAGATGCCAATGGAGTCCCAGTGTTATAGTATTGACGTGGTGGAGGAGATTGTGAAGGAGGATATGTCTCTGATCTTGTCAAAGGATCCTCTTGAGACATGTTTGATGGAGTCTCTTACTTATCCCACTACGGAGCTTGACGGACTTTCTAACGAGGTATGTATTGAATTTCTTGAAAACTTACTTGCTTTGGGTGATGACAGGTTTGAATTGGAAAGAACTAAGGTGGAAGAAGTCAAATGGACCAGGAGGTACTTGCCTTTGGATAACGAAAGCGCTCCAGTGGAAGAAAAGAAAGAGGAGTTGAAACCATTGCCGGAACACTTGAAGTACGCTTTTCTTGGTGATAATGCAAAATATCCGGTAATTGTATCTTCTTCCCTTAATGATGATCAACTTGAGGAGTTATTAGATGTCTTACGGAAGTACAAGTCTGCAATAGGGTGGTCACTTGATGATTTGAAAGGTATTAGTCCTTCGTATTGCATGCATCGGATTAGGTTGTTGGATGAAGCCAAGGCGAGTGTTCAAAATCAGCGGAGGGTGAATCCCGCAATTCAAGAGGTGATAAGAAAGCAAATCCTTACGTGGTTGGATACTGGAATTATATATCCTATTAGTGATAGTCCCCATATGAGTCCATTGCATGTAGTTGCTAAAAAGGGGGGGCATGACTGTAGTGAAAGCTGAGGATGGAGAAGCTATAGCCATGAGGATTCCTACGGGATGGCGTACATATGTGGATTACAGGAAATTAAATGAGAACACGTGTAAGGACCATTTTCCTCTTTCTTTTATGGATCAAATGTTAGATCGTCTTGCAGGGTATGAGTTTTATTGTTTCTTGGATGGATACTCGGGGTACACCAAATCATGATTGCTCTCGAGAATCAAGAAAAGACCACTTTTACTTGCCCCTACGGGACCTTTGCTTTTAGGAAGATGCCGTTTGGATTGTGTAATGCGCCTGCTACTTTTCAGAGATGCATGATGGCGATTTTTGATGGTTTGATAGAGAAGATCATGGAGGTGTTCATGGACGATTTTTTAGTTTTTGGTTCCTCTTTTGATATTTGTTTGTCTAACCTTGCTATTGTTTTGAAGAGGTGTCAAGAAACTAATCTTGTCTTGAATTGGGAGAAGTGCCACTTCATGGTGAAGGATGGGATTGTTCTTGGGCATCATGTTTCCGCCAAGGAATTGCAAGTAGATCGTGCTAAAGTGGTGGCAATTGAGAAGCTTCCACCACGGTTTTTACAGGAGATTCATAAAAGACTTCTCAAAATACTCTAAGCCCTTATCTCATTTACTTGAAAAGGATATTCCTTTTGTGTTTAATGATGAGTGTCTAACAGCTTTTCAAGTTTTGAAGGAGGCGCTAATTACTGCTCCTATCTTGATCACACCGGACTGGACTCAACCGTTTGTACTTATGTGTGATGCAAGTGATGTAGCACTGGGTGTGGTGCTTGGGCAGTTAAGGGAGAAGAAGTTCTGTGCCATTTACTACACGAGTAAGACTTTCGATGCGGCACAGAAGAATTACACGGTGACTGAAAAGGAGTTTTTGGCTGTTGTGTATGCATTCGATAAGTTCCGTCAGTATTTGGTTGGCATGAAGACGATTGTGTATACGGATCATTCAGCGATTCGGTATTTGATGGAGAAAAAGGAGACGAAGCCTAGAATTATAAGATGGATTCTACTACTTCAGGAGTTTGACATGGAGATTCGGGATAAGAAAGGAACAGAAAATGTGTTGGCAGATCACTTGTCAAGGTTGGAGACTAGGGAGCATTGTGATAATTCTTTTGAGTATATTGAAGAGATGTTCCCTGATGAGAAGATCATGGCTGTGGTTGTTGAAGGGACTGAGCGAGCGTGTGTGGTCGCAGCGCAAGGTATGGATCCATGGTACATGAATTATGTTAATTACATTGTCATTGGAGAAATTCCAAGGGATCTCAACCGATATCAACTTGCGAAATTTAAGAGGGAAGTTGAGACATTTATATGGTATGATCCGTTTGTTTACAAGATATGTACAGATTCTATTGTCCGAAGATGTGTACCCGAGATGGAAATGGAGAGTGTGCTTGAGTTTTGCCATGACAACCAAATGGGGGGCATTTCGGAGCGCAAAAGACTGCAGCTAAGGTACTTCAATCCGCTCTCTATTGGCCTACATTGTTTAGAGATTGTGAGAGCTATGTCGTGTCTTGCGATAGATGTCAGTGCATGGGAAATATAGGTAGGAGAGATGAGATGCCACTGCAACCTAGCATAGTTGTGGAGATATTTAATGTATGGGGGATCGATTTTATGGGGCCTTTTCCCCCGTCGAATGGGTTTTTCTACATTCTTCTTGCTGTGGATTATGTTTCAAAGTGGGTGGAAGCGATTCCTACTCGCTTAAATGATTCGAAAATTGTTTTATCTTTCTTGAAGAAGCATATTTTTGCCCGTTATGGTGTTCCTAGAGCACTAGTTAGTGATGGAGGTTCCCACTTCGTCAATAAATTTCTTGAGAAGGTGCTTAAGGATTATGGTGTTAAGCATAGGGTTACTACACCCTATCATCCGCAAGCGAATGGGCAAGCAGAGGTCTCCAACCGTCAAGTCAAACAGATTCTGGAGAAAGTGGTAGGAACTAATAGAAAGAATTGGGCTATGAAGCTCGATGATGTGTTATGGGGGTTCCGAACCGCTTACAAGACGGTGTTAGATATGTCACCGTATCAAATTATCTATGGGAAGCCGTGCCACTTACCTGTAGAGATTCAACACAAAGCATTTTGGGCTTTGCGACGCTTGAACTTGACCCTCAAGGATGTGAAGGAGTTGCAGATAACTCACATAAATCAATTGGATGAGTTTAGGAGTCGTGCTTACAAGAATTCAGAGATTTATAAGGAAAGAATGAAGAGATGGCATGATTCTAAGATCTCATACAAGGAGTTCAAGCAAGGAGATGAGGTACTACTTTTTAACTCTCGATTGAAGCTTTTTACAGGCAAGTTGAAGTCAAAGTGGATGGGACCGTTCATGATTCATCGAGCCTTAGGAGGGGGGAGTTTTGAGCTTATTGACAAAGATGGAGACGTTATCGCGGCGAATGGGCATCGGTTGAAGCATTATAAGTCGCCGGATGATGCGTGTGCCATTTTTGATGATACCTTGATCTGACTTGGTACCGTCGTGACTCTCCGACGTTAAATATGAGCGCTTGTTGAGAGCTTACTCTTCCGTTTTATTGCTTTATTTCTTTTGTGTGAGTAAGAAATTTTTATATTAGACGTGCTTACTTTTTGGCAATTACATCTCTTTGCAAACTTAGTTTCGACTTTCGTTTCTCCTAAGTTTGGGGGGGTGTGATGTACTTACCTCGATAAGCACCGACAGTATAATCTTTTCTTTGTATTGTTTGTTAGGGGAGTTGGTTTTTTCGGACATATTGGAATTTTAATCGATTTTGATGTGACGATTTTTTACAACTTGCCTAATGTTCAGTGGTTTTTGGTTGTGTTTTCTTTTACGGAGTTACTCATGAATGATGTCTTGTGGAACAATTTCTGAAGTTGTGCTCTAGATTGTACCTAATGAGTTGTGTTGAAGCTTGAAGTGTGTAGTGAATGAAGAACACTCAGTTTTGAAAATCAGAAGGATGGTTTGACCAACGCCAGGAGTGGTTCGACCAGTTCCGGAGGTCGAACGAAAGCAGAGGAAGTCGAATCGGAGTCAAAAGTTGTCCAGTGAGGTGGTTCGACCTAAGCCATATTTGTTCGACTTGTTCAGAAGGTCGAACCTGAGGTCGAACCAGTCAGTTCAAGACACTCTGTTTTCCAGAAAATGGGTTCGACCAATTCAAGGATTGTTCGACCTGATCAGCAAGTCGAACCTAGGTCGAACCGAGAAGAGCATTTGTCCAGAAGGTAGGTTCGACCTCGTCATCCATTGTTCGACCTGTTCAGGAGGTCGAACTAAGCCAGGTACGCAACTTAAGTTCGATTTTTTGGAGGGTTCGATCACTTTTTCGAAACACCAAACCTCGAACCCTCTTCGAACCTCTATACCATTACACAAATTCTTCGATTACACTTGATTGCACACCAATTACACAACATTACACTTAGAATTTACGAATTGGGCACGGATTTGGGCGATTTTTGTCGCAAATTAGGGCTTCAATCGCGACATTCTTGTGTGTGTGTGATTTTGATCGGTTGTTCACCATGGGCAAGTCAAAAGGTATGTTTTTCCAACTCAATTACTCTAGGATTGAAAGTTTAGGTATGCAATTCGATGTGAATAAGAGGATTGATGTTGAGTATGGTTGAATTTCATGGTGAATGTTGATATTGTGACTTGTTTCATATGAATTCTTGTTTGTTGGTTGAGAATGTTTGATTATAGATTGAACTTGATGGTTTATGAGAATTGATCAACAATATTGTGCAACTTAGGACAAGCATGTTAGTTTGGTTGAATTGTTATTCAAATTGGAGTAGTTCATGTTCTGAATTGTTGAAACTGTTATGAATTGCTTGAATTGTTAATGCATGCTTGTTGGTTATTTAAAGAAGGTTGATTGAAGATGTTTTGAGCATGTTGAATAAGCAAGTGGTGTGAGATGATAGTTGGAGTGATTATGCATTGATGCTTGAAGTCTTGAGTAGAGAAAGGGACAAGGATCGAGTAAAGATAAAGGAAAGGCAGAGGAGGAAAGATCGAAGAAGAGGCATGACAGGCCTTCGAATTTGGATAAAGTGACAAGGAAAGTGAGGCTACAAGATCATTTACCCGAAAATTTTAAGATCCAGATGCAAGATTGGGATGAGATCAAAGAGAAGTGGGAAGAAGTTTCAGACAAGATAGCTCGCACTCGATACCAAGATGATGAGGCGATGAGGATAATGAGAGTAGGGGATGACATATTTTGGATGTTCGATCAAGTAGGGATCCGGAGATTCATGGAGTTGAAGAGGCCGACATACTTCCATGTTACAGCGGAAGTAGTTTGCTCATTTGAGATGGAGAAGGACCCGCTTGGGTACCCGTATTAGTGTACGTTTCAGCTTGGCGGAGTGAGTAGGAGATGGACGTCTGAGGATGTCAATGAGTTGTTTGAGACGCCTTTAGAGATCCCTCGATTGGAAAGTGCTGCATTCAGTGTAAATCGGTTTTGGAGGGAGATCACAGGGGAGATTCGAGACTATAAGATCAGACAGGCTCGTGCTTCCGCAATAAAGAACCCAGTCTTGAGGTATATGGACTGAGTCTTGAGCAACACGTTATTCGCCCGCTCGGAGGGGAGTGTTGTGTCTAGAGGAGAGCTTTACGTCCTGTGGTGTATGCTAAACGGGGTGCAGTTCAATGTTGGAGCTTATTTCATTGCGCAGCTGCATCGATTCAAGACCATTGGAATTCAAAAAGTAAATATTGGAGGGTTACTGACGATCGTGGCTGAGCATTATAACTTGGATTTCACCGGCATTACACCAGTAGAAGGAGAACCCGATTTGATGATGATCACGTGCGTGAAGGGAGGATTTGCCCATTTTAGAGATGGAGATTGGTTCTTCACGAGGGGTCTCAAGCCTTTCGAATTTATGTTCCCCTTCAACGTGAGCAACTTGACAACTATTCGGGTAGCAAGGAATAAGTTGATGAATTCTCTTGGACATACCGCCTTATCCGTGGCAGTAAAGTCGGGTGGTGATTGGAGAGCGGTAGCGCAGATGTGTGCTGAGGGGAGGATGGCTGAGTTACAGCAGATCATTGATCAAGGAGTGTTCCGTCCACCTCAGCCACAGCAGCCTGAAGAGGAGGATCAGGTAGATGAGCAGCCGGAGATGGAGATTCCGGAAGAAGAGCAGCATGACGCGCCTCAGCATGCTCCGGTACCGCAGCAGCAGCGGGCAGTCCCAGGTACATGGGAGCAGCTTCGCTTGATTCATGAGCAGCTGGTTGCGGTAGTAGCTACACAGCAGGAGACGAACAAGCAGCTCGCGCTCGCTAACGCCAACTACGCCACGCTGAACGAGAGGTACTCTGCCTTGGATGAGCGTGTTGGTAGAGTGAGTAGTCGAGTGGATGTGATGGATAGGCACATTACCAGTCTGTGCCGAGCTGTGGAGAATAGGATGGATGAGGATGACAAAGATGATGATGAGGATGATGATGCTCCTAGGGAGTAGTTTCAGGTTTTCTTTTGGCTTCTCCGATTCATCTTATCTCCCATTATTCTTTTTATTCTTACAGATTGGGGTGTGATTCATGTGTGAGTGGCATGTACTTGATATAGTTGATCTTGTATGATTGATTTGTATATGGGCTGTTGATTCTGTGCATTCATGTGTTCATGTGTTTATTTTCATTTAAAAGAGCATGTATAATTTGTTAAGTATATGAAATTCATGAGGATTGATCTTGATTATGTGCTATGAGGAGTATTAGGAATTGATTACCTATGTGAGGATTTGAGCCTCTATCATGTTTGATCGTGATAGTTTATTTTTGAGAGAATCATTCGTATGAACGTATTCTAGAACTTGACTTGGCGTCTTGTGTGAAACTTACAATTGATGAAATATTAGGACATGATCTTAGGCCATTTTTGATTAATTGAGTCACTTAGCCAAATTTTACCTTTCCTAATGATCCTATAAACCTTTGGTAGCCCTGTTTGAGTGATAGGCTTTTTCTGCGCACTATAATTTTATCCCCAAGTATGAAGGATATCAATTGTAGCGGTAAGCACCCAAGTTAAATTATCGATCCCGCTAAGACAGTTAATTATTTATTTTACTATGAATTACTAATTAATCAGAATTATGTAACCAAATTTCCAAGTGATTTGAAGTGAATTAATTAACTAAAATACTCAAATAATAAATTGCTGAATTATTAAAAGCAATAAAAATAAAAGCAAGTTCTAACCAAGAGATGACGAACAGTTCTAAGGTATCAGGTATTGACCAATTAATTTGGGTTATTAGACTTACGATTGTTCATTCATGCAGTTTCACTGAAAATACACCACATATCCCTGTTATCCCACCGAATATGATTCGATTCAAAGCTAACAGTCTAATCTGGTTTAAATCCTATGGTGCGCAAATATTACCAAGCCTTATTCCTAGATACTAATCAAAGCAAGCAACAATACCTCCGGATGGTAAGCCTGACTAACAAGATATTTTCTGGAATTACTACAAGGTTCTATTCACTTCCTACTTGATTGTCTAATTGCATTGTTCCACTAAACAAATCAAGTATTTGATTAACCAGTTCATGAAATTAAAGTGCTTATAGCGGAGCTACTCTAATCTCTAACAGATAGACAATACCAATCATGAACGCACACAAGCTAACACAATAATCCAAGCATTATAGCGGATGTCATGAATATATTATGAAGACGTTACGAAGCAGATTAACATGTCTTAGTAAAATAAGTAAAATCAAAAGCTCAACTGCATAAAATCCCAATCTTTGGTCTAAATCCCCAAATCAATTAAATCAATCCATCAAACCCTAGAACTGTATAGGAAATTAGCCCATGAGATTACAAGCAATCCTCATGGCTAAGCAATTCATAGCAATAATCAAAGTAATAGAAAGGAATAGATAAGAATTGTGAAACCCTAGTGTAGGAGCAATCTCACGTTCCTTCTCCGTCTCTTCAATTGCTTGATTCTCCCTCGATTAGCACTTGGAACCCTTGTGGAATTGGATGGATGGTGAAATCAGGTTGAAATCTGATATGGGTATGAAAGGAGGGTGGATTGATGATGGATTATGGATGGGTTCTCTCCAATTTGTGTCTCGATCTCCCCAATTGTTTCTAGGACTGATGTAGGGCTTTTCGCGATCGAAACTGCTTCAGAATCGCGTCTGGAAGGTATTTATACAGTGTTGAATCGAACAGGCCCCGTCTGGGCTCTGAACTGGGCCGCTCGGCACCCAGCTCGGCTCGAGCTGGGTCTGGTCCCAGCCGAGCGGCCTGCCACGTCACTGGCCACGTCACTGGGGTCCAAGTGGGACCCCACTCGGCACTGTTTACCGCCGCTCGGCACCCAGCTCGGCTCGAGCGGCTCGCCGAGCTGCTCCCGAGCTGGGCCGTTCCGGGTCTGTTTTGCTCCTCTTCCGATCCTGCCCTGTTTTACCCTGTTTTCTGCCTTCGAAACTCACAAAAACACCTTAATAGCCTTAAAATCGTGTAAATACTTAAACATACACAATTCCATGCAAAAACGATCAATTTCCTAAGCAAAATGGTGTAATGTGCACACATAAAATGCGTGAAATTCCACTCTCAACAAACCCCCAAACTTACCTGTTGCTCGTCCCGAGGCAACAACATCAAAAACCAATAGATTAACTGAGAGGAAATTTCACAGCAGAAAAACATTCAAGACAATATAGCAATTTAAATATCATACTTTGGATACAAGATAACTATCCATTTAAAAACATACAATTCAAATCAACTAATTCACCTTTTCGGAATGCTCATCCACCCATTCTCACGGGTAGTATTTACGCTCAACACTCAAGTGCGAGATATACACTTTAGGGTAAGGTGTTTACACTCAAAATCAATCCAAACACACGCGTAACCATAAGCTTGGCAATCATCTCAACTCTCGACTAAAGGAATAATTTCAACAATAGGATCACAAAGGTCTTGCATTAGGTTGTAATGTTGGCTCTTTGGTAAAGGGAAGGAGTATATGGATAAGGTGACTCAATCACTAGTAGAGAATCAAAGAAGACTTACAGCTTTTCAACAAACAGCTTTACTTTCTTCTTTCTTCTTCAACGCTCTTCAATGCTTCGCAATTTGATTCCTCCTTCACTTTTGAACACCACATCCTTACTTGAATTTGTTTTTCTTCTTCCCTCTTTTCTTTTCTTTTTTTTTTCTTTTTCAAATAAGGGTACCAGTTTCAGGCACTACCCTTTTCATGGGGTACCAGTTTCGGGCACTACCCCTTTATGCAACAATTTAACCACTCTTTTCAACAAATTTTATCACTTCCAACTTATTCTCCTTTTATGTTTCTTCACAAGACACCAAATTGACTCCTTCAACTCTCTACTAGGTAGGAATATTTAAGGCTAGCAAATGGATCAATTGGCTAATCACGTAGGCTTCCACAAAAATAAAGCTTTTAGGCTCAAAAGGGTTAACTACGGATAATTTCAATAGGTAGGATAATAATTTGGCTAGTGACTAATAAATAACAAAGATGGCCTAAGATCATTTCCTATTGTCTAATCGAATAGGTAGCTTCAAGCAAGATATAAAACCAAGTTCTAGAATACGTGTGTATGAACGACACTCACAAGAATAAACTAAATCATGCAACTAGTCATGATTTCAAAAGGCTCAAAATCTCACATGGCTATAGGAATGAACGAGCAAACCTAATAAAGCTACATAGCTAATCTTTCATGCACATAAATAAATTTCAAGTATCTCAACATCCAAGCACAATCTCAAACTGCTTCTCAAACACAATCACACATATAATCAAGTGCCATAAAAAATCAGAAAATCATCCTAGAGAACCATAAATCGACTACACCGACACTAGGATTAACACAAAACAAACAATAAACACCACAAAACACAAAACCTGAAAAATCGCAAAAAATCGAACCCTCAATATTCTCAAATAAATCAAAAATATTAAGAATCCGCAAAAAATCGACTCTCCAAGCAACAACACAACGTAAAAATTCTATTTCGACACTGCAAGACAAGGTATGTACGTTACCCCCCCAAACTTAGATTAAACGAAGTGAGAAACTAAGTTTGCAAAGAAGTATATACCGTAGTCAAGCAACACCTAATAAAACTCCTACACCAACACAGACATATAGAAGCAATAAAATGGAAGGGACAGCCCCCAACAAGCGCTCATGTTTAACGTCGGAGAGTCACGACGGGATACCTCTTTTCAACTACTGGATCGGAGGACAGCTCTCTCGCATTCGTACCTTAAGGTACTTCTTTCCTCTCTTATTTACATCACCAATCATCTCACCCTTCTTTGTCACTCCAACATGATCCTTTGAATTCTTTTCCTCCCATGACTGTCTTGAGTCCTTCTTGTCAATCCTCCACTCAATTGTAGGCTCAACCTGTGTAGCAAAACAAGGATCAAACAAGTTAGAATTTTCAACATCAATATAAGAATAAAAATCCGGAGGTATGTTCGGAGGCTTCAGATATGGATCATCCATCTTTACTGCAACTAAAAGATTATCAAATATCACATTAGAATTAGTAGTAGGAAAAGTAAGAGATACGTCTGGTCCTGCGATCTCCTCTACCACCTCAATGCTTTGGCTCTTTTGCTTCTCTTCCTTAGCAGTAGGCTTCATCCCCACTTCAACAGTGGACCTCTTATTCCGATTCACACTAGCATTGCCCAATGAAAATAGCTTCTCAAGATAATCAATACATACATCATTAGACAAATTCTCAAACTCTGCATCAGAAAGGATAAAGTTCTCATCATGCACTGCGTCCACTACATCCACAGACTTGCACTGCTGCTGATCCGTGGGCCACTGCATCTCCTTATTCAAAGAAAAGACAATCTCCTTATCATCAGCCCCAAGCCTCAACTCACCTTTGAACACATCAATCAGAGCCCTTCCAGTTGCAAGGAATGGACGCCCCAAGATCAGAGGCGCACCATCCTTTTCATCCTCCATGTCAAGTACAAGGAAATCCACAGGAAAAGTCAAATTCGACACCTTCACTAGCACATCTTCAATCACTCCCTCGGGGTATGTCAACGATCGATCTGCTAACTGTAGGGCAACAGACGCAGGTTTCAACTCCCCCAAACCAAGTTTCTTGAACACTGATAAAGACATCAAATTTATACTGGCTCCTAAATCACACAGTGCTCTCCTAGATGGTTTTTTTCCAATCTCACAGGGAATGATGAAGCTCCCTGGATCCTTCAATTTTTCTGGAAGCTTTTTCTGAATAATAGAGCTGCAGTTCTCTGTCAAATTCACTGTCTCCACACTGTTAAGCTTCCTCTTTCTGGAGATAAGTTCCTTGATGAACTTTGAATAATGTGGCATCTCTTCCAATGCTTCCGAGAAAGGAATAGTGACTTGGACATCCCTCATAACATCAGCGAACTTACGAAACTTCTCATCAAGGCTCTTCGACAAGAATCTCTGAGGGAAAGGAATTGGTACCTTTGTAATTGGAAGTCCCAAACTGTCTCTCTCGAATACTTGTTCCGCTTCTCTCAGTTTCTTCGCTCTCTGCCACTTTTTATCAGAAATTTCCAAATCAGATTGACTCTGTACCGAATTCGGACGCGCAGAAAACCCTGGAGGGTAGCTCGTCGGCTCACTCGGCACACTTGTTAGTCAGGCTTACCATCCGGAGGTATTGTTGCTTGCTTTGATTAGTATCTAGGAATAAGGCTTGGTAATATTTGCGCACCATAGGATTTAAACCAGATTAGACTGTTAGCTTTGAATCGAATCATATTCGGTGGGATAACAGGGATATGTGGTGTATTTTCAGTGAAACTGCATGAATGAACAATCGTAAGTCTAATAACCCAAATTAATTGGTCAATACCTGATACCTTAGAACTGTATAGGAAATTAGCCCATGAGATTACAAGCAATCCTCATGGCTAAGCAATTCATAGCAATAATCAAAGTAATAGAAAGGAATAGATAAGAATTGTGAAACCCTAGTGTAGGAGCAATCTCACGTTCCTTCTCCGTCTCTTCAATTGCTTGATTCTCCCTCGATTAGCACTTGGAACCCTTGTGGAATTGGATGGATGGTGAAATCAGGTTGAAATCTGATATGGGTATGAAAGGAGGGTGGATTGATGATGGATTATGGATGGGTTCTCTCCAATTTGTGTCTCGATCTCCCCAATTGTTTCTAGGACTGATGTAGGGCTTTTCGCGATCGAAACTGCTTCAGAATCGCGTCTGGAAGGTATTTATACAGTGTTGAATCGAACAGGCCCCGTCTGGGCTCTGAACTGGGCCGCTCGGCACCCAGCTCGGCTCGAGCTGGGTCTGGTCCCAGCCGAGCGGCCTGCCACGTCACTGGCCACGTCACTGGGGTCCAAGTGGGACCCCACTCGGCACTGTTTACCGCCGCTCGGCACCCAGCTCGGCTCGAGCGGCTCGCCGAGCTGCTCCCGAGCTGGGCCGTTCCGGGTCTGTTTTGCTCCTCTTCCGATCCTGCCCTGTTTTACCCTGTTTTCTGCCTTCGAAACTCACAAAAACACCTTAATAGCCTTAAAATCGTGTAAATACTTAAACATACACAATTCCATGCAAAAACGATCAATTTCCTAAGCAAAATGGTGTAATGTGCACACATAAAATGCGTGAAATTCCACTCTCAACATTGAGCTTTTAAAAGTTTTTTTCTTTGGCAAGCCAAATAAAAGAGCCTTAATTACCTTATTTGAGCTTGGAAAATACCCTATTCATTGGTAGAGAGAGTGAGGTGAATAAGTGTGCAAAAAGAAAAGGAAGATGGAATGAGGTTTAGTAAGAAAAGTACATGGTTAAATCTTGTTAGGGGTAGTGCCTGAAACTGGTACCCCGAATTGCTTATACATGGGGCTTGAAGTTTTAAAAAGCAGCCGAATGATGTTCGAGAAGGGTAGTGCCTACAACTGGTACCCGAGCGATCAAAAGAAGAATGATGTTGATGCAAGGAAGAGAAGAAAAATCGAAAATTGCAAGTGCAAGAGAAGAATTGGAGGAGAATATGAAGCCGAATGAGAAATCAAGAACCTCCAAGGTAACTCTCTACTAGTGGCTTAAGTCACTATGTCCAAATTTTCCTACCCTTTCCAAAGAGCCAACATTACAACCTAGAAATAAGTCCTTTGTGATTCTAGTATTAATTTGATGTGAGTTGCTTTTTGAGACCTTTGCCAAGCTTATGGTTACGCGTGAATATGAATTGATATGAGTGTTTATACTAGCCTATAGTGCCTCACGCACGTGAGCGAAAGAGAGTAAAGACTTATCTTGTCAGCTAGATTACTTAGTACTCCGAATGGTGTGTGATTGGATTGATTTTACATGAGTGAAATATATGATGCAAGTAATTCTTGTTTGATTCAATGAAGTGGCATGTGTAATATGTGTTGTACTTGATCTTGTTGAATTATACACGACTCCTGTGGTTTAAATTGGTTGCCTCGGGACGAGCAACATGTAAGTTTGGGGATTTGATGAGTGTGTAAATTCACAAGTTTGGCACCATGTTTTGTGCTAGTTTTGGAGAGTTTTGATGTGGAAATAGGTGGAAAACCTATATATATTGTGAATTAGCATGAATCAGGTGTTAGTGGAGCTATTTGAGTGGTTTTCTTAGCAAAAACGGAGTGAAAGTACCAAGAATCGAAGAGATGGAGTCGAAGCCATGCGAACCGCCCAAGAAATAGGAGGGTTCGACCTGGTTGGAGGAGGGTTCGACCTCTCCAGCAGGTCGAACCAGCATTGCTGAGCTTACAGAAGAAGGTTCGACCACGACTCAAGTGGTTCGACCTGTCCATCAGGTCGAACCATGGTCGAACCAGTTCGCAGAAAAGAGGATTCGACTACGACGTTTGAGTTCGACTTGCCAGTTGGTCGAATCGGGAGCGGAAATTGTCCAGTGATGAGGTTCGACCTGGGGTTCGACCAAGTCCTGAGAGGTTCGACCTGTTCAAGAGGTCGAACCAGTGCAAAATTCTTCCAGTAGTGGGGTTCGACTTGGGGTTCGACCTGTGGCCAGTTGTTCGACCTGTTTGACGAGGTCGAACCTACGTGCGAGAACTTATCTTATCCAGATTTTCGAGACCGAAACGCGCGAGATCACTTAGAAAGCCCATTCCAAGCCCTAGAGACATGATTACAAGTATAAAAGGAGGCTCATACAGAGAATAAAGGGAGCTTTTGATCATCAATCATAAGAGAGACAAGAGTAGAGGTGGAGATCCATCTGGAGGGCTGTGACAGAAGTTCGCTGAAGGTTCAAGTGAGAATGATCAATCTAACCATGATTGTTCCTAGATCAATCATGGGCTAGAACCGCCTTGGTAGTTCTAGGGTTATGAAAGTTTCATGATGTAATTCGTATTTTGTGTGTAAAACTCCGTACAACACTACCTGTGGTTTGTTTTATATAAGATTGCATATTTAATCCATACTCATAGTCGTTTTGTGCATCAATGATCGTTGTGTAGAGTCTGAATACATAACATGGTTATTGGTTGAGTGCGTTCACTACTGAGCAGGGTTTATTGTTATAATTCTATGTGAAGGGATTCCGAAGTCTTATTAGAACCGTCTTATATGAATATTCATTAATTGAATTAAATTCGGGTTGATGAATAGGATGAAGAGTATAACTTTATAGTACCTAAAAAGGAAGATTAAATCGGGTTAGATTCTAGACGTAGAAGATAATTGATTATGATAGTACCTAGAAAGGGGGGTGAAGTATATCTCTTGCTCTGAGATTATTCACACGTGTCAAGCGCATATTTACTTGTGTCTATAGAGTAAACTTGCATGGTCTAGTGATGCGTCCACAAACCACAGGGCAGAGTCGGACACCATCACATGAAAATACGAATTGCTAGTGAAACTGGATGACCCGACGAACTACCTATTATTCTTCTTGATCACAACTCACTTCTCTCTAACTCTGGCTATTTCTTTTTGCTATTTCGATTAGAAGTCATTGTTCCTTAAACCTTTACAATTACCAAACATAGTCTAAAGTATACTAGAATATAATGAAATTGATGTTTAACTGTCCCGTGGGTTCGATATTGTAACTTGGTCATCTTCGCGACTACAATTGATATCCTTATACTTGAGGATTAATTTGTATATTGAGAAAACCCCTATCAATTGCCAAGGTAAAGTTGAATCAATTCCGAAGGCATTTCAGTTTGCACTAATTTTATATTCCATAGTGAACAACAAAAATTTCGAGACTCCATGTAAATACGTCTTACATTGCAAAATTTACATTTTGCTATATTAGGTTACAAATCTGGAGTGTTAGGAACACATTGCAATGGGACAGTATTTATAGATAATGTAGTAGATATGGTTTAACGTTGTTTTTGACACAGGGATTTTTGACGGGCATTCTTTGCCAACCTACGATCGTCAAAGCAAGTGTATTTTCTTTTGAAAGTATTTGTGGTGTGGGAATCATAGGAGTTGATGTTGTTTTTCTTGACATTCTTGCTTTACAAACTAAGTAAGATTTATAAAGGAAGTTGTGTAAAAACTGTATCTATGTTAATATTATTATATAGATGAGTGGTAGTACAGTGCACATAGTGAAAGCATATAAAATAAAAAGTTCATAAATGCTAATAAATTATAATAGAAGAACATACCTTTTATATCTGCGTGCTCATGGGTTTACCGTCATATTGATTGTGCAGCTAAGAATGTTATCTACAACATTGTAAGAAAAAGATTAATAATTTGTTAGTTCTACTAAGCATAAGTAATTACTGGCATATTCATAACAAACAATTTCCTATGAAGCATGAGCGGTTGGCTTGAAATGATCCACTTTGTGAAAGGTAATGAAACTCACCTACATAGAGCTGAAGAGCAAAAAATTTAGCAGGCACGTGGAGGTCATTACCATAAAGTTAACTTAAATTTTAAGTTTGCGGGGGAATTAAGCATACCCATGATCACAAATAGTGATCGCAAGCATAAATGGCTAGTAAATGGCAACAGAGGCTATTAATACATACAAAGTGGAGCAATTGTAACAGAATATAAATAAGAAAGATAAATAAGATTGACAAGAAGGGTAGAACATAATCTTAAAGTGAAGAGATCTATTCTTCTTGCTGTATGAATGAATTGGAAGATCTTATATTTAATTCAAACTCAATTTTGATGTATTGCAGTATAATGTGTCAACATATATATATACACACTCATACAGATACATGTGCAAAGACGGAAAGAGAATAGCTTATTCAAAATTTACAGAAACCTAAATGTGAAGCCAAAATTAGTCCAAGAATGGAATATTGATATCATATTTGTATATCTTCTGGCAACATACATTATAGGTGGCATGTCTATTAAAAGTTCAATTACATGTAACACTATATCTCCAACTATTGAAGTTCGGCAAGTAAATATTTTATTGAAGAATTCACTCAATATTTTACAATATCACTTTCACAACACTAAGACTGTTTATATCTAATCTCAACTCATATACATTATTGTCTCATTTATAGGGTACTCACATATATCTATGCACTTATGTTTCTCTCAGTCTTAACTTGTTCACAATTTGAGTCATGGTCCACACTGCTTTTTGCTCTGGGTAATCGTATGCCAATACAAGTGGTTAATGACATGTTTTAGTAATTATAGGTTTTAAATTACGAAAGTAAATATTTTATTAAAGAACTGACCCATTATTTTACAGTATCACTATTACTACACTAAAGAGTCTCTCTATCTAATTTGAACTCATATACATTATTGTCTCTCTTATAGATTTTTGGGGTGAAAACCGGTTCCAGGTTCAGGTTTAAAGAGTGAAACGGATGAAACCAGACATAAGGAGCGGTCTGGTCGATTTTGTTAGGAGGCTGACGATAAGATTGGCTGATAGTGATGATCTCGGGTTCAAATCCCAGGTGATCCCATTTTTCCTTTTTTTCTCCTTCTTTAAGTGCTCTCAGCTAAATTAAGAATTATAGTGGACGAAATCTACCACTATTATACTTGCAACCCAGCGGAATTATTGCGAATGAGTGAGGCGGAGGCCATGTGTTTTAAACCCAGCCTCCGCGCTTCCTTCTTTATTTTTTTAATTGAGGCACAGATAGGCTCATAGGCCATGCATCAGCCCAATGTGGCCAAGGTCAGTGTGGCTAACCCAGCCTCCACGCTTCCTTCTTCATTTTTTAATTAAGGCACAGACAGGCCCATGGGCCATGCATTAGCCCAATGTGGTCCAGGTCAGCGCGGCCCAATAGCTCCAGCACCCTTGTGGCCCAATACTTGATCCATCTAGCCCAATGCTCTATTCTATTTTTATTTGCCTCGTTCTTGCTTGTTTTAACTCCAAATTGAGCGTCGTTTTCTCCCACATCTTCCTTTTCATACCAAGAATATATTTTTGCCTCAAAATCACCCTTTTTCTGAAAAATAAAAAAAATACATTTCTCAAACTAATTAAGCAATTAATAGTATTTTCATTAAAATCATGCTTTATTAGTGAATTAAAGCCAAATAAATCCAATTAAATCCATGCAATTAAGCCCAAAAATCTAAGTGAATTCCACGTCGATCAATAGGATCCTCACATATTTCTCTATACTCTTATATTTCTGTCACTCTTAGCTTGTTCAGTTTAAGAAGTAAATATAAATTTGAAGTCTAATTTCTCGTGAGAAATATTTGGAAAAATTGCAACAAGCCAAGCAAGTCTGCTAAGTCAATTGGAAATTGGAAAGTTGATATTTATGGTAAATATATTTAAAAAATAAATCAAATGAGTACCAACTTAACACCGTCCGTAAGTATTAATGAGAAAAGAGTTGTAAAACACGCCGGGAATTTTAATATCAATTTTACTTGTATAAAGTATAAACAAAATCTATAAGGTAACTATATATACATTTTTTTGATTTGATATCACAATAAAATTATTATGGTTAGACATCAATTTATGTACACGTTATATTATATTATATTATGCCAAGACTTATGTGAGATCGTCTCACGCATGTATATATATATATATATTATATATATATATATATATATATATATATATATATATATATATATATATATATATATATATATATATATATATATATATATATATATATATATATATATATACATATATTACAACGCTCCTTCTCTAGCGCCTCAGAAGCCAACACTTCTAGTCCAAAGAAATTAGTCCATACTGAAGAAACAATTATCGAGGACTTTAATAAATCCATCGATGATTGGAAAATCTAAAAAATTTTCAAAGATAAAATTTAAGAAACATCTAAATTCCTTTCATTCACTATTGATTTTGCAATCAAAACCAAAGAAAGAGACATCCAACTAGAAAAACCTTTTGAGACTATTACCTTACTCTCTAAAGCATCACTCGATAAACACTACTCCAAAGGATATAAATACATACACATCAAATTAGTACAAATCGGCATAAAATCTCTAACTAAAGAAGGTCTTGACGCCTCTATCCTTGCTATTCTTAGAGATGCTCGTTTTGTAAACTTTGATGAATCCGTTCTCAGTTCAATAGAATCAAGCCTTTGTATGGGTCCAATTTCATTCGATTGTTACCCTAATCTCACTATTTCTCTTCGTGATACGAAAATTTTGAAATCACTAGTGCTCCAAATTAAAACCCATAATTATAAAATGCTCGAAGGATCTATTCCCATTGCAATTGTTTTTAGAATATATTACAAAGCCATTTTGTCAGCCTTTGCTACTAAGGTACGACTCCATAGCAAGAAAGGAGAAACACTACTCCTCCAAACAGATTTTAGAAAATCAAATGTTGTTATATCCAAATCTATTCAATTGAAGGATGTTACTCTTCCAGTAGAATAGATTCTTGATGATGCAGCAGAACCTGAACGATCTTTACTTCCTCCACCTAATCCCCATCTCAAATCCATATCCCAAAATAGCCAAGGTCAAGTTAGACTGTCTTTTCATAGAAACCAAACTAGCGACAACTATGATGTTACTTCTATTGATTCTGACAACCGAACAATCGATTTAGGAAGAGTCTCTCAGATAAATAGTCCTATAAAACAATCTAGATTCTCAACCTCTGATATCCCTACAACCTCTCTGAGAAATATTAATTTTACTTCTCCTATTCCTAAATCTATTTATAATCGTCAAGATCAAGATCTCACTGATGAACATATCAGTCCTACGTTTTCTTCTGTCACGGAGAATATTAATGAACTAAATTTCATTAGGGCTATCAATTTTACCCGCGGGTTCGGGTACTCAGCGGGTAATACCCTATCGGGTAAGGGTAGGGTAGAGCATAATCGGGTATCAGGTAGGGTAGTACTCGTATCTGTTTAAAATGTTAAGGGTATGGGTAGGGTATGGTTTTTATAAAATACCCATCTACCCTACCTGATTACCCTACCCGTTTACCCGCATACTTTATATATATATATATATATATATATATATATATATATTATAAATTAACATCTTAATATCCAATATTCATGTTTTAGATATTGTATCATCATCTAGAGTTGCAAAAGGAGTCACGGCCTTTTCAAGTAATGAAGAAGATATAAGTGAGATTATGATTTAAGAAAAGTATTATAATGGCAGTTATTAAAATATATGTCCTTTAATATTTATATATGTGTTTTTTTTATAGGATGAATCTGTTGCCAATTTAATTTGAGATTATGGAACTATGAAGATCTTGAAGTCATGCAACAATTGAAGTTGATTTATTAAACATTGTTAGATTAGTTTGATGAGTTTTAATTGTGCTACTTAGATTTTTTAATGCTGTTAATATAAGTTGAAGCCTTATTTTGTAATCTGATTCATGATTCTTGTGTGGTTGAGAGTGATGATTTATTTATATGTTGGGCATTTGTATTTATTTGAGGCGGATAAGATAAAGAGAGGTTTCGGCATCATAGGGATAAATGGGAAGAGTGAAGACAACTAGGGTGGCCATTTTAAAATATGTGGATAATCGTTTATCCACGGATTATCCATTATCCGATGGATATTACCCGTATCCTACCCAATGATACATTTGAGGGTAATAGGGTAGGTATAGGTGAAGGAAATAGGTATAGGGTAGGGTATGAATTTGGCGTACCTGTACCATACCTTACCCGTTTACACTCCTAAATGTCATTGAATAAGATTTTAATATTGACAAGACTTTACTCCATAATGAATTTTACTTTGATGAAAACAAGGAAAAAAGTATTTGATTTTTCAAAAACTTTCTTTCTGACAGAAAATTAACACAAGATGCCTTTTACAAATTTGTCGCTGACAATTAAATTATTTTTCCTTTTTTCACTTGGTTTGAACTCTTCCAAAATAATTACCCAGTACAAAAAACTTTTAATACTATTACGCACAAAAAAGCTCACTGGGAAACAATTTTAGGAAACAAATCTTTTGACAGTAATCACCCGCCTTTACAGTCCTTCAAATTTTTCGTCAAAGATCAACTCACTGACACAACTCCTTTAAAATAGATTAATGAGAATGATAAAGCAAATATACAAAATCTTGTTGCCCAAAGTAACTATACTAATATCCATCTAAACACTTTAGGTAAACAATTAGATAGGATTGAAGGATATGTATAAGATATTACAAACTTTGATATTTCACCCAAAACCTCTCCTATCAAAAAACATCTATTTAAACCTTTTCAAGTATCCAAATCCAGTGTCCAAAGTATTTTTGATAATAAAAATGACTTTGTCAAAGAACTTCAAACCTAACTTTCTAGAATTACTGGAAACTCTAGCAATGATTATACACCAGACACCCCTATCACCCCTACTACTTCTAGAGTTATGTCATTACCTTTAATAGAGTTAATTGGGATATTCAACCGCTTCCTTGTAACCACCTTGAATTCCAAACTCAACCCATCAATCAAACCTGATTTAATTCCACTTCAGTATATAATTAGAACCCTGATGGTCTAGGAGAACATCAAATACTTTTTTTATTATAATAAATGACCATGACAACCAATGCTTACAGAACACAAAATAATGCCTAAGATAGAGCCATTGCTGAAATTCTTATATCAAGTTTTTCTAGACAACTAAAAGGATGGTGGGATTTCCATCTCACACCATCACAACACTCTGATATTCTAAACGCTATAAAACTAGATGAAAACAGTTCTCCTATACGAGAAGACAATGGCGAACCCCAACAAGCTGCTGTTACCACCCTAATCCAAACTATTTCTATGCACTTCTTAGGAGACCCCACTCACATTAGAAATAGAAACACTTAACTCCTATCTAACCTCTGATGCATAAAACTTCCAAGAATACAAGAATAATTTTATAACCAGACTTATGTATTGTGATGATTCTAATCAACCATTTTGGAAAGAAAATTTCCTAGCAGGATTTACCAACATTGTTAGGGGAAAAGGTTCATAATAAAATCCAAACTCTATCAGGGTCACAAATAATTAGCTACGACAGTTATACTTATGGTCATTTGATTAGTATTATTCAAGAAGAGGGATTCAATATGCCAAGATTTAAAAATCCAACAACACCTAAAACGAGAATTGAAACGAACAAAGACTGAACTTGGAACTTTTTGCAAGCAATTTGATATATGTTCATCAAAGACATATAATTCTAATTGTGATTGCAAAAAATTTCCCAATAAGTTTAAAAAAGATTATAATAAAAATTACAAATCCTTCAAATGCCCAACATATTACAATAACTCCAAAAGAGAAAAACAAGCGATTAATAATAAGGATCGTACAAAAACATTGTTAAATGTTTTAGATGCAATAAACCAGGACATATTGCAAGATACTGCAAATTCAAAAAAGATTAAATAAACTTCAACTTGACGAAGAAGTTCTTAGTTAAATCTCAAACCTACTCTTAACATCGTCGGATGAAGAATCAGAATACGAATCGATATACTCCGATTCTTCATAAGAAAACAAAAATATTTTTAATATACATGAAGATGATGTTGAATCTTCTAATTCCGACCCTTCCATCAACACTATACCAAAGAACAACAGACTCTTATTGATATAATAAAACAACTTAATGATCCCCAATTACAAGAAAAATGCTTTAGTCAATTATTACAATGCCTTGATAAACCTGAGAAATTTCTCCAACAAAACACCTCTAAACCAGAATCGTATAACCTTACTCACATTCTTAGCAATTCTAACAACAATTTTAAAACTCCCAATTTACAAAGCCTATACAAAGAAATGAAAGACCTAAAATTTGAGATTAAAAAGCTCAAAGAAAAATAAGTCCAAGATTCCCAAACTATTAAACAAAAAATAGAAACTCTTAATGCCGAAGATCATAACGAGGATGACCAAATTCAATTCATCCATAATATTCCTAAAGATTTTCCTTTTGTTTTAAAGGAAATAACATCACGAAAATACATCATTTAAGTAAAACTTGAATTTGCAAAAGGATTCTTTCTAGATACCATAGCCCTTTTTGATACAGGAGCAGACTTAAATTGTACCAAAGAAGATTTTGCCCCATCCAAATTCCTTCAAAAAACCCAAACAAAATTACGTGCTGCTAATGATTCTAAATTGACAGTTTCCTTAAAGGTCGACACCTCTATTATAAATGATGGTATTGCGTTAAGAACTTCTTTTCTAGTCATTTGAGACATACACCATATGGTTATTCTATGAACTCCTTTTCTTAATCTAATAACACCTTATACTGTCGGCACTGATGCTATTACTTTCAAAATTCATAATAAGAATTTACACTTTAATTTTATTGAAAAAACACATACTAGAAAGATTAATCTTCTTAAGGCTTGATCTATATATGAAAACTCCATTAATAACATTGTTCAAACAAAAACCTTTACATTAAATGAGGTTAAAAAAAATATTCATATAGCACGCATCGAAACTCAATTTTAGGACCCATATACCCAACAGAAAATATCAGAGCTCCATAATCTCATAAAACAACAAGAATGTTCTAATCTTCCAAATGCCTTCTAGGAAAGAAAGAAACATGTTATTAATCTTCCATATGAACTTTTCTTCGATGAAATCAACATTTCTATGAAAGCCACCGCCATTGAAATGAACAATGATCTTCTAGAATTTTGCAGAAAAGAAATCCAAGATCTCATCAATAAAAAATTTATATCTGAATCCAAATCCCCTTGGAGCTATGCAGCTTTCTGTATTAACAAAGCATCTGAAATAGAGAGAGGAACACCTAGACTAGTTATTAATTACACACCATTAAATAAAACACTTAAATGGATTCGATACCCTATTCCAAACAAAAAAGATTTACTGCAATGGTTTTATGATGCATATATATTTTCAAATTTTGATATAAAATCAGGTTTTGGGCAAATACAGATCGCTCCAAAAGACAGGTACAAATCTGCCTTCACAGTTCCTTTTGGTCAGTATGAATGGAATGTCATGCCATTTAGATTAAAAAATGCACCTTCCGAATTTTAGAAAATCATGAATGACATTTACAACAATTACCATAAATTTTGCATTGTCTATATTGATGATGTTTTAATTTTCTCAAAAATCATAGACGAACATTTTAAACACAATGGTCTGGTAATTTCTGAGTCTAAGATTAGTATTTTTCAAACAAAGATAAGATTCTTAGGACATTACATTATACAAGGCACTATTACTCCAATAGAATGATCACTTATGTTTGCCAAAAAGTTTTCGGATAGAATCCTTGATAAAAACCAACTCCAAAGGTTCCTAGGCAGCTTCAACTATGTATTGGATTACTACCGGAACATAAAAACAAATCTTAAACCTCTCCATTACAGACTTAAAAAGAACCTTGCACCATGAACAGATGTACATACCTCACTAATACAAGATATTAAATCACAAATTATAGAAATCCCATGTCTCCATCTAGCTGATCCAACTTTACCAAAAATCGTTGAGACTGATGCTTCAGAAACTTCTTATGGTGGTATTCTTAAACAAATCAAAGATGGGAAAGAGGTCATTATACAATTTACATCAGTACACTTGAATGAAACACAGAAAAACAATTCCACAGCTAAAAAAGAGATTTTAAGCATAATTTTATGCATACTAAAATTCCAGAGCGACTTATTTTAAAAAAATTCCTTTTAAGAGTCGATTGCAAAAGTGCTAAAGAAATTCTCCAAAAGGATGTACAAATTTTAGCTTCTAGACAAATTTTTGCACGTTGGAAAGCTTTACTTAGTGTTTTTGATTTTGATATTGAATATAAAAGAGGAGATACTAACTACATCACTGATTTCTTAACTCGTGAATTCTTATAAAACAGGACAGATGCCGTCGAAACCAGTTAGGATTCACCTGAGTATTTCCAGCTTAGAAATACAAACTTCAAAAATAGATACCACAAATAAAGAGGAGCTAGAAGACACAGCAACATCAAAAACAACTCATCAGGCATTAAAAGAAAGATTTGCAAACTGGGATCCAATGGTAGGAGCTATCAGCTCTTATAATGGTAATTATGATTACTATATAACTTTTGGGCCCAAACCAGCCCCTAAACCAATCTCTCTCACTCCAGAACCTTTCTGTCAAAACCCTCTGATCCAAAAGCAAGATACATCCCCAAAACCTGCCCTCAACATTAATCCAAAACCCATGGCCTTACAAAATACTCCATCAAATCCCATTTCTCTGTCCAGTTCTTATTCAAATATTTCCAAATCAAACTCCAGCTCAAATGTTCAACCATCTCAGTCCTCATCCCCGATATGGTTTTCTAAGTCACACTCCCAAAATATCATAACCATTGAACAAGGATTGAAAGAGAAGACACTTTTGATACAACCCAAGACAATTTTGGTGAAAACAACTTTTCAAAACAATTTGATCATGTAAAAACCAATGCCTACTACCAAGCAATTCTTCAATATAATGAATCAACTCAAATCAAACATGAATTCAAAAAACAAATAGGTTTGATGTCTTATATTCCCAATGCAAGATTTTCAAAGTCATGCCTCCTTCAAGTTAGTATGGATCACTACATGAACCTATAGCTTTAGGAGAAGACTATTTCAATGAACCTTTTGCAAATAGGCTTTTCAACTACTTTGAATACCAACAAGCTTGGTACAACACATTTTGGATAACAAACAAATCCAGATCTCACACTTGGCTTTTTTTACTTTGATAGAACAGCTGACATCAATTCCTTCCCCATCTGATGGTCAAACTGGTGGGATGTTTTTTGGTTCGGAACCAGATGTCTTACCACCATTAATCCAGCAATCCTTTTACATCTTCGAAACCAAATACTCTCCAACTGCCTTTGAAGAATAAAACTTCACACCTTTAGGAACCTTTGTACCAAGTTCTATGCCCCTTGGATTTTTTCCTGGACATTCCAAATCTATGGAACACATAAGAAATTCCTAAAATGATCATTCCTGTCAAATGGCGTGTGTTAAGCACAAAAAATTGTGCTTTTCATAGGCAATTCTCATATGATTTTTGCTTTATTTTAGCTTTGTTTATGGAGTTTTATTACTTATTTTCATATATATTATGACTTCACGGGTATTGTTGAGATTTTGTAGATTTTAGGCATATTTTGAGTAGAATTTATGCATTATTAAAAGAGAATTACAATTGAAGTGGGACATCAAATATGTAAATTGGTTTGGGTTGCATGGGTTACTCATGCCACGGAAGTTGGAGAATTTACAAATTTGGCAGGGCCTAGACCAAGTAATTGCTTTTGAATTAATTGTCATACATGCCACGTTCATTGGGTTGATCTAGTAGAAGTGGTAGGGCGCAACTATCATACATGGTGGGAATGAGAAGATTAGGAATTCAAGTCTTAAAGTTGAGTACGTGGGACTATTTGGAAATTTTCACACGCCCTTAAGCCCATCAAGCAAACTTCATCCCTTGCCAGCGTGGATTGCAGAAGCAGAATGTGGAACATCACAACAGAACATGTCCCCTTGTGGATAAAATATCAGAACACAACCACCGATCCCACACACACCACTCGTCCACCATCACACACTACTTCATTCCATTCATTCCACCCATTCACTCCATCATTCCGGTGTATGCCATTCAAGAAAGGGAGATCAATTGGACAAGACGGAGAGAAGAGCATCAACAATTCTTCGATCCAGAGTTTTATTTTCAAACTCAATTTCCTTTCAATAAATATGAACTATGGTAAGATCCTTCTTACACCCATGGAAGTTGCCTGTAATTCCATGGGGTAAACACTTTGAGTAGTTCTAGGGTTAGATGGATTAAGTTTAATTTAATTGGATACTTGATGACGGTTCATAACTTGTAGAATGCTTATTTGCTTTTTTATGAATTTCTTGGAAAGTGACTAATTTAAATTGTGTAACGTTTGTATTATTTCATGATATTGATCAATACTTAGGATAATTATAACTTGTGTACATAATTGAATTATTTGGTTATTTTGTATAAGTTAAAGTAATTGAATTGATTCTTTAGCTTATTAAACATAGAAATTATGATGGATGTTATTGATATTGATGAATTGTCATATTAGTAATATTCATGAAATTAGGTAATAAAATCATAGTACCTAAAAAGGGAACACACATTAGTTCTATTACCTGACGAGTGAGGGGATAATATAGTAAGCACCTAGAGAGGGAGATAAGTTTATTAACCTAGAGTCCTAGAAGATAAACCAGATAAATTACCAATTTGTTTAGACCAAATAACTGGATTAGTAAAGGTTAGTGACTCTTCCATAAGTATCTATAGGAATTGAACTCGACCATCAAAGTATTTAATTAATTAGTTTAATCAAGAATCTCTAGAGCTACTATTTCTCATTCTTGAATATCCTTATTTTATTTAATTGCTTTTTATTTAATTTTGAAAGTATTTAGTTTAATAATTATCAAATAATTGAATTTGTCACATGTTTTATTTAATTTAGTAATTTTTGAAAATAAGTAGTTTTCCGTCCCTAGGATTTGATATTTTAATTTGGTTGCCTGCTGCTACAATCAATATCCCTACACTTGTGAATTTATTTGTGTGCACTCGAAAACACGCAACAGTGGGCAAAGTGTAACATCGTCAGGAGCATACAGCCCAACCAAGTGGATGCCTGGATACAACAGGATACAAAGCTCAAACATATTCCTCCTACTCAAACACCAGAGCAGATAAAATTTCAAGAACAGAAAAGCAGTATTGTGGCCAAAATTGCAATGGCCGAAACCCCAACAGAAGCCTATCGCATCATGCAAGAACACATACAATCGCATTTTAAGGATGCTGTTGACATATCAAATAGTGGTGATACACTATTATCAAACCATAAATCATGGTTTGGAAATAGTGGGTACTGAAAAAAAAAAAGATGTCATTACTGTAGCATATGATACCAACTTTCGTATCATGTTATAAATTAGATTAGATTAGAAGCTAATTCGAGACTTAAAAAAAGAAAAAAAAGATACACGTCAGCCATGATCCCGCATAACATGGGAGCACTGTCCCCTAAAATAAAAGCAAACTGGTATGGCACTACATACTACATGATAATTACCAAACTGCCACACCACTATTTTCAAAAAGACCCCTATAGCTGATTATTAAAGACGCTTTCAAAATTGCAAAGCAGCCCCTATAACTGCCTATATAATGGACCTGTTACATTGAAGGAAGGACGGGAGTTGGAATACAGTTCTGAGAGCTTATAAAATTCTGAGAGTTTTCAAGAGTTCTGAGTGTCTTGTGAGTCTTTTATATTACTTGAGAAGCCTGAGTATCAAGAAAAGATTCTGAGTGATAGTAAGAGACTGTGTATGTTATAATTATATGAAACTTTGGGATGTCTGAGTACCAAGGTATTAAACAAAATATTTGTAATATTTTATTTAAAAATTTATCTTTCATCCAAAAACGACTGTTTTACTTCTACATAATATGGATGGCCCGCCACCTTCTAATATAACTAACTACCCTCCCCCTTCTGACTGGTGTAGTCAGATGGATATTTCTTACTAATTCTCCTCCCCCGACTGGCATTTCTGACAGTCAATATTTATATATGTGTGTGTATATATATATATATATATTACTAACTGAATACCCTTCCCCGACTGGCAACTCCGACAGTCAATATAACAACATAAATAATATATATATATCATTAGTTTTATTTGTTATACTAGTTGTTTATGAAATAGTTTAATTGGACAATTATCACTTTTCTATGATTAAAACTCACTTACTATCTAAAATATTATTACTTTTCATCTGCCCTATTATAAGCTATTAATCCATGAAATAGGTCAATAGATGGCAATCACTTTTCTTTAATCATTTATCACTTTTAATTGAAAATATTATCAATTATTAACGGTCCTACTAATTGTTTATGATACAGTTTAATAACTTTGCTAATTATCACTTTTTCATGATCAAGAGTTAGTTAATATCAAAATATTATCACTTTTCATATTACCAATAAATTACTAATGCAAGAAATATTTTAATTGACGGTTATTATTTTTTTGTTAAGTATCACTTTTAATTAAAATATTATTATTTTTTATTTGTCTTGAGAATTATTTCATGAATGAGTTTTGGGCAAATACTTTTTTTTTACTATGCATAACTTTTTACATAAATATTATTGCTTTTTATACTATTAACAAATTAATAATGAAATATTTTTTAAATGGTTAACATCTCATTAAATTATAATTTTTTATTTAAATTATTATTATTTTTATTGAAAAATACAATTTTTCTTAATTGTCACTTTCATAGTAAAAACTATCACTTTTTTCACTTGATTGCTAGATAAAAGAAAAATAAATACTGCTATCAAAATTTAAGTTGAGTTTTAATAATAAAATTTTTTAAAAATTATTCAAATTATCACATTTGTACCATGATAGATTGTTTATTAAATAAAAACAAAATTAAATAATACTATTAATTAAATTTAAATTAATTTTTAACTTAAAAATAAAAAAGAAAAAGAAAAACGTAAAAAAAAGGCTTTGGTGTAACTCCGAACCAAGACCTCCCATGTAACACCCTGAATCCTATACACCAATTTTGTCACTCTCGGGACCCGGTGTAGTGAATTTAAGATGTTACCTAGGCAAAAGTTTTTTTTTGTAGACTTTTGAAAAGAGTTCCCAATTTTTGAATTTGCCTTTCATGAAAAAATATATATATCAAGTTGATGACACACGTGAAAGGAAATGTTCACAATGAATTACAAAAAAAAATTCTCTCTTTTTATTTTATTTTATTTTATTTTTTATTTTTTTACTTTTAGACAGTCTTATTATATAATCCAAGCTATCATACTTTTTCCCGTGGGAGAATAGGCCCCTTGTCCCATCACAGCTTCCGCTATGAATTTATCCTAAAAAGTTTTAATAAAGGGGGTGAGAGTTATAATGTCATTGGATGACTAGTAAGATGATATAAACATTGGATAATAATTTCTTAATAGAATCATATCTTCTCCATTTATTAAACCCGAAGGTTCAGTTCTTTATGACTCGTCTGTCATATGCTATCTGCAATACATCGGTAAGCCCCGCTAAGGCTTCATGACTTTGAATGTCATTCTAAATCTTTATTTGTGGCTAAAGACCATAAATACAATGACAAGTGTATGTCTCGTGGTGGTATAACGTTAGTCATTTAAAAAGATACTTTCTAAGTGGATTTGGTCACTAACGTTAGTATCCTCCTGAATGACAACGTACACCGATACGATAATACTCCATGGCATGTACATAAATCTGTATTAAGTGTATATCCAATAATATAATATTTATTTTACTTACTGACAGTGTCACCCACCTTGACTCTTAAACAGTTTAGGAATAAAGTTGAGAATATTTGGAGCCTACGAGATTTAACTGCACTGCATCTTCAAAGGTAATATAAAAACCCGATCGTTAAAACAAACGTTATTATTTACTATGCTTTCTTATCTAATTGTAGAGTAATAATGGGAAAGAAAAATTTTGAAGTTTGTATATATAACCCTCTTCTTTATTATTATTATTATTATTTTATTATTTTTTTTTCTTGACAAACTTTTGCAAATATATAAATATATATATGTGTATATATTAATATACACACATATATATATATATATATATATATATACATACATATATGTGTAGGAATTTATCACTACACTATTTAAAAGCTTCCTCATGTAACTTAATAATACTAAGAAAATTTGAGAAAGATATGTGGTATATATTACCTTCTTCCCTCCCTTCTTTTTTTTTGAATAAGTCGTGCTAGAGAAAATATCTAGTCCCTCCGTCCCATTTCAAATGGCACATTTTTCATTTTTGTTTGTCCCACAAAAGTTTGCACATTCCTAAAAAAGTAAAAAGTCAAATACAATCACCTTTCCCCATACACTTTATTTACAAAAAAACAACCCTTAATACCCCTAAAAGTTATCACTTTTCTTAATCTCGATGCCGAAATAGGCATGCAAACTTTTGTGGGATGGAGGGAGTATATCTTTATAGGAAAAAGTGGAAATATAAAGAGACGTTGTAGTAAGTTTAAGATAACTGAAAAGAACGGTCTTTCATGTTGGGAAATATATATATATATATATATATATATATATATATATATATATATATATATATATATATATATATATATATATATATCTTTTCAGAATAACCCCACCTCCCCCCAAACCTTTGCCTATTTTCCTTCCCCAATCCACTATTTCCCTTTCACTCAGTTTCAATATTTTCACTATCACAACCTTTTCAGAATAACCCCACCTCCCCCCCAAACCTTTTCAGGCAAAGGTTTGGGGGGGAGGTGGGGTTATTCTGAAAAGGTGAGAACATAATTCTTCTATGGTAACTAACACGAAAGAGAAATAGTGGGTTCGGAGGAGGAAAGTAAGCGAGGGTCGGAGATTTTTATAGGAAAAGTTAGCTGTGGTAACTAACACGTATGGAAAGGAAAGGGAAAAAGTTACGAAATTTCACTATGGCTAACGTCAACATAATTGATGTCATGACTAAAAATTTCTTGTTTGTCAGCATATGACTTTCCACATACTTAATATATATATATCAATATTAGTATATAAAAATATCCAAATTCCCCCCTCCCCTTCTTTTTTTTATATAACTATATATTATTATTGTTACTATTATTGTTATTATTCTTAATATACATAAATCAAGTATGTATACTTGTGTAAGTTTTATTTTATTTTATTTATTTATTTATTTTTATTTTATTTTATGGCATTAAAATCCACCCACCTTGAGAAATTTCATCCCCGAAATTCAACTTATTTATTGTCTCAGCTAAGTGTGGATATTTAGTTAGAATCTCCTCTTCTCTTTCCCACGTTGCTTACTCTCTCCCATGCTTATTCCATTGGATTAAGACAAGTGGTATTTCTCGATTCCTAAGATTTTATTTTTTCCTTCCTAGGATCATAATGGGCACTTCCTCATAGGTCATATCCGGCCGAATATCTATTTTTTTTAAATTTATAACATGGTCAGGATTTGCTATGTATTTCCAAGTAATGGAGACATGGAAGACATCATGTATCATAGACCATTCTGGGGGCAAGGCCAATCGATATACTACATCACCAATTTTTTCAATGATCTCAAATGGGCCAATGTGGCGTGGCCTTTAGCTTTTCTTTCAACCCGAATCGTAAAATACCCTTGAATGGTGCTACTCGCAGAAAAACTTTATCACCGATTTCAAAATATAAATCCATTCGGAGTTTATCAGCGTACGATTTCTGGCTATCCTGTGCTTCCTTAATTCTCTCCCGTATCTTAGATATCACTTTTACAGATTTCTCCACGAGTTCAGGACCTAGAATCTTTCGTACTCCTACTTCATCCCAACACATTAGTGTATGACACCTTTTTCCATACAGTGCTTCAAATGGAGCCATTTCAATAGTGGCTTGAAAACTATTATTGTATGCAAATTCCACCAAAGGAAGGTGGGTTTCCCAATTTCCTTCTAAATCTAAGGCGCAAGCCCTTAGCATATCTTCTAGAGTTTGTATGGTTTTTTCAGACTGACCATCTGTTTGAGAATGATATACGGTACTAAATTTGAGTTTCATTCCCTTAGACCTCTGCAGACTTTTCCAAAACCTAGAAGTAAAGCGTGGGTCGCGATCTGAAATTATCAATACTGGTACCCCATGTAATCTGACGATTTCATTTACGTATAACTGAGCAAGTTGATCCATGGTGTTTGTCAGGCGAATGGGGATAAAGTGAGACGTCTTAGTAAGCCGGTCAACAATGACCCAAATGGTGTCATGATTTTTCTTTATCTTGGGTAGACCATACACAAAATCCATGGTGATATGCTCCCATTTCCACTCTGGTATCTCTAATGGAATTAGAAGGCCTGTAGGTCATTGACACTCTGCCTTAACTTGTTGGCAAGTCAGGCATTGCTTGACGAACTGTGCAATTGATCGTTTCATTCCTCTCCACCAGAATTATTTTTTCAAATCCCTGTACATCTTTGTTTCTCCCGGGTGCAGTTAAAAGAAGTGCAATGAGCTTTCTCGAGGATCTCCTTCCGTAACTCCTCCTTATCGGGTACGCAAAGTCTATTTCCGAACATTAAGATCTCATCTGGGGTTACAAAAAAATCTTTAATGTTTCCCTTGGTGACTCCATCCTTCATTTTATTAAGAAATTTATCTTCCCTTTGAGCTGTTTTAATCCTTTCTTGCAAGGTTGGTTGTATCGTTAAAGTAACAATGAAAGCGGCAGCACAACATGATCTTGCAAAATTTAACTTCATCTTGGAGAATTCTTCATTTAAAGGTTCATCTGTTGTCGGCGTGGACTGATGAGAGTGGAAATTAGCATGTTTGAGTGTCCAATTTAACACTTTTTGATGAGTATTGTTGTTACATATTAGCACGTGTCTTATATTCAATATATGTGAGAAAAAGGTGCACTTGAAGGTGCACTTGAGATGTTTTATTGTGTTCTAGGTGGAAAAAGGATCAAAAGTGCAAAGTTGGAGAAAAGGTGCAACTTGTGCAAGAATGCTGAAAAATGCACGTCCAACTTGTGCGATATTTCTGTATTTTTGTGGAGATAAAAACTGGTTTTGTGATACATGGTTGGAAAGCCACTGAAAAGAGGATCATTTTGGCATAAAGAACACCTCAATCGGAATCCAAACGAGGAAGTTATGAGCAAAATGGTGACATCGCGCGAGTTGTGCCGAACAGAACGGATGTTCTGCTTTCCTTGGCTTTTTACAAATTCAAATCTTGGAGTTTTTCTAAGATCTTTATATGGATAGAAATCTAAGGAAGAGAGGATCGCGTAAGCACCAGAGTCACTCAAATTAGAGCTCGGATGTGAAAGTTATACGCGAAACAGTGAGACGGCGCAAGTGGGATTCGACCACGACCGTCCAGTTCGACCAGACCCTTTGGTCGAACTCAAGCCATTTTGGTCGAACCTGAAGCCTGAAGTGTGTTAAATCGCCGATTTCGATTCGACCAGGGTTCGACCAAGGGTTCGACCAAGCCCTAGGTCGAACCCTAGGTCGAACTCCATGCCTGGGACGCGTCCAGATCCGATTTTTACACCCCAAGTGCATGTTTCTGCGTGTTTTTCAAGAAAAAGCCCATCCTAGGTCCATAAGGAGAGCTTACAAGTATAAAAGGGGATGTGGATCACATCAAGACAATACAATACAAAAGAAGAGATTAGAATAGAGTGGATTGGAAGAGAACCACAACATAATACTTTACCCCACAAGGGGGGATCACCCCCCAACCATCATCCATATCCTTTCCTCCACCCATCCATCACTTTGAAGAATCGTTTGTGGAATCAAGAGGAGAATTCAAGATGGAGAAGGACGTGACGATGCCACATCAGGGTTTTGTTTGCTTTCTAATTTATCTTGTATTTTCCAGACTACGAGTAAGATCTATCCAACCCCCATGTGTTTCCTACAACACCATGGGCTAGAGCCTTTTTGGTAGAACTAGGGTTGTGAAGGTTTTTACCAATTAATTAAACTTTCGTGTGTAAACTCCGTACAACACTACTTGTGGATTTATTTTATATATGATTGTACCTTTTTAATTCATACTCACGGTCGTTTTGTGCATCATTAACTGTTATGTAGAGTCTGAATACATATCTTGGTTATTGATTGAGAGCGTTCACTGCTGAGCAGGATACCATGTTATGATTCTAAGTGAGGGAACTCTGAAGCTTCATTAGAACTGTCATATATGAATACTTATTAATTGAATTGAATTCGGGTTATTAAGTAGGATAAAAAGGATAATTTTATAGTACCTATAAAGGGAGATCATATCGGGTTAGAGTACCAATTAGCCAGGGAAATAATTGATACTGATAGTACCTAGAAAGGGGGGTGGAATAATATCTCTTGCTCCAAGGTTATTCACACGTATTACACGCATGTTTACTTGTGTCTATAGAGTAGATATGCATGGTTTAGTGATGCGTCCATATTCCACAAGGCAGAGTCGAACATCAACACACGAAAGAGAGATTAATGAATGAAACTGGATTATCCTAGAGCTACCTACTCTCCTACTTGATCCACTTTTATATTCTTCTAGTGCTATTTTATTTTATTTGTTATTTTAATTCATTGTTTAGTATTTTATAATTAAATTCACAACTTTATTCCCAATTCGTCTTAATTAGTAAATATTTAAATTGATAATACGCCGTCCTTTGGGTTCGATATTCACTTGGTCGCTTGCTTAAGCTGCAACTGATATTCTTAATACTTGGGGATTAATTTTGCGTACAAAGAAAACGCACATCAAGTTCTTGGCGCCGTTGCCGGGGACGGCAGTTATTATTGATTTTATTATTTCTAGTTGATTAAGATTTTTATTTGTGATTATTTATTTTTATCTAACCTTGAATTTTTCTGAGGTACTTGTGCATTAGGAAAAGGAAAGGAAGGAAAGGAAGGAAATGAGGAATAACACATTAAGCTAAAAATGGCCTGAGCAAGGCAGAATCCGGATGATGTTGCTATACATGAATTTTTCACAAACTATGGGATTGGCAACACGGGGTTGATAGGAGCAAGGGGGAAGATTATGATTTTGAGATACATCCCGCTCTTATTAACATGGTAGAAAATAATCCTTTTTCTGGAGGTTGTTTTGAAGATCCATATCAGCATCTCCAAAAATTTCTTGGTTATGCAAACACTCAGAATGGTGCTTGAGCTAATGATAATGCTAGAAGAATCACCCTATTCAAGTTCTCTTTGATTAATGGAGCAGAAGCTTGGTATGAGACTCTTGATGCCACGGATTGCACTACATGAGACCAACTGCAGCAGAAGTTCTTGGAGAGATACATGCCACCCTCAAGGATCTTAAAAATGAGGCAAGAGATCACCCAATTTATTATGAATCAGGGTGAGAAATTTCATGAGGCGTGGGATAGGTTTAAAGACATGCTCAAGAGGTGCCCACAGCATGGAATGTCTAAGGCTCAATACATAAGTATCTTCTACTACGGATTGGATTATGAGTCGTGTATTCTTATTGATGCATCATCAGGAGGAGCAGTTATCTAAGACAGCACTTGAAGCAGGAAAGTTGTTTGAAGACATCTCTATGAATTCACGTGATTGGCCTATGGAAAGAGATAGAGGATCATATGTACTTGGTAAGGTAGCACAAGTTGAACATTAAGTGAAGCCAAATAGGGATGATGAGATCGTCTCTAGTCTAGCTAACATCAACAAGCTACTAGAGTCCCAGCAGAAGTAGATTACAGAGTTGACACTAAGGGGGCCTAGTATGAAGCAGCACGAAGTGAAGAGTCTTGAAGATACCTTCAATCGATACATGGCTGAGAACGATGCAAGGGTTGACCACATCGAAGCTAGAATGAATGTTGATCATACAGATTTATCGAAGCAGTTGAAGGACCTAACTTGGATTATGGGGCAGATGACCGCGAACGTGATTCAACTGACATAAAAGTTAGAGAATAAAGCCATCACATTGAGGTCTAGAACGCAGTACGAGGGACAGATGAAGCCGAAAATAAAATCTAAAGTGAAAGCAGTCTGGTTCGACCCCGATTCGACCAGCACAGGTGGTCGAATTAGGCAGGGGAGGTCGAACCAGGCACCTGGGCAACATCCGGAAGAAGCAGAGGGTCAGTTCGACCAAAAATAGGTCGATTCAACCAGAAGCTCTGGTCAAACTCAGGTCAAACGCCACTGTTTCAGACGCTCTATTTTATCTGATGCCCAATTCAACCACGATCACTCTGGTTCGACCAACCCTACTGGTCGAATCCAGGTCGAACGATACCGTCCCGTGTGCTCTGTTTTGTTTGAAGCTTAATTCGACCACGATCACTCTAGTTCGACCAACCCTACTGGTAGAACTCAGGTCGAACAGCACCGTCCCGCACACTCTGTTTTGTCTGATGCTCAATTCGACCACGATCACTATCGTTCGACCAAACCTGTTGGTCGAACCATGGTCGAACCTACCTGTAAGGAGAGAATGAACTTTCATGTGTTCAGTTCGACCATTATTCACCGAGTTTGACCACCTATCCAGGTCGAACCGCCTCGTTCGGCACTATTTTCCATACCGAATGCTTTGCATGATGTTAATGCTACTCCCGTGCCATCCCAAGGATAGAATACTGAGCTTATAGAGGAAAAGAAATGGGAAAGAGCAAAGAGGTTAAGATCCGAGAAGCTTAGACCGTAGATGGATAATGAAGATGTGGTTTTCTCTCTTGATCATGCAATGAAGATGCCCATGGAAACTCAATCATGCAAGAGCATAGATGTGATTTCTAACTTGTTTAATCTTTATTTTTCTAAGACAGATGATTCTGAATATAAGTGAAAGATTGACAAGGAGGTGTCTAGACAACCATGGGAGGAAGGAAATTCTGAGGATCATATACTTGTTACCAAGAAAGGTGAGTTGTTGAGTGTAGACAAGAAGAGGAAAAGAAAGTATTTGAAGGTGAGGATGCGAGAAGACCGTCCTCTGATCCAGTAGTTTAAAAGGTTACATCCATCGTGACTCTCCGACGTTAATCATGAGCGCCTGTTGGGGGCTTTTCCTTCCGTTTTATTGCTTTATTTCTTTCGTGTGAGTAAGAAATTTTTATATTTAAGGTGCTTACTATTCGGCAATTACATCTCTTTGCAAACTTAGTTTCAACTTATGTTTTTACTAAGTTTGGGGGGTGTGATGTTCTTACCTCATTGAAGTACCAAGAGTATAATCTTTTCTTTATAATGTTTGCTAGGGAAGTTGATTTTTTGTGATATGTTGAAACTTTAATTGGTTTTGATATGTTGATTTTTTGCAATTTGCCTAGTGTTCAGTGGTGTGTTAGTGTGTTGAGTCAATTTGATAGTCAATTAAGTTTTTTTTATAGTTCTCCTATTTTATTATTGATGAATCTGTGATGATGAGGTATTCTTGAGTTTTGATGATAGAAAAGGTTAACTAGGTGGCAAGACGAGTTCAACATTGAGGCTTTGACTTGAGGAGCTCGTGCATACGAAGGAGAAAAATCAGGTGCCCTAGTTTTCTTATTCTAATTCTTATGTGTGCTTTGAAAGGATTGAGTTTGATTTTGGTGATCCAAGTGAGCTTATATTCTGAAATTGTGCCTGAAATTCATATGCTCTTGAAATTTATGAAGGAAGTGTACTTGAGTTATATTATGATATGAAGTTCTATGTGTACTTGTGGGATATTGCTTACCATGAAAAGTGCTCTGTTACTTGATAAAAACCCATGTGAGATTTTGAGCCTTATTCATGTACATAATCACATGATATTTCTTTCTAGTGAGCATCATTCTTGTGCGTGTATTCTAGAACTTGCCTCTTGTCTTACTTGAAACTATATGTATGTTAGATGATGGGAAATGATCTAAGGCTATCCTTGAAATTATGAGTCACTTTGCCAAATAATTCCTTACCAAATGATGTTTATCCGTAGTTAGCCCCGTTGAGCCTAAAAGCCTTATTTCTTTGGCAATCTACGAAGATAGCCCTTTGATATCCTATTTGAGCCTAAAATTCCAATATTTAGTGGAGAATTAAATGCTGTCAAAGTGTGTGAATTGATTTTCATGGAGTTTGGAAGGAATAAAATATTAGGATATATACAAGTGATTATGAGCTTAAAAATAAGTTGCTTAGGGGTAGTGCCCAAAACTGGTACCCCGAGATGTTAGAGATAGTGCCCGAAACTGGTACCTCGAGAAGAAAAAAGAAAGGAAAGAAAAAGTATGTTGAGCTTGAATGAAAGGAGAGAAAAGAAAATTAGAAGAGCATGAAGCTGGTTAGCCTTGAAGTGTAAAAAATCTGCAGTACAAAAGATCTCCGGTTTTAATTCTCTACTAATTGAGTTACTTTATCCATATATTTCCTACCTTAACCAAAGAGCCAACATTACATCCAAAAAAAAGTCCTTTTTGATCCCATTGTCGAATTATGCTTTAAGTGGTGGAGAGTTTAAGACTTTTGGCAAGCTTATGGTTACACATGCACTTGAATTGAATCTGAGCGTAAACACCTTATCCATAAGTGTACATCTTTTACACTTGAGTGCGAGTGATATATATACTTCCTGTGAGAACATGTCAATGGAGCATTTGAATTGGTGGTGATTGTCTTAACTTGTATGCTATGAATTGATTATTACATGTAATGAGAGTTGCATGACCTAAGTTGAGGACAATTGTATTTTGAATGGAGTATTGATCATAGTCCTTGTTTCCCCGCTAATTTTTATACTCTCTTTCTCTTTATTTTTATTTTGTTGCCTCGGGACGAGCAACGGGTAAGTTTGGGGGATTGATGAGAGTGAAAATTAGCGTGTTTGAGTGTCCAATTTAACACCTTTTTGATGAGTATTGTTGTTATATATTAGCACAAGTGTCTTATATTCAATATATGTGAGAAAAAGGTGCACTCGATGTGTTTTATTGTGTTTTAGGTGAAAAAATGATTAAAAGTGCAAAGTTGGAGAAAAGGTGCAACTTGTGAAAGAATGCTGAAAAACGCACGTCCAACTTGTATGATATTTTTGTGTTTGTGTGGAGATCAAAACTGGTGTTGTTATACATGGTTGGAAATCCACTGAAAAGATAATCATTTTGGTGTAAAGAACACCTCAATCGGAAGCCAAACGAGGAAGTTATGAGCAAATTGGTGACGTCGCGCGAGCTGTGCCGAACAGAACGGATGTTATGCATTCCATGGCTTTTTACAGATTCAAATCTTGAATTTTTTTCTGAGATCTTTATATAGATAGAAAGCCAAGGAAGAGAGGATCGCGTGAGCGAAAGAATAACTCAAATTGAAGCTCGGATGTGGAAGTCATTCATGAAACAGTGAGACGGCGCAAGTGGAATTCGACCACGACAGTCCAGTTCGACCAGACCCCTTGGTCTAACTCAAGCCATTTTGGTCGAACCTGAAGCTTGAAGTACGATAAATCTCCGATTTCGATTCGACCAGTGTTCAATCAAGCCCTAGGTCAAACCCTAGATCGAACTCCATGCCTGGGACGCGTCTGGATCTGATTTTTACACCCCAAGTGCGTGTTTCTGCATGTTTTTTAAGAAAAAGCACATCCTAGGTCCATAAGGAGAGCTTACAAGTATAAAAGGGGATGTAGATCACACCAAGACAATACAATACAAAAGAAGAGATTAGAATAGATTGGATTGGAAGAGAACCACAACACAATACTATACCACACAAGGGGGGATCATCCCCCAGCCATCGTCCACATCCTTTCCTCCATCCATCCATCACTTTGAAGATTTATCTGTGGAATCAAGAGGAGAATTCAAGATGGAAAAGGACGCGATGACGTCACATCAGGGTTTTGTTTGCTTCCTAATTTATCTTGTATTTTCCAGACTACGGGTAAGATCTATCCAACCCCCATATGTGTTTCCTACAACACCATGGGCTAGAGCCTTTTTCGTAGAACTAGGGTTGTGAAGGTTTTTACCAATTAATTGAACTTTCATGTGTAAACTCCGTACAACACTACTTGTGGATTTATTTTATATATGATTGTACCTTTTTAATTCATACTCACGGTCGTTTTGTGCATCATTAACTGTTATGTAGAGTCTGAATATATATCTTGGTTATTGATTGAGTGCGTTCATTGATGAGCAGGATTCCATGTTATGATTCTAAGTGAAGGGACTCCGAAGCTTCATTAGAACTATCATATTGAATACTTATTAATTGAATTGAATTCGGGTTATTAAGTAGGATAAAGAGGATAATTTTGTAGTACCTATAAAGGTAGATCATATCGGGTTAGAGTACTAATTGGCCGGGAAAATAATTGATACTGATAGTACCTAGAAAGGGGGATGGAATTATATCTTTTGCTCTGAGGTTATTCACACGTGTTACACGCATGTTTACTTGTGTCTATAGAGTATATATGCATGGTTTAGTGATGCGTCCATATTCCACAAGGTAAAGTCGGACATCAACACACAAAAGGGAGATTAATGAATGAAACTGGATTATCCTAGAGCTACCTATTCTCCTACTTGATCCACTTTCGTATTCTTCTAGTGATATTTTATTTTATTTGTTATTTTAATTCATTGTTTAGTATTTTATAATTAAATTCACAACTTTATTGCTAATTCATCTTAATTAGTAAATATTTAAATTGATAATACGCCGTCCTTTGGGTTCGATATTCACTTGGTCTCTTGCTTAAGCTGCAACTGATATCCTTAATACTTATGGATTAATTTTGCATGCAAAGAAAATGCGCATCATGGACATCCAATATACTTTACCCTTCCGACTCAAAGCATCCGTACTACGTTTGCTTTACCAGTGTGGTAGTGGATAGTACAGTCGTAGTCCTTCACAAGTTCGAGCCATCGCCTTTGCCTTATGTTGAGTTCCTTTTGGGTGAAGAAATACTTCAAACTCTTGTGATTAGTATAGATTTCACATCTCCCTACATATAAGTAATGGCGCCATATCTTTAACGCGTGAACCATAGCGGCCAACTCTAGATCGTGAGTTGGGAAATTTAGCTCATGTAGTTTCAATTGTCTCGAGGCATAAGCGACCACTCTACCTCTCTGCATTACCACGCATCCCAGGCCAATTTTTGATGCGTCTGTATAAATTACAAATTTCTTAAACCCATCTGGAATAATTAAAACTGGTGCTGAAATCAATTTTCGTTTTAACTCCTGAAAACTCTTTTCACATGAAAGAGTCTAAGAAAACTTCTCATTTTTCTTAGTGAGTTGGGTTATAGGTTTGGCAATACGGGAGAAGTTCTGGATGAATCTACGGTAGTAACCCACTAATCCAAGGAAACTTCACATTTTCTTAACATTCTTTAGGGTTTTCCAGTTTTGTACTGTGTCTACCTTTGCACGGCCAACTTCGTTACCTTTAGAAGATATGATATATCCCAAGAAGAAGATATTATCAATCCAAAACTCGCACTTGCTGAATTTGGCATAAAATTTCTCTCGTCTCATTATTTCTAGAACCATTTTAAGGTGCTCTTCGTATTGCTTCATATCCTTTCAGTATATGAGTATGTCTTTAATAAATACAATTACAAATTTGTCAAGATACTGATGAAATACTCTATTCAAAAGGTCCATGAATACAGATGGGGCATTGATCACTCCAAAAGGCATCACCATGAACTCGTAATGGCCATACCGCGTCCTAAAAGCGATTTTTGGTATATCTTCCTTTTTTACTCTCAATTGATGATAGCCAGACCTTAAGTCAATTTTGGAAAATACACTGGCATCTCTTAATTAATCAAACAGATCTTCTATTCTTGGTAGTGGATACTTATTCTTTATCGTCAACTTGTTTAATTCATGATAATCAATACAAATTCTTAAAGGTTCATCCTTCTTTTTTACAAAAAGAACTGGTGCTGCCCACGGCGAGGCACTTGGTTGGATGAACTTCTTGTCCAAGAGTTTTTGTAGTTGTTCTTTCAACTCTTGCAATTCTCTTGGTGCCATTCTATATGGGGCCTTTGATATGGGAGTGGCTCCTAATACTACTTCGATGGCGAACTCTACTTGACGGTCTGGAGAAATACCTGGTAATTCGTACGGAAAGACATCCAGATAATCTCTTACGATCGGCACTTTATGGGTAGGTTTTTTTTCTCCTTCTTCCTTCGTTAAGCTCACAAGGAATCCTTGGCATCCCTTTTTGCGAAGCATTTTTGTAGCTTTGATTGCAGATATAAAACAAGGCTTTGGGCAGGGCTTGGTTCCACAAAAGGTGAAACGATCCCCATTTTCCCCAGTTAAATCTATTTCTCGTTCTGCACACCATATTGTGGCTTTGTATTTACTAAGCCAATCTAAGCCTAAAATTATGTCAAAATCTTTTATTTTGAGAACGTGGAGATTGGCTTCTAATTCATGACCTCCCAAGCCCACCTTGACACCGTTTACTAAGTTCTTTACCTTTAGCGTATCCCTGAAGGTATACTTACCTTTAGTGTTTCTCTCTCCGTACTCATTATTTCCAAGAAGTTTTTAAAGTTTTCTGATATAAACGAGTGTGTCGCCCCTGTATCAAATAATACATGCCCAGTACATTGTGTACTCGTAACGTACCTATCAAGGTTTCATTTATCTCGGAGTCTCCTTCTTCTGCAGCCATAGCATTTATTTTTGTCTTTTCCTTATCTTTTTGTCTTTGAGTATTGTTGGTTGGGGGTTCCAACAAAAGATTGCATATGAGTTTCTTTGATGGAGTGCTCGTCATTGGAGGCTTCCCAACATTCGTCATGGGGCAGTTGAAGGCCCGGTGTCCTGGCTGACGGCAATGATAGCATATATAATTTTCTGCTAAATATTCTCTGGTGTGGGGTTTGTGGCAGGCAGGACACAAAGGGACCATAGATGGTCTGGGTTCCTTGGGGCCCAAATTGTTTCTTTTTGGAGATAAGGCTTGTTTATTTTTCCAATTAGATTGGAACTTTCTTTTTGCCACATGGTCACGGGCTTTCTGTGGGTACTCCAATCTTTGACTAATAGAAACAATCAAGGCTCTCTCAAAAACTTCATGGAAAGCAGGTAGTTTTAAACCTGCAATGATTCCTCTAATTTCTGGTCGGAGTCCCCTCTCAAAGAGTCTCGCCTTCTTTTCGTCTGTATTAACCACGTGGGTAGGATACTTTGACAAGTGGTTAAACCTCCACTCATATTTGGTCACTAAGAGGGTTCCTTGTCGTAGGTTTACAAACTCTAGCTCCTTTTGATCACGTAATGCTTGAGGGAAGTATCGATCCAGTACAGCTCCTTTAAATCTATCCCAAGTGAAAGCATGCTTTTCTTCAAGGTCAAGTGTGCATTCGTATGTTTTCCACCATAGATCAGTGTCTTCAGCGAGTTGAAATCTGGCACATGAAACTTTTTATTGTTCGGTGAGTTTCATATGCTCATAGATGTGTTCAATTTCTGAAATTCATTCCTCTGCAGCAACTGGTCCCTCTTTCCCCTTAAATCGAGGAGGTTGAAGTCATCGGAATTGTTCGACAACCTCGTTTGTCCTGCAACATTTTGAGGGTTGCGAACTTGAATAGGTGTGATTTGTTGTTGAATGTAGTTCTGAAAAGTGGTGAAGAATTCTCGGGCTATATCGACTCCTGAAGTCATGTTTGGAGGTGTTTGTTGTTCCAATTCCACAGAGTCTTCTGAAGAAATTCGATTCCCTTGTGTTCCTGTTGGGTCCATCCCTTATGACTGAAAGAAAAAAATATATACTACGAATAAATTCTTGAAAGCAAGATTTATTTATTATTTTTTTCCTAATAGGCGATAAGAAAAATTTAGATACTACCAGTTGACAATGTCCTTAATCATACATTCATAATAAGGTCCTTAAACATAGTTTTTTTAGGCATCGGTAGGATTCATGCTCATTGAAGCAAAATTGAGCATTAATCGTTGAGGCTCTCTGTTTTGTCAACTGGTTAGACCTACTATAAAGGTTCATAAATATGCATCAATACTAATATCCCCATCTAAAACTTTTTTCTAAAAACACCCAAGGAATGGGTTGCTTGGTTTGGCCTCATGCCCTAAACTTGGGACTATCCAATCGTCCTGTCCCTCTATACCATTATCGAACCCTGTTGGTGGAAGAGACCCGTCCATATGGTGCCCCATAAGGAACGACAGAGTATCGCTAGTAAACTCTTCCACCCAACCCATAGGATCTGTTTCTGTAGGTCCTCCGCTTATCCCAGCTCCTTCTAAGATTATCCTAGCCTTTTCTCTAGCATCTCTAGCTCTTGCCCTGTGTTCGGTAGCTTGTCCTGCTATAGAGTCGGCCAAAGGGAGAAGTTGTTGGTCTAGTTCCACAGCACGTGCCTCATGATTGGCAGCCTCTGACTTAAATGTCTGTGCCTTGACTTGGTTGTCTATGGTATCACTTGCGACTCTTACAACTTCATTAACATATTTTGGATAATTGATCCATGATCCCCATATTGTGTCGGTGGTAGCCATCCTATCAAATAGCGACTGGGTAATCGTCATCCAACATGGAAGTGTATTTTTCCTAAAACGTTCTGCAGCCTCCTACCAACAATTCTGGTATTCTTGTTCTATTGTGATATCTCTAAACCCTACCAATTTGAGGGAAAAGTCTAAGGTGTCTTCATGTGGGGCTTGTCAGTGTTCCATATAGTTTACCCAGGCCTGAATAGGTGGTTGGTCAAAGTTTGGTGCTATTGGGTCCATCCTCCCTCATAAATTATTTCCACCCTCCCTCATAAATTATTTGTACTCCTCAAAAATAAAATTGAGTGTGAGTGTATATATGCATATACTCCCTCCGTCCCCCAAAGTATTTCATACTTTCCTTTTTTATCCGTCCCTCAAAGTATTTCACACTTCACTTTTACTAAAATTGTTAAAAAATAAATTATTATAATATTTATTTTTTACACACATCCCAATATAATACTTACTTTTTTACATCTTTCAACTACTTTACATATATTTTTTATTAAATTAACTAAATTATATATTCTATCTCTTACTTTATACATTAAAAAATAAAATTTTCTTAATCTCCGCGCACACCAATACGTGAAATACTTCACGGGATGGAGGGAGTATATATTAATATAATTGTATAATTTACAAAGAAATATAGACGTAAAATACATGTTAGGTCACGGTTAGCTGCGAGGAACATGGGTCCTTTCCTCTCCTTTATTCAAATTTGTGTTCATTTATGTGTATAAATAAAAAAAATTAAAAAAATTTTCTCTGATACCAATCTGTAACACCCTGAATCCTATACACTAATTTTGTCACTCTCAGGACCTGGTGTAGTGAATTTAAGATGTTACCTAGGCAAAAGATTTTTTTTGTATACTTTCGAAAAGTGTTCCCAATTTTCGAATTTGTCTTTCATGAAAATATATATATATCAAGTTGATGACACACATGAGAGGAAATGTTCATAATTAATTAAAAAAATCACTTTTTTTAACTTTTAGACAGTCTTATTATATAATCCAAGCTATCGTACTTTTGCTCGTGGAAGAGTAGGCCCCTTGTCCCGTCACAGTTTCCGCTACGAATTTATCCTGAAAAGTTTTAATAAAGGTTGTGAGACTTATAACCACAGTGGATGACTAATAAGCTGATATATACATTGGATAATAATTTCTTAATGGAATCATATCTTCTTCATTTCTTAAACCCGGAGATTCTGTTCTTTATGACTCGTCAGTAATCTGCTATTTGCGATATATCAGTAAGCCCCGCTAAGGTTTCGTGACTTTGAATGTCATTCTAAATCTTTATCTGTGGCTCGAGAGCCCATAAATACAATGACAAGTGTATGTCTCATGGTGGTATAACGTTAGTTATTTAAAAAGATACCTTCTAAGTAGATTTGGTCACTAACGTTAGTATCCTCCTGAATGACAAAGTACACCGACATGATAATACTCCATGTCATGTACATAAATCTATATTAAGTGTATATCCAATAATAAAATATTTATTTTACTTACTGACAGTGTCACCCACCTTAACTCTTAAACAGTTTAGGTATAAAGAAGAGAAAGTGATTTGGAGCCTTCGAGATTTAACTGCACTACATCTTCAAAGGTAATATAAAAACCCAATCGTAAGAACAAACGTTATTATTTACTATGCTTTCTTGCCTAATGGTAGATTAATGATCGGAAAAAAATTTTGAAGTTCATATATAAAACCCTCTACTTTTTTTATTTTTTTATTTTTTTTCTTGACAAACATTTGTAAAAATATAAATATAATTATATATATTATATATATGTGTGTGTGTATGTGTGTGTAGGAATTTATCACTACACTATTTAAAAACTTCCTTATGTAACTTATTAGTACTAAGAAAATTTAAGAAAAATATGTGATAAATATTATCTTCTTCACTCCCTTCTTTTTTTTTTTTTTGAATAAGTCGTGCGAGAGAAAATATCTATATCTTTATAAGAAAAAGTAGAAATATAAAGAGACATTGTAGTCAGTTTAAGATAACTGAAAAGAACGGTCTTTCATGTTGGGAAAAAATATATATAAATATATTTTTTCACAAAGTGATAGAGAAAATGTTGAAACTGGGTGAAAGGGGAAGAGTGGGTTGGGGAATGAAAGTAGGCGAAGGTCGGGGGGGTTTTTTATTGGAAAAGGTGAGAACATGATTTTTCTGTGGTAACTATCACGAAAGGGAAAGAGTGGGTTTGGGAGAGGAAAGTAAGCGAGGTTGGGGGGTTTTATAGGAAAAGTTAGATGTGGCAACTAACACGTACGGAAAGGAAAGGAAAAAAGTTACGAAATTTCACTATAGCTAACGTCAGCATAATTGATGTCATGACTAAAAATTTCTTGTGTAATATATATATTGGGTGCATGCATATATCAATATTAGTATATAAAAATATCCAAATTTCTCCCCCTCCTTTTTTTATAACTATATATTATTATTGTTTTTATTATTGTTATTCTTAATATACGTAAATCAGGTGCGGTTGTGCATTTAAATCAAGATGTCCTATTACTTTTTCTCTGAAAAAATAAAATTAACTCATAATAAAATAAATTGATGTATATACACTTGTGTAAGTTTTATTTTATTTTATTTTATTTTATTTATATATGTATTTTTTTATTATATATTTTTTTATTTTTTGGAGCAGGCATACTTTTCCGGCCTTATTTGAAGTTGCTGCCATGCTTTCCCGTCTGCACATTCATCCGTTAGCTTGCCTGCAGCGTTCGCAGCATGTTGTAGGTGCAGTTGGTGCCTGCTTTACCCTACCTGCCATATACTTTCCATTAGTGGGTCCCTCATGTTTTTGTTGCAGGTTGCTTTTAGCTGTTTCCTGCCTTTCTTTTGGTGGGAGCAGGCTGCCTTCCCTAGTGAAAAAAGTTGTTTGTCCTTGGTGCATTTATTGCTCTTGTCACTTCCCTCAACCCATGCCTTCCCTCCTATTTTCGCTACTCACTTTTCTTTCGAATTTGGGGTTCTGAGCCCTTGCTCGGCTGCCTAAGCTTAATTATTGCTACCTTTCATTTATTTTCCAGCAGTGTTCAGCTGTTCTTAAGCCTCAATTTTGGCTTTATCCATGGTTGTATCAGGAAACAACACTCTCACTCTTCATGCATCATTTTTTATGACGAGCAATTTATAAATTAGAGTAACCTTCATACTCTGGTCTCTTTTCTTGTTTGGCTTTCATTTTGCATCTCATCTTGCGAGCCTTCATTATTGAATAGGATATAGCTATCGTGGTACTAGTGTGGAGAGCAGGGCTATCTACTCCAACATGGCAATCCACTTCAATGGCATGTGCCATCTTAAGCCCGTTTACTGATTATTTTGCCCGTGATCAGCCCCTATTTGATACACTCCAAGCATTTGTCCATTGATGGATATGCTCCTTTCTCAAGCATCTACTCGTGACAATTCTCATGTTTTTTAATGCGCTTCACTTATCTAGCCATTGTCTTGGCTTTCCTTTTAATTAAACATGTAGAATTTTTCTTTTCGTTTGTTTCTTGGAGCCAACTGTTTAGGCTCTCCTTTGCAAGCCACCTGTTTAGCTTTTTAATGACGGCCTTCTGTCACTTCATTCTCCTCCCCCTTTCTTATTTTCTTTTACCGTTTTTTTTATAATATATTGCCTAGTTTAATATATTTTTTTAATTTTTTGGCATTACATCCCGTGTTATGGTTAATGTCTTAGGGGTGGTCATTTGCTAGTAGGTATAGGATATAAAAGGATTATGTATAATGAGATTTGTTTGACTTGTGATTAATTGTATTATTGTTTGGTATTATGGAAAAAAGAGATTGTGGATAACTAGGTATTAGTTATTTTATGTTTGTTATTGAGTATTAACAAACAGGATAATAATAAATCAAATGACATATTTACCCCTTATTATTATTATTATTTATTAATAATAATAATTATTATTAATTATTAATTTTAATTATTATTATTATTTATTTATTGTTAATTATTATTATTATTAATTATATATTAATATTAATTATTATTAATAATAAATTATGATTAATTATTATTAATATTAATTATTATTATTATTTATTAATATTATTATTTATCATTAATTTTAATTAATATTAATTATTATTATTATTATTTATTATTGGGACAAAATTTTTAATGGCCACTATGCATTAAGTTACATTTTTTTTTGGCCATCTACATAAAAAATAATTTTTTCTAACCACTATTAAAGGTTATTCACAATTAACTCCCATAACTGTCAGGAGAAAGGACAAAAATCATGGGACCATGATTATGTTTTCGTTGACCGCATTAAATGGTGTTGGGTGGGACCACACTAAAAATTATAGGAAAATCTAAAAAAATTGATTCTTCTATTCGGCCCAAAATTCCTCTATTCAGCCTATACGACTTGGCCCAAAAAAATTAGAAAAAAATTTCATACAAATAAAATTTTTCTTCCATTCGGCCAAAATGTTATTCTATTCGGCCCAAATGATTTGTTCTATTCGGCCTATATTTTTTTTCCAGAAAAAATTAGAAAATTTTTTTATATGTATAAATTTTTTCTTCTATTTGGCCTAAATGGTTGTTCTATTCGGCCCAAATGATTTGTTCTATTCGGCCTATATATTTTTTCCAGAAAAAATTAGAAATTTTTTTCATACGGATAATTTTTTTCTTCTATTCAGCCCAAATGGTTGTTCTATTCTGACTAAATAATTTGTTCTATTCAACCTAAGTTTTTTTCCAGAAAAAATTCACATACGGATAAAAATTTTCTTCTATTCAGCCTACATGTCTTCTATTCGACCCAAATGGTTGTTCTATTCTGCCTATATGTTTTTCCATAGAAAAATCGTAAAATGCATCTTTTTGCATTTTAATAAATAAATACATTAATGAGGCATATAAAAGTAACAAATTAATGCATTAAAAAAACTGTAAAATAAATTATTGTACTGTGGTAATTTTTGGTCAAAAAGAGAGGCATCAAATTCCTCAACATTTACTATTACGTAAAGGTGGCTATTTTTGTCATTTCCACATTTTTATTATTATCATTATTTATTATTATTATTCATAATATTATTATTATTATTATTACTATTAATTAATTAATTATTAATTATAATTATTTATTATTATTATTATTGTTATTATTATTATTATTATTAGATAAGGGTATAATGGTAAAATTCATTTAATACCTAGGTATTAAATTTGGGTATTGTGTAACCCACCTCTTGAGGTGGTATACACAATTCCAAGAAAAATGTATTATTAATAATGGGTCAAAATAATATAGAGTCATAGGTATTATAAATACATTGAGACAAACGTAGTATTATGTGGTATACTGCATCAATACCTAGCTAATCACGCCAACCAAACGAGCCCTTAGTGACAGCCTAATCCACTGCATGCACAAATAGTAAAATATAATGGGTAGGTCTTGGGTGAGATCGTCTCACGAATTCTAATCCGTGAGAGGGATGATCCATTAACTAAATAGGATATATATTTCAAATTAAATTAAAAATAAAATAAGGGTGGTTGTGTTTGGGATTAATTAACACGCCAACATACTCAATTTGTGCGGCCGCTAATTGACCTGATTAACTATTAAATTTAAGTTTTATTTAAAATTATATTATAATTTTTACTATCAAACTATTATTTTTAATAAAAAAATTATTACCAATTTTTTATTATTATTAAATAATTATTAGATAGTTCAGCTATTATGTTATCACTTTATCTTAATCAAATATATCACTTTATATTAAAAATGTACTATCACTTTTTATTATTTTACGAGTTGATCATAAAATAATGTAATTAAACGGTTATTATTTTTTCTTTGTCATGTATTATTTTTTACTGAAAATATTATCACTTTTATTCGGGTGAATTGTTTGTGAAATAATAATAATTCAATTAGACGGATATCACTTTTCATTAATTGGGGAATCACTTCTTATTAAAAATATTACTCCCTCCGTTCGGTTCTAAGGTATCCATTTTACTATTTTTTGTGTCCGCTTCAAATGTATCCATTATCCCTATTTAGTAAAAAAGTACACAATATGACTCACCACTTCCCTCTAATACAACTATCTACTTTATATGTAACAATAATATTCCTTAATTCACGTGCAAAAAGCAAATAGATACCTTACAACCGGACGGAGGGAGTATTACATTTTATTCATTCATTCTATAAATTGTTCATGAATTACATTTTCCTAATTAGCCATCACTTTTTTTTAAAGAAGTTATCACTTTTATTTAAAGATATTGTCACTATTTTCTTAAAATGTTATCACTTTTTTTACTATGTGTTGGAAAATTATATGATATAATTTAGTATTATATATTTTCCTAAATTGGCATTTAATTATATTTGTATAAGTTTATATTTGGATAAGTTTGATCGGATTTGAAGATATTCATGGTGATATTAATTTCTGTGTTTCAACGATGCGTGAAATCTGATTGGGCTAAGATCACGTATTTCACTGGACTTTTTTAAAAGAAAATCACACACTCATTTACCCGTTCTGAGATTACGGATCTGTTCTGCTTCTTCATTAATCTATAAGTGGCGATCACGGTGAATTGAAGAATGCATCTCCTTTGTGCAAGACTCCCCACATATATTATTTTATATTCTCTCTCCATTATTCTTTATGTGTTAATTATATTTGGAGAGTTAGAATTAGGTTTGGTTTTATTATTCTGATTACTTCTTGTAAAGATACAATCATTCATGTGATACAGATTTCGGGAAGGAGTTCGTCTATCAAGATTGGGAGATCGCATAGCAGCAGCATTGGAGGGAGTCCACTGTACGTTGTCAAGTCCACATGGTGGCCAGATAAGTATTTAGAAGTTGTAGGTATTGTCGATTAGAATAGAATGGAGTTCATAGATGCTAGATCGAAGTATTTGTACAATTGTAATGAAAGAGATCTGAGGGATGAGGCGAAGCCTATCCCGTATTTATCTAGATCGTGTGTTTTAATGTCATCCGCTGATATTTCATTTATGCTCTAATTAAAATACACTTATGAGTTCTTACATCTGTAAGAACATTACTTTTGAGTTCTTACATCAGTAAGAACATCAGTACACACGAGCTTATTTTTCTTACAATTGGCATCAAGAGCCAGTACTCGTTTTTAACAGGTTAGATCTGGGAAAGACACGTCTTCCATAATCATGTACTCAAGTGGATCCATATATCAACCACCCAAACTAGATAGTTTGAACTACCCCTATTGGAAGTCCATGATGACAGTGTACTTACAGTCACTAGGTGATGAAGTTTGGAAGGCAATTGAAGAAGGATGGAAACATCCGACTATCACAGGGGAAGATGGAATTATCACGTCTAAAGACATAGAGGAATTGACTGTTAAAGAGCGACAAGCCAGTGGTCCAAACTACAAGGCTTTGTACTATATCATGAATGCAGTTGATATGTACAAAAACAATCTGATTATCATGTGCACTGAAGCTAAGGAAGCATGGAAAATCCTTCAACTTCATTTTGAAGGAATTAATTCAGTTCGTGAATCAAAACTACAAAAGTTGATGAGTGAGTATGATAAGTTGTGTATGAAAGATGTTGAAAATATTGATGTATATTACACTTATTTTTTTACTATCATAAATCAGTCTCATATGCTTAGTGAGATTATTTCTGAGCAGAAACAGGTTCAGAAGATCTTGAGAACTCTCCCAAAAAAGATTCAGAGATAAGGTAATGGCAATTGAGACCTTCAAAAAAATCCAACCAATTGGTTTGGATGAACTTGTGGGAGATCTTCGTACATTTGAGATGAACATGAGCTATGATGTCGAATACAAGGGAGTTGTCTTTCTTGCTGAAGAATCTCGTCAATCTACTGATGATGATAATGATGATGAATTGATGGGCGTATCTAAATTGGAAAAGCAGATGTTTCTACTCAACAAAAGTTTTGAGAAATTGTTGAAACAATTAAAAAGTTAGTCTGAATCAGATTTTAAAGTGAAGAAGATTCAATGTTACGAGTGTGAGGGTTTCAGACATTTTCGATCTGAATGTCCAAACCTTTTACGTAAGAACATCTCTCAAAAAGGCTGCAACGAACCTGAATCCGATGTCTAAGAACAAACTAGTAATAAAAATTATTTTGCAGTAAATCATCTACTAAAAAATATTCTTTGTCTTGCAGCAAATGTTACATCAAAAATTTCAGAATATACCATGTCAGAATATGTCGTGTTAGAACATGCTGAACGTTCAGATTCAGATGTTTCTGATGATGATTCAGAAATTACTATGAAGGACATGGAGAATGTCTATAAACAGATGATCTCAAAATGTGCCCAAGCTGTTGAATTGATAAAGAAGAGTGAAGGTCAGGTAACCGAACTCAAATTGAGTCAAGATAAGTGATGCGCGTTTTCTTTGTACGCAAAATTAATCCCCAAGTATTAAGGATATCAATTGTAGCTTAAACAAGCGACCAAGTTAAATATCGAACTCAAAGGACGGCGTATTATCAATTTAATTATTAACTAAATTAATTAAGACGAAAGGCAATAAAAGTTATGGAAATAATTATATCTACTAAACAATTAGTTAAAATAATAATTATAATAAATTAAGCACTAGAAAAATATGAAAGTGAATCAAGTAGGAGAATAGGTAGCTCTAGGATAATCCAGTTTCACTCATTAATCTTCATTTCGTATATCAATGTCCGACTCTACCTTGTGGAATATGGACGCATCACTAAGCAATAAAAATATACTCTATAGACATAAGTAAATATGCATGTAACACGTGTGAATAACCTTGGAGCAAGAGATATAATTGATGGGTGTTTTCTCAACACACAATTAATCCCCAAGTATGAAGGATATCAATTGTAGTCTCGAAAGGTGACCAAGTGAATATCGAACCCAAGGGACGGCGTATTATTAATTTAATTATTATCTAAATTAATTAAGACAAGGCAATAAGATTTGATGGATTTAATTAACAACTACTAAATAAATAATTAAAATAACAAATAAAATAAAGTACCACTCGAAGAATACGAAAGTGGATCAAGTAGGAGAATAGGTAGCTCTAGGATAATCCAGTTTTACTCATTAACTTCCCTTCCATGTGTCAATGTCCGACTCTGCTTTGTGGAATATGGACGCATCACTAAACCATGCATATTTACTCTATAGACACAAGTAAATATACGTGTAACACGTGTGAATAACCTCGGAGCAAGAGATATAATTTCGCCCCCCTTTCTAGGTACTATCAGTATCAATTATTTCCCCCTAGGATTGGTACTCTAACCCGATATGATCTCCCTTTATAGGTACTACAAAATTTCCTCTTTATCCTACTTATTAACCCGAATTCAATTCAATTAATAAGTATTCATATAAGATAGTTCTAATAAGACTTCGGAATCCCTTCACTTAGAATTATAACTTAAAACCCTGGTCAACAGTGAACGCACTCAACCAATAACCATATTATGTATTCAGACTCTACACAACGATTATTGATGCACAAAACGACTATGAGTATGGATTAAAAAGGCATAATCTTATATAAAATAAACCACAAGTAGTGTTGTACGAAGTATACACATGGAAGTTCAATTAACTAGATAAAACCTTCACAACCCTAGTTCTACCAAAAAGTCTCTAGCCCATGGTGTTGTAGGAAACACACATGGGTGTTGGATAGATCTTACCCGGATATCCAGAAAATACAAGATAAATTAGGAAACGAATAAACCCTAGATATGGCATCATCGCGTCCTTCTCGCTCTTGAATTCTCCTCTTAGTTCTCCCCTTGATTCCACAAATGAATCTTTAAAGTGATGGATGGATGGAGAAAAGGATGATGGTTGGGGGGTGATCCCCCCTTGTGGGGTGTTGTATGTTGTGGCCTCTCTTCTCCTCTCTTGTATTGTGTTGTATTCCTCTCCTTTTTTTTGGGGCTGTATAGACCTTCTTTTATACTTGTAATCACGTCTCCTAGGCTTGGAATGGGCTTTTCAAGTGATCACACGCGTTTAGGCCTCGAAAATACGGATTTGGTAAGTTCCCGAAGCGCGGTTCGACCTCCCAAACAGGTCGAACCAACCCCTACAGGTCAAACCATGGTCAAACCACCCTTCTGGACGTCCCAGGTGCATGGTTCGACCAGCCAACAGGTCGAACCAGCATGTCGTGGTCGAACCAGCATTTTTTCCGTTGGGTTCGACCTCGGTTCGACCTCAAGCAGGTCGAACAGATTTGCGCAGTCTCTCCGTTTCGCGTATAACTTTCACATCCGACCTCTGAATTGAGTGATTTTTGTGCTCACGCGATCCTCTCTTCCTTGGCTTTCTATCCATATAAAGAAATCACAAAAAATCTAAGAATTGAATATGTTACAGGCCATGGAATGTAGCACTGCAATTATGTTCTGCACAGCTCGCGCGGCGTCACCTCTTTGTTCATAACTTCCTCGTTCGGACTTCAATGATGGTGTTCTTTATGCCAAAACGACCCTCTCTTCAGTGGCTTTCCAAAAATATATCACACCAACAGTTTTGAGCTCCAAAACAATACAGAATAATTATGAAAATTTGATGTGCATTTTCAGCATTCTTGCACAAATTGCACATTTTCTCCAACTTTGCACTTTTCATCCTTTTTCCACCTAAAACACAATAAAACACCTCAAGTGCACATGTTTCTCACATATATCGAATATAAGACACTTGTGCTCATATAAGACTACAATATCAATCAAAAAGGTGTTAAATTAGATATTAAAAGACGCTTATTTTTACTCTCATCAATCCCCCAAACTTACCCGTTACTCGTCCCGAGGCAACAAAATAAAGATAAAGAGAAAGAGTAAGAAAATTAGCAGAGAAACAAGGACTATGACCAATACCCCATTCAAAATACAATTGTCCTCAACTTAGGTCATGCAACTCTTATCACGTGTAATAATCAATTCAAAGCATACAAGTTAAGACAATCACCACCAATTCAAATGCTCCATTGATATGTTCTCACGGAAAGTATATATGATCTCTCACTCAAGTGTAAAATATGTACACTTATGGGTTAAAGTGTTTACGCTCAATTTCAATTCAAGTGCATGCGTAACCATAAGCTTGCCAAACGTCTCAAGCTCTTCACCACTAAAAGTATGATTCGACAATGGGATCAAAAATGACTTTTTTTTGGATGTAATGTTGGCTCTTTGGTAAGGGTAGGAAACATATGGATAAAGTGACTCAATTAGTAGAGAACTAAAATCAGAGATCTTTTGTACTGCAGATTCTTACACTTCAAGACTATCCAGCTTCATGCTCTTCTAATTTTCTTTTCTCTCCTTTCCTTCAAGCTCAACATACTTTTTCTTTTCTTCAAGCACATCCTTTTTTTTCCCGAGGTACCAGTTTTGGGCACTACCTCTAACATCTTGGGGTACCAGTTTCGGGCAGTACCCCTAAGCAACTTATTTTTAAGCTCATATTTTTGTTTTTGCTCATAATCACTTGTACAGCTCCAAATATTTTATTCCTTCTAAACTCCATGAAAATCAATTCACACACTTTGACAGCATTTAATTCTCCACTAAATATAGGAATTTAAGGCTCAAATAGGATATCAAAGTGGCTATCTTCATAGGTTACCAAAGAAATAAGATTTTTAGGCTCAACGGGGTTAACTACGGATATATAATTATTTGGTATGAAATTATTTGGCTAAGTGACTCATAAATTCAAGGATGGCCTTAGATCATCTCCCATCATCTAACACACATGTAGTTTCAAGTAAGACAAGAGGCAAGTTCTAGAATACATACACAAGAACGATACTCACCAGAAAAGAAATATCATGTGATTATGTACATGATCAACGAGGCTCAAAATCTCACATGGGTTTTTAACAAGTAACAGAGAACTTTTCATGGTAGGTAATATCCCACAAGTATACATAGAACTTCATACCACAATATAACTCAAGTACACTTCCTTCATCAATTTCAAGAGCATATGAATTTCAAAGATAATTTTAACAATATAAGCTCACATGGATCACCACCATAAACTCAATCCTTCCACTCCATGAATTAAAAGCACATATAAAAATTAGAAAAAGGAAACGAGGGCACCTGATTTCTCCTTCAATGAATGCACGAGCTCCTCGAGTCGAAACCTCAATGTAGAACTCGTCTTGCCACCTAGTTACCCTTTTCTATCATCAAAGCTCAAGCATACTCATCATCACAGGATTCATCAATAATAAAATAGGAGAACTATAAGAAAGAATTAATTGACTATGTAATTGACTCCACACACTAGAAACACCACTGAACACTAGGCAAATTGCAAAAAATCGACACATCAAAACCAATTAAAGTTTTAATATACCACAAAAAATCAACTCCCCTAGCAAACATTACAAAGAAAATATTATACTCCTGGTGCTTCAATGAGGTAATAACATCACACACCCCCAAACTTAGTAAAAACGTAAGTCGAAACTAAGTTTGAAAAGAGATGTAATTGCCGATTAGTAAGCACCTTAAATATAAAAATTTATTACTCACACGAAAGAAATAAAGCAATAAAATGGAAAGGCAAGCCCCAAATAGGCGCTCATGTTTAACGTCGGAGAGTCACGACGGATTACCGCTTTGTAGACTACTTGATCGGAGGACCGTCTTGTCGCATCCTCACCTTCAAATACTTTCTTTCCCTCTTCTTGTCTACACTCAACACCTCACCTTTCTTGATCACAAGTATATGATCATTGAAATTTCCTTCCTCCCATGGCTGTCTAGACACCTCCTTGTCAATCTTCCACTTAAATTCAGAATCATCTGCCTTAGAAAAATCAAGATTAAACAAGTTAGAAACCACGTCAATGCTCTTGCACAATTTGGTCTCCATGGGTGATTAGCCATAATATAGTGGGCATGACCAATTAAAGAAATTATCGAACCACAGGGAGGAAGGTACTAGAGTTTAAGCGATCTCAAGTTTATCGTGATTTTATAAGGACGACGGAAGAGAGGATAGGAGCAAATGAATGCAATTATGCTAAAGCAAGAAATAAAGATAAAATGAATGCAAAGATAAGATGGGTTCCAAATGATGCAAGGATGAGATTAACAACAATCATGGCATAGATAATTAAGTAATCATGCAATTAATTCTAATCTCTCATGGACAAGGTATAGAAGCGATCACTAATTCCACCTAAACTCTCTCTCGAGATGGATAGGATGTAGGCCCTCAACAAGGCTCCCAAACGCACATAGGATCGAGACAATAGCAAACACCTCCCACTAGGTACTAATTACTCTATGAGTTCCCTAATTAGGTACTAAATCATAAGCAATATTCCCTTTTAAGGTACTATGAATTCACTAATTGTTTGGGTCTCCTCATTTAATCAACCAACCTCTCGATTAAGCTAATCAAATGTTCTATCAAAGGGTTCTAAATCTAGAAGGATATCTCTATCTCATTCTAAATTAATGCACATGAAGTGTATGATGAAATGATTCAATGAACTATCCTAAACACATAATTGATTTCTCAATCTAATCACATGCCCATGACAATTAATCACACAAATCATCATATACATCAAGCAATCAACAATCAATGATAGAAATAACACAAAGCCCATTCAAGATTAAAATCAATTTGCATAAAAAAACTAAATTATCCAACACCAATCATGGAGCTAATCTCACAAAGGAGATTAGCCTCTCATATCCATAAGAAAATTAACATAGACATTAAGATCCTTACAAAACATGATCAATCTATAAAGAAATGCACAAAAATTAGAATTAGATTCCCCATTTGAAGTGCTCCAATGGAGATCTCCTTCTTCTTCTTGTGATCTCACTCTCCCTTGCTTCCTTGATCACTTGGATGGTGGATTTGATGGAGGGGATCAAGTGTAGATGGGTGGATGAAGAATGGATGAAGATGATGGTGGAAAATGGAAGAAATGGTGTGTGAGGTGTGTGTGGAAGGGGTGAAAATCGGATTCTTTTTTTCATAAAATCTGAATGGAGGGGTATTTATACTCCTTGACAAGCTTCTAGAAGGATTCTGAATTTTTCTGATCCCTGACACGACACGAGTCGTGTGGCGCAACACGGCCATAAGGTGCCCGTGTTGCGTGAACTGATGCTCCCGCACGGCCATCGCTTACAGGCCCGTGTTGGCTACACGGGTCGTGTGCTGCAACACGAATCGAGCTCCGCAACACGGCCAAGTGGTGGTCGTGTTGGATGAATAGATGTTGCCGCACGGCCATTCTGGACAGGCCCGTGCTAGCTACACGAGTCGTGCACTGCGACACGGCTCGTGCCACCGACACGGCCAGTCGTGTTGCTGCTGCCCTGTTTCCTTCACTGTTTTGGCTCGTTCTCCCTCGTTTCAACTCCAAATTGAGATCCGCTTTTTCCTACATCTTCCTTATCATGTTTAGCATCAAATAAAAAGTGAAAATAGTAGGTTTAAGCTCATTCACATACATTTCCATGAAAACACAAAACACAACCAAATAACACATAAAATACGGATAAAATAATACGAAAACACATATAAAAAGACACTAAATTCTAGGTGAAAATATCACTCATCACATCCCCAAACTTAAAGTGTTGTGCGTCCCTGCACAACGAAAATGATAAACCAAGGAGAGTGATTTTCACCTAGGAAAAGACTAAACGAACATAAGTAACAACACATCATTAGCAACAAGAATTACAAATTATGCTAAGGCATCCTACAACATTAAACTCATAACATGAAAAATTAACAAGTTCAATCTAAAGAGAATAAAAGTGTAATATAGTCCCTTTTAGTCCAAGCCTCACATAGGTTATAAATTTCACTCAACACTCTTTAAAGTAGGTAAATCAACACTCATCAATCGATTGGCTCGACTCGCTATAAGCTTGCTCGTGGACTACATTCACAAACCGCCAAGGTTTCCATTAATGATCAAAAAGGTCTTTCATTAAGGATGTAATGATAGGCTCTTTGGTAGGGTATGGAAGATATGGATAATAGTGACTAAGCAAGTGTAAGTAATCGAAGAGACGGCCAATTTCTCCAACTTCTCCACTTTTCTTTCTTTCTTTCTCAACTTTGGTAATCACAAGCACTAATCATCAACTTTCCTTAGATTTTTATCTTCTTTTAATGCATGCTTCCTTCTTTGAACTTTTAAGTACTTGAGCATATTGTTATTGCTTTGCTCATTTTCTTGTTTTGGGGTTGCATGTCCATTCTTTCTTGTGCTCTTTTTCATCCTTTTTCTTGCTTGTTTACCATTTCCTTTTTTCTTTTTCTTCTTTATCAAACCTTTCTAGTTACCATCTCCTCAATCACCCGCACAAATGGTATATATGTAAGGCTTAAGTGGGTAATCATGGCTTGTAATGTGCTTATATCACAATAAATAGGCTTTAAAGCTCAAAGTGGTTGACTAGGGATGATGTTCATGGTAGGGAAATATATGGTAATGACTATAATAACAAGGATGGCCTTAGATCATGTCACTAATCTCCACAAATTGGGCTCGTTCCTATAGTCCTTGAGCAAATTCTAGCTTATCAAACACAACCAATCCTCTCATGAAGAAAAATACCATGTATGCACGGTTGAGGCTCAAATGCTCACAAGCTTGTGCTCGGACCTTAAGAAACTTATTACACCACATCCATCTCAAAATTGAACAAGTTAAGTAAAACATGTCACAATTCGAAAGTGTAGAGATTCTTAATCATAACTTGTCATCACTTACTACCACAACATATCACCATTCATGTTCAAAAATGACTCACAACATCCCAAAACAAACCACCAAACATACCAAGACAAAAATAAGAAAACACACAAAACATAAAATAAAGACTCAACAAACAAGAAACAAAACAAAAACACATAACATGCAAAAACAAAAATCACCATCATTGAAAAATGAAACACACATTCAAATCATCCATAACAATGTAAGCTCACAATCATCCCAACCTTGATTGAAAAGAAAATCCTAATTTACGAAAATAAACATCCCAAAAACATAACACATAAAGTAGCATGCTAATCACATCAATACACATCAAAATATGTCAAGCAACTAGAAGTGATAAGGTGTAGAATACTCCCTCAATGGGCATTTGGTAAAGAAAACGTTAGCTCCAAGCTCCATTCGTGCTTCCAATACCTTTCACTCATGCTCAAACACTTAACAAACACCGTTAGCTCAACAATTGCATTAAACAAATATGGACTATCATGCACTTCAACACCACCAATCATACCAAAATCAAACCAAACTCATGAGAAAAATTTTAAAATTAGCTCAAAAATACGAAAAGTATATGCTTTCAAGACAAAGTATGTCACACCACGCCATATCCCCCCAAACTTAAATTGAAACAAGAGTTTCGAGGTAAGTTTGCAAAAAGTGGTGTGACTTACTTTCACACTTCAAATCAAGCACTTATCGTTTGTCCAATACACATTCTCCTCATGAACACAATCAATCTACATGCCAAAAATGCAAACAAAAAAATCCATCAACCTTATTGAAAGCATTAAATAAAGCAATAAAAGGTAATGATGGGTTGCCTCCCATCTAGCGCTAAGTTTAACGTCTTCAAGCCGGACGATAGTCTTTAGCTCATGGTGGTCTTGAATAGTCCTTAGGCACTATCATAGGTTTCTTCTTGAAGTAGTGCCTTGTGCTCTCCCGTTCAACCACTAGAACGGTTCCCTTCTTATTAAATAGCTCAAGTAATTGGTCTCCGAAGGCGTTCTTCACAAGGAATGGCCCTTTCCACTTGTTCCACTTTTTCCATGGGGCTTTATATGCATTTTGAACTTCAACCACATCCCCCGGTAAGAATTCGGGCATTGACAAGTGTTGTTGTCCTCTTGCAACCTTTTTCCTACAATCACCAAACAAATTTTTATCAATAAAATCATGAAAGTTCTTAAGAGAATTTAAAATTTCAATAGAATGAGTAGGTTTAGGCTTGTGGGGAGTGAAATCCATGATCTTAGTTTCCGGAGACTTCTTTTCTTCCATAAGGGCATGAATCTCTTCTCGATTTTGATGTTTTACTTTCTCAACCATCTCTTCAAGAGACTCGACAAATTTATCGAATTCCTCCGTCAACTCTTCTTTCAACTTTGTAGCTTTCACCCACTTAGGCACCCTTTCTCTCTTTTCCTTCATAACCTCATCAACCCCCAAACTATCCTCTTTTCGATCTTTAATAGAGGAAGAAGGCTTGTTGTTCTCAACGGTGGATACAACTTGACTAACTTGGTGCTCAATGGAATCCAATCTAGCACCGAATGCTACTATTGCACTTGTCACCATGTCACACCAATTTCCGATTCGATCCATCCACATTTCATTAAACTTACTCTCCTTCTCTATGCGATCCATAACCATTTCAAACATCTTTTCTCCAAACATTGCTATGTGGTCACTTTGGGTGGAATAAGAGGTGTTGGAGTCTTGAAAATTTCCCCATAGATGTGGTTGATTTCCTTCTTGATGACTAGAAAAATTTCCTTGAAAAACATCTTCCACACCTTGAGGGTATACTTGATGACTCATTTGATGAGGAACTCCAAAATCTCCATAACCTTGTTGTAGGAATTGCATATCTTGTACTCCATAATCCGGTTGCAAATTAGGTTCACCATTTGGCATTTGAAATCTTTGAAAATTTCCTTGTGTGTTCATAACGGAATGAACACTTCTATTCACCATATCTCGAAGAGTATCCATGTAGCTCATATTTTTGGGGTTGCTCTCTTTCTTCTTCCTTCTCAAGGTATGCACCTATAAAAGAAAGAAAAATTAGAACAAAATTTTCCAAAGCAAATATAAGATGCAAAAATAAATAAAAAAAAAATCCTTATTAAGACCACTCTAAACAATCCTTCGTCAAACTACTAGCGACCGTTACCTCCCCGGCAGCGGCGCCATTTGATTAGCCATAATATAGTGGGCATGACCAATTAAAGAAATTATCGAACCACAGGGAGGAAGGTACTAGAGTTTAAGCGATCTCAAGTTTATCGTGATTTTATAAGGACGACGGAAGAGAGGATAGGAGCAAATGAATGCAATTATGCTAAAGCAAGAAATAAAGATAAAATGAATGCAAAGATAAGATGGGTTCCAAATGATGCAAGGATGAGATTAACAACAATCATGGCATAGATAATTAAGTAATCATGCAATTAATTCTAATCTCTCATGGACAAGGTATAGAAGCGATCACTAATTCCACCTAAACTCTCTCTCGAGATGGATAGGATGTAGGCCCTCAACAAGGCTCCCAAACGCACATAGGATCGAGACAATAGCAAACACCTCCCACTAGGTACTAATTACTCTATGAGTTCCCTAATTAGGTACTAAATCATAAGCAATATTCCCTTTTAAGGTACTATGAATTCACTAATTGTTTGGGTCTCCTCATTTAATCAACCAACCTCTCGATTAAGCTAATCAAATGTTCTATCAAAGGGTTCTAAATCTAGAAGGATATCTCTATCTCATTCTAAATTAATGCACATGAAGTGTATGATGAAATGATTCAATGAACTATCCTAAACACATAATTGATTTCTCAATCTAATCACATGCCCATGACAATTAATCACACAAATCATCATATACATCAAGCAATCAACAATCAATGATAGAAATAACACAAAGCCCATTCAAGATTAAAATCAATTTGCATAAAAAAACTAAATTATCCAACACCAATCATGGAGCTAATCTCACAAAGGAGATTAGCCTCTCATATCCATAAGAAAATTAACATAGACATTAAGATCCTTACAAAACATGATCAATCTATAAAGAAATGCACAAAAATTAGAATTAGATTCCCCATTTGAAGTGCTCCAATGGAGATCTCCTTCTTCTTCTTGTGATCTCACTCTCCCTTGCTTCCTTGATCACTTGGATGGTGGATTTGATGGAGGGGATCAAGTGTAGATGGGTGGATGAAGAATGGATAAAGATGATGGTGGAAAATGGAAGAAATGGTGTGTGAGGTGTGTGTGGAAGGGGTGGAAATCGGATTCTTTTTTTCATAAAATCTGAATGGAGGGGTATTTATACTCCTTGACAAGCTTCTAGAAGGATTCTGAATTTTTCTGATCCCTGACACGACACGAGTCGTGTGGCGCAACACGGCCATAAGGTGCCCGTGTTGCGTGAACTGATGCTCCCGCACGGCCATCGCTTACAGGCCCGTGTTGGCTACACGGGTCGTGTGCTGCAACACGAATCGAGCTCCGCAACACGGCCAAGTGGTGGTCGTGTTGGATGAATAGATGTTGCCGCACGGCCATTCTGGACAGGCCCGTGCTAGCTACACGAGTCGTGCACTGCGACACGGCTCGTGCCACCGACACGGCCAGTCGTGTTGCTGCTGCCCTGTTTCCTTCACTGTTTTGGCTCGTTCTCCCTCGTTTCAACTCCAAATTGAGATCCGCTTTTTCCTACATCTTCCTTATCATGTTTAGCATCAAATAAAAAGTGAAAATAGTAGGTTTAAGCTCATTCACATACATTTCCATGAAAACACAAAACACAACCAAATAACACATAAAATACAGATAAAATAATACGAAAACACATATAAAAAGACACTAAATTCTAGGTGAAAATATCACTCATCAATGGGCATCTTCATTGCATGATCAACCTCTTTATCCACATCTTCATTATCCATCTGCAGTCTAAGCTTCTTGGCTCTCAACCTCCTTGCTCTTTCCCACTTCTTCTCCATTGTAAGCTCAGTATTCTGATCATGTAATGGTACTGGAGTAACATCAACATCATAGGGAGCATTCGGTGCAACAATAGGCATGTTTCGGATTGGTTCGACTAGGGTTTGACCTGTTGGAGAGGTCGAACCAGGCACGTAGTGGTCGAACTGATCATCTGGAAGGCAGTTCTCACTTTGAAGTCGAGGTTCGACCTTCAGGACAGGTCGAATCGCTTTCCCTTAGGTCGAACCAGCTTACTGTACTATTTCTGCCTCCCAGTTCGACCAAGGTTCGACCAGATGGTTTGGTCGAACCATGTCCGTCGTGGTCGAACCGTTGTTGGGACAAAACAGGGTGTTCCGGACATTGAGGTTCAACGTGGGTTCGACCTTCAGAACAGGTCGAACCACCCTTACTTTGGACGAACTGATAATCTGGAAAAATATAGTGCTCCGCATGGTATGGTTCGACCATGGTTCGACCTGTAGGCCAGGTCGAACCAGAGGCTGGTTGGTCGAATCGCTGCCTGGATATGTCCGATTTTGATTTCGGCCTCATCGGTCCTTCGTACTGTGTTCCAGACCTCAATGTGATGGCATTATTCTCCAATGTTTGTGTCAATTGATTCACATTCGCGGTCATCTGCCCCATCATCAAGGTAAGGTCCTTCAACTGCTTAGATAAATCTGCACGATCAACATTCATGGTATCCTCAAGATGATCAATCCTTGCATCATTCTCAGCCATGTATCGATGGAAGGTATCTTCAACACTCTTCACTTCTTGCTGCTGTCTACTAGGACCCCTTAGTGTCAACTTTGTAATCTGCCTCTGCTGGGACTCTAGTAGCTTGTTGATGTTAGCTAGACTAGAGACGATCTCATCATCCCTATTTGCCTTCACCACTTGATGTTCAACCTGCACTACCTCGCCAAGTACATATGATCCTCTATCTCTCTCTATTGGCCAGTCACGTGAATTCATAGAGATGTCTTCAAACAACTTTTCCGCTTCAAGTGCTGTCTTTGATAACAGCGCTCCTCCTGATGATGCATCAATAAAAATACGCGACTCACAATCCAATCCATAGTAGAAGATGCTTATGTATTCAGCCTTCGGCATTCCATGCTGTGGACACCTCCTGAGCATGTCTTTAAATCTGTCTCACGCCTCATAAAATTTCTCACCCTGATTCATAACAAATCGAGTGATCTCTTGCCTCATCCTTAAGATCCTTGAGGGTGGCATGTATCTCTCCAAGAACTTCTGCTGCAGTTGGTCCCATGTAGTGCAATCTGTGGCATCAAGAGTCTTATACCAAGCTTCCGCCTTATCAATCAAAGTGAACTTGAATAAGGCGATCCGCCTAGCATTATCATTAGCTCCAGCTCCCTTCTGAGTGTTTGCATAACCAAAAAATTTTCAGAGATGCTGATATGGATCTTCAAAACAACCTCCAGAAAAGGGATTCTTCTCTACCATGTTAATTAGAGCGGGATTTATCTCAAAATCATCATCTTCCCCCCTTGCTCCTATCAACCCCATGTTGACATTCCCAAAGTTTGTGAAAATTTCACGTATGGCAACATTATCCGGATTCTGCCTTTCTCCGACCATGTTTAGATCAATGTGTTATTCTTTTTTTTCCTTCCTCTCCTTTTACAAGCGCACAAGTAACTCGAAAAAATTCAAGGTTAGATAGAAATAAATAATCACAAATAAAAGAAAAAAAAAATCTTAATCAACTAGAAATAATAAAATCAATAATAGCAGTCGTCCCCGGCAACGGCGCCAAGAACTTGATGGGTATTTTCTCAACACACAATTAATCCCCAAGTATGAAGGATATCAATTGTTTTCTCGAAAGGTGACCAAGTGAATATCGAACCCAAGGGACGGCGTATTATTAATTTAATTATTATCTAAATTAATTAAGACAAGGCAATAAGATTTGATGGATTTAATTAACAACTACTAAACAAATAATTAAAATAACAAATAAAATAAAGTACCACTCGAAGAATACGAAAGTGGATCAAGTAGGAGAATAGGTAGCTCTAGGATAATCCAGTTTTACTCATTAACTTCCCTTCCATGTGTCAATGTCCGACTCTGCCTTGTGGAATATGGACGCATCACTAAACCATGCATATCTACTCTATAAACACAAGTAAACATGCGTGTAACAAGTGTGAATAACCTCGGAGCAAGAGATATAATTTCACCCCCCCTTTCTAGGTACTATCAGTATCAATTATTTCCCCTAGGATTGGTACTCTAACCCGATATGATCTCCCTTTATAGGTACTATAAAATTATCCTCTTTATACTACTTATTAACCCGAATTCAATTCAATTAATAAGTATTCATATAAGATAGTTCTAATAAGACTTCGGAATCCCTTCACTTAGAATTATAACTTAAAACCCTGCTCAACAGTGAACGCACTCAACCAATAACCATGTTATGTATTCAGACTCCACACAACGATTATTGATGCACAAAACGACTATGAGTATTGATTAAAAAGGCACAATCTTATATAAAATAAACCACAAGTAGTGTTGTACGGAGTATACATATGGAAGTTCAATTAACTAGATAAAACCTTCACAACCCTAGTTTTACCAAAAAGGCTCTAGCCAATGGTGTTGTAGGAAACACACATGGGTGTTGGATAGATCTTACCCGGATGTTCGGAAAATACAAGATAAATTAAAAAACGAATAAACCCTAGATGTGGCATCATCGCGTCCTTCTCGCTCTTTAATTCTCCTCTTAGTTCTCCCCTTGATTCCACAAATGAATCTTCAAAGTGATGGATGGATGGATGGAGAAAAGGATGATGGTTGGGGGGTGATCCCCCCTTGTGGGGTGTTGCATGTTGTGGCCTCTCTTCTCCTCTCTTGTATTATGTTGTGTTCCTCTCCTTTTTTTTGGGGTTGTATAGACCTCCTTTTATACTTGTAATCACGTCTCCTAGGCTTGGAATGGCTTTTCAAGTGATCACACGCGTTTAGGCCTCGAAAATACGGATTTGGTAAGTTCCCGAAGCGCGGTTCGACCTCCCAAACAGGTCGAACCAACCCCTATAGGTCGAACCACCCTTCTGGACGTCCCAGGTGCATGGTTCGACCAGCCAATAGGTCGAACCAGCATGTCGTGGTCGAACCAGCATTTTTTCCGTTGGGTTCGACCTCGGTTCGACCTCAAGCAGGTCGAACCGATTTGCGCAGTCTCTCCGTTTTGCGTATAACTTTCACATCCGACCTCTGAATTGAGTGATTTTTGTGCTCACGTGATCCTCTCTTCCTTGGCTTTCTATCCACATAAAGAAATCACAAAAACTCAAGAATTGAATATGTAACAGGCCATGGAAAGTAGCACTGCAATTCTGTTCGGGATAGCTCGCGCGGCGTCACCACTTTGCTCATAACTTCCTCGTTCGGACTTCAATGATGGTGTTCTTTACGCCAAAACGACCCTCTCTTCATTGGCTTTCCAACCATATATCACACCAACAGTTTTGAGCTCTATAACAATACAGAATAATTATAAAAGTTGGATGTGCGTTTTCAGCATTCTTGCACAAATTGCACATTTTCTCCAACTTTGCACTTTTCATCCTTTTTCCACCTAAAACAAAATAAAACATCTCAAGTGCACATGATTCTCACATATATCGAATATAAAATACTTGTGCTCATATAAGACTACAATATCAATCAAAAGGTATTAAATTGGATATTAAAACACGCTTATTTTCACTCTCATCAATAATTCACCCCCCTTTCTAAGTACTATCAGTATTAATTATTTCCCTGGACTATTGGTACTCTAACCCGATATGATCTCCCTTTATAGGTACTATAAAATTACCCTTTTTATCCTACTTATTATCCCGAATCCAATTTAATTAATAAGTATTCATATAAGATAGTTCTAATGAATCTTCGGAGTCCACTCACTTAGAATCATAACATGGAATCCTGCTCAACAGTGAACGTACTCAATCAATAACCAAGATATGTATTCAGACTCTACATAATAGTTAATGATGCACAAAACAACTCTGAATTTGAATTAATAAAGCATAGTCTTATATAAAATAAATCCACAAGTAGTGTTGTACGGAGTATACACACGAAATTTTAATTAATTCATAAAAGCCTTCAAAAACCCTAGTGTTGGATTGTATACTAAAAGTCTAGCTTTTTGTATGAACAATGTTATAACAATTAATTTGAAATGAGAATCATATGATCAAATGATTGCATCTTATAATTTATTTATATGTTTGATGCAATAGTCCACTTACTCTATACTGTAGATAATATGTTGTGCGACAACACGCGGAAGATAATATTATCGATTTCCTTATAAAGCATAAACAGATGCTCACAGCCGAGATAGACGGGGACTCTCTATCTGGATGGTTGTAGTGTGGTTTGGTATTAGCTTGTCTTGGCTATAGAATCACATTAGTGCACTTGTGTGTATTGAGCAGGACCGCTTGAGATCATTCGACTTATACTGACTTATAGGAGAACTTGATCTCAGTTATTATGGAAGTTCGTGCTCTTAATCCCTATACAATAACCTCGACACGTAGGGCAGTATGTATTTCTTTGATTCATCAATGGGTGAGATTTACATGTAATTAAATCAACAAACTCGATGAGTTGGGAAATAGTGATGTCTCTATGGTGTGCTGTTGATTGTAGAAGGAATTCGTGTCCGTCATAGGTTGATGATGTCCCCTTGAGGAGCTCATAAGGATTATCATGTAAACTCTGCAGGTGGAATTTATTCCGACATGATAATGAGGTTGAGTGGTACTACTCTTGGATGAGATATTAATTAATTGAGTTGTCAGTAACTTAAATTAATTAATGGATATTGTATATCTTAAACATGGGGAGACTAACGGGCTCATAATAAGAAGGAGCCCAAAACGTAATTTTGGGATTGGTACGGTAGTGTAATAATAATATTTTAGTGGAATATATTATTATTATTGGACTTAAGTATAAGCTTTGGGCTAAACTTGGATACTTAAGCCCAATGGATGCCCAACCCAATTTCTCCTCCTGGTCCCTGCTGTAGCCCATGTATATAAGTCACCTCAACTTATCTGGAATCCTAATCTAACTGATTATTCACGTGTGATGAGGGTTGAGAGCAGATTGAGGAGGTCTCGTAGATCGTCACCCACACGACGTCGAGATCGGATTTGGGACATACGGCAGAAGATCAGAAGGTAGTTTGCTGCTACTGTCTGCCACCTTATGAAATTGATATAAAATCGTAAAGTGCTCAGAATTTGATGATCAATATACTGATGGAAAGCCGTTGAAGAGAGGATCGTCTGACCATAAAGATCATTCAATTCCAATGTCAGACGAGGAAGTTATGGCCATTCTCGTGGGACTGCGCAGGCTGCCTGCGAGAATCAATCTTCATCAACATACCTTGGTGAACGGTAATCGTTTCTATGATTTATTGCTTCCGCTGTGATAGAAACGCATGATATCCTAACAGGTCACGTTAACTAAATGATCCAAGCACCATCAATTGGTATCAGAGCTTCGGTTTCGTGGTGAAGCGTGATACGTTAGGCTAGGGTTTATGTGATTAATTTTTCGAAATTAGGATCGCATGTTTAGGGTTTTGGTTTTACTGCGCAAACCATGAATATCCCTATGTGAAATATACCCTATATTATATCATATCTATTCGTTGATGGTTGTGTGTGAGAGGATTCGACGAAAACTGTTCGTCAATTTCACATAGAAGGAAGAAATTGAGAGAAAATCCAACGCAGTGATATTACAGAGGCAATAACCAGAGTTTCAACCGTCAGATCAGGCTGATTTTTGGTCAGCACGTTCGGATTTTGTGAGTGTACATTCTGAACGGTGAAGATCGTATTTGGAGCTTTGTGTTGTTGGAAATATGCTGAAAATAAAAGCAATTTTTTGGGCAATTCTGTTCTGCGCAGTCGAGGGAAAAGAGCTATTTATCACAATCTAACCGTTGGATCGACCTGTAATTTGGACAGCATGTTCAAAACTCACAGGTGTAGATTCTGGACGGTGGAGATTGGATTCCCAGGTTCCTACAATTTCAAACCCTGAACGACAGTTGGTATAGTTTGATGTTGCGCGTTGGGCTGAACTTGGTTCCGTGCAAGTAGGCACTTGGACGAGCGACAGTTCGAGCGGATTTGCATCAGGTTCGATTGGTCTGCATCAGGTTCGATCGATCTTACACCAGGTTCGAACGGATTTGCATCAGGTTCAATTGGTCTGCATCAGGTTCGATCGATGCTGCACCAGGTTCGAGCGGGTCTGCATCAGGTTCGATTGGTCTGCATCAGGTTCGATCGATGTTGCACCAGGTTCGAGCGGATTTGCATCAGGTTCGATTGGTTTGCATCAGGTTTGATCGATGCTGCACCAGGTTCGAGCGGGTCTGCATCAAGTTCGATTGGTCTGCATCAGGTTCGATCGATGTTGCACCAGGTTCGAGCGGATTTGCATTAGGTTCGATTGGTTTGCATCAGGTTCGATCGATGTTGCACCAGGTTCGAATGGATTTGCATCAGGTTCGATTGGTCTGCATCAGGTTCGATCAATGCTGCACCAGGTTCGAGCGGGTCTGCACCAGGTTCGATTGGTCTGCATCAGGTTCGATCAATGCTGCACCAGGTTCGAGCAGATTCACATCAGGTTTGACTGGTCTGCATCATGTTTGATCGACTCTGCACCAGGTTCGAGCGGGTTTGCATCAAGTTCGACTGGTCTGCATCAGGTTCCGCGTGAGTCTTCACAATATGATCGGACAGGGTGCCAGAGTGGTGGAGCAGGCTGCTGGGAGGTCAATCCCCATCGCAGTTGTCCGCATTCGTGATTGGTGGCGAACAATCGAATTCGCTGTTATATACTCCCTCCGTCCCATAGTTATGTTCACCGTTACTGTAGATACGGAGTTTAAGAAAAGTTGCTTTTTGACCAACTTTATTGACTTTTTAGGGGTATTGTGGTATTTTTAGGTAATAAATAAATTATAAAGTAAGTTATGTGTGTTAGGTGTGAGTGGTATTTTTGAAATTAAGATAACTTTTGAGGTTGTTGGTTAATGTGAACTTTCCATTTTTGGGTGGTGAACATAAGTGTGGGACGGACGAAAACGGAAAGTGTGAACATAAGTATGGGACAGAGGGAGTAACTGTTATAATTGATTTATTAATTAATTATTGTTATTTATGTATGCATGATTCTCTATGATTTATTGCCTTAAATAGAAGCATGCTAGATTGCGTATTATATTTGGTATATTATATGCATGTATGTTGGAGTGTTGATCAAGTCAACTTATTTTTGGCAATTTATTTCCTTATATATAACTGCTATAATTGTTTTATTGGTCAATTATTGTTATATATTTGGAAGTATGAGCATACTAGGTTGCATATTTTATTTTGAAATATTATATGCATGTAAAAACCCTCGGTCTTAAATAACTAAGTGGGAGAGGAGATTGGTAATTAATTCTCACGGCCTCCATTATTGGTTTGTAAGTGATGTGAGTAAACTTGCGCGTTGGCAATAGAGCCTTCCTCCCTAACGGATGAGTTTATTCACGGATCACTGGTACAAACTTCTTTAAATAATTATTGTTGTAATGTGATGCATATGGACTTGCGCGTTGGCTATAGTGCCTTCCTCCCTAACGGATGAGCTTATATGCGGTTCACTAGTACAAACTTATATAATTGATGGTTGTAAAAAGTTATCTGAGCGCGTGTGTACTTCTCCAACAGTAAGGCACATAAGCTTGGGCAGCGGACTTGGAATCAAATAATTGTGCACACTTAGATGTAAATAATTAGTATCCTCCCCAACGGAGTCACTGCTATTATTTGCATGGCTAAAGAGGAATCGACTATTAATTATTTTGTCATGAAGTTAGGTTGACAAATGAAATTAATGGGTAAAACCTTCTCTTGTAAATGTTCAGGTTTGTAAATGTCCACACTAACGTGGCTTGCAGACTCACGGTGCTTGAGATGTCGGTGATTTTTATTTTTATATTGTTTTGAGGGAATCAATATAAAAGGATAAAATTCGAAGTTTTGATCGGTAAATTAATTTATGATTCTCTGATTTTCAAATGGTTTTATCTCACATATTATTAACTAAAAGAAATTATATTTACTTGTCCAAATTAGATGATTAGAAAAGAATCTTGGTTTTGAATTTTACTGCTTAAGAAAATACATGTGTGTTCTCACAAGGGACGTCTCATGATGCCTATTAAAGTCTCTAGTGAAGAGATGAGAGGTTCATAGAAATATGATGGTCTCATGTAACTCTTCGGATACTTGAGTAAGTTAAAAGGCAGAAGATCATGATTTAATTTGATGAATGAATTGGGAAAGCATAGAGTATAAATTGAAGGGAAACCTAGATCAATTTAATTCTTCGTGAATTGCCTAGATGTTTTTGAGTAAGTTACACCTGAATTACAATAGGATGTATATGGTGGAAAACTTCTGGCAAAACATGTGGCAAAGGAAAGCCATTTTCATCATAATGTGAACAAGTTTTATATCTTATTCACTAGTTGTTTAAAACATGATTAGTGATGGCATTTACTGACACGAAGTGTGTAGATACTGGAATCACTAAATGTTTATTACTAAGTGAGGATAAGATTTTTATGACATGGGTAAAACTACAAGAGTAGTGGCTATTGCAGTGGGAGTTGTCTATTTATCTAATGATATGAGTAGACGTTTGATTATGAGAAATTGTTTTACGTACGTTTTCATAGAAAGAATTTGATTTTGGTTTTTATGCATTAATAGATGGATACTCCATTTCATTTAAATGACATGGTCATTATAATGAAGGATAGAGTTATAATCTGTTATTGTACATTGGTGAACAATTTGTATACTCTTAAATCATGTATATTCCACAGATGCAACAAATAGTAATTAATAATGAATCTTCTAATCTTAGTAAGAGAAAGATACCTTCGGATATGAACTAAACATATATTTGGCATCTAAGAATATATCATTTTACTTGAGTAGGATTCAAAAGTTGATAGCCGATAGACCCTTAGGTTTATCTGAAGTGAAAACTATCTGACTTTCGAGTCTTGCTTGGGAGTAAAAATGACTAATTGCTTTTTCAAGGCAAAGGGGTGTAGAACCAAAGATATATATGTTGGAATTAGTTCATTATGATTTATATGGTCCTAAGATTGTCCGAATGAGAGGTGAATATGAATATTCGTCAATCGATGATTATTCTAGATACCGATATATTTATTTGATGCACTGCATGTCTAAGTTCTTTGATTAATTCAAGAATTGCAAGGCTGTTACAGTGAAGCGTCATGGAAAATATATCAAGTAATGACAATTTAATCGTCATTACGAGTACCTCTTAGGATAGTTAGAAGCTATTAATCAGAGGTTGAGATTAAATCTCAAGTGGTCTACACCGGGCATACCCCAGCTGAATGGTGTGGTGGATAGAAGGAATAAGACTCTTATGGTAATGATTAGATAGATGATGAATTATTTGGAATTACTTAATTCATTTTATGGATAAGCCCTAGAAACAGTAATTCATTTGAATGTTTGTCTGTTTGTGGGATATGCTATAAAAATGAAGGTGATTTATTTAGTCTAAAAGATCGAAGGGTGATTGTTAACACAAACACTAGATTTTTGGAAAGAGACTATGTATTAAATCATAAACCCATGTATAAATTGTTCTAAAGGAAGTAAGAGGAAAAAACACAAAGTATAAGTACCAAGTGTACAAGAGGATATACAATAAGGTAAACTGCAACGCGTGTCACGTCTGATACACAATTGCATGTAGTGCCTTGTCGTAGTGGGAGGGTTCTTCGACAACTTATAAGATACATGTTTTGGGAAAGTCGTGAGACTTGGTCCCTCGCAAATATGAAATGGACCCACGGATACGACGAAGCACTACAAGTTAGAAATGCCAAATCCTAGCAAAGTGCAATGAATATTAAAATAGAATCGATGGATTTTAAATTAGGTCTGGATGCTTGTTGAACCGCTAAATGGCGTAAAAGCCATTGAAAGCGGGCATGCAAGAATAAAAGAGGATCATAGAATAAGGTGAAAACCTTGGAAGCAAGCTTGTTGCGAAAAGGTATACTCAGAAAGAAAGAGTTCGATTATGAGAAAACCTGTTCGCCGGTAGTTATGCCTAAGTTGATCCGGACTCTTTTATTTGTTGCTACTCATATGAAATATGAGGGATAGCAAATAGATGTCGAGACAGCTTTCCTGATTGGAACTCTTAAGGGAAACATCTATGTGAAGCAACCAGAGTGATTCATTGCAAAAAGCTAAGAGCATTGTGATAGTAAGCTTAAAAGTGTCCATTCATGGACTAAAGCAAGCTTCAAGATCATGAAACATCCATTTTGATGAGGTAATCCAGTGACATGGATCTAATCAATGATCGGATGGGTCTTGTGTATTGAAAAGAGTGATGGAAATGCGGTGGTATTTCTTGTATTATACGTAGATAGTATCTTGCTCATTGGAGATAATGAAAGAGTATTGTCGGGCGTATGGGTATGGTTGATAAAGCGGTATGAGATGAAGGACTTAAGAAGAGCAAAAAATCCTTTTGATCACGGTAATACGGATCACAAGAAAGGATGTTATGCTTATCTCAAGTTTCATATAATGATACGATCCTTACTCGTTTAGAATGTGAATTTATCTAAGTGAATGTGTCTTGTGACACAAAAGTAGATAAAGAAGATGAAAGCGGTTCCTTATGCTTCGGCAAATGAGGAAGCTTAATCTAAGGAATGCTATGTACGAGATTGGATATCTGTTTTGCCGATGGCATGAACAGTGGTATCAAGGTAACCCAAAATAAGAATGTTGAACTGTGGTAAGACATATACTTATGTACCTGAAAAGGACTAGAAACTATATGTGGGATTACCGAATAGATTCACTGATTCTTATGGGTTACATAGATTCAGATTTTTCAAATCAGATAGGGACGGCAGTAAATCCACTCAAAGGTTATGCGTTTAATTTTAGGAAGTAGAGTCATAATGTGGAGGAGTGTTATATAGAAATATATTTCAGACTCCGGATTCCATCATGGTAAGATGATAAATTGGAGCCATGAGGCAGCCAAAGTATCTGTATGACTCTAGAAACTTCATGATGGACTTTGGTGTGATTCTAAGTTTGCTCAAGGTTATCACAATTTATATTGATGATATTAGGTGCAGTTGCAAACTTGAAGGAATCACAAGTCCATAAGGAAATTAAACACATGGAGCGCGAGTACCACCTGTTACGAGAAATCGTATGATGAGGGGAAGGTTGTTGTCACCTAGATTGCATCGGATGATAACCTAGTAAATCCATTTACAAGGACCTTAAGGTGAGAGCTTTTGATGGTCGTGTACTGGTAGTGGAAATCAGATGTATGGCAGAAGACATGACATCATAGTCTTTTAGTATAAGTGGGAGATTGTTGGATTATATACTAAAAGTCTAGCTTTTTGTATGAACAATGTTATAACAATTAATTTGAAATGAGAATCATATGATCAAATGATTGCATCTTATAATTTATTTATATGTTCGATGCAATAGTCCACTTACTTTATACTGTAGATAATATGTTGTGCGACAACACGCGGAAGATCATATTATCGGTTTCCTTATAAAGCATAAACAGATGCTCACAACCGAGATAGACGGGGACTCTCTATCGGGATGGTTGTAGTGTGGCTTGGTATTAGCTTGTCTTGGCTATAGAATCACATTAGTGTACTTGTGTGTATTGAGCAGGACCGCTTGAGATCATTCGACTTATACTGACTTATAGGAGAACTTGATCTCAGTTATTATGGAAGTTCGTGCTCTTAATCCCTATACAATAACCTCGACACGTAGGGCAGTATGTATTTCTTTGATTCATCAATGGGTGAGATTTACATGTAATTAAATCAACAAACTCGATGAGTTGGGAAATAGTGTTGTCTCTATGGTGTGCTGTTGATTGTAGAAGGAATCCGTGTCCGTCATAGGTTGATGATGTCCCCTTGAGGAGCTCATAAGGATTATCATGTAAACCCTGCAGGTGAAATTTATTCCGACATGATAATGAGGTTGAGTGGTACTACTCTTGGATGAGATATTAATTAATTGAGTTGTCAGTAACTTAAATTAATTAATGGATATTGTATATCTTAAACATGGGGAGACTAACGGGCTCATAATAAGAAGGAGCCCAAAACGTAATTTTGGGATTGGTACGGTAGTGCAATAATAATATTTTAGTGGAATATATTATTATTATTGGACTTAAGTATAAGCTTTGGGCTAAGCTTGGATACTTAAGCCCAATGGAGGCTCAACCCAATTTCTCCTCCTGGTCCCTGCTGTAGCCCATGTATATAAGTCACCTCAACTTATCTGGAACCCTAATCTAACTAATTATTCACGTGTGATGAGGGTTGAGAGCAGATTGAGGAGGTCTCGTAGATCGTTACCCACACGACGTCGAGATCGGACTTGGGACACACGGCAGAAGATCATAAGGTAGTTTGCTGCTGCTGTCTGCCACCTTGCGAAATTGATATAAAATCGTAAAGTGCTCAGAATTTAATGATCAATATATTGATGGAAAGCCATTGAAGAGAGGATTGTCTGACCATAAAGATCATTCAATTCCGACATCAGACGAGGAAGTTATGGCCATTCTCGTGGGACTGCGCAGGCTGCCTGTGAGAATCAATCTTCATCAACATACCTTGGTGAACGGTAATCGTTTCTATGATTTATTGCTTCCGCTGTGATAGAAACGCATGATATCCTAATAGGTCACGTTAACCAAATGATCCAAGCACCATCACCTAGATCTACCAAAAAGGTTCTAGCCCATGATGTTGCGAAGAACAATCATGTGGGTTGGATAGATCTTACCCATATGTCCGGAAAATACAAGATAAATTAGGAAACGAATAAAATCCTAGATGTGGGCGTCGTCGCGTCCTTCTCCATTTTGAATTCTCCTCTTGGTTCTTCTCTTGATTCAACAGACGAATTTTCAAAGTGATGGATGGATGGAGGAAAGGATGTGAATTATGATTGGGGGTGATCCCCTTTGTGGGGTGTAGGATGATTGTGTTCCAGTCGTATATGAATAATGATGTGATCTGCATCCCCTTTTATACTTGTAAGCTCTCCTTATTGACCTTGGATGGTTTTTTCTTAGAAAACACAAAAATACACGCAACTGGGGTACGAAATTACCAAAAATAGGATTCCATGTTCCCGCTCAACCAAACTGCTCCAGGTCGAGCGGGATTGACCTTGGTCGAGCGGCAGGTCAAGCGGAAGTGTGCAGTCTCACCGTTTCGCGCATAACTTCGACATCCAAGCTCTAATTTGAATGATTCTTATGCTCACGCGATCCTTTCTTCCCTGGCTTTCTAAACATATAAAGACTCAGAGAAACTTCAACATTTAAATGTCTAACAAGTCATGTAAAGTGGTACAGTCATACTGAGTAGAAACAGCTTGCACGACGTCACCATTTTGATCATAACTTTCTCGTTTGGAATCCAATTTAGGTGTTCCTTACGCCAAAACAATCCTCTCTTCTATGCTTTCCATCATACATCATACTTCTAGTTCTAAGCTCCACACGAATACAAAAATATTACACAAGTTGGACGTGCATTTTTCAGCATTCCTACGTACACAAGTTGCACCTTTTTCTCCAACTTTGCACTTTTGATCCTTTTTCCACCTAAAATACAATAAAACACCTCAAGTGCACCTTTTTCTCAAATATATCAAATATAAGACACTTGTGTTAATATATGACAATAAATCCTATCAAAAAAGTGTTAAATTGGACACTAAAACACGCTTATTTCACTCTCACCAAACCCTCAAACTTACCCGTTGCTCGTTCCGAGGCAACAAAATAAAAATAAAAAGAGAGAGAGTAAGAAAATTAGCTGGGAAATAAGGTCTATGACAAATATCCCATTCATAATAGGTCTGCAACTCTCATTACATGTAATAATCAATTCATAGCATACAAGATAAGATAATCACCACCAATCAAATGCTCCATTCACATGTTCTCACGGGAAGTATTTGTCATCGCACTCAAATGTAAAAGATGTACACTTATGGATTAAGGTGTTTACACTCAAATTCAATTCAAGTGCATGCGCAACCATAAGCTTGCCAAAAGTCTCAAACTCTCCACCATTAAAAGTATGATTCGATAATGGGATCAAAAAGGACTTTTCTTTTGTATGTAATATTGGCTCTATGGTTAAGGTAGGAAATATATGGATAATGTGACTCAAATATTGGAGAACTACAGCTGATTGATCACTTCAACTTTCATCCTCTCTTTCTTTTCAATGCAGACGATTTTCATTCCTTCTTCACATTCAAGCACGACATTTTTTCTTTCTTTTCTTGTTTTTCTCTCTTTTTTTTCCTCTCGAGGTACCAGTTTCGAACACTACCTCGCGCATCCTCCATAGGGAACTAGATTTAAGCACTACCCTAAGGTGTTTAGTTTAATTAATGGAGTACTAGATTTAAGCACTGCTCAATGATTTTCCTTAGATGCATTTTCAAGCTCAATCACTATTTCAACACCAATTTCATTCCTTCCCAAATTGTTATCAAACTCCATCAACACACTTTGAAAAGCCATTAATTCTCTTCTAAAAGGACAATCAAGGCTAAAAAAATTCAGATGCCCAAAATGGTTATTTCTCATAGGCAGCCAAAGAATGAGGTTTTGAGGCTCAACGGGGCTAACTACGGAAAAACATCATATGATAGGAAATTATTTGGCTAAGTGACTCATAAATTCAAGGGTGGCCTAAAATCATCTCCCATCATCTAACACACATGTAGTTTTAAGTAAGACAAGAGACAAGTTCTAGAATACACACACAAGAATGATATTCACCAGAAAAGAAATATCATATGATTATGTAACATGATCAACGAGGCTCAAAAATCTCACATGGGTTTTTAACAAGTAAAAGAGCATCTTTCATGGTAAGTAATATCCCACAAGTACACGGAACTTCATACCACAATATAACTCAAATACACTTCCTTCATCAATTTCAAAAGCATATGTTCAGGCACAATTTAAACAATATAAGCTCACATGTGGATAACCAAAAACATAAACTCAATCCTTACACTCCATGAATTAAAAGCACACATAAAAATTAGGAAAAGGAAATGAGGGCCTCTGATTTTTCTTCGATGTATGCATGACCTCCTCGAGTTGTTCAACTCGATCAGGTCAAAGCCTCAATTTACCTCATCATCACAGGATTCATAAATAATAATATAGGAGAACTATAAGAAAGACTCAATTGACTATGTAATCGACTCCACACACTAGACAACCAACACAACACACTAAATATTAGGTAAGTTGCAAAAAATAGATATACCAATATCGGTTAAAATATCAATATGCCACAAAAAATTAACCCCTAACAAATGAACAACCAACGAAAGGAAAAATTATACCCTTAGTACTCATAAGATGAGGTAAGTACATCACACCCCCCAAACTTAGTAAAAATGTAAGTCAAAACTGAGTTTGAAAAGAGATGTAATTGCCGAAGCGTGAGCACTTCAAATATAATAACTCCTCACTCATACAAAAGAAATAATAAAGCAATAAAATAGAAGGGACAAGCCCCCAACAGGCACTCATATTTAACATCGGAGCGTCACGACGGAATACCGCTTTGAACTACTAGATCAGATGGCGGTCTTCTCGCATCCTCACCTTCAAGTACTTTCTTTCCCTCTTCTTATCTACACTCAGCACCTCACCTTTCTTGGTCACAAGTATATGATCCTTGGAATTTTCTTCCACCCATGGCTGTCTAGATACCTCCTTGTCAATCTTCCACCCAATTTCAGAGTCATCTGTCTTAGAAAAATCAAGATTAAACAAGTTAGAAACTACATCTATGCTCTTGCATGATTGAGTCTCCATGGGCATCTTCATTGCTCTATCAAGAGAGAAAATCACATCTTCATTATCCATCTGCTGTCTAAGCTTTCCATTCTTAATATCTATCATGGCTCCAGCAGTAGCAAGGAATGGCCGCTCTAAAATAAGGGGAATGTCATCCTTGTCATCTTCCATCTCAACTACAAGAAAATCCACGGGAAAGACAACTTATCCACTTTCACCAAACATCTTCAATTAAACCCTTCGAAAAAGTCATGGATCTATCCGCCAATTGTAGAGAAATTGTTGTGGGAGTGAGCTCTCCCAAATCAAGCCTTTTAAATATAGACAAAGGCATCAAGTTGACGCTTGCCCCCAAATCACATAAGGCTTTATGTGCTGGCCCTTTTCCAATGTCACAAAGAATAGTGAAGCTTCCTGGATCCTTCAACTTCGCAGGCAGCTTTCTCTGAATGATCGAGCTGTAATTCTCTGACAGATTCACTGTCTCCACTCTGTTCAAATGTCTCTTCTTCAATATAATATCTTTGAGGAATCGGGCATAATATGGCATCTCCATGATTGCTTTGGAGAGAGGAATGTTCAAGCTTATCTTGTTCATGATATCTTGAAACCTCTTGAACTTTTCTTCCAATCCCTGCTTGGCCAACCTTGAAGAAAACGGAGGAGGTATCTTAGTCTTGGGTCTTCCTCACTCATCTCGTTCAGCCTCCTTCAGTTTATCCTTCTTGATTCTCAATCTCTTCGCTCTTTTTCACTTCTTTTCAACTATATGCTCAATAATTTACTCCTTGGATGGTACTGGAGTGTTCTGAACAACATGCGTAGCGTTCTGTATGGAAATAGGAGTTGAAAAGTGTTGCTCGACCTCTGATCGATCTGATTGATCTGGTCGAGCGGGGTGAAAATGATCGAGCGGGGTACCTATAATCTGGTTCTGGATGTTCAGATTCACAGACGTCCGATCGACCTCCGCTCGACCTAGATAGTTTTATTAAGCGGATGCTTCTTGGTCGAGCAGAGACCCTGCAATCTGATTTTGATTGTGCTGCTCCACAGGTGGCCGCTTGACCATTGCTCGACCTAAGGGTTTGGTCGAGCGGCGGTCGAGTAGGGATACTCCATCTCCATTTTTACCCACTGGCATCATTGGACCTTCGTACTATGTTCCTGACCTCAATGTGATGGCTTTGCACTCTTTCGGGTTCATTATGCCTTGAGATGGGAATATTCTTTTCTCCAATGTTTGTGTCAATTGATTCACGTTCCCTACCATCTGCCCCATTATAAAGGTAAGGTCCTTCAACTGCTTAGATAAATCTGCATGATTAGCATTCATACTCGCTTCAATGTGGTCAACCCTTGTATCATTCCTAGCCATGTATTGATTGGAGGTATATTCAACACTCTTCACTTCTTGCTGCTGCATACTAGGCCCCTTTGTGTCAACTCTGTAATCTGCTTCTGCTGGGACTCTAGTAGTTTATTGATGTTAGCTAGACTAGAGATGATCTCATCATCCCTATTTGGCTTCACCGCTTGATGTTCAACCTGTGCTACCTTACCCAATACATAAGTCCCTCTTACTCTTTTCGTAGGCCAGTCACGTGAATTCATAAAGATTTCTTCAAATAACTTTTCTGCTTCAAGTGCTGTCTTAGATAACAACACTCTACCTGATGATGCATCAATAAGTATACGCGACTCACAATCCAATCCATAGTAGAAGATGCTTATGTACTGAGCTTTAGACATTCCATGATGTGGGCACCACCTGAGCATGTCTTTAAACCTATCCCACGCCTCATGGAATTTCTCACCCTAATTCATAACAAATTGGGTGATCTCTTGCTTCATTCATAAGATCCTTGAGGGTGGCATGTATCTCTCAAAGAACTCCTGCTGCAATTGGTTCCATGTAGTGCAGTCCGCTGCATCAAGAGTCTCATACCAAGCATCCGTCCTATCAATTAAGAAAAACTTGAATAGGGCGATCCGCCTAGCATTATTATTAGCTCCAGCACCCTTCTGAGTGTTTGCATAACCAAGGAATCTTTTGAGATGCTGATGTGGATCTTCAAAACAACCTCCAAAAAAGGGATTTTTATCTACCATGGTGATAAAAGCGGGATGTCTCAAAATCATCATCTTCCCCCCTTGCTCTTATCAACCCCATGCTGCCAATCCCATAGTTCGTGAAAATTTCACGTATGGCAACAATATCCAGATTCTGCCTTGCTCTGGCCATGTTTAGCACTGCGTGTTATCTCTTCCTTTCCTTCCTTTCCTTTTCCTAGTGCACAAGTACCTCAGAAAAATTCAAGGTTAGATAGAAATAAATAATTACAAATAAAAGTCTTAATCAAACTAAAAATAATAAAATCAATAATAACAGCCGTCCCCAGCAACAGCGCGAAAAACTTGATGCGTGTTTTCTTTGCATGCAAAATTAATCTCCAAGTATTAAAGATATCAATTGCAGCTTAAGCAAGTAACCAAGTAAAATATCAAACCCAAAGGACGGCGTATTATCAATTTAATTATTAACTAAATTAATTAAGACGAAAGGCAATAAAAGTTGTGGAAATAATTATATCTACTAAACAATTAGTTAAAATAACAGTTAAAATAAATTAAGCACTAGAAAAATACGAAAGTGAATCAAGTAGGAGAATAGGTAGCTCTAGGATAATCCAGTTTTACTCATTAATCTTCCTTTCGTGTATCAATGTCCGACTCTGCCTTGTAGAATATGGACGCATCAATAAGCCATGTAAATCTACTCTATAGACATAAGTAAATATACTTGTAATATGTGTGAATAATCTTGAAGCAAGAGATATAATTCACCCCCCTTTCTAGGTACTATCAGTATCAATTATTTCCCTGGCCAATTGGTACTCTAACCAGATATGATATCCCTTTATAGGTACTATAAAATTACCCTCTTTATCCTACTTATCAACCCGAATCCAATTCAATTAATAAGTATTCATATAAGATAGTTCTAATGAAGCTACGGAGTACCCTTACTTAGAATCATAACATGGAATCCTACTCAACAATGAACGCACTCAATCAATAACCAAGATATGTATTTCAGACTCTACATAACAGTTAATTATGCACAAAACAACTCTGAGCATGAATTAATAAAGCATAGTCTTATATAAAATAAATCCACAAGTAGTGTTGTACGGAGTATATACACGAAAGTTCAATTAATTCATAAAAACCCTTCAAAACCCTAGATCTATCAAAAAAGTATCTAGCAATGATGTTGTGAAGAACAATCATGGGGGTTGGATAGTTCTTACCCATATGTTTGGAAAATACAAGATAAATTAGAAAATGAATAAAATCCTAGATGTGGGCGTCGTTGCATCCTTCTCCATCTTGAATCCTCCTCTTCGTTTTTCTCTTGATTCAGCAGACGAATCTTCAAAGTGATGGATGGATGGAGAAAAGGATGTGGATGATGGTTGGGGGATGATCCCCCTTGTGGGGTGTAGGATGATTGTGTTCCAGTCGTATATGAATAATGATGTGATCTGCATCCCCTTTTATACTTGTAAGCTCTCCTTATTGATCTTGGATGGGCTTTTTCTTGAAAAATACAAAAATACATGCTACTGGGGTAGGGAATTACTAAAAATAGGATTCTGTGTCCGCGCTTGACCAAACTCCTCCAGGTCGAGGGGGATTGACCTTGGTCGAGCGACAGGTCGAGCGGAAGTGCGCAGTCTCACCGTTTCACGCATAACTTCGACATCTAAGCTCCAATTTGAATAATTCTTATGCTCACACGATCCTCTCTTACTTGGCTTTCTATACAATAAAAAACTCAGAGAAAATCCTACATTGTAATATATAACAAGTCATGCAAATTGGTACAGTCGTGCTGAGTAGAAACAGCTTGCGCAACGTCACCATTTTGATCATAACTTTCTCGTTTAGAATCCGATTGAGGTGTTCCTTAAGCCAAAACGATCCTCTCTTCGGTACCATATATCACACTTCTATTTCAGAGCTCCACATGAATACATAAAAATTATACAAGTTGGACGTACGTTTTTCAGCATTCCAACACAAGTTGCACCTTTTTCTCCAACTTTGCACTTTTGATCCTTTTTCCACCTAAAACACAATAAAACACATCAAGTGCACCTTTTTCTTACATATATCAAATATAAGACACTTGTGCTAATATATGACAATAATTTCTATCAAAAAGGTGTTAAATTGGACACTAAAACACGCTTATTTTCACTCTCATCAATAAGGTATTATCCAAAAATTCTGAAATTTCTATTTTTATTGATGATCTTAAAAAGGAAAACTCAGACTTAAAAATAAGAATTTTTTCTTTTACTGAAGCGATTCAACAAGGAGAAGTCAAAATGGTTGAGTTTGAGTCCAAGATGCCATTAACTCCTCATCGTTCCAAACTGATTGAACAAGAGAATAAATATCATTTGGAAGTTATTGAGAATTTTAAATCTGAGTTGTTTTCTGTTCAATAGGAAAAAGATGAAAAGATCAAGTTTCTGAAAGAACATCTAAGTAAACTGCAGAAGGAACATGGAATTTTTATAGAAACTATAAAAAGGAAGGGCATCTAAAGTGAGAAGGTCAGGTTGGAATTGGAAAGATCAAACCAATCTATTCATCATCTTAATACTGGAAAAGTCAAGCTAAATGAGATTCTCACTGGATATGGGAATGTTGGTTTGGGGTACACTGGTAAACAGTGTAAGAACTCGGAAACTACTTTTGTGAAAGCAACCCACAAGGTGTTTGTACCCAAGGAAGATAAGTTGGACATTTCAAAAGCACCATCAAAAATTCAGAAAAGAACATCTGTTCAATCTGAAACTGTGATGAAGAAACATCCTCTGGAATCAGTAGGAGTTGTCCCAACATGCCATAGTTGTGGGATAAAAGGACACATCAAACCATATTGCTACAGAATGCAAGAACATGCACGTTTTTCCTCACGCATTGGAGTCCAAGGTAAGTGTTCTCAACCTTTAAAAGGATTTAGTTCTGTCAAATCTCAGCATGTTGATTCATCACCAAAATTTGCTGCTTTTGAAAGTTGTCATGTCAGGTTCTTACGTCAAAACATGAATTTTCATAAAATCGTCAATTTTGTTCCTACATGTCATTATTGTGATGTTAAAGGTCATATTCGTCCTAAGTGTCATAGGATGCATAATAATATTTATTGTGGACATATGAATGAATGGAACCATAAAGGAATTCCTACTAAATCTCCTAAACAAAAGATTGATTTGAAAAATCATAAAATTTAAAAAAATTGGGTTCGCAAGAAAAAGTGGCAATCCACAAAGTAAATTTACTTTCAGTTTCATTTTATTAGGGATTTAATGAGAGTTGATTCATTTGTGTTGGAATGAGTTCTTGCTTAAAACTGTTGGTTGTAATTTCTTCCATAACTCTTAGTGTTCATTCAGTTTATTTCTCTAAGGGATCATAGGATTTTTATCTTTATTGATGCTTGCTCGTTGTTCATGCGAAGAATACTTCTTCTTGTGAATTGATCTCTACATGTTTGCATGTCATGGTAGGATTTGCATTAGACATCTTGCCTATCATTAATACTTGTGCATGTTCTTTCATCTCCAGAAAAATATCCAGTTTCTTTATGAGGTGAGTTGAGTAAGTTCCTATATTCTTACCCCTCGTATTCGTACCTCAATTAGTATAGGGCTATCTATGATGAAATAATGTACTGTGAAAGCCACTATTCTCTTGGAAAGGGCTACGTACACAGAAAGTGAAATGTGAGGAGAAAGCCACTGACTTTAAAGAAAAGAGGTTCTATTATTTTGAGTAAAAAAGAGTTATAAGAATGGATATGTTTCAAAAAAATTAATTGACTCTTTCGGTGCAAGTTTAAAAAAAAAAATTATTAACAGTGGTCAAATCTTAGTAGTGGCAAGGCAGATTAGATGTAAGTCAAATGAGTAAAAGGATTTGGTATTACACTTATCTAGAAGTTTGGTATTCTTGCACTTGGAAAAAAATCAAGAGTTCTTATGTTGAAACAATGTTAAAGAAAGGGGAGAAATGAATTAAAGGTGATCAAAAGACAAAATACTCTAAGAGCGACAAGGATAAACTATGAAGATTTATGTGTTCTCATCTTTTCTATGTTTTTTTAGGCATGCTGCATTTTTTCATTATGAGAATGAACTGTTGAATATTTGGTTGGTTTTGGTTGGTTTTGAAAGTCTTGGATAATACAGTTGGAGCTCTTTTTAGACTTATTAACTTCGTTAAATTCTAAATTTTATGGTAATTGGAAGTTATTTTATTTACTTGTGCTTTTGAATCAAAAAGGGGGAGATAATATAGTTGGATGACTTGTGTTCTTCATTCATATGATTGATTGTTTTGTCATGGGGGAGATTTTTTTTCTGTTTTGGCTTGATGGCTTGGTGAATGGTTCTGCATTGCATTTGATTTAGGAACTCATTTATATTATGAGATTGATGATCTTTGATGCTCTATTCCATATCGAATGTCCTGTTCTTGTCTGGAGTTCTTACATATCATCAATATTATTCCTGTCTTTGAGTTCTAACGTCTGACCAGTTTTAAAAAACATGGCAGATTGTTTTTTGTTTGTTTCTGCAGGATTTAATTATTTTATTCTTCATCCAATTATAAATTTTTGATTCAAATGCCAATGGGGAGTTTGTTGAAAAATTATATATGATATATTTTAGTATTATATATTTTTCTAAATTGGCATTTAATCAAATAGTTTATATTTGGATAAGTTTAAATTAATTACTGATTAAAGAGAATATCAAGGAGATGATCAAGATTATATTTCCATAATTAAGATTTGATCAATTTTGAAGATATTCATGGTGATATTAATTTTTGTGTTTCAACGGTGTGTGAAATCTGATTGTGTTAAGATCACGTATTTCATTGGGCTTTTCTAAAAGAAGATCACGCACTCATTCACGCGTTCTGAGATTACAAATCTGTTCTTCTTCTTCATTAATCTATAAGTGGCGATCACGGTGAATTGAAGAACGCATCTCCTTTGTGCAAGACTCCCCACATATATTATTTTATATTCTCTCTCCATTATTCTTTATGTGTTAATTATATTTGGAGAGTTAGAATTAGGTTTGATTTTGTTATTCTGATTACTTCTTGTAAAGATACAATTATTCATGTGATACGGATTCCGAAAGGGAGTTCTTCTATCAAGATCGGGAGATTGCATAGCAGCAGCATTGGAAGGAGTCCACTGTACGTTGTCAAGATCACATGGTGGCCAGATAAGTATTTAGAAGTTGTAGGTATTATCGATTAGCATAGAGCAGAGTTCATAGATGCTAGATCGAAGTATTTGTACAATTCTAATAAAAGAGATCTGAGGGATGAGGCGAAGCCTATCCCATATTTGTTTAAATCGTATGTTTTAATGTCTTCCGCTGATATTTAATTTATGCTCTAATTAAAATGCACTTCTGAGTTCTTACATCAATAAGAACATTACTTTTGAGTTCTTATATCAGTACACACGAGCCTATTTTTCTTACAATAATTTTTTATAAAATAGTTCACAACACCATTATCACTTTTTATCAATTGGATATCACTTTTAAATTATAAAATATTATCACATGTTATCACCTTTTATAAATTAGAATATTTAAATTAAATGAATAATAAATTTTAAATTATTATATTTTTAAATAATAAAAAATATAAATTAAATAAGAAAGGAGTAGAAAAAATGTATATACATGTAAGGCCTAATTAATTTCTATTTCATTATTAATTTTAAAATTTTTAATTTAGTATCAACCAAACAAGACCCTTTAAATTTATTTAGGCCAACTAATTTTACTTTACAATTAATTATTCAATTTTTTAATTTCATAACAACCAAACAGAGCCCTTTAAAATTAGTTTATTGGGTTAATGGATAACCCGACTCACATAAGAGGATCTGTGAGACGGTCACTCAAGTCTTTGTCATACATAATAGCGCGCTCATTCATGTATCAAGATGTTCCGTCTCACGGATCGAGATCCGTGAGACGATGTCGTACAAGTCTTTGTCTTACTTTTATAATTTATATTTGATTTTAATTTATAAGTAGTGCTATGAAATCTAAAATTATTTAAATAATTAAAAAATTGAATATAATTTTCATATAGTCGGAGTATATATATATACTCCCTCTGTTCCATTACAATCTTTACATATTTCTATTTTGGACGTTCCATTTCAATCTTTACATTTCCTTTTTTGGTAAATGGAACCCACACAAATTAATTATTTATCTCTCCATGGACCCACACATCACACTAATACACCTACCTATTTTACATTAAAATATTATTTCTCTCACCTCACTACATATTAGAATACTACATTTCTTAATCTACGTGCAAAAAGAAAACGTAAAGTTTGAAATGGGACGGAGGGAGTATATCTTATAAAATATACTTCCTCCGTACCGCGTTAAGGTTTATATTTTTTATTTTTTGTTGTCTCAAGTTAAGGTTTACATTTCCTTTTTTGTCATGTTGGGCCCATACAAAATAATTAATTATTCCATGAAGGACCCACACACCACACCAATACAACTACCCACTTTACATTAAATATTATTTCTCTCACCTTACTACACATTAAAATATTGTATCTCCTAATCTCCGTGCAAAAAACAAACGTAACGTTAACGCGAGACGGAGGGAGTATCTTTATTTTTTACATTCCCCAAAATTAAATTTTACCTCCGACTATTAATAGTGTTCACTCTCTTACTTAACACTTGATTGAAAAAATTGATAACTTAAAAGAGGTATTATGATATTTTTTTAATAAATAAATAAAGAATAAAATATGTTAGATATGTTTGGTAATGATGTTTTTCTTTAAATAAAGTATATAGGAAAATGTGATTGTTTTGATATTTTTTTTTTTAGAAATGAAAAGTTTTGTAAAACAATCCAAAATGAAAAAAGGTATTACTCCCTCCGTCCCTCGTCCCTCTAATATGTATCCGTTTACTTTAGGAAAAATAGATTTTTTTGTCCGCTAACTTTGTCCAATTTTGAATTTAGTCCATAAGTTTTTCACTTTTTGAAAATCGTCCTTTATATTTGCAGAATTTTGAAAATCGTCCATTATATTTGAAAATTTTGAAAATCGTCCATCATGTTTACCAAATTCAACAAAATCGTCCGTTTCAACAGGTCATTAGCATGTTATTCTAAAAAATAAAAATAAAAAATATGTAATATATATATATATATATATATATACTATTTTTAAAAAAATAGTCACAACTAAGAATTTATATTATACTCTCTCTGTCCGCCCGAAAGAGGGCATTTTGCTTTTGTGCACGTTGATTAAGAAGTATTGTTATTTAATGTGTAGTGAGTAGTTGTATTAGTAGGAGTGTGGATCCCATATTTTAATTGTATTAGTGGGTGTGCGTGGATCTTATGTGTGTAAAAAAGGAAGTGACCCTCTTTGGAACGGATGACCAAAATGGAAAAAAGGCCCTCTTTCGAGCGGACGGAGGAAGTATCAATATTTAGTCAAATTTGCTCCACTTTAATATTGTTTGTTTGGTATACGGAAGTGAAAAATAAAAAATGAGATAAAATTGGTTAAATAAAAATATGATATAGATTAATTGGGGTGAAAATATTCAAATGACCTGCCATATCAGGTCAAAGGATCAAAATATTGAATTTTATGAAGTTAATGGACTAATTTCAAAATTGTTATAAAATTAATGGACTAATTTCAAAATTAAAAAAGTTAATGGACTAATTTCAAAATGAATGAAAGTTAGCGGACGAAAAAATCTATTTTCCCTTTACTTTATTCACGTGGATTAAGGAGTACTCTCTCCGTCCCGCCCAAATAGTACCATTTTACTATATTGGACGTTCCATCCAAATTGCATCATTTTCCTCTTTTAGTAAAAAGGGTCCACCACTACCTATCACATCTCTGTAATACACCTATCCACTTTATATAAAATAATAATACTCCTTAATCTACGTGTAAAAAGTAAATGCACATCTTTGCCCGGGATAGAGGGAGTATAATATTTTAATGTGTAATGAGGTGAGAAAAATATTAATATTTAAATGTGTAGTGGGTAGTTATATTAGTATTGAGTGTGGGCTCCTTGTGTGTCACATCAACCCAAAAAAGATAATTGAGTACATTGTATTGGGACGGATCAAAATGTCAAAATTGATACGTATTAAGAATACGAAAGGAGTATATTTTTAAATATATATATATACTAGAAAATAAATGATGGATAAATTATGTGAATATACTTTATTCAATTTGATTAGTACACATTTATATAATAAATTTTATTAAAAAATTTACAAAAGTATATTAAAAATTATTTATAAAATATAATCACATATTTCAGAAGAATTTATATTTAATTTTTCACATCAAATAATACTATTCATAATTATCACAAACCTCGCAAACTCATAAATTATGCATATTAATATACACACGAATCTTTTTCATTTTTGTAAATATCTTCTGTGTTGATAATTGTATACGACTAACTTATAAGATTAAAGAAAATTACATCTAGCGATGGTCATCCAAACTAGTCTTTCACAGGAAGATTGGAAGTGATAACTACGGGAGTGTTTGGAATTCTGACTTTCTGGCTTTCAATAGTCAGTGTTCCAACAATAGTACTAAACGGAGTGGAAAGAATCATAAGACATTTCATTTGGGATTCGCAGCATAGTTCAGTGGCTTGGAGTGACATCACCCAACCAAAAGATAATGGAGGTCTAGGACTAAAGGTCCTGAGGAGATGGAACAGAGCACTACTGAAAGTAGCTGCATGGGATATCTACAGCAAGGCAGACTCCCTATGGATTAGATGGATTCACTCAGTATACATTAAAGCAAGTCCACTGGCCTGCTACACTGCCGGACAGATGTCCTCATATAACTGGAGAATGATACTGAGAGTGAGAAACAAGATATTAGAGGGAGTGGCCGAAGCAGATAGAGTAAGGGAGTGGGATCACAGAATAAAATCATCAGTCGTCCTGGGTAAGTTCAGAAGTGGAATTATGTATTAAGAACTCGGCAAGGTTTTCACACAACCGAGGACGTTTGTGTTTAAAAACATCTGGAACAAAGACATTATGAGAAAGCATAGCTTTCGATTGTGGCTCTGCATAGGCAAAGGCTCTTGACCAAGGATAGAATGTTGGGAGATGTAGAGGATAAGGAGTGTGGCTTCTATGTGGGACAACTGGAAACACAAAATCACCTGTTCTTTGAATGTGGCTTTACAAAACTTATCTGGAGATGACTTAAAGCAAGAATAGGGATACAGGTAGAATCGAGATCGATCGCAGATGGCCTGAGAAAGATTTTTAGACTCACAAAAAGGAACAAGAAGGAAAGAAAGCTGTATCTCATCAACCAAGTATGGATGGAGAGAAACAGGCAAATATTTGAAGGAGAAATGAGAGGATACAACCAAATTGCTAAATACATAGAAGACAATATTGTGTACTTGTTTTTGAATTATTGTCCTAGTACTAGGTTATCTTTCACCTGGGAAGACTTAGATGTTTTTCTTCAATTGTACCACAATAACGTAAGCGATTGTAACCGATGGATTTAAAATATAATTTACCAATTTCAGTAAGATTAAAGAAAATTCAACAATTGTTAGAATTATATTTTCCTATCTAGGGTATAAGATTTCCTTTATTTTTTAGGTGTGATTCATGTAATGATGCAACATAAGAGATGGTACACTGACGCATGAATTCGAACGACAAATTGTAATTATTCAAACGTAATTTAAACTTTCAATTTGTGGTAATACATTTAAGTGTTATTTTATTTTTCTTTTGAATAGAATTCGAAAGAGAGATTATTCCCATTCCCTATCTCTTAGGGGGTGTTTGTTTGGAAGGTTTGGTAGGAAAGAATGGGTATGAAAGTGAATATAAATGTTTGGTAATAGGGAATGGGAAGCCAAGCCAAATGGAATCGCTATTAACATAACATTCAAAAGTTGGAAACTGTAAAGTTAAACAATGGCCATATGAGATGATCAAAATCTGGAAATGGTTAAGGGTAAACACATGTTGGGGTGGGGGTGGGGGTGGTGGATACAAACTGTAAAGAGATCAAAAGTGTGAAAGCAAAGGGTACTCTAACACTGATGCTTAGAGGTAACTCCATCCAGCAACTCAATATGAACATACATATTAACAATATACATCAGAGTACATCTCAATATCAGCATGACTACACTGGAGACGATTATAACCTATCCCCGACTTCCAGTGCAATCTATTTCAGGCTATAAACTATCTACACATTATAACCATATGTACAGTTTATTCGGTCTGCTGCAGAAGCTCATAACGAGTAAGCTCGAGAGAGATATATGTTATTCCAAATGAAGTGTCTACATTATCACATGCTGTCTAATCTGTGTTGTGAGAATCCTGAGCCGGCACGCCACAATGATAGAACAAAGCCGTTGGTGAGGCAGTGATTACCATGAAAAGGAGTTTCTCTGCAAATTTTATGCATGAAAGTATAAGTCAATTAGAAAGACTAAAGAGTGCTATCAAATATGAACTTTCAAAGTACTTTTGTCTTCAGTAATCTAACTCTTTCAGATGGAGTGCCATTCCAGATTCGGGAAATACTTCAATTCAAAATAAAGATTCCAAGTTAGTTACTATTCAAGAATCATATTTAAGATGAACCTCAACCAGTATCGATTGGTAGGGGGACAAAAGAAAGATCTACATGGATATTGATCTCTCTAGATGCTCCTTCCTCTATGAAAACCACTGAAATTAAATTCGTCATGTTAATTCTAAAAGGGTTTAACTAATCAATGCCTACCCCAATTAGCATACAACAAAAGAATCAAACTACAGCTGACAAACAGATAATGTCAAACAGAAATCTATGAACAAGTTAAATATAGGAGTTGAAACTAGAACTGCCTGATGGGTGAAAGACTCAGAGGATTGGGACATCAAATAACCTTTTGAGAGATGACTAATACAATTAGTGTAAGTTGAAAACCTCATTAGTATAGTACCAGCTCAAAGTTTTATAGATGGAAAAAAATTCGACTGACGAGACAAATAGGTCAGGGCATCTTCAATGTGAAATAATAAAATCTTCGTTTTAGTGATTATAATTAAATTAATGTTGGAAGCGCCTCAGACAAGCTCAAATACATAACCAACGGGCAACATCACTTTTATTGCACTTCATACAATGTCGAAGCAAAAATACATAGTAATCACGAAGCACATGGTAGCCTAGATAATAAAATGATAAAAAACAGCAAATATTATATATTTCTCAACTCAATATTGTATTTTATGATCTATACCTATCTAGGACCAATTCAATATTATACTGAATCTTTAGGTTCTTTAATCATACTCAAGAAACTCATCATTTGTCAAAGTATTTCATCCAAGACATTTATCATAAACGTAGTAAGAACAAGGGAATTGACAGGATCAGTTAACATGGTTGAATCCCTGAATGTCTAGTAAAGATTGTTGTTATACCTCTTCTTTGAATCCTCCATATTTACTATAAAAAGCCTTAAACCAACGAGGAATATTCTGTTCAGATTAGCAAAAGAAGAATGTTACGCTGCTATGGTTTCCGTCACTTGTAGTTTATATCAACCTACAAAAAATTAGTCCGAAAAGTCCTACTTACTTGTATTTTACTCAAAACTAGCCTCCTCTCAGTGTTCAATAAAACCATTTTTATCAACATTCTGTTCATTTAGTTAAGTAGATCTACTCAAATCACCAATCATTTCACATTCATGTCCTTCAAGTACTAATAGGGTTAAATGAGCCAGTATTAAACTAGTCACGTCTAAAATTAAATGCTTGCTATTAAATGTTCAATTAAGCCCCACTTTCCCAAAAGAGGGTATCTAAAGGCTGCACAAGAATCATACCCTTAATAACATCAACAACAAGATATACCTGTATCTTAGTTACAATGTCAATGGCCTTATTTGGACATTGGATAAGTTTAAAGCCTCAATCTGCCATCAACTGAACTTCCACCACAAACCAACAATTAAGAATAGCATAACAGACCACTATTGAGACAAACAGGAATAGAGAAACTGAACTACAACATAAGCTAAAAGATGATGGAAGTGCTTACTTTATTAGCTAAGGTAGAAGACATCATCAGTCATCAGTAGAATATATTGCAAAATCCTCAAAGGCACATTTCTGAAATCCAATTGAGGCAATCTCAACTCCCTAACTCTACTCATCTCTCTCAAATCTCCACTTGACAACTCTTTGGCATTACCAATTCTACTTACATCCAACTTCCTATACATAAACATCACTGCCCCCTCAATAGATTCTTGGGAATCTTGTTCAACAGTCTTGAAAAGGGTCCATCCCTTTCCAAGCAAAGCCCTGGAAAACCCATCCATGGACCCAATTCTCTCACTAGTACCAGCGCAGAACAGGGAAAGTGAGGTGCAATGCCAATTATTATTACTAAAAGACTCATTTTCTCAAATGGGAGGCAGCCATTTTTCAAGAAAGCCAGCTTGAAATAGCCCTTGGAGAGACTGGCAAAGAGGCGGAGGTGGGAGAGAGAAGCAGTGGCGAAAGAGGGGAAGGGGAGCGGGACGGCGTCGTTTGGGAAGGAGCGGGATGAGGATGAGGATGAGGATGAGGATGAGGATGAGGATGAGCAGGACGATGACGGCGATGGCCATGAGAAGATGATGTGTGAGAGAGATGGGTTGGGATGGAGATCCATGCCAATGGCCCTAGCAAGCGAGGCCAATCTGTATGAATCTTTGACCAATTCTTGAGTAGGGAGGAAGAGCATCAGTGGGATTCTATTCCTAGAAATGGGATGATTATCATCGAGATGATTGGTGTGGAGAAAGAGAGGGTTGTCGGTAAGGTCATCGAGGGAAACCAGAGAACGGAGAAGCTTGAGTGGGAGCATATCTGATATCTCCTTTTCAGAAGCAAGCTCAGATGCGATGGATTTGATTGAGCGAAAAGAGAAGAGAAGCTTGCGAAATGTTCGCCATCTTTTCGTTGAAGAAATGCGACTTTTATTTCAAAAGTTGACAACAAAAAACGCCATGCCTTCATTTAGCATTTACTTAAATTAGACTTGCTCGTCTTTAAAGAAAAATAATATTTTAATCTATATCTTACCATATCTATTACATATATAAAAGGAGAATGGCCGGTAAACTGGCCAGTTTCCTTTAGGTAGCAGGTGACCATATTTCCACGTGTAAAAATGAAAGAGCCCCTCTTTGTCTTTCTGTGTATGTGGTTTTCTCGGATTAATCTTGTTTACCGGTAAACCATTTATTCCCCACTCTTCCTCTGGCATTCATTCGTTCCAAATTTGAAGAGTGCTGGTATTCGATATTTGAGAATTTCCCTTGAAAATCATCTGCGCCACCAGATGTCTTCTGCTGTGTTACGTTGAGGTTGTTTGCTTATACCTATGTTATTCGAGGTTGGTTCTATTTTTCTTCGTCAACCTTCTTGCGGTTTCCCTCTACGAGGTTCTCTCTCCATGTTCTTTCGTCGCCTTCTTCTCTGTCGGAAACCGCCACTCTTTCCATCGACTCTCTGCCACCGTTTTCTGACTCTGTAAGTCTTAGCATTTCTTGAATTTCACTCCTCACCTTCGATACATAAATACTTCATTGGAGAATTTTCGGAATTGAACATTTGTGTGTCTTAAAATTGGTAACAACCGAGTTTAATGAAATTCTTAGTTGGAGTTGCAGATTATTTTGGGTTACTCACTACTCAGTAAGTCTCTCAAACTCGAGAATTGAATAGTTGCAATGCTTTTATTAAATTTCAGAGCAATGTTTACATGTACAATTATTAGAAATGTTGGATGGGGTACTAATTTTTTGGGCTCTCCAACAAGACTGCAGCATTTCGGATTGTTACTTTAGTTGATGTTAATACTTCATGTTAACTAAATTTTTGAATTTTATATTAATTGAATGTGTTGAGTAGACTGATGCTCTCATATCTAGAATACACGGGTGTCCAAGTTATAGATTCTTTTGGAAATTTATCTCTTTAATTTAGAAATCTCTTTTTGTCTAAGCAGTTAGCACTAATTATAATTTTAATATTTGGTGATTCATTTAAATTCTGAGCAATTTGTATTTCTAGCTGTTTCAGCTGTGCAAGATCAGTCTTTTCTTGGCCCGTATAAAGTAGAACAGAATAACAGATCTATTATCAACAAATTGGTCAAGAGTAGACATACTATATGGTACGTTTTTTAATATATGGTTTACACAATCTTGGTTATTCCAAAAAAGGGTTTACAACTTTTCTATATGGCCAACCACTAAATCTATGTTGCGAATGTGTAACCAAGCATTATGTTTAAGCAGTTGCTGTCTTCCTAAATGATGGTCTTGCTGAAATTGCAGATTTGGTGACGAAATATGGTGTTGCTCCATAGGTAAGCCATAGGGAAAATGCTAAACCTTTTGAAGAAAGTATTCAGGAAGATGCTCATGATCTCAGAGGAGAAGTACTTCAAAAATATTATTGGACTGCCTCTGCCGCACCCGTAGTGAGGAATTACAAGCAGATTCATTCTATACACTAGATAAGTATCTAAAGAAAACCCAGCCTCACCATTAACTTAAGAAAATTGTTCTTCGTGAACCTGCCACAACTGTAGGCACGTCGGATGGGTATTAGTGATTCAGAATTATTGTGGTTTAGTTCTAGAGCGAAGAAAACTGAAATTAACTACAACAAATGGAGCCAATGCTACCTATTTCATGCTATTACAGCGTTGAGGGATTTTTCAGAATTTGAGGTTCTTATGTAGTAGAGATTATATTCATGGAACAAATAACAAATTGATAAATTTAGTGAATGACGTGTATTAATGAGCATGATTGGAAACTAGATGCTGAAGTTTGGTTTGAGGGTGAGGTGCAAATGAAGCTATATATGGAGGGTGCAAAATGCCGAAACACCTTTATGTTATTGGAAACTAGATGCTGAAATTTGTTAATGTTTTATGTGGGAGTGAATACCAACTGGATTGGTTGATTAAAAAGATTAAAAAATATCACTAACGACTGAGATTCCAGGACATTCAGGTGAGATGAATCAATATGTTATGAACATGTGTTTATTTTTCAGGAAAGAAGAGATGATTTTATCTAGCAGACGTGATCTTAACCTTGAAAGAAACTTTTGAGGTATGGACTGTTTCTTGGTACATGTGCAGGAAAATGGGTGTCTGTGAATGAAATTATTGCTGCTTTGGGTGGTTACAGAGGGCTAATATTCTCCCCTCTATTAACTTTTTTTTTTTGGCTTTTACTTTTGCCACTTATCAAGTGTGCTACTATTTGTTATCTGAGTTTTGATGCCAGTATTTAGCTTTTATTATATTTAAATATTTAGAATAGGAAAATGGAGGAATTTGATGGCTTGTGCAATAGCAGGGTCATCAATGCTACTTACAGGATTGAACGCACAGCACACAAGCTTTACCATTTACATTCTCAAGCGTGCCACTGTGTTGGCTTCATGATGTGGTATAAAAGTCGATTGATTTAGTCATATATGCAGGCATCTAAGATGGACTTGTAGTCATATATTCTTCCCAGATTTTGTAAGGGGCTCACTTTGTTTACCCAATATTATGTTTTAGCAGATTTCTTAGCGCCATGGACACTAGGGATGACATCGTTCATATCTAATCAGCTTTTTAAGGTTTGGGAGTCAACAATTATAATAACTGTACTGCAATCTTATTCTGGATTATTTACTTTGCAAAATTGTTTAATAAACTAATGTACACACTCTTTATATAGTGCTTGAACTTGCTTGCATGAATATGGTTTAAATTTTCTTATGATTTATACTTTGAAAGCTTATACAAAGTGAGAATTACGTTACAAGTCTATGCTTATGTAATATCCAACATGTGAAGACTGCGGCTTTTTCCCTGTTTGATGCCTCCAAATGGACTGAAAATTGTAAAATCATAGTGATTTGAAACTATGTTGACTCATGGAAAGACTGCTTCTAAGATCTGGTTGTCTTCACCTGTGTGGTATTATTTATCATTAACTGGTAATTAACAAGAACAGCTACTGAGATTAATGATAAACTAGATTTTTGTATTACTATAATTGCTAGAACCTCTTTTTATTCCTTTTCGAATTTGTTCGTCTTATGAGCTTCCTTTGTAATATTGTAGAATAGGGCTCATAAGGGAACTACGACTGTACTCCCTTTGTAATATTGTAGAATATGGCACATAAAGGAACTGCGAGTGTACTCAACATGTTAACAACGATGCGTTAAAGACATGATTGAGGATGATAAGCCTCCAATTTTATAATTTGATTGAGAAACCTATTACTTTTGTATTCTAATTTTTTGTTCGATTCACTACTTTCTTAGTTTGTCTATAATTTTAGAGTTGGCTGCATGTTAGAAGATTCCGAAATGTGAGGGACATTACAACTACATTCTACAGTTTTATGAGTACTTTGATGTATCTGCCACTAATGGCTTCTGTTTATTGATTTGAAGGAAATGATCAAAGTGTGTATATTTAGCGAGTAAAATATTTTTAAGTTTAGTGAGCAGTATTTTAACAGACTATCTTGGGCTTTCAAAATGTAGGGCCTTCACATTTTTAAAACACAACATAAGAACAAAACTAAATTAACGTTAATAGTCTAAAAGTCGTAGTATCATCCGAGTTAGCACCTCAGAATGAGGTGTGCAGCACCTAGTATATATATAAAGAGAATTCACCCAGTTTTTTGGCCAGTTAAGGTACGGTTGCCTGTCGTCCTCCTTATACACGCGTCTGCACCTGTTTTGTTCGGCGTTAACGTGCCTCATCACAAATTAGAGAGAGGTGACGCCTGTTCCATCTGTCTGCTTCTCTCCACCTCCATCTGTCCATTCCCTTTGTTCCATCTTTCACATTTGGGTCTTCATTTGGGTTTTTTCCTCATTTCATTCTGCTCGCCGCTGTACTAATCCCTTCGCTGATTAGAAAAGATAAAGGTAAGCTCTCCGTTTGTGTGTGTTTCACTTTAGGTTTCGACTTTGGGATTCTGAATTTGATTCAATTACTAGGTTCATAAGCATTCAATTTCAAGAGACCCTCTCAAATTTGATTCCTTTGTGTTTTCGGTCGACAGAGTTATTTCTCCCTTGCTATAACTGGACCGCCATAGGTAATTTCCCCTCTTCTTATGTTCTATTTTTGCATCTGACATTTCCTATTCTATAGGTTTTACTTGAGTCGATGGATTATCTTGTTTGTGTTGGGCTTTGTTTATGTCGTGATAGACTGAAAATTGGGTGGTTATTATTATTATTTTTTAATTACTGTCCTTTAATGACCTTTGGAGTTTCCTCATCTATTAAAGTTCACTATGTGCTCAATGATTTTGTTATTTGTTATAGTTTGAGTTTGATTATTTCCCTCTTCAAAATCTTCACTAGGATTTCAGCCAGTTAAGGTACGGTAGCCGGTTGCATCAAGTCACACGAGTCACCCTTCTGATCGCTTCTCTGATACGTGTTTAACTAAATACGCAATTTTCTCCTTCGGCTCCATCCGGTTCTCGATGGAGTTACGAACAACACACACTCCTTTCCTCCCTCCGCCTTCATCTCGACTCACCTTCTATGCTTCCTTTTGCTTCCTGTCTTGGTGTGTTCCACCTGCATCTTGCCCTCTGCGTCAATTTATCGCTTTACTGGTATGCTTATCTATATACACTTGGCTTTTTCTTTCAATTTCTCAATAATCATTAATTTTGCTTCAGTGATGGTAGGAAGATATATTTTGGGGGAAATTGGATTTTGTTTGATTTGTTTGGTTTTCTGTGGGTAATTGTTAATGATAATGTTCTAGAAATTAATCACGCCGATGTCTCTCATTTTATGCTCAGTTTCCTTGATTCTTGCCCGTGCACTAATTAATTGAACAATTACCAAATAAACCCAGTCGCAAGCTTGGCTTCAGATATCTCCGTACACGTTCTACGCAATTGGAATCGCGATATTTTCTAGGAGATGCTTCTTCGAACTTATTTTTGAAATTACTTTTGCTGATTTCTTTGAATCAACTGAATTCGTAGGAGAACATATATATCCGAGAGTAGTTTAGTCGCTGGAGTAGTTTAGTCGGTGCTGTTATTGAAACTCCTCGGATTATGTCGAAAAACTAATCAGGTACTTTTCAAATCTGATGAGTTTCACTACTTGCCATCATGTTTATTTTCTAAAAACAACTTGATTTTGTAGTCTTTCATTTAGATTTCGTAAATAATTTGCTTTGGTGGAAGACAATGAGGCATAGTGCCTGGTAATTAGATTGTTAGATTGTGCTGAGATTCTCTTGATCTCAACAGTTAGGTACTCCAGAATTTAACAACCTGATTGAGGTTTACTTTGATGTGGATTACGTTATGTGTTTCAAATATTTTTTCACTTTAAAGAGAGCAAGTTTAGACTTTAGCCAAAATGGCATATAGTATTTCAATTTTGTTTTTGGCATGAGCCGTGCAATTCAGATACCATGTTGTCTAGGACAGTTTTATACGTTGGCATATATTTCCTTAGAATAACATGCAATTCCGGGATTTCTTGGCTAAGTTACTTCTTCAGTTGATATGACCCAAAATCTTTTTCTCATTTATGAGGGCTCCTGTACATTGCTACGTGTTGGAATTTCTTTTACTGCTCTTCAAATACGAGATTACTAAGAATCACAAGCTGTTGATGTATGAGACTTCAGATTCTCTCCATATAATTTTGTTTGATGTTTAATATACATTGTTGAGATGAGATATTAATACTTATTTAATAAGAATTTTTAAAGCTATGGTGAGAGAGAATTCTGTGTTCCATCAAAAATGATGTCTGATGTTATATTGTTTTTCAACCTTAATTGATAAAGTCAGGATTAAACTATAAAGGAGAATCAAATGAACCGTTGAAATTTTTTCAAGTGTAAATGTTGTTTTGTTGTATATAAAGCAGTATGATAAAATATTTATGATAAAAGGAAGTCTTCGAAAACAAAACTAATATAAGATATTAAAAACATGCACATGTTTAAAACTGAAAAAGATATTAGATGCGGATGTGGAATTGTTACCTGTTGTTCTATCCACACAAATATAGTATATTTTTATCTTTATGTGTGCGCTAGACATTCTTCCTCAAATACTAAGAATGTTGTTGGCTGCAGTATTGACTGTGTTTGTTATACGCATGATACTGGCATCCTTTGGTGGAAAGCTTTCTTTGGAGGCAAAAAAGGTTATGAAAAAAGGGTATCATGTCAACATATATATGTTTGCAAATTGGACATATTTGTCTCGACTTCTCACTGCATTATGTATGGTGCGGTGTGGTTGTGATCTTGGTCATCTTTAAAGAGTAACATTGTACTTTTTAATGTTGTAAAGGGCTCATGTTCTTCATTTATGAGAAATTTTCTCGCCCTTAGACACACAATCTGCAAGTAATGGAGTAATACATCTGCAACCTAAGATGTGATTTTGTTGCAAATTGCAAGTAATGGGTAATTTTGTACTTTTGTCTGGACAAATTTGGATGGCCTAGAACAGTTGCTTTTACTTTGAAACAAATTAAAGCTGCTACTGAAACTTTGATGCTGCAAACAAAATTGTTGGAGGTGGTTTTTTCCTGAAAGATCTATTGTCTTCTTTTTCTTCCTTTACTGTGTTACCTATTTTTTGATAGGCTTAACTGTTGCAGGGTCTACTTCCTGATGGTACATGTCATTGCTGTCAAGTAATTCTTGTCTGGATCAAGCCAAGGAAACTATGAATTCCTCAATGAGATTGGCATGATTTCTCATTTACAACTGATGCTGAAATGGTCTGTCCAACAGGGTTCTGTATTTGTACACTCATATTTTATAGTGGTGGTTTTTTTACAGTAATAACATTTAACATAAATAAACATTATTGTAAATACAAGTAAAATGCAAAAAAATAACACTAAAATAAGCTAACATCTCAGAAGGTGAGGTGCCCCCACTAGTATACATATAAAAGCATAATATTGCTATTTTTAGTAAAATCCCGCCAAAAACTTGATTACTATCTATAGTAACATATAATTATAAAATATAATAACATAAAAAAATTAAAAAAAAAAAAAAAGGCAAAAAGCGGATGGTCACCGCCGTGGATGGCTAATAGAATTCTTTACGAGTAATCTGGCCATTTGTTAGAGCAGTGTACGTTTATAATTTCACTTGCATCGGAAGTGACAGATGTCAGAAGCGCAGCCCTACAATGCTTCTTTTCTTCTACTTTTTCTTTTATTTATATTTAAATAAAAAGAATTTGAAAAAAATGCAGCATTATCTCTCCTCTTAGCCAATCAAACATGATTTTGCCCCTGCAATTGGATTCAAACGTGATTTTGCCCCTGCAATTGAATTGAATAGGCGACTGCCCATCTCTTGAAAAATGTGTTAATCTTCTGTAGGAAGGAAAGCATGAACCATTTATTTAGATTTTGGCTTCCAAACAGCACAAACAGTTATGTGGTCTTCTGGCGGGCTAGGCGGTGTCGACACTTTGTTGAAGGCAATGGAGGGCGAGCGACAAACAGTCACGGGTGGTGGCGGGCAGATCCGGGGAGGATCAGCGGAAGGCGGCCGACAAAGACAGAACGAAAGCTAACCCCGGGAAGAATCCGATCGCTGCTATCGGTTATGGGATTGTTCCAGTAATATGAAAACTCCAATTCGCTGCGATTGAGGTTAGGGTTGTTTTTTCTTACATATAATTTCTATTACCACCATATGCTTTTAAAATTACATTCTCAACTTTTGAATCTATGTTGTCGCAGGCGTCTATTCCATCAAATGCTCTCAGATCTGTTTGGTCTGATGAGTATAAAAAATCTTGGGGCAGGAAGGTGTATATGACATCAACAGCAGGAGAGCTCCTTCAGGTCTCTATTTTACTTTTCTATTGGTAGTTTTCAGCGGATTGTGAATGTTTATACCTGTTCTAAATCTATGAAATTTAGAAAAGGCGTTTCTTCTCTCTCTATTGCACTCATGAAATGAGTTTAATTGATTGAATTGAATCTATCGAACGTTACATCTCAAGATTAGATCTAAAGTTGAATCAAGATTAGTCTGCGTTCGCTTCGTTTTGTTCACCATTTTTCAGTGCCTGACGTTGTTGGATGAGAGAGTTTTTGTCACCAAATTATGAGATGACATCGAAGATATTGAGTTCATCTAAAGTTGTAGGACACCATGTTGAATCCTTCTCCAGATGTGAAGCAGTTTTTTTAGTGCATCCATCTATTATACATGCCACCAGTGCAAAACTCATCAGAAAAATAGTGAAGCTGGGGATATAAACGTAAGATCTGTTCTGTTGAGTTTTTTACAGCAGTCATTACTCTTAAAATTTGATATTTTCCAAGTTTAATTCCAAAGACTTTTATCAGCTTGCTTAATGACGTCGACGCTGGGGATTGGGATTGTGGTGTAAGACATGGCGACGAGTTTTCTTTATTCTTTATCCTTAATCCTTTATTATTTGATTATGTTTAATGTTTACATTTGACCTAGGATATGCCTACTGCTGAAGGTGTAAGTACAGATTTTTTTTCGGCAAACCCCTTTTCTTCTCCATGTATGATTCTTAGAGGCATGCCCTTAAATTGTGTTACTTATTGTCTGAAATTGGTGTATATGTTTTATGAATACCTTGGCTATTTCAATATGTGTATACTTCAGTGAACTTAACCAAGAGATGTTGAAATTATTCTATTTTAGTTTCAGTAAGTGAGAGACATCCATTCTGAAGAAAAGTTTGATAATTTAAGTGTGGGAGATAGGCTTAAGGCCAGTGCATTGACTGGAGATGGTTGGAATTGCAGTGTCATTGTAAAAATGTGAGGTTTCTCTAATTTGAAACCCTTCTCCAAATCTTCACTGTCCCATCTGATGAACATGTGATTGTTAACTCTTACATAGTTCTCGAAAAAACTTGTGAAAAATCTCTCACAACTTCCGTTTGATGTAGAATTATTTGAGGCCACCTATTGACGGCATTGGAAAGTACAAGCAGAACTTAAAGTGCTTGAATGACTGGTATTGCCTCAAATTTATGTTTTCAATTGATTTTAGATATCCTATCTTGGCTGCATGACTAATGTTTTATATATTCCTCACAGGTCGTCACCAAGAGCTGAAGTTGATTCTAATGATTCTCCAATACTTAACCCAAGAAGAAGCCTCGAGGAGGAATATTTGGATTATGAAGCTAAGAGGTAAGAATTTGCTACTTACCGATGCGGGCACCATTTCATTCGGTGATACCATTTAAATGATGCCTTAATGTTGGAGGAAGAGTTCCTCCTTATAATCTTGATCTTGATGTTTGGTTAAGTATCGATACACCTGCTGACATTTATGTAATTGGTAATTGGGTAAGTTGGCTTTGTTATTGTGCAAGTCTATTTTAGTTACTGATACTTTGGATGAACAGATATGGAAAAAGATTGAATCCGATGTTAAAGTTGAACGTTATAAAATTAAGATTCCAATTCTAAAGTCAAGGATCATTTCTATTATTTGTTACGCCACACATTTGCCACTGCTGGATCTGATGGAGCCTTTAACTATTGGTATAAAGATAGCAAAAAACATCGTTATGGTAAAATCTTCGCTTGGTAATCATTTTGTCTACATTTGAACATTTAATTACAGTTTTTGTAATTAATAAAGAGTTGATAACTTATTTATTTGAAGTATAGAAATATTCTGGATATAGAATACTATTGAATCACTGTGAATAGTATGTCTCGGAATTCACAATGGTTAATGAACGACAGGATAAAAAACGTGAAAAAAAAAGAAAAACTTTGATAACACACGGACAACGTGGTCATTAATTTGGATGCAGCAAATAAATTTGGTGTGATATATAATTGTGGATATTGAAATTTGGAAATATTACATTTATTATTATTAAATAAATGTATTATAGGTCATATTCGTAATTTTAATTACTCTTTTTAATTTCAATATTTACGTCACATACATTAAAAAATATAGTATTTTAATGCGTAATAAATTGAATTTTATTTATTTACACCCTAATTTAATTTGAGTTGATGATACTATTTTAAAATTTTTTGGGATATAAAATTTTAAATACAGCATCCATACTTTACATAAAATAAAATATAAACCTTCTATTGGTCAAGAGTTTATTTTTTAAAATATTATATTATTTTACATAATACATACTCTCTATAGAGATATAATATTATAAAGTGTAGTGAAGTGAGAAAAATAATATTTACTGTAAAGTGTGTAGTTGTATTAATTATTTTGTTTGGACAGATCAAAACGAAAAATGTAACTATTAAGGGAATGAGGTATTACTTGATTTGATAATTTCATGTTACGATATTTTAAAGTTAAAATTTCTATTAAAAAAGTTATGCATAATTACCAAGTAATCGCAATAATTATTTATGAGTTAAAATTTATAATAAAAAAGTTAAGCATAATTACCTAGTAATCGCAATAATTATTGAGTTGATCAATTGTACACAAGTGTACACTAAATGTACCTAACGCATATTCTAAATGGATCATGTATTTAGTACTAACCCGTCTGAATTTTTATTTTCTCTCATTCAATCTCAAATCTTATTCTCGCTCTCTCCGTCTCCCTCACCCTCTCGCTCCACCGTTTCTTCTTCCTCTGCTCTACCGCCGCTGCTCGTCTCTCCGTCCTCCAAACTGGTGCGCCGCCGCCACTCGCCTCTCCTTCCTCTTCCTACACTTTTGCTACTCTAAACTTCTCCTCAGGCTCCGCCTTCATTGCGTGTTCACTACCACGTCTCAAATCTCTACAATTGAAATTAGAGTTTAAACTTTTTTTCTCCCTCTTTCAATTCAGCAATATCTTGTTTCTAATTTCTTCTAATTTAATTATTCATTATTTTTTTGTGTTTTGATTCTTTTTGTTGACGATGAGTAAGAGTTCATACATTAGAAATTCTATAGAAAAGGCAGATCTATTGTTTTGTTATTCCTCCATCTCAAAAACAAACTTGTTGTTTGTATCAGATCTTGAGATTATGCATTTTTAAATTAGTGTATTAATTTTTATTCATTATTGTACGTTTTTGTTTAGATAAATGTATTTTTCTTTATACTAATGATGTCCTCAAATTTGTGGAATTAATTTTGATTGTTAATTTACATATTTTTAAATAAATGTATTATTTTTTATTTATTAATTAATATATGTGTTTTATTTCATAAATGTATGACATTTTATAGTACCAATATATAAAATCAAATATAAATGGATGACAAGGAAAATATTAGAAATTTTAAAAATAAAAAAAAAGTAATACATTTATCAAGAATAAAATATACATTATTGGTTTATAACTAATACAGTTAATTTCAAAATGTGTCATACATAACAAATACGTCTAAGAATGTAAATGATACATTTACTGTATATAATATATACACTAGTTAATTAAAACTTATAAAGACATAAATAAAGAACTAAAAATGCTTGATACAATTATATTAAAAATTAATAAATTATACATTAAAGTATAAAAAGTAATACATTTATTTTAAATAACATATACGCTAGTGGCTATTCTATTACAAAATAACTAAAAAATATTTGATACACTTCCAACACTTTCCTCGGCCATTTGCTTGCCAGGAATTTTATTCTCCATGATTGACTGGGAACGAGATCATGCATGTGGAGTATTCCATCTTCTTTCATTTGTAAAAGAGATCTCAAAATTAACTCCTTGCACGTTTCTTTGCCCACATCTTTTACTTCCACCGTTTCATTTGATGAAATATATCCATGAGCTCCACCATCAGAATTAATGTATCCATTTGACATATTTATATTCAAAATTAATAAGTTATACATTAAAGTATAAAATGTAATACATTTATTTTAAATAACATGTACACTAGTGGCTTTCTTCTACAAAATAACTAAAAAATATTTGATATAAAACTCTTCAATTCCACCATTATACATTAAAGTATAAAATGTAATATATTTATTTTAAAAAATATATACACTAGTGGCTTTTCTAAATAACTAAAAAATGTTCATACATTTTTATTTCAAATAAAACTCTTCAATTCCTCCATTAGAACCATTGCAGCTCCACCATCAGAATCAATTTATCAATTTCTCAAACTCATTTGCTTTCTCAAGTAAAAAATCTACATGTTTGCCTATATAAGAAAAAAGAGACATACAAATCTCAAAAGCAAATCACAAACAATAACAGTAATAATTAGAATTGGAGGACGGAGAGTAGAAATTCTATTAGACATTAGAATTGATGATTCATTTTTAGTTCAATGTTTCAATTATCCAGATTTAAGACATTTAAAATTCCAAATAGTAAATGAAGAAAGAGTGCATGATTGTAAAAATTGGGTGAAAGTACAAAAATTAGGGTAGAATTGGAGAGAAAGTATGGAGAAATATGTGGGAAAAAGTGGGACGGAGGAGAGAGAGAATCAGTGAGGAGGCGGTGGAGCGACGGTGTGAAGAGAAAATTAGAAGAAAACGATTGCGGAGCGGCAGAGCGGTGGAGCGGAATAGCAGGAGCAGCGGTGGAGCGGAATAGCAGGAGCAGCGGTGGAGCGGTGGCAGAACGGTAGTGGTGGAGCGATGGTGTTGGCGGTGGAGCGATGGCGGAGAGAGCGGCGTTTAAAGAGAGAAGAGGTATTGGGAGAGAGAGCAGCGAGAACGTGGGTAGAGGGAGAAAATAAATTAGGGCTGTTGAATGATCCTATAGGTTGAATTCAGTATAAGTACTCTGGGTCATGGGTCTTTTTTTGACCCGATTGTACCTTAACAATTGGGTACAATAGAATTTGCCATAATTATTTATGCTTAAAATTTGTGTGATTTGGGGACACTGTATATCCATATTAAATGCTATACAATTTAGTATAAGGAGATATGCTCTTCATTTCCTTAAAAAAAATTTGCTCTTTATTTTCTTAAAAAAATAAAAATTAAGTATACTTAGAACAAACCTTATTAATTAAAATGTATATATTTTAGAACAATATTTTGTACCATGTAAAATAATAAAATATAGTATCCTTACACACTTTGTGCACATGGGGACACAAGATATCAATTCATTATTTATTATGAGTTGATCTATTGTACACAAGGGTACACTAATGTACCTAACCTATATTTGAAAATGGGTCATAAATTAAAGGGGAAAGAACCCGATTAACGTCATTCTTTTCCTCTCCTTCTCGCCGCTTCTCCCGTTTCTTTATTTTTCCACATTTTTTCTCTTCTATTGTTTCTTCTGCGATCTTCTATTTCTCTCCTTTTCGCTGGATCTGTTTCCTCTCCTTCTCGCCGCTTGCTCCGCTGGATTTATTTTCTCTTCTTTTCTTGCTCCGCCTCCAGCGCCACCTCCATCCTCATTCCTTCCGCTCCACCTCTCTTCAAAGATTTTTAATTTCATTATAAATTGTGTTTAATTGCTTCTGGAATTGGTTGGCTAGGGCATACGTGAGGAAATTGGGATTGTCTTTGATACTAAAACAGGAGATTGGGATCTTCAATTTGTATAGTATAATTGAAAATTGGAATGGGCATCGACGGTTGATTGGAGCTCTATATATTCACGTTTTAGTGAAAGCTTGGTAGAAATTGGATATTGGGATATGTTGTGTCTGGAATTGAGATTAAGAATTTGTTTGTTGAATAGAATTTGAAATTGACACCTTTTGAACGATGTAATTTTTTTGTTATAATTAAATTGATGTAGTATGCAATTTTGTTACTTAGTGTATAAGTATTTATGGGTAAATGTACACTCTATTTTTTATATTAATAATACAATCTTAAATGGATCAATTACCAATGCCTTTATTTCGTTTGTTTCTGAAAAAATGACTAGTGCTCTGTTTCATTTGGTTATGAACAAATAACCAATGCCTTTGTTACATTGGGATAGATGTATACATTTGTTTTATTTAGTGTATAAGTATTTATTGATAAATGTATATTTTTTTATTTATAATGATATACATTTTTAATATTGAGTTTAGAAGTTTTTATTCATAAACATATACTCATCTTTTAAAATGAAAGTGGATTATGGTAAACTATAGTGTCAGTGTTTAGTTACAGTAGTATCAATGTATACATTTTTGTTAAGTATTTATATTTATTAATAAATGTATATTAATATATAAGTATATATTTGATAAATGTATATTTTTTATTTATTGACAATGGCTTACATTTTTAATATTAAGTGTAGATATTTTTACTCATACATATATATTTAGATTATGAATAAATTATAGTGTCAAAACGTATACGTGCGTATTAATTAATAAATACATTTATGTTATATAATGTATACATTTTTTAATTAAAACTTATACATTCAGTAATAAAAAAAACTAAAAAAAATTAATAAATTTATATCCAAAATTAATAAATACATTAAAGAGTAAAAATGTTATACATTTATTTTAAATAACATATACACTAAAAGAACTTGAAAATATTTTATATATTTACATTCCAAAAAATTAATAAATACATTAAGAGTAAAAAATAATACATTTATTTTATATAACATATACACCAATTAATTAAACAATATACACCCATTAATTAAATAATATTTTTCTAGATTCTGTTATTTGGATACATCCAAATTAACACTTCACATCTGTTTCATTGTTTCTCTTGAATACGTACATCCCCATGAATAGAGATTGCAAATTGAAATTAGAATATGGATTATTACATCTGTGATATCCACCCTTGGGAGACGCATTACTTCTGCAAACTCTCGAACATAACAATCAATACTTGAAGAAAGGTGAGCAGGGAAGTTTGAGGAGTTTGTTTGGTGGCTAAACGGATTAGTTAGGAGCGGTTGAGCATATGGCTGGAAAGCTTGACACATAAGCTGTTAGTTGGAAGTAGTTTTACTCAGTTTGGTAACCGTTTGGTATACAAACTGAAGGCTCAAAGTCGGTTCAGCGAATTGGTCCAATAACTTTGGCAGTTGGCTTATGTGTTGTATATAAGCTGAGTTATCAGCTTTAATCACTTGTAATCACCTCCACAATCATGTAGCAATAAGATCTCTCTCCCGTGGAAGTAGGAGTTTCATCTCCGAACCACGTAAATCCTCTCGTGTTCTCGTTTCGTTTCTTTGTTCATAGTTTAGGCTTTATCCATCATGCTTTAAGTTCATGCTTCAATATGATTTCTGCCATTTCCCATGACAATTGGCGCCGTCTGTGGGAAGAAGGGCAGGTCAAGGAAGAAGATGGAGATTGAAGATCAAGATGGTGTTTCCATGAAGTTTGAAAGCGGTTTCAGAGGATAAGAATCTGATCGCGATATGAAGATGAAGAAGAACGGTGAGATGCAAGATCAGCGAGAGGAAAATCAGATCAGGGAGAGGGAGAAGGAGTGATCCTTTGGTGCAGCGGTTCAAAGCTAGGAGAATCGGAGAGCTCTGATAATTCGGCAGATGAGCTCAATGGCGATTCAGAAGGGAGAAGGAAGCACTCTTCGGACGGCAGTTCGGAGGAGGATCAGAAGTATAAGAGGGGTGATTACCAACACCGATGATCTTCTAGCGGAGGAAAAATTCGAAAAGCGGTGAAGATCAAGAAACCGGTGGAGAAAGTTCCAAGAAGTGATTCTTGGCAGAAGTGACGGCGGCGTTCGTAATTGGATTGAAAAGGAAGATTCTCTTCGGAGATGGATGCGCCGGAAGCAGCGGGATTCTTGATTCTGCAAGTGTTGTCTGGATTAATCAGCAACAAATTTGGAGCGGTTGGAATCGGATCGGCAGTCAGATAAGAAGCAGTAGCGATCGACGATTTTCAGCAATTGGAACCTGTTGATCGTGGGCTACGTGTGAAAATTAATTGGCGATGACAGAGGTGGATAATTCCTCTGGTAAGGTGGCTCTCGGTGAAGAAAGCAGTGGCGTCGGAATAAGGCGGCGTTCAAAATTAAACGGTGGCAGATGGCGGTTCTTGCAGGTTGTCCGGCGAGGAAGTTGGTTCAACCCAGTGGCGGAGTAACGCTTCAGCAAGGAATTGGGCGGCGCTGGGCGACAGCGGTGAAGGATAGTTTTTCTCCGGTGTGACGGAGTAAGCGTACATGGCAGCAACAGCTTCTCTCCGGTGGATGATGAAGTTGGCAGCTGGGTTCACGAATTGGATTGATAGAATATTCCGACAAGAAGGCATAGGATAGTGGATGGGCAGTGGAAACAGCAGCAAGGGACTCTCCTGAAGGTGGAGTTAGATTAAAAGAAGCATGGGACTCCCAGGAAGGTGGAGTCAATACATGGTTGAGAGAATCTCTTCCAGCAAGGAGAATTAGAATTAATTCAAGTGAGTATGCAGCATTGTTCATGAAAATATGGGCAATGGACATTTGCAGCATGGTACTCCAATGTGGAGTTCAGGACATGGGTTTTCCATGGGGTGAAATCAGCCTACAACAACTTCAATTTTCACAAGGATAAGGTCAGCTCAACACAAGTTTGTAAGAAAAGAATTTTCCGAAAGCGAATGGTGTTCGGGTGAAGTAGGGATATAACGGGGTAGCTAGGAGATGTGGTGACTTGAGTCGTTGGCGTTTAAGAGCAGCGTGGTAACAACGAGCAAGTAGGAGAAGCATCGGGTAATCCTAGTGAGTTAGAATCGACTTCAAAGTAATGGCACTTTCATTAGGAAAATGGTTCGAACTTGGTGTGGCTTGGCGGTAAGTCAACATTATATGTTGCAGGTGTTGCTCATGGTTGAGCAATGGTAAAGGTATTGCTCAAGTTGGAGCAATGATTAAGAGGTGCTACTCAAGGTGGAGTAGTGTAATGGAGGGAGAGTTGCTATGGTTTGATTAAGGTTTAAGGTGGAGATTTGTGAAGAATAAACCTTATTCAATCATAGTTAAGTTTGCATATGTCTTAGATTACATATGGACATGATGTATAGAAGAATCAGATGCATCATGTTGGTTAAATAATCAAGATGACAGCAAAAGGATACAACCGGTTGGCCAAACTTTTAACCATGTATAGCTCCTCCAATTTCCTCCATACTCCTCTGGCAGTTGCTTCCTTTGAGATTTCCCTCAGAGCCTTGTCTCCAAGGCACAGAATCAGTGCACTTCTAGCCTTTGACTGTTGTTCTTGATCTGCAGCCAGTGCCACAGCATCAACTGCACCAGCTTGATTCTCAGGAAGTGGTTTAATTGCATCTGATAAACCTTGCTGGATCAAGATCGCCTCCATCTTCATTCTCCACAGACTGAAGTCTGCCTTCTCTGAAAACTTCTCAATGTCAAACTTTGTAGTCACCATCTGATCTTCTTCTCCACTGAACTTCCTCTTCTTCTTGGCTTTCCCACAGATGGCGCCAATTCTTATGAATGCAGTAAGATTGTTATCTTCAAAGTTGCTTACACTCTACCCTAATCACTTGTAGTTTAATTAAACAAAAACTGAAACTAAACTTGAAGTAGGAAGACAATAATTATAGTGGTTCGATCATGTTGATCTACATCCACTTTCTAAAGGAGAGCAATCACTATATGATGATAACATGGTTACAACTTGAACTTGAAAAAACCCTAATCTTATGTGTGTGTGTATCTTCTTCTTGTTGTGTTGATCTGCATACTTATGTATATATATAATACATGATCACACCTAACAACTATTTGATCAGTTATAACTGCCTTCAACCGAACCAGCTTCTTATGCCAATCAACCTTCAAACTAACCAGCAGCACATTGGTTCGACCTGATGCCAGATCGAACCCTGATCGAACCACAGCACAAGACACTTTCTGTTTTCATTTCATAATTGGTTCGACCACGACACTGATGGTTCGACCACAACTTCTGGTCGAACCCTTGGTCGAACCATTATTCTGTTATAACTGCTTATTGGTTCGACCACGACACTAATGGTTCGACCAGAACTTATGGTCGAACCCTTGGTCGAACCTTACCATGTTCTGAAGTATTATTGATTCGACCACGTCACTCATGGTTCGACCACAACTTCTGGTCGAACCTTGGTCGAATCATTCCAAAACATTCATGCAAACTTGTATATGCATGGTCTATTCTTAACAAATTTTGAACGCCGCCTTATTCAGACGCCACTGCTTTCTTCACCGAGAGCCACCTTACCAGAGGAATTATCCACCTCTGTCATCGCCAATTAATTTTCACGCGTAGCCCACGATCAACAGGTTCCAATTGCTGAAAATCGTCGATCGCTACTGCTTCTTATCTGACTGCCGATCCGATTCCAACCGCTCCAAATTTGTTGCTGATTAATCCAGACAACACTTGCAGAATCAAGAATCCCGCTGCTTCCGGCGCATCCATCTCCGAAGAGAATCTTCCTCTTCAATCCAATTACGAACGCTGCCGTCACTTCTGCAAAGAATCACTTCTTGGAACTTTCTCCACCGGTTTCTTGATCTTCACCGCTTTTTGAATTTTTCCTCCGCTAGAAGATCACCGGTGTTGGTAATCACCCCTCTTATACTTCTGATCCTCCTCCGAACTGCCGTCCGAAGAGTGCTTCCTTCTCCCTTCTGAATCGCCATTGAGCTCATCTGCCGGATTATCAGAGCTCTCCGATTCTCCCAGCTTTGAACCGCTGCACCAAAGGATCACTCCTTCTCCCTCTCCCTGATCTGATTTCCCTCTCGCTGATCTTGCATCTCACCGTTCTTCTTCATCTTCATATCGCAATCAGATTCTTATCCTCTGAAACCGCTTTCAAACTTCATGGAAACACCATCTTGATCTTCAATCTCCATCTTCTTCCTTGACCTGCCCTTCTTCCCACAGACGGCGCCAATTGTCATGGGAAATGGCAGAAACCATATTGAAGCATGAACTTAAAGCATGATGGATAAAGCCTAAACTATGAACGAAGAAACGAAACGAGAACACGAGAGGATTTACGTGGTTCGGAGATGAAACTCCTACGTCCACGGGAGAGAGATCTTATTGCTACATGATTGTGGAGGTGATTACAAGTGATTAAAGCTGATAACTCAGCTTATATACAACACATAAGCTAACTGCCAAAGTTATTGGACCAATTCGCTGAACCGACTTTGAGCCTTCAGTTTGTATACCAAACGGTTACCAAACTGAGTAAAACTACTTCCAACTAACAGCTTATGTGTCAAGCTTTCCAGCCATATGCTCAACCGCTCCTAACTAATCCGTTTAGCCACCAAACAAACTCCTCAAACTTCCCTGCTCACCTTATGCACCGGTTGTATCCTTTTGCTGTCATCTTGATTATTTAACCAACATGATGCATCTGATTCTTCTATACATCATGTCCATATGTAATCTAAGACATATGCAAACTTAACTATGATTGAATAAGGTTTATTCTTCACAAAAATTAAGGCAGCTGAGTATGGAAATTAGCGGGAAACAAGGACTATGACCAATACCCCATTCAAAATACAATTGTCATCAACTTAGGTCATGCAACTCTTATCACATGTAATAATCAATTCGAAGCATACAAGTTAAGACAATCACCACCAATTCAAATGCTCCATCAACATGTTCTCACTGGAGGTATATATCACTCGCACTCAAGTGTAAAAGATGTACACTTATGGGTTAAAGTGTTTACGCTCAAATTCAATTCAAGTGCATGCGTAACCATAAGCTTGCCTATTGTCTCAACTCTCCTTTTACTTGTAGCTAGTAAATCATGGATCAAAAAGGTCTTTCATTAGGTTGTAATGTAGGCTCTTTGGAATAGGTGGGAAATATATGGATAAGTGACTCAAAACTCGGATCAATCAAGCTGCAGTCTCTCTCGATCTTTCATTCTTCCTCATCACTTCAATTAAGCACAATACTCTTCCATCTTTCTCCTTCAAGCACAACATATTTTCTTTCAAGGTACCAGTTTCGGGCACTACCTCTCACATCCTCCATAGGGTACTAGATTTAAGCACTACCCAAGGGTATTTGTTTGCATGAAGTACTAGATTTAAGCACTACTCCATGAATTTCTTTTTCATCCTTAAGACTCTTTTTTCATTATCCTTATCATCCCTCAAATCACCACTCTCTTCAATTAAGCTTTATTGGCTATCAAAGAATGGATTTAATAAGGCTCAAATGGGCTGACTAGGGATTTAATGAATTCAGGTAAAGTATATGAGAAAATATGGGTTAAATATCAAAGATGGCCTAATATCATTTCCATAATCCGCTAGACTAATCTTGAATATTCAAGGAGACTCAAGGCAAGTTCTAGAATACACGCACAAGAACGATACTCACCAGAAAGAAATATCATGTGATTATGTACATGATCAACGAGGCTCAAAATCTCACATGGGTTTTTAACAAGTAACAGAGCACTTTTCATGGTAAGCAATATCCCACAAGTACACATAGAACGTCATACAATATAACTCAAGTACACTTCCTTCATCAATTTCAAGAGCATATGAATTTTAGCACAATTTTAAACATATAAGCTCACATGAATCACCACCTTAAACTTAATCCTTCCACTCCATGAATTAAAAGCACATATAAAATTAGAAAAAGGAAACGAGGGCACCTGATTTTTCTTCAACGTACGCACGAGCTCCGTGAGTCAAAGCCTAAATGTAGAACTCGTCTTGCCACCTAGTTACCCTTTTCTATTATCAAAGCTCAAACAAACTCATCATCACAGGATTCATCAATAATAAAATAGGAGAACTATAAGAAAGAATTAATTGACTATGTAATCGACTCCACACACTAGAAACACCACTGAACACTAGGCAAATTGTAAAAAATTGACACATCAAAACCGATTAAAGTTTCAATATACCGCAAAAAATCAACTCCCCTAGCAAACATTACAAAGAAAAGATTATATTCTTGGTGCTTCAATGAGGTAAGAACATCACACCCCCCAAACTTAGTAAAAACATAAGTCGAAACTAAGCTTGAAAAGAGATGTAATTGCCGATTAGTAAGCACCTTAAATATAAAAATTTCTTACTCACACGAAAGAAATAATAAAACACTAAAACAGAAGGGCAAGCCCCCAACAGGCGCTCATGTTTAACGTCGAAGAGTCACGACGGATTACCACTTTGTAGACTACTTGATCGGAGGACCGTCTTGTCGCATCCTCACCTTCAAGTACTTTCTTTTCCTCTTCTTGTCTACACTCAACACCTCACCTTTCTTGGTCACAAAAATATGATCATTGAAATTTCCTTCCTCCCATGCCTGTCTAGACTCCTCCTTGTCAACCTTCCACTTAAATTCAGAATCACCTGTCTTAGAAAAATCAAGATTAAATAAGTTAGAAACCATATCAATGCTCTTGCATGATTGAGTCTCCATGGGCATCTTCATTGCATGATCAAGAGAGAAAATCACATCTTCATTATCCATTCGCAGTCTAAGCTTTCCTTCCTTAACATCTATCATAGCTCCAGCTGTGGCAAGGAACGGTCGTCCCAAAATAAGGGGAATGTCACCCTTATCATCTTCCATCTCAAGTACAAGAAAATCCACGGGAAAAACTAACTTATCCACTCTCACTAAAACATCTTCAATTAAACCCTTCGGACAAGTCATGGATCTATCCGCCAATTGAAGAGCAATATTCGTGGGAGTTAACTCCCCCAAACCAAGCCTTTTAAATATGGACAAAGACATTAAGTTAACGCTTGCCCCCAAATCACACAAGGCTTTATGTGCCGACCCTTTTCCAATGTCACAAAGAATGGTGAAGCTTCCCGGATCCTTTAACTTTGCAGGCAGCTTCCTTTGAAGGATCGAGCTGCAATTCTCTGATAGGTTTACCGTCTCCACTCCGTTCAAGCTTCTCTTCTTCGATATAATATTCTTGAGGAATCGGGCAGAGTATGGCATCTCCATGATTGCTTCAGAGAAAGGAATGTTCAAGCTTACTTTGCTCATGACATCGTGAAACCTCTTGAACTTTTCTTCCAATCCCTTCTCGGCCAATCTTGAAGGAAACGGAGGAGGTATCTTGGTCTTTGGTCTTTCCCATTCATCACGTTCAACCTCCTTCGCTTTATCCTTCTTGGCTCGCAATCTCTTTGCTTCTTCCCACTTCTTCTCCATTGTAAGCTCAGTATTCTGCTCATGTAATGGTACTGGAGTAGCATCAACATCATGCGGAGCATTCGGCATAGAAACGGGCAACTTCTGGATGGGTTCGACCAGGGTTCGACCTGTGGAACAGGTCGAACCAGGCACGTACTGGTCGAACCTACCTTCTGGACAACGGCTCTTTTTTTGAATTTGAGGTTCGACCTGGGTTCGACCAGTGTTAGAGGTCGAACCACTGCCCCCTAGGTCGAACTGCCTCACTGTATAGTTTATATCCTCCGGTTCGACCTGGGTTCGACCTGCTGGGTTGGTCGAACTATTACAGTCGTGGTCGAACCGTTGCTGCGACAAAACAGAGCACTCCGGATGAAGAGGTTCGACCATGGTTTGACCTGTATGCCAGGTCGAACCCTCTGGGTGTTGGTCGAACCGAGGATTTTTAAAAACAGAGTGCACTGCATGATGAGGTTCGACCATGGTTCGACCTGAATTCCAGGTCGAACCTTCTGGGTGTTGGTCGAATCGAGGATTAGTCATGTCCAAATTTGATCTCGGCCTCATCGTTCCCTCGTACTGCATTCCAGACCTTAACGTGATGGCTTTATCTTCCAATTTTTGTGCCAATTGATTCACGTTCGTGGTCATCTGCCCCATCATCAAGGTAAGCTCCTTCAACTGCTTAGACAAATCTGCATGATCAACATTCATGGTATTCTCAAGATGATCAATCCTTGCATCATTCTTAGCCATGTATCGATGGAAGGTATCTTCAACACTCTTCACTTCTTGCTGCTTCATACTAGGCCCCCTTTGTGTCAACTCTATAATCTGCCTTTACTGGGACTCTAGTTGCTTGTTGATGTTAGCTAGACTAGAGACGATCTCATCATCCCTATTCGGCTTCACCACTTGATGTTCAACCTGCGCTACCTCGCCAAGTACATATGATCCTCTATCTCTCTCTATTGGCCAGTCACGTGAATTCATAGAGATGTCTTCAAACAACTTTTCTGTTTCAAGTGCTGTCTTAGATAACAACGCTCCTCCTGATGATGCATCAATAAAAATACGCGACTCACAATCCAATCCATAGTAAAAGATACTTATGTATTCAGCCTTAGACATTCCATGTAGTGGGCACCTCCTGAGCATATCTTTAAATCTGTCCCAAGCCTCATAAAATTTCTCACCCCGATTCATAACAAATCGGGTGATCTCTTGCTTCATTCTTAAGATCCTTGAGGGTGGCATGTATCTTTCCAAGAACTTCTGCTGCAGTTGGTCCCATGTAGTGCAATCTGTGACATCAAGAGTCTCATACCAAGCTTTCGCCTTATCAATCAATGAGAACTTGAATAGGGCAATCCGTCTAGCATGATCATTAGCTCCAGCTCCTTTTTGAGTGTTTGCATAACCAAGAAATCTTCGGAGATGTTGATATGGATCTTCAAAACAACCTCCAGAAAAGGGATTCTTCTCTACCATGTTAATAAGAGCGGGATGCATCTCAAAATCATCATCTTCCCCCCTTGCTCCTATCAATCCCATGTTACCAATTCCATAGTTCGTGAAAATTTCACGTATGGCAACATTATCCGGATTCTACCTTGCTCCGGCCATGTTTAGCTCAGTGTGTTATTCGCTCCTTTCCTTCCCCTCCTTTTTCAAGCACACAAGTAACTCGGAAAAATTCAAGGTTAGATAGAAATAAATAATCACAAATAAAAGAAAAAAATATCTTAATTAAACTAGAAATAATAAACTAATAATAGCAGCCGTCCCCGGCAACGGCGCCAAGAACTTGATGCGCGTTTTCTTTGCACGTAAAATTAATCCCCAAGTATGAAGGATATCAATTGTAGTTTCGAAAGGTGACCAAGTGAATATCGAACCCAAGGGACGGCGTATTATCAATTAAATTATTATCTAAATTAATTAAGACGATTATGGCAATAACGTTGAGGTTTAGAATTATTAAACTAATAAACAAATAATTAAAATAACAAATAAAATAAACTATCACTCGAAGAATACGTAGGTGGATCAAGTAGGAGAATAGGTAGCTCTAGGATAATCCAGTTTTACTCATTAACTTCCCTTCCATGTGTCAATGTCCGACTCTGCCTTGTGGAATATGGACGCATCACTAAACCATGCATATCTACTCTATAGACACAAGTAAACATGCGTGTAACACGTGTGAATAACCTCGGAGCAAGAGATATAATTTCATCCCCCTTTCTAGGTACTATCAGTATCAATTATTTCCCCCTAGGATTGGTACTCTAACCCGATATGATCTCCCTTTATAGGTACTATGAAATTATCCTCTTTATCCTACTTATTAACCCGAATTCAATTCAATTAATAAGTATTCATATATGATAGTTCTAATGAAGCTTCGGAGTCCCCTCACTTAGAATCATAACATGGAATCCTGTTCAGCGGTGAACGCACTCAATCTACAACCAAGATATATATTCAGACTCTATATACCAATTGAAGATGCACAAAACGACCGTGAATATGGATTAAGAAAGCACAATCATATATAAAATAAACCACGAGTAGTGTTGTACGGAGTGTATACATGGAAGTTCAATTAACTAGATAAAACCTTCAAACTCCTAAATCTACCAAAAAGGCTCTAGCCCATGATGTTTCGAAGAACAATCATGGGTGTTGGATAGATCTTACCCGGATGTCCGGAAAATACAAGATAAATTAGGAAACGAATAAACCCTTGATATGGCGTCTTCATGCCTTTCTCCATCTTGAATCCTCCTCTTGGTTCTCCTCTTGATTCCACAAATGAATCTTCAAAGTGATGGATGGATGGAGGAAAGGAAGTGGATGATGGATGGGGGGTGATCCCCCCTTGTGGGGTGTTGAATGGTTGTGGCCTCTCCTCGGTGATTGGTGACGTTTTTCTTGACTGCATGAGCCTCCTTTTATACTTGTAATCACGTCTCTAGGGCTTGGAATGGGCTTTTCAAGTGATCCCACGCGTTTTGGCCTCGAAAATACGTAAGTTCCCGCACGTAGGTTCGACCACGTCAAACAGGTCGAACCCCTAGCCACAGGTCGAACCCCAGGTCGAACCCTGCTACTGGATTTGCGCAGTCTCTCCGTTTCTCGTATAACTTTTACATCCGACCTTCGAATTGAGTGATTTTTACGCTCACGTGATCCTCTATTCCTTGGCTTTCTCTGAATATAAAGATATCACCAAAACTCCAAGAATTGAATCTGTAAAAAGCCATGGAAAGTAGCACATCAGTTCTGTTCGGCACAGCTCGCGCGGCGTCACCACTTTGCTCCTAACTTCCTCGTTCGGACTCCGAATGGGATGTTCTTTAAGCCAAAACGATCCTCTCTTCAGTGACTTTCCAACCATGTATCACACTTCTCGTTCAGAGCTCCACATCAATACAGAATAATTACACAATTTCGACGTGCGTTTATCAGCATTCTTGCACAAATTGCACCTTTTCTCAAACTTGGCTCTTTTCATCCTTTTTCCACCTAAAACACAACAAAACACCTCAAGTGCACCTTTTTCTCACATATAATGAATATAAGACCATTGTGCTAATATATGACAAGAATATCAATCAAAAATGTGTTAAATTGGACATTAAAACACGCTTATTTTCACTCTCATCAAACGCAACAATTGGATCTGTGGAAGATCTCGAACATAACGAAGATCTCAAAGGATTTGTGGAAGATTTCGAACATAACCCATTAATGATGCTCAAAGAAGACTACGTGAAATCAATCTGAAAAAATCTACGATTGACGAGGAAAGGAAAGGCAAGCGAGAAAGGTGAAGACCGGTGGTGGTGAAGAGAACAAAGCATGGCGGCACAGAGAACAAAGCAGACGAAGACGACGGGTTAGAGAGAAAAAGACGGAGAGGGAGAGTTAGAGAGTGAAAGATAGGGAGAGAGAAAATGGGAGGATAGCAAGAAAAATCGTCTGGGAGAGAGAAAGAGAGAATTATGCAAAAGGAAATAATGACCCAAATAAGAATTTTTTATATTTATATGGCGGGTCAAAATGGATGTGGGTCAACTGGGGTACGCTAATACTTTTGTACAATAGACTTTGCCATTTATTATATTGGCAAAATTTGCGTGTATGAAATCATATTTTCAATTTAATTTTTTTTTACAGATAATATCATTTTACATTAAAGATATCATCACTTTTGATTTATTTACAATTATTTATAAAATAATTTACTACACCATTATCAATTTTTATTAATTCAATATAAATATTCTAGATTTGCAGTTCAAAATTTGTGTGAGACAACCCATATTATTGAAAGAGAAAAATAAAAAATATCATATATATACTTATTTAATTTAAATAAGTTTCAAAATAATAGAATAATATTTAAAAAGAAAATAAAATAAGAATTGATTATATTTTATAAATAAATAAACAAAAATTTGTTGATTTTATAAGAGGAATGCAAAATATAAAAATAGGAAGTAATATACATGATGAAAATCATTAAAATTATACTGAAAAGGGAAGAGATATAAAAATATGTTAAATTGATGTGGTAATCATTCCTATTATCTTTTACGTAAAAATAAATGAGCCAAAACTTTTCACTTTGTCTTTGTATTGAAAATTTGAAAACTAAAAATAAATAAATATTCATTCATCTTTCCAAATAATGACACAAATATATTCATTTATCTTTACACACAAACTTTTTTTTTTCTTTTCTTTGTGTTCATCCTATATAAATTGTCAAAAGAACAAAACTCTATCATCTCTTTAAAAATATTATTAGTTGACACTCAAAAAAATTTGAAGTCACTCTTTAATTCTTTGAGATACATGAATTAGGTAATTGCAAAATATTCTCTCCGCCCGCCCAATAAGCATACATTCCTTTTTTGCAAGTAGATTAAAGAGTATTATTATTTAATGTGTAGTAGATAATTGTATTAGTGAGGTGTGCGTGACCCATATATTAAATGTGTTAATGATGTGTGTGGGTCCCATGTGTTTAAAAAGGGAAACGTATATCTTTAGTACGGACGCCTAAAATAACAAAATGTATAGGACGTAGGGAGTAATACTTTATTCTTTTATTAATTATCCACACAAATATTTTATATAATTTTTTCTATATAAAAATAATATTATATTTCAATGAAAATTTTATATTATTCCGTTCATCGCATGGGCATTTTACTATAATAATAATAATAATGCAGTATTGGATGCCATGAATGAAAATACCGAACACATTTTATTTGTTTTAAAAAAATAAAAGTATTCTGCATTCAAAGATATTAACACATTTGACATTTTACATTAATTTTTACAATTATTTAACATTATTTCATTTAGTTTATATATTTATATTTATTTTTTAAAAATTTTATAGCTTGACCAGCCAATCAAAACTTCAATTAAAGTGAACTCTATAACTTTTACCTAGGGGGTTTTCTGATCTTTCAAGCAAGTTTGTAGACAAAAATAAAGTAATGCATTTCAAAGTGTAAAAAAAAAGAAGTTTTTTCCTTTATTTTTTAAGGTAAATAAAGTATTTTTAAGCATTAAATACATTATACAGTATTTTACTTGTGATAGGGGATATGAATTTTTTTAAAAAAATAATTTTTTTTAAAAATATTTTATATATATCAATAAACATACTTTATATGTATATATCAATTACATTTAAATCTGTCTCACATAATCATTGTTTTACAAGAGATTTTTTTATTTATTTATTTTACAATATTCTTATTATTATTAATTTTAATATAATAATTTACATAATATTTATTTGCGCGATTATTCCGCGCACCGCGCGGGTGTTACTAGTATATAAGATAAAAAATAGAAGGGCAATTGATAATTGTATATTTAACACATTTATTTATAATTATTTTGAATTTATATGTATTCTGTGAAATTAATTGAAGGATCCGATCATACCACATCTAAATGAGGAAAGAAAAGCAACAAAAGATCAAGAGATTATTCTGTAAATCGCCTACTTAAAAGCCAATCTTCGATAAAAGGTAAGATTTTTGTGTCTTTCTGCTACGTTAGATTTACATGGATAACAAATACTCCCTTTATTTCTGAGTTTGAGTTAAAGTTTACGTTTATTTTTTGCCCGTTAATTAAGAGATATAATTTTAATGTGTAGAGAGATAAAATAAATAATATTTAATATAAATTAGGTAGTTGTATTATTATTGTTGTTTAGATCATACATGGAATATTTAATTATTTGTGTGGATCAAACTTGACAAAAAAAGAAATATAAACCTTAATTTTAGACAAACAAAAATAAAAAATGTAAACCTTAACGTTACATGCGGCGGAGGGAGTACGTTACAATAGCCTACTACCGATCTATTAATAAACCCAATAATTTTTACCTCTTTCTACTCTATATTACACTTTCCACCTGATATGTCTAAGATTTTAATTTTATTTTTATTTTATTTTTTCTCTCTCATAATATTTGCTTGTTATTTCATAATTAACTACATATAATATATTCAATTTAAATTTAAATTACTAATTATACAAACGTGCATTGCACGTAGTGCTGTGCATAGTAATTGGATAATATCAAATGGCAAAGTCTATTGTATCCAATTATTAAGGTACAATTGGGTCAAAAATTGACCCAATAACCCGCATATAATACGCTATTTTATCTGATGGGTCATTCACTTTCTCCCTTTTCAATCACGCTCTCTCTCTCTATCCATCCTTCAATCGCTCATTCTCTCTTCCCCAACCCAAACCCACCGTCGCTCATTCTCTCTTCCACAACCCAAACTCACCACTCATTCTCTCTTCTCTCTTACTGTCCCCAACCACCCGTTTCCTCATCAATAATCAGATCAATGCCTTCACCATTCGTCGAAACCCAAATCCACCACTCATTCTCTCTTCTCTCCTACCGTCCCCAACCTCCCGTTTTCTCATCAATAATCAGATCGACACCTTCACCATTCGTCGGAACTCTTGTCGCTCGTCTCCTCTCCCTCATACGTCTTCCTCGCGTTCCCTCATAAAAAATTAGATCCGATACAAATCAGATCTATTATCGTGAAGAATGCCTCCACCTTCATATTTGCTGTAACGATGAATGCCTCCTCCTTCAAATTTATTGTCACGATGAATGCCTCCACTTTCCGACAACACTGCTCCGCTTTAAATGGCAAAGCCGCCGCTCCGATCTCTCCAGATATCAAAGTAGGTCATACTCAACATCTTTTCCTCTTCTGATGGTCTCATCTCCTCTAGCATTTCTCCACGTACTCGTCTTTTGGAGCATTTTACTTTTTTTTTTTCGTTTGAGTGTCGATTTTATTAATGTATACTTTTTAAGCATAAAGTGTGTACGTTTTATTGAACAAGTGTATAACCTTGCCTTTCACTTTTTTTTCTATTTGAGTTGTCAATTTCATTAATGTATACTTATTAAACATACATTGTATACTTATTAAACATACATTGTATACATTTTATTGAACAAGTGTATAACGTATCCTTTCACTATTTTTTGGTTGAGTTGTCAATTTTATTAACGTATACTTTTTAAATGTAAAGTGTATATGTTTTATTGAACAAGTGTATAACGTTTAATAAATAAACTGTTCGGGTGTTTGAAGACTGATTTGGCTGCAATTGATGAACAGTTTCACTATATTCTTAATGAGAATTGTGTTGGAGGAATTATTTATTTTAAAACTTAAGTGCATAAACTTTAATGAAGAAGTATATAACATTTTATTAATAAATCTGTACTTATCAAACTTTGTCGATAAGGAAATAAGTTGTGGTGTGTTCTGCTTGGTTGGATTAAAATCAATTATACAGAATTTTATTGAGAGAAATAAGAAAATAAATTATGGTGGTGTTCTGCTTGGTTGGATGATGAGAGAAATGAAGTGCGGAAGATTGAGAGAGAGAGAAAAAAGTTGCCTCTGGATAGAGGAGAAAGAAGAGTTAAGCGGGTCATTTTACTTTATATACATGATCCATTTAAAATATGAGTTAGGTACATTTAGTATACACTTGTGTACATTAGACCAACTCATATCAAATTCGTACCGAAGTCAAATTGAAAAAGTTCCAACTAAAAAAAAATCCGTTGACTATTTGACTTTCTCGAACCGAACCAAACCAAACTGAAATATTTTACGGTATGAACTTGGATATTATTTGATAAATCATACTGAAACTCAAATCGATCCAAACCGTACATTACCGAACCGAAAAACTAAATACAAATATACCTCAAAATAACATTTTATACCCTATTAAAACTCAATAATGAAAAATAAACATTATATTCTACCTTAAATTAATATCTTCCTACTAAAATAACATTTATATTTTTTAATAATTTAAACTCTATATTAAAAAAAATCATCTTTCACTTTAGATATTAAAATATTATTAATTATTTAATTTTTATTTTATAAATGTATAAATTCTTATTTCTATAAATTTATTTTATCTAATTATATAATATGATAAGGATTAATGTATTAAATAATTATTTGTGTATAGTATATTAATTATAATATTTTTAAGGAAAAATCACTCCTAGGTACATACTTTTACCCTAAATTACTAGGAGATACAATTAATTCAAAAAATTACTCTCACATACAAAATATTAAAGTAAAATACCAAATATAATCTTCATTCATTATAATCCCATACACTTTTAAACTACAAACCCTAAACCCCTCACACACCCACCGCCGGACCGCTGCCTGCCGGCCGCCGGACCACCGCCGAATCGCTGTCGGACCGCCGCCGGCCAATTGCCAGACCAAAAATAAAATTGTGCAAAACAAATTGTGCAAAATAAAATTGTGCAAAACAAAATTGTGTAATACAAATTGTGTAAACACATAGTGGTATTTATGGTATCACAATCTATAATTGTGTAGTTATGAGTATTAATTCTTTAAGTCATGTAGTTTATAGCAATTATGCATTATTTCATGTATCTTATAGTAAGTGACCCTATTTTTAAATAAATTTTAAAATATATTTACATTTAATATTTTAATTTATTTTAAATGTATTCATAAAATCACTAATTATAAGTCAATGTTTATATCTTATTTTAAAAATAAATATTAAAGAAAATTGTAAATGCATTTGTTTGGTAAATCCGTTATACCGAACCACACCGATCTGAACCATACCGATCCAAATACAATCGAAATTCCATCCCTAACTGTCTTGAATTATAAAAAACTGTACCATTATCGAACCGAAATTCAGTATGGTATTGGATTTTCTATTCATAAAAATCTGTATCGAACTTTCGGTATGGATTTTTAAAAAATCCGTACCATTTCCCGTACCGAACATCCATACACGTCACATTTGCTTGTTAGTTCATAATCAACTCCATATTATATGTTCAATTTAAATTTAAAATAATAATTATAAAAAGATGCGTTGCACGTTACATTCACGTTGAACTTTTTTTTGTGTATTTATGTTTTTTTCTTAATTACGAAAATTTTAAAATTTCAAAATAATACTGAATATGTGAAACAAATTTATTATTTATAAATTACATCAAAACTTATTTATATACAATGCATTTGCACGTCACATTCACGTCGCAGTTGATTTTTTTTTGTGTTTATTTATTTTTTATTATGTAAATCATAAATTTTCAAAATAATAATGAATAAATTAAGCAAATTTGTTATTTATAAATTATATAAAAACTTCTTTGTATACAATATTTTCCGTAAGATAATCTTCTTCTGATTTAATAATAACTTTTGTGATTTTCATAGATATTCCTCTAAAATGGGTAACATATAATTGTCCATGCGAGAATATATGTTGTGGAAGATATACTCCAATATTTTGTATTGTCTGTCCTTGAGCCTTGTTTATTATCTTTACAAAACATAGTCTGATAGAAAATTATTTTCTAATAAATTTGAATGAGTATCCCTCATCATTTGCTGGACTCAATGGTATCCAATGAATAAAAACTTTTTCCAATGTGTTCTCCAATTGCAATTTCAACTTGTATTAAATGCTTTGTGAAATCTAAGCAAATTAATCGGCTTCCGTTGCAAAGTCCATTTGCTGGATCCAAATTCCTCAACAACATGATTGGACAATTTTGTTTTAACATCAGTCGATGTGGTGGAATTCCATTTGGTAATAAAGTGTTCAAAAACTCTTCTGGATAGTGATTTCCTATATTATCGACAGCTTTGTCAAAACTGATAAACTCGATGAGTTCTCCTAGATACATATCAATCATGATCTTATTTATTTCATCAACGTACTCATTTGTGGATGTCAGGATTGCTCTTTGAGTAATGTATTTTGAAGACTTTGCATTCCTTTTAACATTAAAGTAAATTGAACTAATCAAATGGAGCTCTGGAGAAGTGTTTTTCTTAGCACAAATTGTTATCTCTTTTGGCAATTGACGTAGGGAAGCGTGTACATGAACAAGTCTGATGAAAACCTTGACGTTTCGTCTCCAAGTCTCACAGAGTAATATTAATCAAATTATCAAAAACTGATCTTGTTCTCAAGGTACTGGAAATATAAAGCCACTCACAATCTTAAATTTTAAAGCCCATGCAAGGGCTCAATAAAAATAACAGTACTGAAATTTAAAAAGCCCAATAAGAATACATAAAGCTTTCAAGTCTTTGGTTTATAAATATTCAGAAATGCAAATGAGCCTTTTACGCCATCATCCTCCCCCTCCAGAAGGAGATTCGACCTCGAATCTGCAGCGCTATCATCGTCCTCCATGACATCACTCTCGAACGGCACCAAATGCTTTACATTGAAGACATCAGAAGTGTGAAGGTGAGATGGAAGCTTTAATCTGTAAGCATTGGGGTTAATACGCTCCAGCACCTCAACTGGACCCACCTTACGAGCCTTCAGTTTTTTATACAAATGGGATGGGTACCTGTCTTTTGTAAGAATTGCCCATACAAAGTCACCCGGCTCAAACACTACCTGACGGCGATGACGATCAGCATCACGTTTGTACTGAGCATTCGACTCTTCCAACTTGGTCCTGGTCGCCGCGTGAGTGCGATCCAATGCCTCCATCAAGTCTGTAGCCCGAACATCCGTCCGAATGGGAAGGGACAAAGCTAGTAGGTCAGACGGGCCACGTGGCGTGACTGCATATGCTACCTGAAATGGACTCAGACCTGTACTCCGATTGATAGCAGAGTTATGGGCAAACTCAGTTTGAGAAAGACGAGCATCCCACATTGTCAAGTTCTCCCCCACAAGGCAATGAAGTAGGTTGCCAAGAGACCTGTTCACTACCTCTGTTTGACCATCCGTCTGAGGATGATAAGCACTACTGAAGTTTATAGAAGTATTAGCCATCCGCCACAAACTACGCCAAAAAAAACTCAAGAAGCGAGAATCCTGATTGGAAACAATTGAAGCAGGTAGCCCATGTAGACGATAAATCTCCCTAAAGAAAAGTTGAAGTTTTCTTACACAGAATGAAATGGGCCATCTTCGAGAAATGATCCACCACAACAAAAATAGAATCAAACCCCCGTTGGGTGCGAGGCAAACCCAACACGAAGTCCATGCTAATAGCAACCTAAGGGGCAGAAGGTACCGGAAGGGGCTGATATAAGCCAGCATTAGACGTTGTCCCCTTTTCCACCTAGCAGACCCGACAGCGGGCCACAAAATGCCCCACATCCCTCCGAACATTGGGCCAAAAATAAGATCGCTGCACTAGCTCAATCGATCGATCGCGCCCTACATGGCCTGCACAATGTAACTCTGAAATCAACATGAGACGTAAGCTACAGTCAGGGACACATAAACGAGTGCCCTTAAACAAGAGCCCCCCAACACGGACATACCCAAACTGGTCACCAGCGGCCAAACGAGCTAATAGCGGGCCAAAATAAGGATCCAAGGGATACAAATCTGCCAACATCTCAACCCTCGAAACAATCACACACAACTCCAAAATAATAAGAGCACTGATTAGCCATAATATAGTGGGCATGACCAATTAAAGAAATTATCGAACCACAGGGAGGAAGGTACTAGGGTCTAAGCGGTCTCGTGTTTGTCATAGTATTATAGAGATGAACGAGAAGGGGAGATAATCAAGAAATGACAATAAAATAAAAGGATAGATGAATGGAAGATGGATAAATGAGCCAAGTAGATAGAGATGAGATTAACAATACTTAAAGTATGGAAAATCTAGGTATCATGCAATGAATTCATATGTGTCATGGGAAAAAGACTAAGGGCCAACACTAAGATCACCTAAACTCCCTCTCGGAATGAATAGGATATGGAATGACATTCATTGGATTGGTTCTCACTCAAACAATTCCAACTAGCACTACACCAAAAAAGCACTATGACAACACATATTATACAACATAGGTAAAAAATATGTATTTTCGTATACCTTATATGTGTAGTCTTAAATATATATGTTGTCTTAAATTTTTGTTTCACGCACAAGGACAACACATATTATCTGGTGTTGTCTTATTGTGTTGTCGTATATACTACTTTTTAAATAAATTCACTATAAGACAACATATATGATACCATATGTTGACGTAAATTTTTTCACGCACAAAGACAACATATATTCATCTATGTTGTCTTAATATTTAATTTTAATAATACATATATGATTTTTTTAAATATATTTTAAATAAAAAAATTAGAGACATATAAATAGGATACTTAGATTTTTTTTTACTTTCCTCCCTTCTGCCCTAATCGTCTTCCAATATCGCCGTCCCTCTTTTCATTTGATTTCGCCCATCGTCGTCGCTCGTCGCCCATCGCCGTCGCGTTCCCTGCTTCGTCGCCCTTCGCTGCTGCCCATCGTATTCCTTGCGGTGTTGCCCGTCGCCCGTCGCTGTGGCCCGTCGCGTTCCCTGCGGCATTGCCCATCGCCCGTCACTGCTGCCCATTGCGTTCCCTGTGGCATTGCCCGTCGCTCGTCTCCCGTCGCTGTTGCCCGTCGCGTCGATTGTCTCCCATGGACGTTGCCCGCCGCTGAGTCGCCCTTGCTATAGAAAGGTCATCCACACCTGCATAACTGCTGTCGTGCCTCTCCAAATCTTATCCTACCCTCTCATCAAGGTACTGCACTTGGTTTTAGTTTTTAGTTTCGCTTGGATTCTTGAATTCATATCACTATGCTTGCTCTTATCCTACCCTCTCATTAAGGTACTGCACTTGGTTTTAGTTTTTCATTTCACTTTATCTAAATGATTTTCATTTGTAAATCCAGATTCACAAATGTGTTGATATGACCCTGATATGGTACTGAGATCATCACAGCATGACCTTTCCTTTCCCCCATTTTGGTCTCACTCTTATTATGGACTTCTGAATCAGATACAGCAGAATTCCTTAAGGCAGCTTTTTATAAATAGATCTGATTTGGGGAGCAAGTCTAATTGTTTCGAATTCTTACACGGCACTTTTAGTCAAATTTGATAGACTGATGAATATCAAATGAAGATAATATACATACATGTGTTCAGTTGGCCATTGCACCCACTATGAGGACAAAAATGAATGCACATAATTAATTACCAAGTCTTTTTTCCAAATCCATGATAAATTGATCAAAATTTAATCTCGATGATCCATCAATTTCTAAAGCACTACGATGATCCATCCATTTTGATGATTATGTCCCTATTTTGATCACAATGGTTGTTTGTGGACTTATTTGTTAGCATAATATTATCTTGAAATTAGTGTGGAAGCATTGATGAAATTCATGATGATATTCTAAATAGTAAATACAATGCACGTATAAAAGAGAGATTTCTATGAATCATGTCTTACATGAATTATCGCTTTTGAAAATTGTAAAGATATTTATACCCTTAAATGCGTCACAATATGGCCGGTAAACATGTGCTAAACTCAAGTCGACTAATATTTTCAGTGATATAACACCAAACAATGTAGCATAAGTGAAGAATGAATTTGTGAATTGAATTAAGACTTTATAGTTTTTGATGGTGGAAAAGTATAATAAATTATTCATGCAAATAGGGATTTGAGTTGTTTACTTGTTGAATTAGATTAGACATATTTGTGAAACATTTGTTGAATATCTTGTGAAGAAATGGTGTAGAATCATTTAAACACAATGTGATAATTATTTTTAATAATTATTTTGTTGAATATCTTGTGAAGATGAGTCTTGGACACGAGTTGTTGAAATGTAAGTTTTATTTACTATTTCTTTGTCACATGTGGTAATGCATCAATTGTTTTAATAATTACATTAATGAACAATTAAAGGGGAATGAAAATATTTAATGCGGCGACCATGTGCAACAAAGGAAGGAAAAAAACTCACTGGAAATTAATTAAGGTACTTGATTTTCATTTCATTCAATATGAATAATTTAAATTGAATGGGGAAATATTTATAATTCATGTACATGTAGACACCTAAGCAACCAGATTCATCTCAATGTGGCTTCTTCGTAATGCGATACATGAGAGAAATTATCAATATTGATGGAGTAGTTTGCATGGATACAATTCAATCATTGGTAATGAATTTTATTATAAATTTTAGATTTTCTATTTAGTTTGGTTTATGTATCTGTTCTTTTATTATTGAATATTCTCTTGTGTTAAACAGTTTTCATCAATTGGTGACTACTCTAAAGATGATATTGATAAAGTGCGAGAAGAGTGGGCAAGTTTTCTTCGGGATCATATAAAGGTATATAAGCTGGTACTCAACTATGCATACTTTAATGATCATAACTTTGTAGATTTATTGCTATATTGAAATTGGTGTTAGACCAACTGTGATTCCAGTCTCTCTTAATGTTAAATCTGTATTTGTTAAATATGCCCTTAGAATGAAAAAGTGGTATATTTGTGGACGTATGTTAAAGCAATGGATTATACTGCTATTTTTCTTCATGAGATAATATGAGATTTGAATTATTGGTGTAGCTGATTTATTTCCTCAGGTTTATTTTCTAAATTCTTACATGGTTATATTGTAAATTGGAATTTTCTAGTTGATTTTGTATTATTTAATATGGTTGTCCTCAACTGTTTTCAAGATTTTTAGCCTTATGGTAGGTATTTTAACTTCTCATGATAAAGATTATGGTTGTGTTTGGACAGGCACGTACAGTCAAAAGAAGAGGCGTCAGAGCTAAAGGAAAATGATCACATATGACTTGTTGATGTATTTGAATTTTTATTAGTCTAGACTTGGATCCATAGTTTCGTGATTTTTAAACCAATTTTATTATATGTCATGTCTTATGGGATGTATTTGGATTTTGCCAACATTTAGACTTGAGGGGGATATTTGATATTTAGCATGTTTTGGATTATTTAGAATCTTTTAATACATTTTGAATTTTATTGTTTTGTTTATAAATTAATTATAAAATATTTTGTATAACCTATTGTCTTAAAAAAAAATTAAAAAGAAGCACAACGACAACACATAAAGATGCACAACGACAACACATAAATATATGTTGTCGTTGTGCGTCTTTTTTTTAAAGAAAAGGCGCACAACGACAACACATAAAGATGCACAATGACAACACATAAATATATGTTGTCGTTGTGCGTCTTTTTTTTTAAAGAAAATGCGCACAACGACAACACATAAAGATGCACAACGACAACACATAAATATATGTTGTCGTTGTGCGTCTTTTTTTTAAAGAAAAGGCGCACAACGACAACACATAAAGATGCACAATGACAACACATAAATATATGTTGTCGTTGTGCGTCTTTTTTTTTAAAGAAAAGGCGCACAACGACAACACATAAAGATGCACAACGACAACACATAAATATATGTTGTCGTTGTGCGTCTTTTTTTTAAAGAAAAGGCGCACAACGACAACACATAAACATATGTTGTCGTTGTGCGTCTTTTTTTTAAAGAAAAGGTGCACAACGACAACACATAAAGATGCACAATGACAACACATAAATATATATTGTCGTTGTGCGTCTTTTTTTTTAAAGAAAAGGCGCACAACGACAACACATAAAGATGCACAACGACAACACATAAATATATGTTGTCGTTGTGCGTCTTTTTTTTTTTAAAAAGGCGCACAACGACAACACATAATATGTGTTGTCGTTGTGCGTCTTTTTAAATGCCCTACGACAACAGGGGCTTCGACAACAGAGATTTTTCCTAAAAAGAAGCTAACAGACAACACATTATATGTGTTGTCTTAATGTATTTTTGGTATAGTGTAGGTACTAAGCTTGAAATGAGAGTCCCTTCACATAATCTATTGACTTCTTAATCTAATAAATGATATGTTCTATCAAAGGGTTCTAAACTATGAAGGACTTCTCAATCTCTTCACAATCTATAATGCACATGAAGTGTTAGATGAAATGATTCACTTAATTATCCTAAATATGCAATTGACTTCTCAATCTAATCACATGCTTAAAACAATTAAACACACAAATCATCATAAACCTCAAGATCTAAAGCATCAATGATAAAAAATCAATTAACTCAATCAACATAATCATTCAATTGCAAAATACCAAAAATTATCCAACACAATTCATATTGCTAATCTCACAAGGGAGATTAGCCTCTCATATCCATAAGAAAATTAACATAGACATTAAATTCCTTACAAAACATGATAAACAATAGGTTTCAATACAAAGTTTAGATGAAAACTCCCTTGGATGTCTCCAATGGTGATCTTCTTCTTCCCCTTGCAATTCACCTATCTTCCTTGCTTCTCTACTACTTGGATGGAGGATGTGATGGTTGGATCAAAGTAGATCCAAAGGATGAAGAATGGATGAAGGTGAAGGTGAAGAATGGAGGAAATGGTGTGTGAGGTGTGTGTAGGAGTGAAACCCTCGCCCAAAACTGATCAAATGTTGAATTATTGGGTATTTATACCCCTTGGGAAGCTTCTAGAAGGATTCTGATTTTTAGCAGGAATTTACACAGCACGAGTCGTGCTTGGCAACACGGCCATAAGGTGGCCGTGTTGTGTGAACTGATGCTCTCGCATGGCCATTCTGGACAGGCCTGTGTTAGCAACACGAGTCGTGTGCTGCGACACGACTCGTGCTTCTGACACGGCCAGTCGTGTTGCTGCTGCCCTGTTTCCTTCACTGTTTTGGCTCGTTCTCCCTCGTTTCAACTCCAAATTGAGATCCGCTTTTTCCTACATCTTCCTTATCATATCTAGCATCCAACCAAATAGGTTTAAGCTCATTCACACACATTTCAATAAAAACACAAAACACAACCGAATAGAACATAAAATACGGATAAAATAATACGAAAACACATATAAAAAGACACTAAAATCTAGGTGAAAATATCACTCATCAAGCACGTCTACTCAATACATCAACAACTCTGTTAGATGTACCTGAATGATGGTTCAACATGAAGGTGAACTGTTGAAGATATGCGGTCCATGATGCATGACGAGCAGAGAGGTGATCTTGTGTCGCCAAATGACGAAGCGCCTCATGATCAGAATATAAAATGAACTCCCGTTGAAATAAATAATGGCGCCAATGTCGAACAGATTTTACAATGGCGTAAAACTCCACATCATAAGTACTATAACGGCTAGTAGGCCCCGAAAGCTTCTCACTAAAGAAAGCGACATGCCTCGACCCCTGACTCAAAACTGTTAGATTATATACTAAAAGCCTAGCTTTTGTATTGAACAATGTTTTAACAATTTTATTTGAAATGAGAATCATTTGATCAAACGTTTTGCATATTATAAATTATTTATTTATATGTTTGTGCAAAAGTCCATTTACTTTATACTGTAGATAATATATTGTGCGACAACACACAGAAGATCATATTATCGGTTTTCTTATAAAGTATAAAGTAGCACCGAGATAGACGGGGACTATCTATCGGGATGGTTGTAGTGTGGTTTGGTATTAGTTTGTCTTGACTATACAATCACATTAGTGCACTTAGCGTGTATTGAGTAGCACCACTTGAGATCGTTTGACTTGTACTGTCTATATAGGAGAACTTGATCTCAGTTATTATGGATGTTCGTGCTCTTAATCCTTATACAATAACCTCAACACGTAAGGCAGTATATATTTCTTTGATTCATCAATGGGTGAGATTTACATGTATTAAATCAATAAACTCGGTGAGTTGGGGAGTAGTGCTGTTTCTATGGTGTGCTGTTGATTGTAAAAGGAATCCATGTCCGACATAGGTTGATGATGTCCCCTTGAGGAGCTCATAAGATTTATCATGTAAATCTTGCAAGTGGATTAATTCCGGCATGATAATAAGGTTGAGTGGTACTACTCTCGGATGAGATATTAATTAATGGAATTGTCGGTAACTTAATTAATTAATAGACATTGTATATCTTAAACATGGGGAGACTGTCGGGCTCATAATAAGAAGGAGCCCAAAATATAATTTTGGAATTGGATGTGTAGTGCAGTAATAATATTTTAGTGGACTATATTATTATTATCGGATTTAATTATAAGCTTTAGGCTAAGCTTCTGGAAACCTACATTCTGCGCCATTTTGACATGAGAAAAGGAGAGAAGCAGATTGAGAGAATCTTGTAGATTGTTGCCCACACAACATCAGGATTCGACTTGGGATATGCAGCAGAAGATTGAGAGGTGGTTGACTGTTGCTCATCCTCTACATCAACCCAGAAGAAAGGTAAACTTTAATTTTGCTTCCGCTGTTATTGTTTACTGGTTTCCTAATGGATCACGCTGAGCCAAACGATCCAATAGCCAACAATTGGTATCAGAGCGTTGGTGTCGTGGTGAAACGTGAGACGTTAGGTAAGGTTTTCGTGCTATACGTGTGTTTAAATTGTCGGATAGATAACATAAATATTAGGAATTGTATATGTGTGAATTATCATAATTCCTATGTGCTTTGTCGATGAAATTGGAGTGTAATTATCATGGTTATATGCTGTACAGACACACGGCCTTGCTCTTGAACGCGGTGAACGGCGGACATGAAAGAAAGAAAGCGAAATGAACATGCTGGAAGGTTGGACTTTTGTCTCATGAACGTGACAGGATGGGGCCTTGGCGAAGGCTGGACCACTGCCGTGATGGCGACGGGCTGAATATCTTGGCGATGCTTCTGTGCCACTCAGCGACGGCGCCCAGCGTGATAGCGTGAGTTGATGCATGCTATGATGGGCTGTTGTCGCTTATTCTCTTGGAGACTGATGATGGCGAGCAGGATGATGGAAAGCCAGTCACGATCGTGGATAGAAACAGGCGAGTCGACTACAGTTCTGGGCGGCCCATGTCTATTACGAGTGGGTCTATTTCCATTGCCACTGACCGTACCATGGCAGGGTTCGGTGTACGATGAGGAAATGGTGCAGTTTCCGAGTGAGTCCATCGATGGCAGTGCAAGTGTTCACTTCACTGATGATCGACGGTTAGCGCTGAAGGTTGGAGTTCCTGGTGGGACAGACGTGATTCCGGAGTTAGACTATTCTGATGATGCTTCTGGCCACGTCTTCCCTAGGTTCCGGTCGAGGCAGGACCATAGTCGTTCAGGTCTGAGCATTTTTGGGCAGCACGTATCGTCTAGTTTTCAGGTGCCGTGTGGAGAGCTGCTGCCGGCGCAGATGGACAACCTTGCGGCAAGGTCTGATATTGTTGCCGGTGACGTATGTATGACTGGCGACTTGTTTTCGGACGGCTGGCAGCATGACTCTGGTGGGCTGACAGCACTACCGCCAAAACAGCGACACCAAGTCGTGGCGGTGGAGCTTGGCGCTGGGGAGAGATGGTCGCGGCTGGGTCTTATCTGAAGCAACATCTCTAGTGTGGGCTAGGTTTATTCCTTGGGCCATCTTAATGGGCTGCTGGGCTCATATTTAATTAATTGTGGGATTGGTGTTGGGCCAAGTTTTCTAAATGGGCTGAATATTTTATGCAAGTAAGAGGCAGGGTTAATGGGCTTGATTAATTTATTAATGGGCTGCTCATTTTATGCTATTGATGCTTGGGTCAGCTGGGACCATTTATTTGATCCATCAATTTATGCAATTAATTATAATATATAATTGATTTAATTATTTTTATTTGATAATTAATTGTTATATATGTGGCATGTACTATGTGATTTATTTTTTTAAATTACGCAATATAGAAGCATGCTAGGATGTATATTTTATTACTAAATATTATATGCATGTTAAAAATCCTCGGTGTTTAAATAACTAAGTGGGAGAGGGGATTGGTAAATAAATTCTCATGGCCTCTATTATTGGTTTGTAAGTGATGTGAGTAAACTAGCGCGTTGGCAATAGAGCCTTCCTCCCTAACGGATGAGATTATTCACATATCACTGGTACAAATTTATTTATGATGATTGTAGAAAGTTATCCGAGCGCGTGTGGATTTCACAAACTGAAGGCACATAAGCTTGGGCATTGGACTTGGAATCAAATAATGGTGTACACTTAGGTGTAAATAATAAGTATCCTCCCCAACGGAGTTACTACTGTTATTTACATGGCTAAAAAGGAACCAACTATTAATTATTTTGTCATAAAGTTAGGTTGACGAATAAAATTAATGGGTAAAACCTTCTCTTGTAAATGTTATGGTTTGTATACGTCCATCCTAACGTGGCATGCAAATTCACGGTGATTGAGATGTTGGTGAATTTTATTTTATATTATTTTGAGGGAATCAATATAAATTGATAAATTCGAAGTGTTTGATCTGTTTAATTATTTATGATTCTCAAGATTTTCAAATGGCACTCAACTCACTTTCTGTTATACTTAAAGAGCACAAACTTACTGGCACTAATTATGTTGACTGGAAGTGAAACATGGACATTGTTTTAACTGCTGAAGATTATATCTTTGTTCTCACTGAGGAATGTCCTCCGGCACCTACTGATGACTCTACTGAAGAGCAAAGAATTGCTTATAATAGGTGGGTCAAAGCTGATAGGATGGCTAAGTGCTACATTTTGGCTTCTATGTCAAATATGCTTCAGACTCAGCATTAAGCTATGGACACCGACTATGATATGATGCATCATCTTAGGGAACTCTTCGGGCATCAGAGTCGTCCTGCTAGGTCGAAGGGCATGTCTGTTCTAATGAACACCAAAATGGCTGAGGGCACTCCCGTAAAGGAGCATGTCCTTAGAATGATGGGCCAACTCAATAAGTTGGAAGTTCTTGGGGCTAAAATCGATGGAGAAACCCAGGTCGATATCATACTCCAAAGCTTGCCTAGGAGTTTTAAGCAGTTTCGCCTGAACTATGGTATGAACAAATATTTGTACACATTGGCGGAACTTCTAACAAAACTTGTGGCGGCAGAAGAACTGTTTTGTAGACCTCCTCAGGTTCATGTTGCTGAAAATGCTGCTCATCCTAGGCCGAGAGGCGGTAGGAAAAAGAAAAAGCAAGGAAATTCAGCACCGGTGAATCAAGTGAAAGCAAATGCTGGTGCGGTCAAGAAGCCTAAAGGCAAGTGCTTCAAATTCAAGCAGCCGGGATACTACAAGGCTGACTGCCCTCTTCTGAAGGGGAACAGGAATGGTAAGTCTTTTATACTAGTTGTTGAATTGTGTTTAGCGGCTGTATCTGCTAACACTTGGTGTGTAGATACGGGAACCACTGACCATGTCTGCAATTCTTTGAAGGGGTTCCATCAAACCCGACAGCTTAGTGATGGGGAGATTACCATACTCATGGGGAATGCTACAAGAGTAGCAGCTGTTGTAGTGGGAGACGTCTATTTATCTTTTAATAAGAATAAAATTCTTGTTTTGAGGAATTGTCTTTATGTACCTCATTTTAGAAAGAATTTAATTTCAATTTCTAAATTGTTTATGGATGGATATTATGATTCTTTTAATGACAAGGTTGTTTTAAAAAATGGAATTTTTATCTGTGATGGTGCATTGATACATAATTTGTATACTCTTAATTCAATTACTCCCACAGTGCAACAAATTGAAATGAATGATACATCTACTAATAAGAGAAAAGAACCTTCTAAAATGAACCAAACATATCTTTGGCATCTAAGATTGGGTCATATTAACTTGAGTAGGATTCAAAGGTTGATAGCTGATAGACCTCTGAGTTCATTAGTAGTGGAAAATTATCCAACTTGCGAATCCTGTTTGGAAGTAAAAATGACCAAAAGGCCTTTCAAGGCAAAGGGGTATAGAGCCAAGGATCTGTTGGAATTGGTTCATTCTGATTTATGTGGTCCTATGTCTGTCCAGGCAAGAGGTGGTTATGAATACTTTGTCACTTTCATTGATGATTATTCTAGATACGGATATATTTATTTGATGCGCTGCAAGTTTGAGTGCTTTGATAAATTCAAAGAGTACAAGACTGATGTGGAAAAGCAACTTGGAAAATATATCAAGACACTACGATCTGATCATGGTGGCAAATACCTCTTGAGAGAGTTTAGAAATTATTTATCAGAGAATAGGATTGAATCCCAATTATCTGCACCGGGCACACCCCAGCAGAATGGTGTAGCGAAAAGAAGGAATATGACTCTTATGGAAATGGTAAGATCAATGATGAGTTATTCGGAATTACCAAGCTTATTTTGGGGATATGCCTTGGATTCAGCAGCTTATATCCTGAATTTAGTACCTTCTAAATCAGTAGCTTCCACACCCATCGAATTGTGGATAATGCAAAAGCCTAGTCTCAAACATTTTTGGATTTGGGGTTCTTCGGCACATGTGTTGAAGGCGAATGCTGATAAGTTAGAATCGTGCATGGATGTTTGTCTGTTTGTAGGGTATCCTAAAAGAACGAGGGGTGGTCTATTTTATAGTCCTAAGGACCAAAAGGTGATCGTTAGCACGAACATCAGATTTTTGGAAGAGGATTATGTAGTGAACCACAAACCCAAGAGTAAAATTGTTCCAGATGAAGTAAGAGAAGAAACACCAAATATAATACCAACTGTGCAAGGGGACATACCATAGGACACTATACCGCGTGTCACACCTGATACACAATTTCCTGTAGAGCCTCGTCGTAGTGGGAGGGTTGTGAGACAACCGGATAGATTCATGAGATTGGGAGAGTCTTCTGACTTGGTCCCTGGTGAACATGAAATTGACCCATGGAATTACAACGAGGCACTGCAAGATAAAGATGCTCAATTATGGCAAAACGCAATGAAATCTGAAATAGAATCCATGTATTCTAATCAAGTCTGGGAGCTTGTAGAACCACCCGATGGTGTAAAAGCTATTGGATGCAAGTGGATCTATAAAAGAAAAGAGGATATGACGGTAAGGTGAAAACCTTTAAAGCAAGGCTTGTGGCTAAAGGATACTCAGAAAGAAGGAATCGATTATGAGGAAACCTTCTCGCCTATAGCCATGCTTAAGTCAATCTGGATTCTTTTGTCTGTTGCTGCTCATATGGATTATGAGGTATGGCAGATGGATGTCAAGACAGCTTTCCTGAATGGAAGTCTTGAGGAAAACATCTATATGAAGCAACCAGAAGGATTCATTGCAAAGGGCGAAGAGCATCTTGTGTGCAAGCTTAAAAAGTCCATTTATGGATTAAAACAAGCTTCAAGATCGTGGAACATCCATTTTGATGAAGTAATCCAGTCATATGGATTTATTCAATGTCCGGATGAATCATGTGTATACAAAAAGTATGATGGAAACATAGTGGTATTTCTTGTACTGTGCGTGGATGATATTCTGCTCATTAGAAACAATGTAAAGGTATTGTCGGGCGTAAGGGTATGGCTGTCCAAGAAGTTTGAGATGGACTTAGGAGAAGCCGGACACATTCTTGGGATCAAATTAATAAGGGATCGCAAGAAAAGAATGTTGTGCTTATCCCAAGCTTCATATATTGATACAATCCTGACTCGTTCTAGCATGCAAGATTCCAAGAAAGTTTTCTACCTTTCAGACATGGAATACCTCTATCTAAGGATATGTGTCCTAAGACACAATAGGAAATAGAGGCAATGAAGCTGGTCCCTTACGTTTCGGCAGTAGGAAGCCTCATGTATGCTATGCTATGTACGAGACCGGATATATATTATGCCGTGGGCATGGTCAGTAGGTATCAAAGTAATCCAAGACAAGGACATTGGACTGTGGTAAAGCATATTTTGAAGTACCTGCGAAGTACTAGGGATTATGTTCTGATTTACCAGGCAGATACTTTGTTACCTTTGGGTTATACTGATTCAGATTTTTAGTCAGATAGGGATGCTAGTAAATCCACCTCGGGTTATGTGTATACTCTTGGAGGAGGAGCCATAATATGGAGGAGTGTAAAGCAAAAATGCATTGCGGACTCTACCATGTAAGCTGAATATGTAGCAGCCTCTGAGGCAGCTAAAGAAGTAGTATGGCTCAGGAACTTCTTGATGGACTTGGATATGATTCCTAGTTTGCCCAAAGCAATCACAATTTATTGTGATAACAGTGGTGCAGTAGCAAACTCGAAGGAACCACGAGCCCATAAGGCGAGTAAACACATTGAGCGCAAGTACCACCTGATACGAGACATCGTTAGAAGAGGAAAAGTCGTTGTCGCTAAGATTGCATCTGAGGATAACCTTGCTGATCCTTTTACTAAGAGCCTTCCAGCGAAAGCGTTCGATGGGCATGTAGAAGGAATGGGGATTAGATGCGTGTCAGCAGATATAGCAGCATAGTCTTTTAGTATAAGTGGGAGATTGTTAGATTATATACTAAAAGCCGAACTTTTGTATTGAACAATGTTTTAATAATTTTATTTGAAATGAGAATCATTTGATCAAACGTTTTGCAAATTATAAATTGTTTATTTATATGTTTGTGCAAAAGTCCATTTACTTTATACTATAGAAAATATGTTGTGCGACAATACATGGAAGATCATATTATCGGTTTTCTTATAAAGTATAAACAGATGCTCACAACCTAGATAGATAGGGACTATCTATCGGGATGGTTGTAGTGTGGTTTGGTATTAGTTTGTCTTGACTATACAATCACATTAGTGCACTTAGCGTGTATTGAGCAGGACCACTTGAGATCGTTCGACTTGTACTGTCTATATAGGAGAACTTGATCTCAGTTATTATGGATGTTCGTGCTCTTAATCCCTATACAATAACCTCGACACGTAAGGCAGTATATATTTCTTTGATTCATCAATGGGTGTGATTTACATGTATTAAATCAATAAACTCGGTGAGTTGGGAAGTAGTGTTGTTTCAATGGTGTGTTGTTGATTGTAGAAGGAATCTATGTCCGACATAGGTTGATGATGTCCCCTTGAGGAGCTCATAAGGTTTATCATGTAAATCTTGCAAGTGGATTAATTCCGGCATGATAATAAGGTTGAGTGGTACTACTCTCGGATGAGATATTAATTAATAGAGTTGTTAGTAACTTAATTAATTAATGGGAATTTTATATCTTAAACATGGGGAGACTGTCGGGCTCATAATAAGAAGGAGCCCAAAACATAATTTTAGGATTGGATGGGTAGTGAAGTAATAATATTTTAGTGGACTATATTATTATTATTGGATTTAATTATAAGCTTTGGGCTAAGCTTGGTTAATTATATCCAATTGAGGCCCAATCCAATTTCTCCTCCGGGTCCCTGCTGTAGCCCAATAAATAAGTCATCTCAGCTTCTGGAAACCTACATTCTGCGCCGTTTTGACGTGAGAAAAGGAGAGAAGCAGATTGAGAGAATCCTGCAGATTGTTGCCCATACAACATCAGGATTCGACTTGGGATATACAGCAGAAGATCGAGAGGTGGTTGACTGCTGTTCATCCTCTACATCAACCCATAAGAAAGGTAAACTTTAATTTTACTTCCGCTATTATTGTTTACTGGTTTCCTAACAGATCACGCTGAGCTAAACGATCCAATATCCAACAAAAATAGCCCTGATACTAACCTTCGAAGCATCACAAGATAACTCAAATGGCTGGTCAAATTTAGGTAAAAGAAGAATAGGTGCGGAAATAAGATGTTGCTTAATCAAAGAAAAAACAGCCTCTGCCTCAGAAGTCCATACAAATGGCTTACGCCCAATGCAATCAGTCACTAGTGCCATGATAGCACTAAAATGAGCAATGAAGCGGCGATAAAACGACACAAGGCCATGAAAGCTCCGCGCCTCGGTCACTATAGAAGGAGAAAGCCAATCGCGAATCACAGCAATTTTTGACTCATCAACCCGAATTCCCGAAGAGGTGATCAAATAGCCTAGGAAAAGCACGGAATCCACATGAAAGACATATTTTTAGATGCAGCGAAGAATCGCTCAGCATGCAAGATTTTCAGAACAGTCCATAAATGAGAAGATGGGCCTCGGGTGTCGCACTATAAATGAGAATGTCGTCAAAGTACACGACAACACATGTCCCAATAAGAGAACGTAAAGACTGGTTCATCATCCTCATGAATGTACTTGGAGCATTTGAATTTGGTGATACCTACTACGCAAATCTAGCTTACTAAAGACCCGTGCCCCACTTAGCTGATCAAGCAAGTCATCTAGACGAGGAATTAAAAAATGATAACGGACTGTGATCTTATTGATAGCCCAACTACCAACACACATACGCCACTTGGAATCCTTCTTGGGGATCAAAAGAACTGGCACAGCACAAGGGCTCATACTTTGTTTCACAAGACCCCTCTGCAGTAGCTCCTCAACCTGTCTGCGTAATTCAGCATGCTCTGTAGGGCTCATACAATAATGAGGCTAGTTGGGTAAAGAAGCTCCTGGCACCAAGTCGATGTGATGTTGGATGTCCCGGAGTGGGGGTAATCCTGAGGGTAGTTCCTTGGGAAAACATCTGAAAATTCCTATAATAAATCAGCCACTGAAGGGAGAACGACAGTGGAAGAATCCCCACGCTCAATACCAAGCAACAACAACATATATGGGGCAGTAATAAGCTCTTGCTCAAATTTAGATGGAGACAAAAGCAACACTGGACCAGGAGCGGACAAATCCCGAGGGGGAGAAGAATGAAGCACAATCTTTGAGCCCTCAAAAATAAAACTATATGTGTTCGACCGGCCGTCATGAACTACAGATCGATCAAACTGCCATGGCCTACCCAGCAACATATGATAAGCATCCATAGGTACCACGTCACACCAGATAGAATCTTTATATTTAGACCCAATCGAAAAAACCACCAGTACACGATGGTCCATAGTAACTGAACTGCCACGTTGGATCCAAGCAAGTGCGCATGGGTATGGATGGGGTTCAGTATGTAAATTAAGTTTAGCAACAACATCAACATATATGATATTTTCACATGAACCAGAATCGACAATAAAATGACAAACTTTACCCCCAATCGTACAAGTAGACTCAAAGATATAGCTACGTTGTACCTCGTGCTCCATGTGGCCCTTTGGAGCGAGGCAAGAGCGCCAAATAACAAGACATGTACCAGTGTCGCCCACCACATGCTCCTCGGAAAGCTGCTCGGATGAATCCACGTCAAAAATAGGCTGCCCCTCGTATAAACCACCATCATCCTCATCCGCCAGGAGTGCATGGGAATGACGAGCTCGGGGGCAAGCCGACCTTCAATGTCCCTGCTCACCACAATCGTAACACCAAAGACCCATATTAGACGTCCCTTCACCTGCATTGTATATTGATTTTGGAAGAGAGTGTGGAGGACGCGTTGTAGGAGCAGTGTGGAAAGATGTGCCAGTTACTGGAGAAGAAGATGTAGCCCTTCGTGATGAATCTACCATGGTCCCACGTGCTAATTGCTGCTCCAAAATTAATGCCCACTGATGGGCTTCTGATAGAGAGCCCACCAAAAACATAGCAACTCTATCCTGAATAGCTGGACGCAGACCCGCGACATAACGCGCGACGAGTTGCTGTTCGGAATCCCTGAGATCAATTCGTGCTAGCAAGTAAAAAACTCCTTGGTGTATTCATTGACTGAGCAGTTGGTTTGACGCAACGTGTGTAATTTCTGAAAAAGGGTTTGAGCATAGTTGAATGGCAAGAAAGCACTATCCAGGTGTTTGCGAAATTTGGGCTAAGAACTGATCTGGAGCTTCCGAAGATGTTGCCACGTTGTCTTAGTCTGCTGCCACCACAATGATGCACGGCCACGTAAATGAGTTGCCACTAGAGGGACTCGTCAGTTGTCGGGGACTTCTTTAAAGTCCATATGTTCTTCAATGGCATGGATCCAATCAATATATTCCATCGGATCCAAGCTCCCATCAAACTCTGGGACATCAATCTTGAGGCCAAACTCCCATCGACATGTTTATCCTGGCATCGAACACGTTCCTGGCCAATCTGAGCGAATGGATTATCAAATGAAATCGTATACTCATCCTTTGATTCAGATGACGACGGAGGGGATGGAACCCTAGGTGGGGGTTCACGTTGGTGTCGTCCTCTTTGGCCGTGTCGACCGTATTGTACGCGATCACGGAAAGGGGCCATTCATGCCGCCTCAAGTGCAGTGGTAACAAAATGTTGGAACTCCTCCATCCCTAGGGTTAGAGTTTCAACCTGTCGAGCCAAGGCAGTGACGTCCGGGTCACGGCGGACAGGTCTGGCTGTAGGTGGCTGGCGGCGAGGTGGCATGGTGGAGGAAGGTACCCGGTCTCTTGATACCAACTGACGTAGGAAAGCATGTACATGAACAAGTCTGATGAAAACCTTGACGTTTCGTCTCCAAGTCTCACAGAGTAATATTAATCAAATTATCAAAAACTGATCTTGTTCTCAACGTAATGGAAATGTAAAGCCACTCACAATCCTAAATTTTAAAGCCCATGCAAGGGCCCAATAAAAATAATAGTACTGAAATTTAAAAAGCCTAATAAGAATACATAAAGCTTTCAAGTCTTTGGTTTATAAATATTCAGAAATGCCAATGAGCCCTTTACGCCATCAGCAATGAGATAAAATCATCCATTATTGTTCTTTTAGTTCCATTTCATATCCTCAAGAATTATTCTGCAAACTTCTTATCTTCACTTGCTCTCATATTTTTGGATAGTTGTATTATCTTTATTTTTTTCCCAAAGATATGATCGTGCCAGACTCTCACTTATTGTTTGTTGTCTTGTTGCCTTTGGTACCGCTAGAAGTACCTCTCTGAAATCACTTCTGAATACTATTACCTTTCTTCCAAATATTTCAGTAGAGTTTATGTCTTGGAATGTTCTGTCCACTGTTTCTATTGTAGTCCTTCTTGCTATTAGTGCTTCATCTCATATAATTAGTGATGCTCTTCTAATTAATTCAGCTCGACCACTCTGTTTAGAAACATTACAAATAGTTGTTTATGTAGTTCTCAAGGGAATGTTAAATCTCGAGTGTACAATTCTGCCCCCCAGTATTATTGAAGCTGCAACTCTTGAAGTCCAAGTTGCAAGTGCAATCATCCTATGTGATCTTACATTTGCTACCAATATCATATAAAGATATGTTTTCCCCATTTCTCCAGGTCCATAAAAAAAATACTTTTCTTACTGTATACTCTATTGAGTATATTCTCGTGTGCATTTTTTTGGTCTTCATCAAGGAAATGAATACCTTGTAAATCTTTGTAAGGTGTACAAACAGTCAGCTCATCTGCTGTTTCCTTTGAAACTTTATCAGTATCTTGGCTCTCAGTCCATTTATCATCAACAAGTCATATGAATTTATGTTTTTTCCCAATGAGTCAAGAAATGCTCCAATATCCTAAAGTGTATGGTTTTGCAAAGAATGTACTGAAGTATTGTTTTCTCTTTGATAGTCTTCAGGTAAGGATTTGAAGAAGAGATCCCATAACTTCCATATATTAGTAGGCACGCAGTGCACAAGCACTATTGCAAATAATCTTCTGAGCTCTCGTGGCATTTGAAACGCAACAGTCTCGTTCAAACATTCAACAATGCTATCATCTGACTCAAGAAAATCATTTTTGTGTGCTACTTTCATGAATGACCAGTATTGTTCCCTTGCCACAGTCATTAAATCTTCAAATAATTTTAGTACTCTTTTATGATTTAGCAATATCCGCTCATAATATCTTTCTCCTTTCCCTGGGTTTGCACTTACTATTCTTGAAAGCACATTTCCTCTTTTTCTTTTTGTCCAAATGCAAGATTTTTTCTTCAAAACATAATGCATTGGAAATTCTCTATACATTTCATGCATCTTCATCTTTTTTGCACATCACAAAGAATTCTATTAGCATAGTCTTTGTTGCTCCATCATACTAAACAACTTTTCTCAAATCTTGCATCTTCCAATACGCCATAAACTGCTGATTCGATAAATTAAATTGAAGAGTAATAATTGGAGGGGACATTTCATTTAATGGGAATTCGTATATTCTCCTCAATCCCCAAGTATGAAGGATATCAGTTGCAGCTTAAGCAAGCGACCAAGTTAAATATCGAACCCAAAGGATGGCGTATTATCAATTTAATTATTTACTAAATTAATTAAGACAAGATGGCAATAAGATTGAGGGTTTAATCAAACAACTAAAATACTAAAATTAAATAACAAATAAAATAAAATAGCACTAGAAGAATACGAAAGTGTCTCAAGAATGGAGAAAAGGTAGCTCTAGGGTAATCCAGTTTTACTACTTAACTTCCCTCTCAAGTGCAGGCCGATTCTGCCTTGTTGACTATGGACGCATCACTAAATCATGCAAATCTACTCTATAGACACAAGTAAATATGCGTGTAACACATGTGAATAACCTCGGAGCAAGAGACGTAATTTCACCCCCTTTCTAGGTACTATCAGTATCAATTATTTCCCACGTCTGGAACCTAACCCAATATGATATCCCTTTATAGTTACTATAAAATTACCCTAATTATCCTACTTACTAACCCGAATTCAATTCAATTAATAAACATTCATATATGATAGTTCTAATGAAGCTTCAGAGTCCCCTCACTTAGAATCATAACATGGAATCCTGTTCAGCGATGAACGCACTCAATCTACAATCAAGATATATATTCAGACTCTATATACCAATTGAAGATGCACAAAACGACCGTGAATATGGATTAAAAAAGCTTAATCATATATAAAATAAATCCGCAAGTAGTGTTGTAAGGAGGACACACAATTTATAAAACCTTCATAAACCCTAGATCTACCAAAACTATTCTAGCCCATGATGTTTCAAAGAACAATCATGGGGTTGGATAGATCTTACCCATATGTCCGAAAAATACAAGATAAATTAGAAAATGAAGGAAACCCTAGATGTGGGAGTCGTCGCGTCCTTCTCCGTCTTGAATCATCCTTTTGGTTCTCCTCTTGATTCCATAGGCGAATCTTCAAAGTGATAGATGGATGGAGGAAAGGATATAGATGATGGTTTGGGGGTGATCCCCCTTGTGGGGTGTAGATGATTGTGTTGTTTTTCTCTCACATGAATAATGATATAAAATATATATAGGTGTGAGAAGGGAATTAAATAAGGAAATAAAAGATATGGTTGAATCATAGAGGATTATGTGATAAGGAGATTAATTGTGCTCCAAGAAATAGGTAATTTTCGAAATTTTTTGGAAATTCTCGAAAATTCTCTCTGGCAGTTGCGCGACTTCACGATTTGAGCATAACTTCCTCTTCAAAACTCTGATTTAACTGATTCTTACGCTCACGCGATCCTATCTTCTTTGGCTTTCTATCCATATAGAGAACTCACAGAAACTCCAATATTTGAATATGTAACAAGTCATGCAAAGTGAAACAGTCGTGCTGAATAGGAACAGCTTGCGCGATGTTACCACTTTAATCATAACTTTCTCATTTGGATTCCGATTGAAGTGTTCCTTATGCCAAAACGATCCTCTCTTCTGTAGCTTTCCAACATGTATCACACTTCCAATTCAAAGCTCCACACAAATACAAAAAAATTACACAAGTTGGATGTGTATTTTTTAGCATTCCTACACAAGTTGCACCTTTTTCTCCAACTTTGCACTTTTGAACCTTTTTCCACATAAAACACAATAAAACACCTCAAGTGCACCTTCTTCTCACATATATAAAATATTAGACACTTGTGCTAATATATAACAATAATTCTCATCAAACAGGTGTTAAATTTGACACTAAAACTCGCTTATTTTCACTCTCAACAAACCCCCAAACTTACCCGTTGCTCGTGCCGAGGAAACAAATAAAAATAAGAGAGAGATAGAGTAAGAAAATTAGCGGGGAAACAAGGACTATGACACATACCCCATTCAAAATACAATTGTCCTCAACTTAGGTCATGCAACTCTCATTACATGTAATAATCAATTCATAGCATACAAGATAAGTTAATCACCACCAATTCAAATGCTCTATTGACATGTTCTCACGGGAAGTATATATCACTTGCACTCAAGTGTAAAATATATACACTTATGGGTTAAGGTGTTTACGCTCAAATTCAATTCAAGTGCATGCGTAACCATAAGCTTGCCAAAAGTCTCAAACTCTCCACCACTAAAAATATGATTCGACAATGGGATCAAAAAGGACTTTTTTTTTTGATGTAATTTTGGCTCTTTGGTTAAGGTAGAAAATATATAGACAAGTGACTCAAAACTCGGATCAATCAAGTGCCCATTCCATCATGATCTTTCATTATTCTTACTCACTTCAATTAAGCACAACATCCTCCTCAACTCTTTCTCTTTTTCTCTTTCATCCAAACATCACATTTGTTCCTTTTTTTTCTTCTTGTTCCAGTTTCGGGCACTACCTCGCGCATCCCCCATAGGGTACTAGATTTAAACACTACCCTAGGGTGTTTAGTTCAATGAAGTACTAGATTTAAGCACTACTCCATGATTTTCCTTAGAGGCAATTTCAAGTTCATTCACTACTTCAACACCAATTTCATTCACTCTCAAATTGTTATAAAATTCCATCAACACACTTTGTAAAACCGTTAATTCTCTTCTAGAAGGACAATCAAGGCTCAAGAAATTCAGATGGTCAAAGTGGTTATTTCTCGTAGGCTGCCAAAGAATGAGGTTTTTAGGCTCAATAGGGCTAACTACGGATAAACATCATTGGTAGGGAATTATTTGGCTAAGTGACTCATAATTTCAAGGATGACCTAAGATTCTCTCCCATCATCTAACACACATGTAATTTCAAGTAAGATAAGAGGCAAGTTCTAGAATACACACACAAGAACGATACTCACCAGAAAAGAAATATCATGCGATTATGTACATGATCTACATGGCTCAAAATCTCACATGGGTTTTTAACAAGTAACAGAGCACTTTTTATGGTAAGAAATATCCCACAAGTACACATAGAACTTTATATCACAATATAACTCAAGTACACTTCCTTCATCAATTTCAAAAGCATATGAATTTCAGGCACAATTTTAAAATATAAGCTCACATGGATCACCAAAACCAAACTCAATACTTCCATTCCATGAATTAAAAGTACATATAAAAATTAGAATAAGGAAATGAGGGCACCTGATTTTTCTTCAACATATGCACGAGCTCCTCGAGTTGTTCAACTCAATCAGGTCAAAGCCTCAGTTTACCTGTTTCTATCATCAAAGCTCAAGCATACCTCATCATCAAAGATTCATCAATAATAATATAGGAAAACTATAAGAAATACTCAATTGACTATCTAATTGACTCCACACACTAGACACACCAACACAACACACTAAACATTAGGTAAGTTGTAAAAACTCGACATATCAACACCGGTTAAAATGTTAATATGCCGCAAAAAATCAACCTACTAACAAACAAACAACCAACGAAAGGAAAAATTATACCCTTGGTACTCATAAGACGAGATAAGTACATCACACATCCCAAACTTAGTAAAAACGTAAGTCGAAACTAAATTTGAAAAGAGATGTAATTGCCAAAACGTGAGCACCTCAAATATAATAACTCATCACTCACAGGAAATAAATAATAAAGCAATAAAATAGAAGGGACAAGCCCCCAACAGACGCTCATGTTTAACGTCGGAGAGTCACGACGGAATACCATTTTTTGAACTACTGGATCAGAGGACGGTCTTCTCACATCCTCACCTTCAAGTACTTTATTTTCCTCTTCTTGTCTACACTCAGCACCTCACCTTTCTTGGTTACAAGTATATGTACCTTAGAATTTCCTTCCTCCCATGGCTGTCTAGACTCCTCTTTGTCAATCTTTCACTTATATTCAGAATCATCTGTCTTATTAAAATCAAGATTAAACAAGTTAGAAACCACATCTATGCTCTTGCATGATTGAGTCTCCATCGGCATCTTCATTGCTTGATTGTTCAACTCGAATGGCTGGTTGAACGACTCTCTTGGGCGTGATTACGCAGTCTCACGGTTTTGAGCATAACTTTCACATCCGATCTCCGATTGAGGTGATTCATGTGCAAAAATGATCCTCTCTCCCGTGGCTTTCCATTCAACTATTGTAGGAGATATTTCAACCAAGACCTTGGTCGAACTGAGGTCGAACTAGCCATTGGCGATCTCCAGAACGTTCCTAGGTGCTTGGTTTGACTTGTTAGAGGTGGTTCGACCAAGGGTGGTTTTGGTCGAACCAGGGACGAGCTGGCTTCCTGAAGCTCCAGAATCCATTTTTGGCATCATCGGTCCCTCATACTGCATTCCGGACCTCAACGTGATGGCTTTGCACTCTTTTGGGTTTATTATGCCTTGAGACGTGAACTTTTCTTTCTCCAATGTTTGTGTCAATTGATTCACGCTCCCGGCCATCTGCCCCATCATCAAAGTAAAGTCATTCAACTGCTTGGACAAATTTTCATGGGTAGAATTCATAGTAGCCTCAAGTCTATCCACTCTTGCATCATTCTTAGCCATGTATCGATTGAAGGTATCTTCAACACTCTTCACTTCTTGCTGCTGCATATTAGGCCCTCTTTGTGCCAACTCTATAATCTGCTTCTGTTGGGATTCTAGTAGCTTGTTGATGTTATGTAGACTAGAGACAATCTCATCATCCCTATTCGACTTCACCGCTTGATGTTCAACCTGCGCTACCTTGCTAAGTACATATGATCCTCTATCTCTTTCCATAGGCCAGTCACGTAAATTCATAGAGATGTCTTCAAACAACTTTTCTGCTTCAAGTGCTATCTTAGATAACAACGCTCCTCCTGATGATGCATCAGTAAGAATACGCGACTCACAATTCAATCCATAGTAGAAGATACTTATGTATTGCGCCTTAGACATTCCATGCTGTGGGCACTGCCTGAGCATGTCTTTGAACATGTCCCAAGCCTCATGAAATTTCTCACCCTGATTCATAACAAATTGGATGATCTCTTGCCTCATTTTTAAGATCCTTGAGGGTGGCATATATCTCTCCAAGAACTTCTGCTGCAATTGGTCCCATGTAGTGCAATCTTTGGCATCAAGAGTCTCAAACCAAGCTTCTGCCCTATCAATCAAAGAGAACTTGAATAGGGTGGTCCGACTAGCATTATCATTATCTCTAGCACCCTTTTAAGTGTTCGTATGACCAAGGAATCTTCTGAGGTGCTGATATAGATCTTCAAATTGACCTCCAGAAAAGGGATTCTTTTCCACCATGCTAATAAGAGTGGGATGTATCTCAAAATCATCATCTTCCCCCCTCGCTCCAATCAAGCCCATGTTACCAATACCATAGTTCATGAAAATTTCACGTGTGGCAACATCATCCGGATTCTGCCTTGCTCCAGCCATGTTAAGCTCAGTGTATTATTCCTTTTCTTTCATTCATCTACTTTTCCTAGTGCACAAGTACCTCAGAAAAATTTAAGGTTAGATAGAATTAAATAATTACAATTAGAAATCTTAATCAACTAGAAATAATAAAATCAATAATAACAGTCGTCCCCGAAAATAGCACCAAGAACTTGATGCGCGTTTTCTTTGCACGCAAAGTTAATCCCAAGTATGAAGGATATCAGTTGCACCTTAAGCAAGAACCAAGTTAAATATCGAACCCAAAGGATGACGTATTATCAATTTAATTATTTACTAAATTAAATAAGACAAGATGGCAATAAGATTGAGGATTTAATCTAACAATTAAAATACTAAAATTAAATAACAAATAAAATAAAATAGCACTAGAAGAATACGAAAGTGTCTCAAGAATGGAGAATATGTAGCTCTAGGGTAATCCAGTTTTACTACTTAACTTCCCTCTCAAGTGCAGGCCGACTCTGCCTTGTGGACTATGGACGCATCACTAAACCATGCAAATCTACTCTATAGACACAAGTAAATATGTGTGTAACACGTGTGAATAATCTCGGAGCAAGAGACGTAATTTCACCCCCTTTCTAGGTACTATCAGTATCAATTATTTCCCACGTCTGGAACCTAACCCGATATGATCTCCCTTTATAGGTACTATAAAATTACCCTCTTTATCCTGCTTACTAACCCAAATTCAATTCAATTAATAAACATTCATATATGATAGTTCTAATGAAGCTTCGGAGTTCCCTCACTTAGAATCATAACATGGAATTCTGTTCAGCAGTGAATGCACTCAATCTATAACCAAAATATATATTCAAACTCTATATACCAATTGAAGATGCACAAAACGACCGTGAATATGGATTAAGAAAGCATAATCATATATAAAATAAATCCACAAGTAGTGCTATACGGAGGACACACAAGAGAGTTTAATTAATTTATAAAACCTTCATAAACCCTAGATCTACCAACACTGTTCTATCCCATGACGTTTCGAAGAACAATCATGGGGATTGGATAGATCTTACCCATATGTCCGGAAAATACAAGATAAATTAGGAAACGAAAGAAACCTTAGATGTGGGAGTCGTCACGTCCTTCTCCATCTTGAATCCTCCTCTTGGTTCTCCTCTTGATTCCATAGATGAATCTTCAAAGTGATGGATGGATGGAGGAAAGGATTTGGATGATGGTTGGGGGTGATCCCCCTTGTGGGGTGTAGATGATTGTGTTGTTGTTCTCTCACATGAATAATGATGTAAAATATATATAGGTATGAGAAGGGGAATTAAATAAGGAAATAAAAGATATGGGTGAATCATGGAGGATTATGTGATAAGGAGATTAATTGTGCTCCAAGAAATAGATAATTTTCGGAAATTTTTGGAAATTCTCGAAAATTCTCGCTGGCAGTTGCGCGACTTCACAATTTTGAGCATAATTTCCTCTTCAAAACTTCAATTTAAGTGATTCTTATGCTCACGCGATCATCTACCTTGGCTTTCTGTCCAAATAGAGAACTCGCACAAAATCCAACATTTAAATATGTAACAAGTCATGCAAAGTGGAACAGTCGTGCTGAACAGGAACTGCTTGCACGATGTTACCTCTTTAATCATAACTTTATCATTTGGATTTCGATTGAAGTGTCCCTTATGCCAAAACGTTCTTCTCTTCTGTGGCTTTCCAACCATACATCACACTTCTAGTTTAAAGCTCCACACAAATACAAAAAATTATACACGTTGGACGTTCATTTTTTCAACATTCCTACACAAGTTGTACATTTTTCTCCAACTTTGCACTTTTGATCATTTTTCCACCTAAAACACAATAAAACACATCAAGTGCACCTTCTTCTCACACATATAAAAAATAAGACACTTGTGCTAATATATAACAACAATTCTCATCAAATAGGTGTTAAATTGGATACTAAAACATGCTTATTTTCACTCTCAACACTTGCATTTTGAAAATCTGTAATTTTATTTATTGATTTTTTTCATCATCATGGTCTATGTGGACAGCTGCTCTGGCATGATCTTTGTAGATGTATTTATGAAGGTATTTAACAGCCTTTAAATTCGAGCACATCTCAATATTGATGTGATAATTATATCTCATCAATAGATAGGGATTGTGTGGAACAACCCATCTATTATCAAATGTGAAATTTCTTCTTTACACATACAATTAGTATTGAAAACATCAATTTAGTATTCTTTTCTATTTATGAAAATACTAAACAATTTTTTAAAAAAAAATTAATAAAATTAAGATATATATATATATATCATACCTTCCTCCCATCATTTTTTATTCTATATATTTGGTACCTATCATTTCCTTACATGGTGGTTATTGAGAATGGCCTTGGATAGTTGAATCTGCATAAACCATTAATCATGCAAACGCACTTTGGGTTATATTTTCCCATGGGCCATGTATCATGTGTCTAACCATGCACTCATATAATGGAAGATTTTTCTCTTTATTTGGAATTTCTGCACTGACGTACTTGTCATATTGGTTCGCATTTGAAATTTTATTTTCACTGTTTAGAATTACCTACATGTGGCCATGTGGAAGGCCTCTTTTTTAGAATTCAATTACATAAACAAATGATGCAGCCTTTCCGAAAATTTCTTTATTCAAAATTTGATCTTTTAGATCCATCAATTTCCTTTGAAAACCCTTGTTGCAAGATCAAGTCTATCTTGTGGAGTTTGTCCTGATAAAAGTCAATCTTTTATTTTTTTTCCAGTCAGGATTGAATGTCATTGTCAAGAAGATGTCTGACTTTCCGAAATTTTGAACCAATGCTATCGGATCTAAATAACGACGACACATGTCCCTTGATCCTCCAATAAAAGATGGGGGAAGTACCGTTCTCAACCCAACTATATCTCTTCTTATTTCTCCTACGTTTATTGAATCAACTATTTCATGGTACAATTCAACTCGAATCAATCCTTGTTGATTTCTAAAAAAATTAAGTCTGGTTGTTTTCAACTTTACGTGCATATCTACGACATATTATTGTAGAAGTCTATAGAAGAATGGTTGATTTACTTCCTTGCCTTATTTATAATTTGTAATAGTAAAATTCTCTGCACTACACTTTTGGCTCTTTTTTTCGAGCACTTCCTGTATATCATAGCATAATTTATCAAAGTTAAATAGTTATTATTACTTTATTATAATTGTAATAATTTAAAAAATGTATAAGTTTTTACCTTCACTTTCGTTTTGAATTACATCTTCTGTAGAACGTATTTGTAAAAATTCTACTTGAATAGGCTCTGTTTTTCTAAGAAGGCTAGTTGACACAAAGTTCTATTTATGTCTTTTTATGTCTTGATGCTAGTCAGTCTCTCCTCTTGGAAATAGTGAAGGATATTGGAGTGGATCATAACAACTGAAATAATGTTGTATTCTATATTGGTTTCTCGAATGAGCATGCACAACAATATCTCTTTCAAATTGAATAAGATGATTATTTCCTTCAATCCATAAAATTGCTACTTAGTCCACTGTTGGTGTATTGTACTCTTTGGTCAACCTTCACATTACTTTTAATATGAATCTTGACATTTTCAATGGCTGGCTGGTCGCATATGGCTCTGAAAAATCTAGCATAAGGATTTTGTTGCATTATTTGCATCAGCATCTGGATAAAAGGCCTCTGTAAATCAGCTTTAATTAATTCATTAATCATGTTTTCGATCTCATGATCAGTGTAAAAAAAGTATAATTTGAAGAACATTGATTTTTTTTTCTGAAAGAAGAGCTGGAAGATCATGTTACGTTTGTCATTTAACTCTAAATGTGTAAACTCCTTTGTTTTCTTTGGCAAGATTTTGTCTAGGTTCATTTTAGGTAAATGAGAAGATACTGTTGAAACGTCTAATATTTTTCCTAAACTGAATCTCGTCATATTTTTAAAAAATGAACAAATCGTATAATTGTTTGGGTACTTCAGTTTCTACAAGATGTACCTGCAAAAAAAATGTTAGGATTTAATCATTTATTTTTTTCCTTGTATATGTATAGAACTAATCATTTATATTTTATATGTACCTGTTCATTTTAACAGCAAAAGGTTGGAGTTTCCAATTCAAACTTTGTAGGTGTACAAAATCTACATGGACCTTTTATTTTTAATTCATGAATAGGAGAGACAAATGACGTTGATGCATTTCTTTATGTAGCAATTAATTTATTCTATAGTTGTTAGTACGAAGCATCAATAGTTGATAAATTATTAAATAATTAATTTTTTTATTTACATTTTTCTTTTCTTTTCTTTGTCTTTTTTTTTTTTAATTCTATACTACTTTGAATCTTGCACCTTCGATGTTCATGTATTAATATTGAGTACCTTATTTTTTTGAATTGATCATCCATATCTTCTTTGTAATTTTGTTTACATGAAAAAAATTTAAAATGTAATAAATTATTTAATGAATAATTAATAATCCGTATTAAAAATATGTGTTTATAATTAAAAAAATCCAAGATGAGATTTACAAAGAAATCACAAGAATGAAAAATGAAACCCCAAATCTTCAACGAAGTCTTCAGAGGTACAAAGGAAATAATCTCAGTAGTGTTCGGTTTGAAGAACTGAGTCAACTCGAACAATAGCTCGAATATTCTATCAACAAAGTTCGAACTAGAAAAGTAAAAATAATAATAATTTCTCATCTAGTATATATTTCATGCATATATATTAATTAATCATTTATACAGTAGATATATTTCATCCATATATCCTATTTCTCATCTAGTGTGTGTGTGTGTGTGTATATATATATATATATATATATGTGTGTTTTTATCAATTCAAGGCCCGAATTATGGGTAAACTATCAATTAGGGGCCTGAATTATTTTTTCTATCAATCCAAGGCCTAAAATATGTAAAATTATCAATCCAAGGCCTGAATTTATTAAATATTATCACCTATTTTATCAATTTAGGGCCTAAGTTCAAGCCCTGAATTGATAGTTTTATATAATTCAGGCCCCTAATCGATAATATACATAATTCAAGCCCCGAATTGATAGATTACCCATTTTTCAGGCCCTGTATTGATAAAATCCCTATGTATATATATATATATATATATATATAATTTATTGCACACATATTAGCTCCATGGTTGTCGTTTTCGGGGGAAAATCCCCTTTGCTTTCACATACCTGTCAATAATCTGTTTCATATTGTGGAAAAAATGAATTAGTAGTAGAGATTGAAGTAGTATTAGTTTTCTATGGAAATTGGAAAATTATAGAGAGTTTTCACATAATTTCCACAATCATTTTTGTCTTAATAAAGTACATTTTATGATGCAATATATATTAGTCATTGGAGCTTGGTTTACATTATGCGGAATAGTGTAAAATGTATCAGTATTTTTAATGTTTTAGCTTAATGTTTAATGTGTGATAATTTTATGCAAAATTTGTGATTTATTGTATAATTTCAGTTTCTTAAATTATTTTTTGTGGGCTATAATGGCATTAAAGTCAGTTTTGGGTACATTTTATTAGGGGTGTGCAGATCGGGATTCGGTATGGATTTTTAAAATATCTATACCGAAATTCGGATAAAAAAATCCGATATTGAATCCGTAAAATAAATCCAATACTTAATCCGCACCGAAATTCAGAATGAATTTTTGGAAAAATAGATTTTGACGGTACGAAGCGAATCAGGGGGGATCAGATCGGATTTCTCATGAGAAACGTAGTTTTACACGTATAAATACTTAGAAAAATATCAATTAAATTAAAAAAACTAAATTTCTCATAAACAATTCATATTACAAATAAAGAATGACAAACTTTTAATGAAAAGTGATAATATATTTAAAAAAAATTGATAATTATTTAAAAAATGTAAAATAGTTTTACATAAGATGACTCTTGTGTTGCCCTAAAATATAATAATACTAAAATAAACAAAATTAATAATTTTAGATTTAATTTATGCATTTTATCTTCATTAAATAAATAAAAAATATAATAATTATTTATTAAGTTTACGACTGAATTTAGACTTTAGAGATACTATTTACTTTATTCATTATGTTCTCTGAAATAATACTTTAAACTTTGAACATATTATTTTATTTATTTCCTATTTTTTAGAAATTTATTTTACTTTATGAAATATATATTTTCTAATATACAGTAATAAATAAATATTTAGAGCATTAGGTATATTTTTAAATTATTATTTATAATTATATTATAACTAATTTTAATTTATTAGTTATGATTACATTATAATTAGTAGAGTAAAATTAATTAATTCATGACATATAATGTACAAATTATAAATAATAAGACAAATAAATTATATATAATCTTAATGCATAATTTAAATTCATTTTTTCGGTACGGTTTGGTACGTTTCAGTTTGATTATATCTAATATTTGGTACATAAAAATGGAAAATATCCAAGTTCGTACCAAACGAAAAATCGATTCGGTTAAAAAAAGTCAAAAAGTCTATGGTTTTTTTCGATTCGGGATTAATTCAGTGTGGTTTCGGTACGCTTTTGGTTAAATCCAATATCCATGCACACCCCTCATTTAATGGATATTGAAGAATATAAGAAGCATAACTTGTTTTTTTTTTTGTATTTTTTTCTAAATATTTAGTTTGTTTAATGTGAATGGGTGCTTCACGTTTGTGATTTTGAAGATGATGTATACACATTGTTTAATATGTTTTGTTCTACTATCTTTGTATAACAGTTTTCATTAAGTATATATTACTAATAATACATTTGTTATATATGTCATTATTTTGTTTGCACCACGTTTTGAACAATATATGTCATTATTTTGTCTGCACCATGTTTCGAATATGGATTTTTTTTGTCTGCACCATGTTTTGAATATGTGTTTTATATATCATTATTTTGTCTGCACCCAGGCCGGCTCTGACATTTCAGGGGCCCATGGCAAAAGAGAAAAAATAGACCCTCGCATACAATTCTTTTATGCCAATGAATTTGTACAAAAATATTTTAAAAGATAAAGTAATACACTAATACCAAATAATTTATGAATAAAGTTCCAATCATTTTATTTTTTATTATTTATTTCTATATTCCTATTTTTTATTAACATGCTTAACTAAAAAAAAATTAAGTTTATGAATAAAAATTACAATCAGATAATTAACAATAAATAACACATAAGTAATATTAATTTTTAAAGAATAATAAAACCTGATATAATTCACACTCTCAAAATATAACCTGTAGAATGAAAAGGGGAAGAAAAAAAAGAATCAGAGCAACATAAAAAATATGAAATTATTTGCCTTGAAATGTTTAAGACGCTTCAAATGATTGATTTTGTATGATAAGGATGCGAAAATGGAGATTTAGATTTTGATAATTAAGTGTGCTTGTACATGGCTTCTTGAAAAAGAAAATAAAAAGGGAGTGTGGCTGTTCGTTTATAGTATCTGTGTAAAAAGAATAAACTCTTTACTCTCAATTACGTTCTATGGATTGATCCTTTCAAAAAATTATTTCTATATTAATTAGTTGATCAGCCATTAATAATATTAAAATATAATTTATTAATCATTTTGGGCCTAAATTCAATTCAATCCAAGAAATAACGGTTAAAAAACTCATGCGTGTATGTGCATCATGATAAAGTTCAATACATATATGATATACATGGGAATTAAAAAAAATGAGGCCCCCTAAAATTTGGGGCCCATGGCCAATGCTCACTTGGCCACCCCTCAGGGCCGGGCCTGTCTGCACCACGTTTCGAACATGGGTTTTATTTGTCTGCACCATATTTTGAACAAGTGTTTTATACGTCATTATTTTGTCTGCACCACGTTTCGAACATGGGTTCATTAAGTATATATTAATATATACTTATAAAAAAATGAAGATCTCTGTATAAAATAATAATAATAATAACAATAATCATAAAATGTGTAATTATTATGTTTTAAATTTCAATGTTTAAATTTATGTTTTCAAGATTGTTGGTAAAATCCGAAAGCTAACACATTCCAAAATATAAAATATCAAATTAATATTAATATATTTAGAAAAAATTCTTAATATAGGAAAATACAAACATATTTTTTATGGGAATAAAATAATTCTTTCATTTAAATTAATATGCATCTTACAATAATTAAATTACACATATCATTGTTCTGAATCAGGACATAAAACAAATATATGGGTTTACAGAAATCACATAAATTCAATTATTTCTTTCAGTTTTTTGTTTATCTTTGAAGAACCTTCATCAACATCCATATCACCTCATCAGTTATCAACTTGAATGGTGTTCTTTCTTTTCTTTATTTGTCATTCATTCTCACAAAAAATGTGTAATTTTTTTCTCCATTGTACACTAATGTTATATAGTAATTGCACTTTTCTTTTTTTTCCTTGCAAAAGAAAATTTTCAAGCATTATAATTATTCTTTTTTAAGGATAGGAATAATTTTAAATATTAGGAAGAAGTTTGGACATGTACCGAAGCATATCTTGAAAATGAAATTTTCAGCAGCTTCAAAAAGTGTTACAAGCACTTGTTGCTCACCATCTGTTATGAATAATCTTAGCAAATACTTCCTTTTAAATGGATTTTCGTTGCCAGAACATTTTGGACATGGAGCTATGTTGTTAGACTCTTCAAGATGAATTCTTACGTTACAAACTATACATGTTTCATACCATGTGTTTTTTTTTTTGAATATTCATGATTTCTCCGATAAATATGCAATATAATTTATCAACTTCATTTGCAATTATATCATCTAAAGAGACATTAATCGCTTCCATCATCCTCTTGGAATGGCTCAAAATATGACTCAATCCTCCATGGAATTAGGTTCTTGAAACAGTAAAATGAAGTGAAAATCCAAAAATTAGAAGGTCATTAAATTAAGAACTTCTAATTAATATATGTTACATTTACATGCCTTTTTTGAAGATCCTCATTTTCTTCAATTTCTGGGTTCAACTCAATAAAACTTACATTTGAAATTGACAAAGTGATTTCATTTGGGTAAAATATAATGATGCTATATTAATACTCCCTCTGGCCACTTACAAGGTAACCGTTTGCTGTTTACACGTAGACAACTCTAAGATCTTTATTTGTTTTTTGCACGTGGATTAAAGAATATTATTATTATAGGTAAAGTGAGTAGTTATATTATAGAGAAGTGGTGGGTCATATTGTGTACTTTCTTTACTAAATAGAGGAAATTGATACCTTTGAAGCGGACGCCAAGAATAGTGAAATTGATACCTTGTAAGTGGCCGGAGGTAGTATGATTTTATATTACTGTATTTTGAAATAAAAAGGAACAGAAAGACTTATTTGGAGTTTTTGACATACTTTATACTTGTTGGCTTTCACATTCATTGCTAAGCCCCCCCTAAATTCAAGGAAAAATTGAAAAAATAAACAAATATTCAATATTCAATATTCAATACTAACACTTTTGTTTGTTTATTATCTTTTTTAAATTTTTATACATTTTTGGACATTTTTACCCTTACTATTCAAAATCAATACCCAATATGTCCCCTATGTAGGTTTCGGTGTAGGTCACCTACACGGGTCCGTACCGATATTGGTTCTAGTGTAGGTCATCTCCAAGAATGACTACGACGATTGGTGGTCGGCTGCTTCCGGAGACGGCGGTTGGTGTTGGTGATAAAAATTACTTTAATTTTATGGGGAGGAGTATAATAAACTTTTGGGGGGGAAGGGTTTGGTTAAAAAAGAAATAATGTATTTGAAGTGTATTGATAGTGATATTTAATTTGTGAATTTGTTTACTTTTGTCTATTGGCACTAAATTCAATGTCATTGTGTTGGACCTGTATATATTGCCTCAACGATAAGCCGATAAAAACATGTAATGCTGTAATATTTTAACTTTATTAAATTTCTTTTTTGTTTACATGTCGTCCAGAAGGATGACTTCACATTTGTGAGTTGTCTTTTCAGTTTGTTTCAACTTTATAGGAAATGCTGGTTTCACTTGCACAACCAAATCCCTAACATATGTGTATAATTAGAAAACATCAAATGAATTAGAAATAAGCAGAAAATATCCAATATGTAGAGTGATTAGCCATAACTTGTAGTCGGGTTGACCAATTCAAGAATTTATCGAACCACAGGAAGGTCGATGCTAGCACTTAAGCGATATCACGTTTATCACGATTTTATAGAGACGAATCATAGATGGATGGTTTGGGTAACAAGTAATTAAATGAAAGTAGACAAACAATAATCCAATGACAAGATAAAAATGATGAATGAGTGGTTTTCCAAATTGAGTAGAAGTGAGATTAACAACACTAATGAAGTGGAAACTTATGGATTCATGCATTAAACTCATATGTATCAAGGGTTAAGACTAAGGGCCAACACTTATACCACCTAAACTTCCTCTCGAAATGATTAGGATGTAGATCATTTGCACAATCTCTAAATAGCTCAAAGGTTGGTTCTAAATTAAACTATTCCAACTAGGTACTAAGTTCAATTATAGAATCCCTTCATATAATCAATTGACTTCTCAATCTAACTAATCACATGTTCCATCAAAGGGTTCTAAATAATAAAGGACTTCTCAATCACTTTACCATTTATAATGCACATGAGGTGTTTGATGAAATGATTCACTTGACTATCCTAAGCACATAATTGATTTCTCAATCTAATCATATAATTAGAACAATCAAACACACAAAACATCATAGATCTCAAGATATATAAGCACCAATGATAGAAAATCAAATATCCCCATCAACATATGAATTTAATTACATAGATCCACAAATTAACCAACAACCTTCATGTTGCTAATCTCACAAGGGAGATTAGCCTACAATCTTCATAAGATCCATAACATAGACATTATAATTCTTACAAATCATGATAAACTAAAGGATTAACACAAAATTGGAATGAAAACTCCCTTGGAAATGGATCCAATTGAATCTCCCTTCTTCCTTTGGTGATCACCCAAGCTTCCTTGCTTCTTCACTTGATTTGGATGGAGGAAATTATGGAGAGATGATGTAGATCTCAAAATGGATGAATGGGATGGAGAATATGGTGTGAAATCAAAGGAATGATGTGTGAGGTGTGTGGGAACAGTAGAATTTTGGATCTTCTTCAAAATGTTGAATGGATTGGTATTTATACCCCATGGAGACCTTCTAGAAGAATTGTAAAAAATATCCTGTTCTGGTGCCGACACGAGTCGTGCTACGTAGCACGGGTCGTGTCGTGTCAGGGCATGCGGCACACGAGTCGTTCGGCGTCGCACGGCCAAAGGGTGGCCGTGTTGAATGCCTAGACGTCGCCGCACGGCCTCCGCTTACAGGCCCGTGTCTGGTACACGGGTCGTGCTCCGCAACACGGGTCGTGCTCCACAACACGACCAAGTGGTGGTCGTGTTGGATAAATAGATGCCGCCGCACGACCATTCTAGACAGGCCCGTGTCTGGCACACGGGCCGTTTGCTGCAACACGACTCGTGTTGCCAGCACGGCCGGCCGTGTTCTTGCACCTTTGTTTCTTCTTCTTTGTTTGATCTTCCGTCTTCATTTTTACTCCATTTTCACCTGTTATATATATGTTTAAGATCATTCTCACACATTCCTATGAAAACACATAACACCACCAAAATACACAAAAATACGGATGAAACAATACGAAAAATACACATAAAAAGGCACTAAAATCTAGGTGAAAATAACGACAATCACACCCCCAAACTTAAAGTATTGTTCGTCCCCGAACAATGAAAATAATAGACCGAGGGAGAAGTTTTCACCTAGTGAAAAGACTAAACGAACACAAGTAATAACGCATCATTAGCAACAAGAATTTCAAATCATGCTAAGCTAACCTACAACATTAGATTCATGATAAGAGAAATTAACAAGTTCAATCAAAAGAGAATAAAGAGCAATATAGTCCTTTTAGTCTAAATCTCACAATAGTTTATCAATTGCACTCGACACTCTTTAAATAAGGTAAATCACACTCATCAATCAATTGGCTCGACTCACCATACACTTGCTCGTAGACTCTATTCACAAACCACCAAAATTCTAATCAATGATCAAAAAGGTCTTTAATTAAGGATGTAATGATAGGCTCTTTGGTAGGTTAGGAAGAATATAGGTAAAAGTGACTAAACGAGTGTAAGTAATCGAAGAGGTAGCTACTTTCTTCCATCCCTTCACATTCTTTTTCTTCCTTTCTTTTCTTTATTGATCATAAGCACTAATCATCACTTCCTTGGATTTCTTGAACTTCTTATAGATTCATGCCTCTTCTCTTTGATTCTTAAGTACTTGAGCATATTATTGTTGCTTTGCTCGTTTTCTTGTTTTGAAGTTGCATGTCCATTCTTTCTTATGCTCTTTTCATCCTTTTTCTTACTTATTTACCATTTCCTCTTTCTCTTTTGTTATTTCATCACACCTTTCTAGCCACCATCTTCTTTATTACTCACACAAAAGGTATATATCTTAGGCTCATGTGGGTAATTAAAGCTTGTAATGTGCTATCTTCACAATAAATAGGCTTATAGGCTCAAAATGGTTGACTATGGATGATTTTAAAGGTAATGAAATATTTGGCAATGGCTATACATGACAAGGATGGCCTTAAATCATTTCATCGATCTCCATTAATCGGATTCATTCCTAAAGTCTTTGAGCAAGTATTTAGTTTATCAAAACTCAACCAATCCACTCATGAAAAGGTACCATGTATACATGGTCGAGGCTCAAATTCTCACAAGTTTATGCTCGACTTAAAAGGACTTATTACAACTTATTCATTCTTTTAATTGAATTAGTTAAATAAAACATATCACAATTCGAAAGCGTAGAGTTCCTTAATCATAATTCGACCTCACTTATCACCATAATGCATCATCACTCATATTCAAAATGACTCACAACCTCCCAAACAAACCACCAAATCAAACCTAAACATAAAAAAAATAAAAACAACACACAAACACAAATAAACCAAAGAAACAACAAAACGACAAAAGTAAAAACACAAAGACAACAATAAAAGAAAATAAACAAAGAAAATTCACCCCATCCATGATCAATACACAACAAAAATCATCTCAATCCTTAATTGAAAGAAAAGCACGAAATTAAACATCCCAAAACAAAACAATACGAAGTCTCAAATCCAACAAAAATTAAACCACTAAAGAAGATGAACTAATGAAGTGTCGAGCACCAAAAGTACTCCCTTAGTTATCAGGAGGCGGAGGGGGTTGATTATGCCATGATCCCCAAGGAGTATAAGCACGAGGTGTGGTAGGGAATTGGAAATTGAACATCCTTGTGATCATTTCCTCCATATTGTTCGAGCGTGATCGTGTATTCTCTTCATAATACTCCCTACGACGCTGCCCCTCATGGATCTCCCTGATCATCGCACCTTGTCTCTGCTGCTCCTCCCGGAACTCTCTCATCTCATCTCCAAGCGCCTGCTGCGTTTGCCTGATCTCCATGAGTTCGTTCTCCAGTAGATTCCATCTTGCATTCCCCTCTCTTGGTCCATCTCCTTTCTCTTGTTCTTCTTCTTCTTGCTCAAATGCTGGAGGCTCTGGTGCATGCTCTTCAAATTCCACCTGATGATGTTGCTCTTCCTCCCCTACATCCATGTCCATCGGCTCAGCTCTCAGATTCCTTAGCTCAGGATTCTCATCCACTCTCATCTGCTGGAGCACTGCTTCCACTCTATCTCTATTCTCTCGGTAGAAAGCTCTCACGACTGCGGAGTGGTTAGGACTCGCCATTGCTAAATTCTGATGCTTTCTTCATCCTTGCAGTGTGGTGAGCTCAGGAGCAGGTAGAGGGAATGGAGCTCCCTTATCTTGCTTCAAGCAATACATATTTCCTATGAATGATAGGAACTCCATCCTTATGAGTTGATTGTACGTGAGCCCTTCACTAATCATCGAGTGTTGCATTCCTCTAAGGTCGATGCCTAACCCTTGAGCAATCATTGTCACCATTCCTCCAATCATAATCCCTCTAGTGTTCTCTCTCTTCGCCACTCTCTCTGCATGCTGAACGAAGTGAGCTGCAATGTTCACTGTGAACTCTTTGAATATACTGTACATGATGTACAACTGCTTCTCCCCAACAGATCCACTCTCGAACCGACCCAGAATAGTATTTGATACTATCTTCTCAAGGTACCTCATGACTGGGTTCCTTATGGCTGTCCCTTTAGACGAACTTGGAATGTACTCTGGAGGCTCAGTCCCATCCTCAACCAATTTTCTCCACCAGGTTTGTTGATTGAAACCCCCTTGTGGTAGGAAGTTCTGATGGCCTCTCATGATTGGGCACCCAAAAAATCTATTCAGCTCATTCACATGTATCTTCTCCCACATCTCATTGTTTAACTGAAATGTGATAGCAATAGGAAACTTGTTCCTATCTCTGTGAACCTCCAAGGTGCTCATGAACTCGGCTGTAAGGTGGAGATAAGTGGGAGGTCACTTATCGAAAAACTCCTCCATTTCCACTCGACGGAATAGAGTCCTCAGATCACCTTCTATTCCAAGGCCTTCCATGGTTGCTTGATCTTGGAATCGAGTTGCCCTAATCTTTGGGATTATGTACTCCCATCTCAATGCGTACTTCTCCCATTCCATGAACTCTACTCCAAAATTCTCAGGGTGTTGGTCTTTCATTAGCAGTTTGGCATCAAGGTTGGACAGTTCCATATCTGACTCAATGAAAATGAAGTCCTCATTGCGTTTCCTCACTCTTCTGTCAGCCATCTACAATGTCCAACATAATTCAAATTAGTTTCAAGTTAACTTAAAACAAAATGTCTCATGTTGATTAGAATTATCACTAGTTATTCAACTAAGTGTTAATCCTAGCACATATTCAAGCACAATAAACACTTTGTTTCAAAGACTTAACATTTAGATCCAATCAACTTAACACAAAGTTATTTCAAAAATTTCATTCAATCACTCACTTTCAACATCTTAATCCTCTCATTCTTTCATAACATTTCACTTTTTCAATGGGCACAATTCAATTCAATAATGCTTCATGTAAAAACTTTGAATTCCAATTTGAAATTTCATTTAGGCATTTCATCAAACACTTGGCATGCACCTATTTCACAATTCAATTCAACAAGTCTTAACTATGCTTTCATGCTCAATTCCTCAATACCTAAACTAATTTACATCAATACAATCATCATAGAAGCATTATTGATCAATTTAACAATCACATGCCCTAAATTAATCATCCTAAAACAATTATCCCCAAATTCATCCTTCATGAACCCTAAATCTATCCAAAATTCAATCAATCCAACAACTAAATATGCAAATTCATGTTTCACTATCCTAGACATGTTTTATACATTCCATCATTCAAAACCCATACATGAATTTCGCCATTCATACCTCGAATTGAGAATTAGGGCACAAGAAGACATACCTTGAATTCTATTGAACAAAATGTAGGGGATTGTTGTTTATGCTTTGAAGTTCACCTTCTACACTCACAATCTTACCACTCTTTGGTGTTTAGAGGATGATCGGTGGAGTTTCGACTGAATATTCACGGTGGGAATGAGTTTTGAGCCTTCGAGCTGTGTCCAGAATCTGCCTTTTAAAATGTTTCTTCGGACCCGACACGAGTCGTGTCACGCAACACGGCCATAAGGTGCCCGTGTTGCGTGTTCTGGTGCTTCCGCACGGCCAAAGCGTACAGGGTCGTGTCGGCTACACGACTCGAGTCTCGCTCTTGGACACGACCCGTGTCACGCAACACGACCAAATCCTGCTCGTGTTGGACTAACTGATGTCGCCGCACGGCCAAAGCTAACAGGGCCGTGTCGGCGACACGAGGCGTGTCACTACTCCCTTGAATCTTCCACTTTTCATCTTCAACTCTTGTCTTTCCTTGTTTCCATGCTTCCAAAACTCCCTATTCATGCTCACACTTCATCAACATCATTAGTTTAATCATAATATCAAAACAAAAGGACTATCAACTTCAACACCACCAAAACGAATCAAAACTAAACCGAACTTATGAGAAAATTTCAAATTTGGCTCAAAAACACACGAATGCATGTCAACATAGAATGTAACATATCGTATCACATCATTATCCCCCCAAACTTGAATTGAAACAAGAGTTTCAAAGAAAGTTTGCAAAAAGTGGTACGATATACCGTTCACATCAATGACACACACTTAGAATGTTTTTTTTAAAACAATCTTCTCCTCATAGGCACAATCCACCTACGAAACCAAAAGAAAACGAAACAAGAAAAGAAATATATACAAACCTAAACTACTAAAAGGATACGGATCTCAAGAAGAGAAGGTGTCAACATATACCAACTCCCTTTGAGAGGGAGAATGGTAATGCTTAACCCTATGACCATTGACAATAAAAGAATTCCCATCCGATCCCTCAAGCATTAAAGATCCATTTTCTCTAACTTCAATCACCTCATATGGACCGGTCCATTTTGAACGAAGCTTTCCGGGAAACAGTTTCAATCTAGAATTGAACAAAAGTACTCTATCCCCTGGTATAAACTCCTTTGCTTTGATTCTTTCATCATGCCATCGTTTCAGCTTCTCCTTGACAATTTGTGAGTTTGAATATGCTTCCTCACGAAATTCCTCAAGCTCAATCAATTGAAGGCATCTTTTCTTTCCCGATTCTTTCTCCTCAAGATTTAACTTCCTCAATGCCCATAAAGCCTTGTGTTCTATTTCAACCGGAAGATGACATGCTTTCCCATAGACAAGTTTATACGGAGAAAGACCAAGAGCGGTCTTGTACGCCGTTCGATAAGCCCAAAGCGCATCATCTAGCTTAGAAGACCAATCCTTCCTATTCCCCTAGACTGTCTTCTCAAGTACAAGCTTCACTTGACTATTTGATACCTCCGCCAAACCATTTGTTTGCGGATGATAAGGTTTTGACACCTTGTGCTTCACTCCATAGCTTCTCAAAAGCTTTTCAATGATCTTGTTTATGAAATGAGTCCCTTGATCGCTAATGATTGCCTTTGGTACTCCAAACCTTGCAAAAATGTTCTTCTTCAAGAAAGCCTTGACAACTAGAGCATCATTTGTTCTTGTAGGAATTGCTTCTACCCATTTAGACACATAGTCTACCGCAAGCAAAATGTAAAGAAAACCATTGGAAGGCGGAAATGGTCCCATGAAGTCCATCCCCCAAACGTCAAACACTTCAACTTCAAAGATGTTTTTCATAGGCATCTCATCTCTTTGTCCAATACTTCCAATTCTTTGGCATCTATCACACTCCTTGACGTATTCTTTGCAATCCTTGAACAATGTTGGCCAAAACAATCCCGACTGTAAGATCTTAGCTCCCGTCTTTTGAAACCCAAAGTGTCCTCCACATGGTAAACTATGGCACATCTCCATGACACTTAGTTTTTCTTCCTCAGGAATACACCTCCGTATGATACCATCCGGACAATGTTTAAACAACAACGGATCATCCCACAAATATTCTTTAACATCATGGTAGAACTTTTTCCTTTTTGACTCGGTGAGATGGTCCGGCTTGATACCACACGCTAAATAGTTTACCAAATCCGCGTACCACGGTCTTCCGGTCTCACACAAAGTGTACATCCGATGAAAATCCACTTGAAGTATCTCTTCATCCGGGAACATATCATTTATGAGCTCCATGGTTCCTTTTTCATCAACATTCTCCAATCGTGACAAATGGTCGGCTATGACATTTTCGACTCCCTTCTTATCACGTATCTCAACATCAAACTCCTGCAACAAAAGAACCCAACGAATTAGTCTTGGTTTAGCATCCTTTTTACTCATCAAATACCTAATGGCAGCATGATCCGTATAGACAATGGTTTTCGTGCCAACTAAGTATGGACGAAATTTTTCAAAAGCATAGACTACGGAAAGAAACTCCTTTTCCGTTGTGGTGTAATTCTTTTGATTGGTATTGAACGTCTTTGATGCATAATAGATAGCTCAAAATTTCTTCTCTCGCACTTGTCCAAGCACTACTCCCAAAGCACTATCACTTGCATCACAATGTAGTTCAAAGGGCTTGCTCCAATCGGGAGAGACAAGGATTGGTGAAGAAATCAAAGCTTCCTTTAACACCCTAAAAGCATCAAGACATTCATCATTAAATTCAAATGGAGTATCTTTCTCAAGCAATTTACACAAAGGTTTGGCAATATTAGAAAAATTCTTTATAAAACGTCGATAGAATCCGGCGTGACCAAGAAACGATCTAACCCTTTTTTTGTTTTTAGGAGGGGGAAGATGTTCAATGGCTACAACCTTCGCTCTATCAACTCTCAAACCTTTTTCGGAGATATGATGACCAAGTACGATACCCTCTTGAACCATAAAGTGACATTTTTCCCAATTCAAGACGAGGTTCGTATCTTGACATCGCTGCAAGACCATGGACAAATTAGTTAAGCATATATCAAATGAAGATCCAAACACGGAGAAATCATCCATAAAAACTTCCATCACATTTTAAATCAATCCTCCAAAAATAGCCATCATACAACGTTGAAAGGTAGTGGGCGCATTGCATAACCCAAAAGGCAATTTATAAAAAGCGAATGTGCCATACGGACAAGTAAAAGTTGTTTTCTCTTGATCCTCGGGGGCTATCATGATTTGGTTATACCCCGAGTAACCATCTAGAAAACAATAATACTTGTATCCCGCCAACCTATCAAGCATTTGATCAATAAAAGGCAAAGGGAAATGATCCTTATGAGTATTGTCATTAAGTTTTCTATAATCACAACAAACTCTCCACCCCGTTTTCACCCTTGTTGCAAGTTCTTCATCAAATTCCATTTTAACAATGGTTAACCCTCCTTTCTTAGCCACAACATGCAAAGGACTTACATGAGGACTATCACTAATGGCATAAACAATTTTAGCATCCAACCATTTTAAAACTTCTTTTCTAACAACTTCTTGCATAATAGGATTCAAACGTCTTTGAGGTTGTATACATGATTTGTTCTCATCAATCAACCTTATGTGATGCATGCAAATTGTGGGACTAATTCTCTTCAAATCATCCAAACTCCACCCTATAGCACTCTTATGATCTCTAAGTACTCTCAACAATTTATCAAGTTCTAAAGGAGAAAGGGATGATGATACAATTACCGGAAATGTCTTCTCGTCCCCCAAATATGCATACCTAAGGTGATCGGGTAGAGGCTTCAATTCTTCCTTTCCTTTATCAACCTTTGACTCTTCAATCTCCATCTCTAATGGAAGATATTCCCTCTTTCCATAGTATGCCAACTTTGCTTCATCCTCTTGCATTTCCCTACAAGCATTCAATTCATGTAAACAATTATTAATATCTTCATCTTCTAAACAATGAAAAGAATGATTAGAGTTTAAAGATAAAGTAAGAGAATGGCTTATGCTCATTTCAAGAGGATCTTTAGCTAAGATGAATGGTAGGTTCTCTTCAACAACTTCATCAATCATGTCGATCCTTCTACATTCTTCTTTCTCATTTGGATATCTCATAGCACTCTTCAACGAGAAAACCACCTCTTCCTCATTTACTCTCAACTTCAACTCTCCTTTTTGTACATCAATTAAAGCTCTTCCCGTTGCTAAAAATGGACGCCCCAATATCAATGGAACATTTGCATCCTCGTCCATATCAAGCACTACAAAATCAACCGGGAATATAAACTTTCCAACCTTGACTAACACATCCTCCACTATTCCTCTAGGGTAGGTTAAAGACCTATCCGCTAGTTGCAATGTAACGGATGTAGGTTTCACTTCCCCTATACCAAGTTTCTTGAAAATGGACATAGGCATCAAGTTAATACTTGCCCCAAGATCACAAAGAGCTTTATGAACCTCACTCTTGCCCATTTCACATGTAATAACAAAACTCCCCGGATCTTTGAGCTTTGGAGGCAACTTCCTTTGAATTATTGAACTACACTCCTCCGTCAAGTTGACGGTCTCATTCTCTATCAAGCTCCTCTTCCTTGACATGATGTCCTTCAAAAACTTCGCATAGTGAGGCATTTGTTTCAAAGCATCCGCAAAGGGTATATTAATGTGGATTTTCTTGAAAATTTCCAAAAACTTTGCAAACTTTTCATCCAAGCCTTTCTTCAAAAATCGATGTGGAAAAGGAATAGGTACTTGTGTTTTTGGAATTCCCCAACTATCCCTTTCCACTTCAATTTCCTCATCTTTCTTTTTCATCGCCTTGGTTCTTTCCTATTTCTTTTCAACAACCTTGTTATCAATCAATTCCGGTTCCTCATTCAATTTATCCTCAACTTCACTTTCAACATCGACTTCTTCTTCAACCAAGGTTTTCTCCATCTCCTTCTCTTCCACCTTATCATCTTCTAATGGCATAGATGGTCCATCATAATTTGTTCCACTTCTCAAGGTAATTGCCTTGCATTGTTCCTTTGGGTTCACAATGGTAGTGGAAGAAAAATTTCCTTTCTCATTAGCACTCATTGAGCAAGCCATTTGACTAAATGAATACTCCAAGGCTTTTAATCGTCTTTCATTTACTTCCTCAAAAGCCTTGAATTTTCTTTCAATCATTTCCTCTTGATTTTTGTTGGAAGCAATCAATTTTTCAATAAGTTCTTCGGTAGTCGCCTTCCCTTCATTATTTGGCGCTTTAGCTCCCGGATGATACCCCGGAGGATAAGCAACCGCATTATTTGGGTTTGCATAAGAAAAATTATCTTGCCTCCTTGGTTGTTGTGGATAAGAACTTCCGCTTCCTTGGCTAGTGAACCCTCCTTGCCTTGGTTGATGTTGTGAATGTGAACTTCCACTACTTTGAGAGTTGAATCCCCCTTGCCTTTGTGGATAACTTCCTTGATTTTGATTGAAATTACCTTGGTAATTGTTTTGATAATTACCTTGATAATTTCTTCCTTGCATATAAGACACATCCTCAACGCGTGGCATAGAGTTGGTCCATTGTTCACCATTCACAGCATTCGGAGGTAGCACACCTTGCTCGACTTGTAGCCCCTCAACCATATTCACTCCTTGATTGCTCATACTTTGATTCAAGCTCATTTGTTTAACAACTTCTGCCACTATCTTTTCCATGCTTAGCATACTTGGTTCAACACTTACGCTCTTCACACTAAACTGTTGTCCTTTATCATAGTTTTCAAAACCATAGCTTCCACTAACTCTCTCCGATGGCCATTGATAAACATTTTTAGCAATCTCATCAAAAATTCGAATAGCCCTTTCCGGAGTTACACCTAGTACGGATCCTCCTGCCGAGGCATCAACAAGCACTCTTTGTCCGTTCACAAGTCCTTGATAGAAAAATCCAACTTGTTGATTCTCCGGGAAGCCATGTTGTGGACACTTGCGTAGCATTTCTTTGAACCTTTCCCACGCTTTATAAAAACTCTCTTGAGTCATTTGCTTGAATTGTGTGATCAAGCTCTTCATTTGAAGCGTCTTTGACGGTGGGAAGTATTTGTTTAAAAACATTTGCGCTAGCTCATCCCAAGTGTTGCACGTACCGGGAGTAAGAGTGGAGAGTCATGTTCTTGCTCTATCCCTCAAAGAAAATGGGAATAACCTCATCTTTATGCAATCCTCACTCACTCCGTTCATCTTTACTGTGTTGGCAATCTCCACAAACTGAGCTAGATGAGCGTTAGGATCTTCATTCGGAGCTCCACCAAACTGTTGCTCTCTCACCAATGAAATCAAGCCCATTTTAAACTCAAAATTGTTGGCATGAATTGGTGGTCCCATCATTTGTGGAATTGCCCTTGGCATGAAGAAGTCCCGTATCACCCTTTGATCATTTTGAACTCCATGTTGAACCGGAGGTGGAGGTGGTGGCACATAAGCTTGTTGTTGAGGAGGATAAGGTTATTGAAAACCTTGTTGAATCATCGCTTGTTGCACAAGTTGTTGAATATAAGCTTGATTGTTTATAGCTCCATGATTTTGATAGGCTTGTTGAGGAGGATTCTCATTGAATTGATGTGCGTTGTCATGCACGTTCATATTGTGTCCTCCTTCCCCATCATGCTCTATCCCAACACGATTGTCACCTTGAAAATTCTCCATTGAATTACTATTTTTGGTTTTGTTCTCTCTTCTCTTTCTCCTCAAAGTGTTTTCAAGCTCTAGATCAATTGGTTCGACTTGCTTCCCTTTTGACCTCGTTTGCATACACCTTCAAGACAAGAAAAATTAGAACAAATTTTCAAAAAGCAAATACAAGTAATAAATACAAGAAAAAAAAATGTCTCTAGTAAGATCGCTCTAAATGTTCCTTCTTTAAGCTACTAGCAACCTTTACCTCCCCGGCAACGGCGCCATTTGAAAATTAACATAGACATTAAATTCCTTACAAAACATGATAAACAATAGGTTTCAATACAAAGTGTAGATGAAAACTCCCTTGGATGTCTCCAATGGTGATCTTCTTCTTTCCCTTGCAATTCACCTCTCTTCCTTGCTTCTCTAACTACTTGGATGAAGGATTTGATGGTTGGATGAAGGTAGATCCAAAGGATGAAGAATGGATGAAGGTGAAGGTAAAAAATGGAGGAAAAGGTGTGTGAGGTGTGTGTTTGGTGTAGATCTGATCCCCCTTTCTCTTCTCTCAAGGTAGTTTCACGTACTTATCAAAACAAAAAAAATGAGATCAAAAATTTTCCAAAACAAATAATAAAAAGCAATAAAAATATCTCTATTAATACCAATCGAAACACTCCTTCGTTAAACCACTAGCAACCGTTACCTCCCCGGCAACGGCGCCATTTGATTAGCCATAACTTGTAGTCGGGTTGACCAATTCAAGAATTTATCGAACCACAGGGAGGTCGATGCTAGCACTTAAGCGATATCACGTTTATCACGATTTTATAGAGACGAATCATAGATGGATGGTTTGGGTAACAAGTAATTAAATGAAAGTAGACAAACAATAATCCAATGACAAGATAAAAATGATGAATGAGTGGTTTTCCAAATTGAGTAGAAGTGAGATTAACAACACTAATGAAGTGGTAACTTATGGATTCATGCATTAAACTCATATGTATCAAGGGTTAAGACTAAGGGCCAACACTTATACCACCTAAACTTCCTCTCGAAATGATTAGGATGTAGATCATTTGCACAATCTCTAAATAGCTCAAAGGTTGGTTCTAAATTAAACTATTCCAACTAGGTACTAAGTTCAATTATAGAATCCCTTCATATAATCAATTGACTTCTCAATCTAACTAATCACATGTTCCATCAAAGGGTTCTAAATAATAAAGGACTTCTCAATCACTTTACCATTTATAATGCAATGAGGTGTTTGATGAAATGATTCACTTGACTATCCTAAGCACATAATTGATTTCTCAATCTAATCATATAATTAGAACAATCAAACACACAAAACATCATAGATCTCAAGATATATAAGCACCAATGATAGAAAATCAAATATCCCCATCAACATATGAATTTAATTACATAGATCCACAAATTAACCAACAACCTTCATGTTGCTAATCTCACAAGGGAGATTAGCCTACAATCTTCATAAGATCCATAACATAGACATTATAATTCTTACAAATCATGATAAACTAAAGGATTAACACAAAATTGGAATGAAAACTCCCTTGGAAATGGATCCAATTGAATCTCCCTTATTCCTTTGGTGATCACCCAGGCTTCCTTGCTTCTTCACTTGATTTGGATGGAGGAAATTATGGAGAGATGATGTAGATCTCAAAATGGACGAATGGGATGGAGAATATGGTGTGAAATCAAAGGAATGGTGTGTGAGGTGTGTGGGAACAGTAGAATTTCGGATCTTCTTCAAAATGTTGAATGGATTGGTATTTATACCCCATGGAGACCTTCTAGAAGAATTGTAAAAAATATCCTGTTCTGGTGCCGACACGAGTCGTGCTACGTAGCACGGGTCGTGTCGTGTCAGGGCATGCGGCACACGAGTTGTTCTGCGTCGCACGGCCAAAGGGTGGCCGTGTTGAATGCCTAGACGTCGCCGCACGGCCTCCGCTTACAGGCCCGTGTCTGGTACACGGGTCGTGCTCCGCAACACGGGTCGTGCTCCACAACACGACCAAGTGGTGGTCGTGTTGGATAAATAGATGCCGCCGCACGACCATTCTGGACAGGCCCGTGTCTGGCACACGGGCCGTTTGCTGCAACACGACTCGTGTTGCCAGCACGGCCGGTCGTGTTCTTGCACCTTTGTTTCTTCTTCTTTGTTTGATCTTCCGTCTTCATTTTTACTCCATTTTCACCTGTTATATATATGTTTAAGATCATTCTCACACATTCCAATGAAAACACATAACACCACCAAAATACACAAAAATACGGATGAAACAATACGAAAAATACACATAAAAAGGCACTAAAATCTAGGTGAAAATAACGACAATCATAGAGTTATATATTTGAGACTTTAGTTCATTAAAAGGATTGAAATTACCTATTAATGTTTTTCCATCTAAGAAGCTTGGAATGTCTTCAAGAACATGTCTATCACTCTATCAGTTGGCCAATCTCTTGAATTCATCGAAATATCCTCAAAGAGCTTTTCGGCCTCAACGGATGACTTTGTAAGCAATACTCCATTTGATGAAGCATCTAGTAAAACTTGAGAATCACAATGCAATCCGTTGTAGAAAATACTGATGTACTGAGCTTTAGATAGCCCATGCTATGGACACCTTCTAAGCATGTCCTTGAATATATCCCATGCTTCATGAAATTTCTCATTACCACTGATAGCAAATTGATTGATTTATTTTTTCATCTTGAACACATTTGAAGGTGGCATGTATCGCTCCAAGAACTTCAATTTCAATTGCTCCCAAGTAGTGCATTCAGCAACATTAAAAGTATCGTACCAATCTCTCGCTCTTTCAGTAAGCGAGAACTTAAATAAGATGATCCTCCTCGCATCTTCATAATCTCCTGTGCACTTTTGTGTGCTTGCATACCCCAGGAATTTATTCAAATGCTGCTGAGGATCTTCAAAGGTTCTCCCAGAGAAGGGACTCCTTTCAATCATGCTGATCAGAGCAAGGTGAAGATCAAAATCCGCATTGGCCCCTCTTGCTCCTAACAACCCCACATTGCCTCCTCCGTTGTTCTTAAAAACTTCATGGATGGCAAGATTACCCAGATTTGCCCGGTCTAAACTGGCTATGTTGACTGCTTCTGCTTCCGACTTGTCTCCGGTTGCAGCTTCAATCGCTTCTGAGTTAAGCTCGTCAACTTCAACTCCTAGGTTAAGAGCTGCAGTTGGTTCTACGTTCTTGTTCTTATTCTTCTTCTTCTTCTTTTTCTTCCTCGACGATGCACCGATCTCAGGATTATAAGGTGTTAACTCTCCTACCTTTGATCTAGTGAGCATACACCTAAGAAAAATAAGCGTTAGAAATAAAGACAAGAATAAAATAATCTCAATTAAGCTAGAAATAATAAACTAATAATTAATGCCGTCCCCGGCAACAGCACCAAGAACTTGATGAGCATTTTTTCAACACACAATATTAATCCCCAAGTGTGAAGGATGCTATTGCATCTTTGATAAGCGACCAAGTGATTATCGAACTCAAAGGACGTATTATTATCAATTTAATTACAATCTAACTTATTATGACTAGTTGGCAATATGATTGTGGAATAATTGAGTAACTAATAAACAAATAATTAAAATAACAATTAAAATAAACAAGCAGTAGAGATTAAATAAAAGTGAATAAGTGAGAAGTTAGATAGTCCTTCGGGCCATCCAATTTTACTCATTAACTTCCCTTCGGTGTATCAATGTCCGACTCTACCTTGTGGAGTATGGACGCATCACTAAACCATGCAAATCTACTCTATAGACACAAGTAAATAAGCGTATAACACGTGTGAATATCCTTGGAGCAAGATATATAATCCATCCCCCCTTTCTAGGTACTATCAGTATCAATTATTTCCCGTGCACTAAGTACTCTAACCCAATATGATCTCCCTTTATAGGTACTATGAAGTTATTCCCTTTGTCCTACTTATTAACCCGAATAAGATTCAATTAAAAAGTATTTATATAAGATAGTTCTAATGAGACTTTGGAGTCCCCTCACTTAGAATCATAACATGTAATCCTGCTCAGTAATGAACGCACTCAATCAATAATCTAGATATATTTTCAGACTCTACATAACAATTAATGATGTACAAAACAACTCTTAGTATGAATTAAAAAAGCATAGTCTTATATAAAATAAACCACAAGTAGTGTTGCACGGAGTATACACACGCAAGTTCAATTAATTCATAAAACATTCATAAACCCTAGAACTACCGAAGCAGTTCTAGCCCATAATTGATCGAAGAAAAATCATGGTAGTTGGATAGATCTTAAACATAGTCTTGAAAATTACAAGATAAATTAAGATGCGAAGTAAACCCTAGATGAGGGCGCCGTCACGTCTCTCTCCGTCTTGAATCTTCACTTTGTTCTCACTTGATTCGACAGACGAATCTCTCTTCATAGCTTCGTGGATGATGGTAGGGTTTCGTATGTTGTGTAAAATGAAGGTGGTGAATCGTCTCCCTCCCTGCTGCGTAGGGTCTTCCTTTTATAACTTTAGCTCCTCCAACAGACCTCTAATGGGCTTTTTGAGCGAAAACATGTATAGAAGGTGTAAAAATACGGATTCGAAAGCTTCCCGCATATCGGTTCGACCAAGGCCCTTGGTCGAACCAATCATGCCTTGGTCGAACAGACCTGTATTAAACTAGCAGGTGTCTGGTTCGACTCGAACTGCCGGTCGAACCAGAAGCTTCGTGGTCGAACCATCTTTGTAAATCTTCAGGCTTTTGGGTCGACCACGGTTCGGCCATCACACCTGGTCGAACCACAAACAACTTCCAGACACCTAGTTCAACCAGAACCGGTGGTCGAACCACCTCCTCTTTGGTCGAACCAGGTGCTAAGACACCCATTTTTCGGTTCTGAGCACTTCTGTCATGTTTTCCTTCGAAAATCCGCTCAAATTGCCTCACACGCACCTGATTCGTGACTTTCCACTACATATCTAGATTTATATTGACTTAAGATCAAATTATACATCAGTATCACATAAATCAGAGCTCAAATTACGTGAATTTACACACTCATCGGTATTTTCACTATTATTTCTTATAAATTGAGATGCCTTTTATAATCTTTCGGGTGTAATAGCGACAATTTATTTATTTTAATTTTTGAAAAATTATGTGATTTATAATAGGTAAGGATCCTTATTTATTAGTACTACATTATTACCACATCCTAGAAAGAATCTTTATATAATTGAGAGATTTTTATTTATTTATTTATTTTTGTGATGGGTAGGTCTTGCGTGAGACCGTTTCACATGAGATTATTTTACACTTTTTAAATAATTTCTACTTTCGCTATAAAACATTATCACTTTCGCTATAAAATGTTATCACTTTTTATTTATACTATAATTGTTCATGAAATAATATTATCATTTTTCGTTAATTTAGTATCATTTTTTAATATAAAAGTTATCACTTTCTGACCATCTTACATAAGTTCTTACGTGAGACGGTATCACATAAATTTTTCGTTAATTTAGTATCATTTTTTAATATAAAAGTTATCACTTTCTGACTATCTTATATAAGTTCTTAAGTGAGACGGTATCACATAAGTCTTTGCTTTTTTGTGATTGATATGAAGTTATATAATTATTTTTTAATTGCCTGTATGACCGGTTCAATTGGCTAAACAAGGGGACAACTTGCATACTACCGAATCCCACTCACATGGTGCAAGAGGCTCCTTCTGTGGATTAAAAGGTTTAATTGGTCGTTTGATTTAAACCAAATGCACAATAATTATTTTCTACTTTATCATTTAAGTTTTTCCCTTAGTTACTCTGTGGAATTAATTTTTTCAAGAGGATTTGAGTCATGAGACACAATGCCATTAAGAAAGTAATTCCATTTCTAATCACGTCATAGCATTACTGTAATCCCAATTATATTCCTAAAATACCCCTATGAATACATCGACGTCCCTTTATCCAATCTACATCCGCCAAGTCATTTCTACTGATGAGGTGGCGCTCACTCTACGAATACTGTATAAATAACCCTCTTCTTGCACACCACATCTGCAAGTATCCTCCATCTTAGTCTTCCCCTCTTCACATGCAAAATTTGCTGAGTTATTTGGGAAACTAATTTGACTCATTTACAGAGTTTGTAGCCATGGGGGGTAGGATTATGTGTGGCATTCTGTTCGTTTCTCTGGCGGTGTTATCGTTTCTGAGTGTATCTCCGGCGGCGGCGGAGGCGGATGTGGTTGAAAAGGTGTTGACTTTGGACCACTCGAATTTCTCTGAGATCGTCTCCAAGCACAGCTTCATTGTCGTTGAATTCTATGCTCCGTGGTATGTATAGAATTCTTTGATGCATTGTGTAAACTGATTTCATATCTTTTTTTCTCCGAATCCGAAGTAGCATATTTTACTTGTTCGTTGCGCATAATATGTTGTACCTTGTTGTTCTGATTTTTTTTTTTTTAGTTTTGATTTTGAGTGGAAGTGATTAAATGATGTTTATTTAGTGTTGTCATTGTATCTTTGTAATTGCTCATCGGTACTGTGTGATCCGCAAAAAGAGTGCGAAAATTTCATAAATATGTCAAAAGTAATCTAATTGTCTTTTTTCTTCATGTTCTTTTGCTCCCACTAATTCTTGGAGTTACAATGTTTAGTGTTGATTGTTATTACTACAAATCAAGGAAGTAGAAATTCTGTAACTTTTATAGTACTTTTATATTTCTTGATTCTAGGACACATCAGATCTCTAGTGAATTGTTTATATTGAAGCTCTGTTTCTATATGAATAAATCATACTCATCCACGATTCTTGCAACAGGTGTGGGCATTGTAAGAATCTCGCTCCAGAGGTAATAAATAATGCTCGTTTATATATATAATTTAGCCTTCGCTTGAAACTTGTAGCTCTTGTAGCTTTTAAGCTGAAGTGTGTAATTTTTGAACTGTTTTAGTATGAAAAAGCTGCATCAATACTGAGCAGCCATGATCCCCCTGTTATCCTGGCTAAAGTTGATGCAAATGAAGATGCAAATAGAGAACTAGCCTCAGAATATCAAGTCCAGGGTTTTCCTACCATTAAAATCGTGAGAGATGGTGGGAAAAAAGTAGAAGAATACAAAGGGCCTCGTGACTCTGATGGTATTGTTGATTACTTGAAGAAACAAGTTGGTCCTGCTTCTACTGAAATCAAATCAGTGGAAGATGCTACCAGTCTTATTGATGAGAAGAAAGTTTCAATTGTAAGTCATTCGATTTGATTTTGAAAAGAAAACAAATCAGTCTTACTTTTCTCTCTTTAACACTAAGCTAATATTGGAAAGCTACATTTATCTTTTAGGTTGGAATTTTTCCAAAATTATCCGGGGAAGAATATGAAAACTTCTTTGCTTTAGCTGAAAAATTGAGGTCTGACTATGATTTTAGTCATACTCTGGATGCTAAATTCCTTCCCAAGGGTGAATCAGTCAGCAAGCCAACTCTTCGTGTGCTTAAGCCTTTTGACGAGCTGGTTGTAGATTTCCAGGTACCTCATGCCTCGTACCTTCTCTTCAGTTGCATATGTTGTATTGCCACTCTTCATTTGAGTTTCAGTTGCAGATGTTGATTTTCTTATGTTGCACTTAAAATTATGCTTTTCCAGGACTTTAAGGTGGATGCCATGGAGAAATTTATTGAAGAGTCCACAGTTCCAACTTTGACAGTCTGGAATAAAGATCCTGAAAATCACCCTTACATTAACAAATTCTTCGAGGGTCCCAATGACAAGGTATTTCAGATTCTGGTATCTATAGTCAGCACTGAGGGGGTGTGAAAAATATGATCCGTTTTTTATGGAAAATTACATATGGTTACTTAAATCATGGTTCAACTTCCATCAACAGATCAAATTCTTAATAACATTTAAAAGTTTCTAATATTCTCCTTCCGCCCATAAAACCCTTTCTACATTTGTCATTTGTTTGTCGCCCTTACACACTAAAAAAGAAGGAAATGTGCAATGCAATAACATCAAATTTATTTATTATTTAAAAAATGTAAGTATCCTCCACAAAAGTCAATAAAGTTGTTAAAAAACAACTTTTCTTAACAACATGAAACAATAAGCGGGAAGGTGTCTGGTACTTAGAGGCTTAGTATACTGAAAATTGATCCTCTGTTGTCCAGTTTTGTGCTTCCTGCAGAATAAATGATGGAAATATTGTGTGAATAGTGGAATATATTTCTTGCTATATATATTTTTTTTTATGAAAATGTTTGTGAATGAAAGTGATATACTCTTGATAGTTTACTAACATGCTCAACTAAAGCTTCTTTTCCTCTCTCTGGTGGAATTCTATAATTGCAGTTGATCTTAGAGTTTTTAGCAAGATTAGCTGTTATTCTGATTTTGCTTTAGCATTAATCACACATGTTATTACACGAAGTTATATTCTTATTAAGTTTGTGATGTACAGGCCATGCTATTTACTGACTTCAGCAAGGACCACGATGCTTTCCACGCTAAATACAAGAACGTGGCAACATTTTACAAAGGGAAGGGCATAAGTTTTATGTTTGGTGATGTTGATTCTACTCAAAATGCTTTCCAGGTTTTTTATTTCTTTGTACACATTTTTCTCTGTCATTTACTCTGTTCTTCTGACTGGATCAAATTCTGACATATTACTAAATTTACGCATGGCAGTACTTTGGGCTTAAGCAGGAGCAAGCACCTCTGCTTGTTATTCAGAAAAATGATGGTCAGAAATATCTAAAAACGAACATTGAGCCCGAACAGATTGAGTCATGGCTAAAAGATTACATGGTACTTGAACACTCTTTGATTATGGGCATCTTGAATAAGAAACTCAAATGCCCAGCATGTCTATGAAGGCTTTTGCTGTAAATCATTTAAATCTCATCTGTTTCACCTTCTAAATGATGACAGGAGGGTTCGGTCAAGCCATTCATAAAATCAGAACCCATCCCTGAAGTCAACAATGAACCTGTCAAAGTTGTAGTTCGCGACAGCCTTGATGATATTGTTTTTAAATCTGGAAAGAATGGTATGTATATCCCATTTTTGTGTTGTGCATTTGGCCTATACAAACAACAAATTTCATAATATCTACTGGTTTACAATGAAAATGCAGTGTGCATATGCTATTGTTATGTTGTTTCATATATGTTTTTGCAGATCTGTAGTTTACATGTTAATTGACATTATTTTCTTTCTTTGCATTGTTTGTCGATAATCGAGTCAAGATTTGTCATCGGAGTCCTTATCTTTTGAAAAAGATAGTTGTTTATGTTCTGGCATGCACTAACTTGAGATTTTGACACCATAATAAGAATTTTACAGTGATTGTGTTATTCCGGCACGACATCTTGTCTTGTGAACCTTGAACCTTTTGTTTTACAGTTCTGATAGAATTCTATGCACCTTGGTGTGGACACTGCAAGAAGCTGGCTCCAATCTTGGACGAAGTAGCAGTTTCCTTTGAGAACGACCCTAGTGTCGTAATTGCAAAATTTGTAAGAAATTATCCAGTTTCTTGATTTATGAGGCAACTAGCATTAGTTTCTTCTTAATGACTTGTGTGCAAATGCTTCTCAGGATGCAACTGTAAACGATGTTCCGAGCGACACCTTCGACGTTCAAGGATTCCCTACTGTGTACTTCAGATCTGCAAGTGGAAACTTGTCACAATACAATGGGGATAGAACGAAGGACGATATCATCAATTTCATCGAAACTAATCGAGACAAGCCTGCCCATTCAACATCACCCAAGACAGAGTCAATATCAGAACCAGTAAATGAAGAATCTGTGAAGGATGAGCTATAAATAGGTAAAATTCTGCCATTTTGTAACTTCACAACTTTTAAACTGCTGTTTTTTCCTTCATTGAATTGACCGGAACGATTTTCTTGTGCAGGCTGTTCGTAATGAGGGTGTGTTCTACAACACAGCGGATTTTATGTTTTCCGTTTTTGGTCCTTTTTGCCCATTTGGATATTGTAGAAATAAAAATCTGGTGCTTATCCAGTGTATGTAGTGGGATCTCAAGCCATGTAATAGACATGAAACAAGTACTCTTAGCAAGAAGAAACTAAATCATCTCAAGCCTCATCCTTGTTTAACACACGTTTTTATTAAACAACATGCAATCAAAGTAACACACAACTAGAGAGAATATTCTACTCGACTGACTGCATTATTACTTTATTAATACTAACACGAAAGCTAGGAAATAAACTGATATCTGAGAACCGAAAGGAGTAGCCTGGTAAACAGCAACATCTTCAGCCATGATGATCCTACGAGGCGGCTGCGGGGAATTGCCCCTTACGTCGACTTTCTTCCCCCACTCATGAACCCTCAAGTGCAGCGACGCAGCAGCGATCAAGAAGTACATGGCCTGCACCTGAGGATGTCAAGCACTTTCCTTATCGTTTTCAACCTCAGATCATCCGCCCTCTGCAGAATATACACCATCCCCTCCTCCTTGGGCGCCAGGGTGTCGAACACCGGGGCATCCTCCACCTCCTTGCCGTCAGTCACCACCTGCGCCAGCTGCACCATGGGTGTGCCCGCCACCGACTCTTACTGCTTGGCCATCTTCTCTTGACTATAAATTTCATTGATTAGTTTTTGTGTGTTTTGTGGCTCTAGCCTCATGTTCTGAAAAGATGACAACGGATTGTAATCTTCCCGTGGTCAACTTTCTCAAAAGGGAAGTTGAGTGAGCTATGAGCAAGTAAAGGAAGTAACCACGAAAAAGGGAGCTCCGGGTAATGGGTATGGTATTTCCAGCTGAGTATTCTCCTAATGGCTTTGGGAATTGGAAAGGAAAGACATCTGAAGATGGAACAACGGATGGCCAAAAGCAAGGAAATATCGAGGGATGATTGTGCAAGTACAGAGTTCCCATTGTATTGGTAAATCCATAATTCTCTGCCTCGGTTGCCTTTGGCTCTTCATCTGTTCTGCAAAAAACATGTGAATTGTATTCCTCAAGATGTAACTCACCTGTGCTTTGAGAAGTTCATACTCACCCTTTACAGAATTGTATTCCTCAAGTGCAACCTCTTTTTCCTATTCAGTGACTCTTTAACACTCTCCCTCTGCAGCTGATCCAGCCTGTCCATCTGCTCCATGGGTGTGGATACCCTGCAGCAGCTCCTCGAACCGGGCTTCGAACTGGAGCCCGGACTTGGAGAGAAGCAGGTGGAAAGCCATGGAGGGGCGCCACTCTCCGACCCTCCTCCAGGCTGCTCAGCCAGAATGGGTTGAACATGGCCACTATGTTGTTCCTGGCCCACCTGGACTTGGCCCGGTAGTAGTTCTCGTAATGCTGCACCCCGCGGTGCAGCATGGGCCGCGCCGCCGTCGTTTCTGGCAGAGGCGTTGAGCTCGTGGAGGAGGCGTTCCTGGTCGATGATCCAGCAGCGCTCGAAGAACATGTGGAAGGAGTCGTCGTGGAAGCCATTAGCTATGGGGGGATCCATGTTGTTGTAGTGGTGCTGGTTGTGGGGTTTGGGAGGTTATATTTATAGTGGAGTGGAAGAGCAAATACAGTGTTCGTAAGTTGGCGCTAAAAGACAACTAACGCCTCACAGTGAACCTATCATCTATCGTCACTTGAATTCTGGTTCAAAAAAATGTATACGTAATCCATCTTTTCACATTAATACAACTCTGCATGCACTGGACTGTCTCCGTTTGGGATAGGGTAGGGGATCAACTACCAACAACATAAAATAATATTATTTGAATCAACTTCTCTTATGCTGTAGTATATGTACTCCATCCTAAAGAAATACTCCCTCCGTCCCAGACTAACAGGGATATTTTACCATTTTAGTCGTCCCACCCAAAGAGTCTCATTTCCTTTTTTAGATACATGGGACCCACCCCCATCCACTAATACAATTAAAATATGGGGCCCCCATACCCACTAATACAACTATCCACTACACATTGAATCATAATACTCCTTAATCCACGTGCCCAAAAACAAATGAGACTCTTAGCCTGGGACGAAGGGAGTACTTACATTTTCTTCTTTTAGGGCAATAGGCAAAAGAGATTTGTGGTCTTTTGATCAATTTTGACATTTACAAAAATGTCTATTTTAATTAAATATAAGTAAAAATGCATAATTTTATGACGACTTTACTGATATACCCTTACCATGTGTCAACCTTTTAAGAACTCTAACATTAATTTTGTGTCAGGCTCACAAAATTGTATAATCGAGAATTGTATGATCGAGTGATATGTATATTCTCAAGACCGATAATATATATTCTATACATTCTCAAGAGAGAGTGATATATTTTTTATATGTTCTCAAAGACTGAGTGATATATATGCTATATATTCTCAAGACCGAGTGATGTCTCATGCCTTCCATCATTCTTTCTCTCTCGTCTTCCTCTCTCTCTCCAAAAGCTCGAGTAGTTGTTTCTTAAAAAAAATAGAAACACCGATTGATTAATTTAATAAAAAAAAGGAAAGTCCGAGCAATGATTGTAAGTAAAAATTGAAGGCTCGAATAACATATTTTAAGAAAAATAAAAGTTCCAGTGATGGAAAACCCGAGTGATGATGACTAAATTAAAAAAGGAAAGCTTGAATAATTGTTTTTAAAAAATGGTAAGTATGACTAAATTAAAAAAGGAAAGTTTGAATAATTTGTTTTTAAAAAATGGTAAGTCCAAATTAATTTTAATTTGTTAGAATGTAATTAATTTTTTTAAGTTAATTATTATTAATTTAATTACTATAAATAATTATAGAGCAATTATGTCAGTTGACTATAATTAAGTTTTCAAAAATGTTAAGCCCAAATTAATTTCTGAACATAATTAATTTTTCTAAAGGTAATTAGCATTAATTTAATTACTATAAATAATTATAAAGCATTAAGGTCAATTATAATTAATATTTCAAAAAAATATAAGCCTGAATTAATTTTAGAATGTAATTAACTTTTTTTAAGGTAATTAGCATTAATTTAATTAATATAAATAATTATAGAGCAATTATAATTAACATTTCAAAAAATGGTAAGCCCGAATTAATTTCAAAATGTAATTAACTTTTTTATAGGCAATTAGCATTAATTTAATTACTATAAATAATTATTATAGAGTAATATATGCTATATATTCTCAAGACCGAGTGATGTCTCATGCCTTCCATCATTCTTTCTCTCTCATCTTCCTCTCTCCCTCCAAAAGCCCGATTAGAAAGACTGAGTGATTAATTTAAAAAAAAATATATATATGCTATATATTCTCAAGATCGAGTGATGTCTCATGCCTTCCATTATTCTTTCTCTCTCATCTTCCTCTCTCTCTCCAAAAGTCCGAGTAGTTGTTTCTTAAAAAAAATAGAAATACCGAGTGATTAATTTTTTTTAAGAAAGGAAAGTCCGAGAAATGATTGCAAGTAAAAAATGAAGGCACGAGTAACTTATTTTAAGAAAAATAAAAGTCCCAATGATGGAAAGCCCGAGTGATGATGACTAAATTAAAAAAGGAAAGCTAGAATAATTGTTTTTAAAAAATAGTAAGTCCGAATTAATTTTAATTTGTTAGAATGTAATTAACATTTTTTAAGGTAATTAGTATTAATTTAATTACTATAAATAATTATAAAGTAATTATGTCAATTATAGCTAACGTGACTATAATTAATATTTCAAAAGTGTTAAGCCCAAATTAATTTCAGAACGTAATTAATTTTTTTAAAGGTAATTACCATTAATTTAATTACTATAAATAATTATAAAGCAATAAGGTCAATTATAATTAATATTTCAAAAAATGTAAGTTCGAATTAATTTCAGAATGTAATTAACTTTTTAAGGTAATTAGCATTAATTTAATTACTATAAATAATTATAGAGCAATTATAATTAACATTTCAAAAAATGGTAAGCCCGAATTAATTTCAAAATGTAATTAATTTTTTTAAAGGCAATTAACATTAATTTAATTACTATAAATAATTATTATAGAGCAATAATCTCGATTATACTATAATTAATATTTCTTTAATTAAATTAGTTATAAGCCCGAGTGATATAATGTATATTCTAAAAGTTAATTAAATTAGTTATAAGACCGAGTGATATAATGTATATTCTAAAAGACACTCGTCTTTCAATCTTGATATTTTTTGTTAATTATTTAACCATCTGACCGAGTAAATTGGAGTCAAACTGACTTCATGTAAATCAACCCATATCACAACAACTTTTAAGGGGTATTTTCATCAAATTGCCTCAAAAGTGGGCATTTTTACATTTTTTATAAGACACAGAGCATTTTTAAATACACTTTATTGACAGTGGGCACTGTAGCATGGGACCATAGGCAAAAATACCCAAAATATTAATGTCAAAAATCAATACCAAACCTTTTAATTTGAGAAACTCTCTTGTGAGACGGATTTTTTTGTGAGACGGTTATGAGACGAATTGACCCATTACTAAAGTATGCTTATTATATAGGTAAAGTATGCTTATCTATAGTTAAAGTATATCAATAATGAATCATATTATAACACTCTAAAATCATACTTTAATTCATCATTTATTATATTTTAGAAAACATACTTTAACAACCATTAAACATACTTTATCTATATAATAGACATACTTTTGATGGCGTTTGGATCTTTTGGCTAGCGTGAACTATTAGAGCTTTAAATAATTCTACAGCAGCGGAAGTATAAGAGCAGAATTATCTTTTACCGGGTTTGATATAGAGGATGAACAGTGAACGATCTTCCGGTCTTCTGTTATATTTCTAAGCCTCTACTTGACGTTGTTTGAACAATGATCACCAAGGAGAACTAAATCTGCAGTTCCTCTCACTCTCACGATTCTTGTCGTGTGTTGTGTGTATCACTGAGCTGCTGAGGTTGGCTATTTATAGACTACAATAGGGACCAGGAGGAGAAATTAGGGTTTGGGCCTCCCATTGGGCTTAAGCATCCAAGTTTAGCCCAAAACTTATGCTTAAGTCCAATAATAATAAATCATTCCACTAAAGAAATATTATTGCACTGCCACCCTAATCCCAAATTACGTTTATGGGCTCCTTCTTATTATGAGCTCGTTAATGTCCCCGTGTTTAAGATTCAATGCCCATTAATTAATTAAGTTACTGACAACTCCATTAATTAATATATTTACTGAGAGTAGTACCACTCAACCTTATTATCATGTCGAAATAAATCCACCTGCAGGGTTTACATGATAATCATTATGAGCTCCTCAAGGGGACATCATCAACCAATTCCGTTAGGACACAGATTCCTTCTACAATAAATAATACACCTGATGAGTGTGTAAATTCACAAGTTTGCCAGCATGTTTTGTGCTAGTTTTGGAGAGTTTTGAGGTGGAAATAGGTGAAAAACCTATATATATTGTGAATTAGCATGAATCAGGTGTTAGTGGAGCTATTTAAGTGGTTTTCATAGCAAAATCAGAGTGGAAGTGCTAAGAATCGAAGAGACGAAGTTGAGACCACGCGAACCGCTAAGGAGAGAGGTGGGTTCGACCTGTTGGAGGAGGGTTCGACCTCTCCTATAGGTCGAACCAGAATTGCAAAGTGTGCAGGAGGAAGGTTCGACCACGACTCAAGGGGTTCGACCTGTCTGTCAAGTCGAACCATGGTCGAACCAGTTCGCGAGAAGATGGGTTCGACCATGACGTTGGGGTTCGACCTGACGGTTGGTCGAACCAGGAGCGGAAACTATCCAGTGTTGGGGTTCGACCTGTGGTTCGACCAAGACTCGAGGGGTTCGACCTATACAAGAGGTCGAACCAAGTGCAGAATACTTCCAGTAGGTGGGTTCGACCTATGGTTCGACCTGCGGCCAGTGGTTTGACTTGTTTGACGAGGTTGAACCGATGTGCGGGAACTTACCTTATCCAAATTTTCGAGGCCAAAACACGTGGGATCACTTGAAAAGCCCATTCCAAGCCCTAGAGACGTGATTACAAGTATAAAAGGAGGCTCATGCAGTCAGTAAGGAGGACGGAAAAAGAAAGAAGAAAGGGATCATCATCAACAACACAAGAGGAGAGTAGGAGAGCTGTGACAGAGGTTCAGCTGGAGATTCAAGTAAGATTGGTCCAACTAACCATGATTGTTCTTAGATCAATCATGGGCTAGAGCCACTTCGGTAGTTCTAGGGTTATGAAGGTTTCATGAGTTAATTTGTATTTCGTGTGTATACTCCTACAACACTTCTTGTGGTTTATTTTATATAAGATTGCACGTTTTTAATCCATACTCATAGTCGTTTTATGCATCAATAATCGTTGTGTAGAGTCTGAATGCATGACATGGTTATTGGTTGAGTGCGTTCACTAATGAGCAGGGTTTATTGTTATAATTCTAAGTGAATGAATTCCGAGATTTTATTAGAACCGTCTTATATGAATATTTGTTAATTGAATTGAATTCGGGTTAATAAGTAGGATTAAGAGTATAACTTTGTAGTACCTAAAAAGGAAGATCAAATCGGGTTAGAGTACTAAGTGCACGGGAAATAATTGATTATGATAGTACCTAGAAAGGGAGGTAAAGTATACGTCTTGCTCTGAGGATACTCACACGTGTCAAAAGCTTATCTATTTGTGTCTATAGAATAGATTTGTATGGTCTAGCGATGCGTCCATAAACCACAAGGCAGAGTCGGACATCGACACATGAAAGTACGAATTAATGAATGAAACTGGATGGCTTGACGAACTACCTATTATCTTATTTGATCACAACTACTATTTCTTGTTCTTGTTATTTATTTTCTATTTTTATTATTACTTAGTTTACAAACCTACAAATATAATTCTCAACATAGTCATAATTGCTAGAAAATAACAAAAGTAATATTTATCTGTCCCGTGGATTCGATATTTAACTTGGTCACCTTCAAAACTACAATTGATATCCTTCATACTTGGGGATTAAAGTTGTGTGTTGAGAAAACACTCATCAAGTTTTTGGCGCCGTTGCCGGGGACTTCTTAAAATATCTTTTTATTATTTCTAGTTTATTAGGGCTATTTTTCTTGTTTGCTGTTTTAATTCTAGTTCTTTTTAGGTGAATGCTCACGAGATCAAAGAAAGGTGAACTTGAACCCTATAATCCTGAAATCGGAGCATCGTCAAGAAAGAAGAAGAAGAAGAAGAGCAAGGCAAAGACTATTGATCCAACTGAAGCTCTGAATTTTGGAGTTGAAGTTGACGAGCAGAATTCACAGACGATTGAAGCTACAACTGAAGTTAATTCGGGAGTAAGGACAGTCAATATGGCAGCGAATCTGGATAATCTAGCCATCCGAGAGGTTTTCAGAAACAATGGGGCTGGAAATATTGGGCTTCTAGGAGTGAGGGGAACTAATTCAGCTTTCGATCTTCATTCCGCTCTTATTAGCATGATAGAAAGTAACTCCTTTTCAGGAGGATCTTTCGAGGATCCGCAGCAGCATCTGAACAAGTTCTTGGACTATGCAAGTACTCAAAAAGACGAAGGAGAACATGAAGATGCTAGGAAGATCCTTTTGTTCAAATTCTTGCTTACTGAAAAGACGAGAGATTGATACGACACTATCAACGCAGCTGAGTGCACCACTTGGGAGCAACTGCAGTTAAGGTTCTTGGAGAGGTACATGCCACCTTCAAAGGTGTTTAAGATGAAGCAAGACATTAACCAATTTGCTATGGGTGGAGGTGAAAAATTTCATGAAGCATGGGATAGATTCAAGGACATGCTTAGGAAGTGTCCTCAACATGGGCTATCTAAAGCTCAATATATCAGTATATTCTACAATGAATTAGACTGTGATTCACGAGTGTTATTGGATGCTTCTTCTAATGGAGCATTGCTTACAAAGTCATCCGTAGAGGCCGAAAAGTTATTTTAAGATATTTCGATGAATTCGATGGATTGGCCAACTGATAGAGTTAGAGGCACTTATGTCCTTGGTAAGGTAGCTAAGGTTGAACAAACAATGGTGAAAGCAAGTAGAGAGGATGATATCGTCTCTAGCTTGTCCAATATCAACAAGCTACTTGAATCCCAACAGAAGCAAATCAGCGAATTATCTCAGCGCGTACCAATCATGCAGCAGGAGTTAAAGAATGAGGGACCAATCCAAGAGGAGTTGGAAGAGGCACACTATGCCATGGGTCAAAGTATTCAAGGGACTAGGTATCCAGATCAAGGAAACTGGAATTACCAAGGGAACTATCGAGGAAACTTTAATAATCGTGGTCCCCTTGGTGGTTATCAATAGCCTAGGAGGCTGGAGTTCTCATGGAGCTATCCGAATAATGCGATTCAACCTCCGATGGGTGTTGATCCGGGTGTTAAGGTGGAAGAAGGGAAACCGGGTCTTGAGGATACTGTGAACAGGTATATGGCCAAGAATAATGAAAGAGTTAACCGCCTTGAGGCCAAACTTGAAAAGAAAATCGATGCAAACCATGAGGTTATATCTAAGCAGGTGAAGGACCTTACGTTGCTGATGGGGGAGATGGTAGGAAGTATTAACAAGCTTACTCAAACTCTTGAGAAGGGGAAGTTCCCGTCTCAAAGTATTGAGAATCCAAGGTCCTGCAACGCCATCACATTAAGGTCGGGAACGCAGTACGAGGGACCTATGAGGCCGGAATCAAATTTGGACATGTCTAGGGTGAGGTTCGACCATGGTTCGACCAACATTGAAGGTCGAACCATAAAGGGAAGGTCGAACCAACACACTGGACACGATCAGGAGAGATTGCAGCATCGGTTCGACCAAACTGCAGATGGTTCGACCTGTCCCACAGGTCGAATCATGGTCGAACCCGACAACTCGGAGCACTCTATTTTTCTAAAATACCGGTTTGACCAAATCAATCCTGGTTTGACCTATCCAACAGGTCGAACCCAGGTCAAACCGCACCACTTGGAGCACTCTATTTTGTCGCAGCAACGGTTTGACCACGACGGTCATGGTTCGACCTATCAAACAGGTCGAACCGGATGGCGGAAGGAGTACAGTAGGCCGGTTCGACCTAGGTGCCCGTGGTTCGATCTACTCAACAGGTCGAACCCAGGTCGAACCTCAAATTCAAAAAGAGAGCCGTTGTCCAGAAGCAAGGTTCGACCAGTACGTGCCTGGTTTGACCTGTTCCACAGGTCGAACCCTGGTCGAACCCCATCAAAAATTGCCTGTTGCTACTCCAAACACTCTCGATGATATTGATGCTACTCCAGTGGTTAGGAATGAGCAAAGTACAGAGATAATAGCTGAGAAAAAGTGGGAGAGAGCCAAGCGATTGAGAGCCGAAAAGGAAAAAATGGAGAAGGTTGATCGTGATGAATGGGGGATTCCCAAAACAAAGATACCTCCACCGTTTCCTTACAAGCTTGTGAAGAAGGGATTGGAAAAGAAGTTCAAGAAGTTTTCAGAGATAATGAACAAAATAAGCTTGAGCATTCCTTTCTCAGAGGCAATCATGGAGATGCCGTACTATACCCGATTTCTAAAGGACATATTATTGAAGAAGCGGAGCTTAACCGGAATTGAAACGGTGAATTTATCTGAGAATTGCAGCTCAATCATACAAAGAAAGCTGCCACAAAAGATGAAGGATCCGGGGAGCTTCACTATTCTATGTGAAATCGGAAAGAGGCCGGCACGGCGAGCTTTGTGCGATCTAGGGGCAAGCATCAATTTGATGCCTTTGTCCATCTTTCAGAGGCTTGGTTTGGGGGAGTTGACCCCTACAACAATGGTTCTCCAATTGGCGGACAGGTCGATGACGTTTCCAAAAGGTATAATTGAAGACGTTCTCGTCAAAGTGGAGAAGCTAGTCTTTCCTGTAGACTTTCTTGGGCTAGAGATGGAAGAAGACAAGGATAATATCCCTTTAATTTTGGAGAGACCTTTCCTTGCTACTGCTGGAGCTATGATTGATGTTCAGAAAGGAGAGCTTAGATTGCGGATGGACAAAGAAGAAGTTCTTTTCAACTTGGACAAAGCAATGAAGATGCCCATGGAGTCGCAGTGTTATAGTATTGACGTGGTGGAGGAGATTGTGAAGGAGGATATGTCTCTGATCCTGTCAAAGGATCCTCTTGAGACATGTTTGATGGAGTCTCTTACTTATCCCACTACGGAGCTTGACGGACTCTCCAACGAGGTATGTATCGACTTTCTTGAAAACTTACTTGCTTTGGGTGATGACAGGTTTGAATCGGGAAGAACTAAGGTGGAAGAAGTCAAGTGGACTAGGAAGTACTTGCCGTTGGATAACGAGAGCTCTCCGATGGAAGTGAGGAAGGAGGAGTTGAAACTTTTGCCGGAACACTTGAAGTACGCCTTTCTTGGCGATAATGAAAAATATCCGGTAATTATATCTTCTTCTCTTGATGATGATTAACTTGAGGAGTTATTGAACGTTCTTAGGAATTATAAATCTGCAATTGGTTGGTCTTTTGAGGATTTGAAAGGAATTAGTCTTTCGTATTGTATGCATAGGATAAGATTGTTAGACGAGGCAAAGACAAGTGTTCAGAATCAGCGGAGGGTTAATCCCGTGATTCAAGAGGTAATTAGGAAGCAAATCCTTACGTGGTTGGATGCTGGAATTATATATCCTATTAGTGATAGTCCCCATGTGAGTCCATTGCATGTAGTTGCTAAAAAGGGGGATATGACTGTAGTAAAAGCTGAGAATGGAGAAGCGATAGCCAAAAGGATTCCTACGGGATGGGGTACATGTGTAGATTATAGGAAGTTGAATGAGAACATGTGTAAGGATCATTTTCCTCTTCCTTTCATGGATTAAATGTTAGATCGTCTTGCACGGTACGAGTTTTATTGTTTCTTGGATGGATACTTGGGGTACAACCAAATTATGATTGCCCCCGAGGATCAAGAAAAGACCACTTTTACTTACCCCTACAGGACTTTTGCTTTTCGGAAAATGCCATTTGGGTTATATAATGCGCCTGCTACTTTTCAGAGATGCATGATGGCAATATTCGATGGGTTGATAGAGAAGATCATGGAGGTGTTCATGGATGATTTTTCTATTTTTGGTTCCTCCTTTGATATTTGTTTATCTAACCTAGCTACTGTTTTGAAGAGATGACAAGTGACTAATCTTGTTTTAAATTGGGAGAAGTGCCACATCATGGTGAAGGATGGGATTGTTCTTGGGCATCATGTCTTAGCTAAAGGGTTGCAGGTAGATCGTGCTAAAGTGGTGGCGATTGAGAAGCTTCTACCACCGACCAATGAAAGAGGAGTGCGGTCCTTCCTTGGACATGCCGGTTTTTACAGGAGATTCATAAAAGACTTCTCAAAATACTCTAAGCCCTTATCTCACTTACTTGAAAAGGATGTTCCTTTTGTGTTTGATGATGATTATTTAACAGCTTTTCAAGTTTTGAAGGAGGCGCTTATTTCTGCACCTATCTTGATCACACCGGATTGGACTCAACCGTTTGTACTGATGTGTGATGCAAGTGATGTAGCACTTGGAGTGGTGCTTGGACAGCTGAAGGAGAAGAAGTTTTGCACCATTTACTACGCAAGTAAGACTTTTGATGCGGCACAAAAGAATTACACGGTGACTGAAAAGGAGTTCTTGGCGGTTGTGTACGCATTCGACAAGTTTTGTCAGTATTTGGTTGGCATGAAGACTATTGTGTACACGGATCATTCAGCGATTCGGTAATTGATGGAAAAGAAGGAGACGAAGCCTAGGATAATAAGGTGGATTCTTTTACTTCAAGAGTTTGACATGGAGATCCGGGATAAGAAAGGTTATGATAATGTGTTGGCGGATCATCTTTCGAGGTTGGAGACTAGGGAACATTGTGATAATTCTTTCGAGTATATTGAGGAAATGTTTTTGGATGAAAAGATCATGGCCGTGTTTGTTGAAGGGGCTGAACGAGCGTGTGTGGTTGCTGCGCAGGGAGTTGATCCATGGTATGCGGATTATGTTAATTATATTGCTGTGGGAGAAATTCCAAGGGATCTCAACCGATATCAACTTGCTAAATTTAAAAGGGAGGTTGAGACCTTCATATGGTATAATCCGTTTGTGTACAAAATTTACACGGATTCTATCATCCGTAGGTGTGTGCCCGAGATGGAGATGGAGAGTGTTCTCGAGTTTTGCCATGCACAACCTAACGGGGGGCATTTCGGCGCTCAAAAGACAGTAGCAAAAGTACTTCAGTCCGCTCTTTATTGGCCTACCTTATTTAAGGATTGTGAGACCTATGTGGCGTCTTGCGATAGGTGTCAACGCATGGAGAACATCGGTAGGAGAGACGAGATGCCGCTTCAACCAAGCATAGTGGTCGAGATTTTTGATGTGTGGGGTATCGATTTTATGGGGCCTTTTCCCCCATCTAATGGATTTCTTTACATTCTACTTACGGTGGATTATGTTTCTAAGTGGGTGGAAGCGATTCCTACTCGCTTGAATGATTCGAAAACTGTTATATCTTTCTTGAAGAAGCATATCTTTGCCCATTTTGGAGTCCCTAGAGTACTTGTTAGTGATGGAGGTATGCATTTCGTAAATAAATTTCTTGAGAAGGTGCTTAAAGGGTATGGTGTTAAGTATAGGGTTACTACACCCTATCATCCTCAAGCGAATGGGCAAGCGGAGATCTCTAACCGTCAAGTCAAACAGATTTTGGAGAAGGTGGTGGGAACCAATAGAAAGAATTGGGCTTTGAAGCTCGATGATGTCGTGTGGGGGTTTCGAACCGCGTACAAGATGGTGTTAGATATGTCACCGTATCAGATTGTCTATGGGAAGCCGTGCCACTTACCTGTAGAGATTCAACACAAAGCATTTTGGGCTTTGCGAAGCTTGAACTTGACTCTCAAGAATGTGAAGGAGTTGAGGATTTCTCACATCAATCTTTTGGATGAGTTTCGGAGTCGTGCGTACAAGAATTCTGAAATCTATAAGGAAAGGATTAAGAGGTGGCATGATTCGAAGATCTCGTACAAGGAGTTCAAGCAAGGAGATGAGGTATTACTTTTTAACTCTCGTTTAAAGCTTTTTGCAGGCAAGTTGAAGTCAAAGTGGACGGGACCGTTCATGATTCATCGAGCCTTAGGAGGGGGGAGTTTTGAGCTCATTGACAAGGATGAAGACATTTTTGCGGCGAATGGACATCGCTTGAAGCATTACAAGTCGCCGGATGATATTTGTGTCATCTTTGTAGATACCTTGATCTGATTTGGTATCGTCGTGACTCTACGACGTTAAATATGAGGGCCTGTTGGGGGCTTTTCCTCCCGTTTTATTATTTTATTTCATTCGTGTGAGTAAAAAATTTTTATATTTGAAGTGCTTACTTATCGGTAATTACATCTCTTTGCAAACTTAGTTTCACCTATGGTTTCTACTAAGTTTGGGGGGGGATGTCATGTACTTACCTCAATAAGCACCGATAGTATAATCTTTTCTTTGTGATGTTTGTTAGGGGAGTTGGTTTTTGCGCCATATTTAATATTTTAATCGATTTGGATGGGACGATTTTTTATAACTTGCCTAATGTTTAGTGGGTTTTGGTTGTGTTTTCTTTTACGGAGTTACTCATGAATGATATTTTGTGGAATAATTTTTGATGAAGTTATGCTCTAGTTGGTACCTAATGATTCGTATTGAAGTTTGAAGTGTGTAGGGATTGAAGAACACTCAGTTTGGAAGCTTAAAAGGGTAGGTTCGACCAAAGCCAGGGTAAGTTCGGCCAGTGCCAGGAGGTCGAACCGAGCAAAGGAGGTCGAACCGATGCAAAAAATCATCCAGTGAGGTGGTTCGACCTGATCATTGTTGGTTCGACCTGTCTAACAGGTCAAACCAAGGTCGAACCCGGTGACTTAAAATTTACAGTATGGTGGTTCGACCTGAGCCGTTATGGTTCGACCTGACAGAAGGTCGAACCTGAGATCGAACTAGTCCGTTCAGAGCACTCTGTTTTTCAGGTGATAGGTTCGACCAAAACAAGAGTGGTTTGACCTGTTCAGAAGGTCGAACCCAGGTCGAACCACGAGGAGCAGTTGTCCAGAAGAAAGGTTCGACCTCGTCACAATAGTGGTTTGACCTGTTTAGAAGGTCGAACCTAGGTCGAACCAAAAGGTAAGTTTGTCCAGAAGGTAGGTTCGACCTCGTCGCTCGAGGTTTGACCTGTTCAGCAGGTCGGACCCAAGGTCGAACCCAGTCAGGTACGCGTTTTAAGTTGGTTTTTTAGAAAGGTTCGATCATTTTTTTTGTTCACCAAACCTCGAACCCTCCCCGAACCTTAACACACTTGCACAAATTCGTCAATTACACTTGATTTTGCACCGATTACACAACATTACACTCTTAATTCTTGAATTGGGCGTGGATTTAGGCGATTTTTGTCGCGAATTAGGGCTTCAGTCGCGCATTTTGAGTGTTGTGTGCAAATTTTCGATAGTTAACCATGGGCAAGACTAAAGGTACATTTTTTTCAACTCAATTACCTTAGGATTGAAGTTTATTGCAAGAAATGTGTTGTGGGTAAGTTGATTAATGTTGTTTTTGGTTGAAATTCATGGTGAGAATGTATATTGTTGAGTTGATTCATATGAATTCATGTTTATTGGTTTGAGATTGCTTGATTATGGATAAAACTTGAGTTTTATGTGGATTGATCAAGGATATGACGCATTTAGATGAATGAGCATGTTAGTAAGATTTGAATTGTTGATAATTGGAGTTGTTCATGAAGTTCAATTGTTGAAATTCTTGTTGAATAGCTTGAATTAGTTGATGCATGCTTGTTGTTTATGATTTGAAGATTAAAGGTAGTGTGATTGAAGGTGTTTTGAGCATGATAATTAAGCAAGTGATGTTGAGATGATAGTTGGGTTGATTAAGCATGGATGTTTGAAGTCTTGAGTAGAGTATAGGATATGCTAGTCATATACTTGTGTTCTTATCTTGTTGGTTGTATTGAAGTAGATGTTTTCAGGAAAGGGACAAAGATCAAGTAAAGGGAAAGGTAAGGTGGATGAAGCAAGATCGAAGAAGAGTAATGATAGGCCTTCGAACGTGGACACAGTGACAAGGAAGCTGAGGCTACAAGATCGTTTACCCGAGAACTTCAAAATTCAAATGCAAAACTGGAATGAGATTAAAAAAAAGTGAGAAGAAGTCTCGGACAAGATATCTCGTACTCGATACCAAGATGATGAGTCGATGAGGATAATGAGAATCGGGAATGACATTTTCTGGATGTTTGATCAAGTGGGTATCCGGAGGTTTATGGAGTTAAAGAGGCCGACATATTTCCATGTTACAGCGGAAGTAGTCTGCTCTTTCGAGATGGTGAAGGACCCGCTTGGGTACCCGTATCAGTGTACGTTTCAGCTTGGTGGAGTGAGTAGGAGATGGACGTCTGAGGATTTTAATGAGCTGTTTGAGATGCCTTTGGGGATCTCTCGTTTGGAGAATGGTGCGTTCAACGCTAATAGGTTTTGGAGAGAGATTACAGGGGAGATTGGAGATTATAAGATTAGGCAGGCTCGTGCTTCCTCGATTAAGAATCCAGTTTTGAGGTACACGGATCGTGTTTTGAGCAACACGTTGTTCGCCCGCTCAGAGGGAAGTGTTGTGTCTAGAGGAGAGCTTTATGCTTTGTGGTGTATGCTTAATGGGGTGCAGTTTAATGTTGGAGCTTATTTCATTGCACAGCTACATCGATTCAGGACCATTGGGTTTTAAAAGGTGAATATTGGAGAGTTACTGACGATCGTGGCTGAGTATTATAATTTGGATTTCACCGGCATCACACCAGTTAGAGGAGAGCCCGATTTGGCGATGTTGGAGGATTTGCACATTTCAGAAATGGAGATTGGTTCTTCACGAGGGGACTCAAGCCCTTCGAATTCATGTTTCCCTTCGACGTGAGTAACTTGACGACTATTCGGGTGGCGAGGAACAAGTTGATGGATTCTCTTGGACACTGATGAGTGTGTAAATTCACAAGTTTGGCGCTATGTTTTGTGCTAGTTTTGGAGAGTTTTGATGTGGAAATAGGTGGAAAACCTATATATATTGTGAATTAGCATGAATCAGGTGTTAGTGGAGCTATTTGAGTGTTTTCTTAGCAAAAACGGAGTGAAAGGGCCAAGAATCGAAGAGACAGAGTCGAAGCCACGCGAACCGCCCAAGAATTAGGTGGGTTCGACCTGGTTGGAGGAGGGGTCGACCTCTTCAGCAGGTCGAACCAGCATTGCCGAGCTGACAGAAGAGGATTCGACCAGAGTTCGAGTGGTTCGACCTGTCCATCAGGTCGAACCATGGTTGAACCAGTTCGCAGAAAAGAGGATTCGACCACGACATTTTAGTTCGACTTGCCAGTTGGTCGAATCGGGAGCGGGAGTTGTTCAGTGATGAGGTTCGACCAAGGCCTAAGTGGTTCGACCTGTCTAGAAGGTCGAACCTGTGCAGAATTCTTCCAGTAGCAGGGTTCGACCTGTGGCTAGTTGTTTGACCTGTTTGACGTGGTCGAACCTATGCGCGAGAACTTACCTTATCTGGATTTTCGAGGCCGAAACGCGTGAGATCACTTAGAAAGCCCTAGAGACGTGATTACAAGTATAAAAGGAGGCTCATACAGAGAATGAAAAGAGCTTTTGATCATCAATATAAGAGAGACAAGAGTAGAGGTGGTGATCCATCCGGAGGGCTGTGACAGAGGTTCGCTGAAGGTTCAAGTAAGAATGGTCAATCTAACCATGATTGTTCCTAGATCAATCATGGGCTAGAACCACCTTGGTAGTTCTAGGATTATGAAAGTTTCATGATGTAAATTGTATTTCGTGTGTAAAACTCCGTACAACACTACCTGTGGTTTGTTTTATATAAGATTGCATATTTAATCCATACTCATAGTCGTTTTGTGCATCAATGATCGTTATGTAGAGTCTGAATACATAACATGGTTATTGATTGAGTGTGTTCACTACTGAGCAGGGTTTATTGTTATAATTCTAAGTGAAGGGATTCCGAAGTCTTATTAGAACCGTCTTATATGAATATTCATGAATTGAATTAAATTCGGGTTGATGAATAGGATGAAGAGTATAACTTTATAGTACCTAAAAAGGGAGATCAAATCGGGTTAGATTCTAGACGTAGAAGATAATTGATTATGATAGTACCTAGAAAGGGGGGTGAAGTATATCTCTTGTTCCGAGGGTATTCACACGTGTCAAGCGCATATTTACTTGTGTCTATAGAGTAAACTTGCATGGTCTAGTGATGCGTCCACAAACCACAGGGCAGAGTCAGACACCATCACATGAAAATATGAATTGCTAATGAAACTGGATGACCCGACGAACTACCTATTATTCTTATTGATCACAACTCACTTTTCTCTACTCTTACTATTTCTTTTTGCTATTTCGATTAGAAGTTATTATCCATTAAACCTTTACAATTACCAAACATAGTCTAAAATATACTAGAATATAACGAAATTGATATTTAACCGTCCCTTGGGTTCGATATTGTAACTTGGTCATCTTCGCGACTACAATTGATATCCTTATACTTGAGGATTAATTTGTGTGTTGAGAAAACCCCTATCAGACACAACACCTTATACGTGGCAGCGAGGTCGGGTGGTGATTGGAGGACGGTATCGCAGATGTGTGCGGAAGGTAGGATTGCGGAGTTACAGCTGATTATGGATCAAGGAAAGTTCCGTCCACCACAACAGCCCGAAGAAGAGGAGTTTTTAGAAGAGGAGCAGCAGGATGAGGAGATGCCGATGCAGCACGACGCACATCAGCATGAGCCAGCACCGCAGCAGCAGCGGGCTGTCCCGAATGATACACGGGAGCAGCTTCGCCTTATTCATGAGCAGCTGGTCGCATTCGTTGCTAGCCAGTAGGACACAAACCGACAGCTCGCACTCGCCAACGCCAACTATGCTACGCTGAATGAGAGGTACACGGCCTTGAATGAGAAAGTTGGTAGGATGGGTGATCGAGTTGATTATTTGGATAGACACATCGAAGATCTGCACCGGATTGTGGAGCGAAGGCTTGATGATGAGGATGATGATGCTCCGGAGGAGTAGTTTTTCAGGTTTTCTTTGGTTTCCACCGATTCATCTTGATTCCCTTATTCTTCTTTTTATCTTTATAGGTTGGGGTGTGATTCATGCGTGAGTGGAATGTATAAGTGATATCTTGTATGATTGATTGGGTATAAGTTTATTGATTTTTGTGCATTCATATGTTCATGTGTTAATTTTTATTGATGAAAAGCATGTATAATTTGATAAGTATATTGAGTTCTTGTGAAATTGATCTTAATTATGTGCTATGAGGAGTACTTAGGATTCTAATTACCTATGTGAGGATTTGAGCCTTGTTAATCATGCGTTATCATGATTATTTTATTCTTGAGAGGATTATTCATATGAACGTATTCTAGAACTTGGCTTGGAGTCTTGTGTGAGACTTATGATTAATAAATTGCTAGGACATGATCTTAGGCCATTATTTTGTGCTTAAGTTACTTAGCTAAATTTTATCCTTCCTAATGATTTTATTAACCTTTGAATATCCCGTTGAGCCGTTAAAGCTTTTTCTTTGGTAGTCGAAGTAAATAACCTTATAAACCTTTACTTGAGCTTTGATTAACCAATTCATTGGTAGAGACAGTGGAGGTGAGTAAGTGTGCAAGTAGAAAAAGGAAGATAGAATATGGTTGGATGAAAAGAATATGGTTAAATCTTGTTTAGGGGTAGTGCCCGAAACTGGTGCCCCGATTGTTTTTATACATGGTGAGTGAAGCTTAGCAGCTGACGGCTTATACATGAGAAGAAGGGTAGTGCCTGAAACTGGTACCCGAATTGTTTAAAGAGATGATGTTGATGCCATGAAAAGAAGGAAAATTCAGGAATTTTACAAGTTCAAGAGATGACATTAGAGGAGAACTTGCTGTAAGAAGAAGAAATCGAGAATCTCCAAGGTAACTCTCTACTGGTGTCTTAAGTCACTTTATCTAAATTTTTCTACCTTTTTTCAAAGAGCCAACATTACAACCCAAAAACAAGTCCTTTGTGATCCTAGTGAAGAGTTGATTATAAGTTGATTTTTGAGACCTTTGCCAAACTTATGGTTACGCGTGAATATAAATTGATATGAGTGTTTATATTAACCTATATAGTGCCTCACGCACTTGAGTGAAAGAGAATAAATACTTATCTTGTGAGCGAAATTACTTAGTACTCTGAATGGTGTGTGATTGGATTGGTTTTGCATGAGTGATATATATGAAGCAATTAATACTTGTTTGATTGAATGAAGTTGCATGTGTGATATGTGTTGTACTTGATCTTGGTGAATTATACACGACTCCTGTGGTTTGATTTGGTTGCCTCGGGACGAGCAACATGTAAGTTTGGGGGTTTGATGAGTGTGTAAATTCACAAGTTTGACACCATGTTTTGTGCTAGTTTTGGAGAGTTTTGAGGTGGAAATAGGTGAAAAACCTATACATATTGTGAATTAGCATGAATCAGGTGTTAACGGAGCTATTTGAGTGGTTTTCATAGCAAAAATGGAGTGGAAGTGCCAATAATCGAAGAGACGAAGTCAAGACCACGCGAACCGCCGAGGAAAGAGTGGGTTTCGATCTGATGGAGGAGGGTTCGACCTCTCCTACAGGTCGAACCAGTATTGCAAAAAGTGCAGAAGGAGGGTTCGACCACGACACCAGGGGTTTGACCTGTTCAACTGGTCGAACCATGGTCGAACCAGTTCGCGAGAAGATGGGTTCGACCACGACGTTGGGGTTCGACCTGACAGTTGGTCGAACCAGGAATGGAAATTGTCCAGTGATGAGGTTCGACATGGGGTTCGACCAAAGAGGGAGTGGTTCGACCTGTACAAGAGGTCGAACCAAGTGCAGAATATGTCCAGTAGCAGGGTTCGACCTGTGGTTCGACCTGTGGCCAGTGGTTCGACTTGTTTGACGAGGTCGAACCAACGTACGGGAACTTACCTTATCCGGATTTTTGAGATCGAAACGCGTGGGATCACTTGAAAAGCCCATTCCAAGCCCTAGAGACATGATTACAAGTATAAAAAAAGGCTCATACAGATAAAAAAGGAGACAATCGTTCACCATCACCAACAACACATTGCAAGAAGAGAGAAGGAGAGATGTGACAGAGGTTCAGCTGGAGATTCAAGTAAGATTGGTCCAACTAACCATGATTGTTCTTAGATCAATCATAGGCTAGAGCCACTTCGGTAGTTCTAGTGTTATGAAGGTTTCATGAGTTAATTTGTATTTCGTGTGTATACTCCGTATAACACTACTTGTGGTTTATTTTATATAAGATTGAACGTTTTTAATCCATACTCATAGTTGTTTTATGCATCAATAATCGTTGTGTAGAGTCTGAATGCATGACATGGTTATTGGTTGAGTGCGTTCACTAATGAGCAGGGTTTATTGTTATTTCTAAGTGAAGGGATTCCGAGGTTTTATTAGAACCGTCTTATATGAATGGTTGTTAATTGAATTGAATTCGGGTTAACAAGTAGGATTAAGAGTATAATTTTATAGTACCTAAAAAGGGATATCAAATCGGGTTAGAGTACTAAGTGCACGGAAAATAATTGATTATGATAGTACCTAGAAAGGGATGTAAAGTATACGTCTTTCTCTGAGAATACTCACACGTGTCAAAAGCTTATCTATTTGTGTCTATAGAAATCATTTGTATGGTCTAGTGATGCGTCCATAAACCACAAGGCAGAGTCGGACATCGACACACGAAAATATGAATTAACGAACGAAACTGGATGGCTTAACGAACTACCTATTATCTTATTTGATCACAACTACTATTTCCTTGTTCTTGTTATTTATTTGCTATTTTTATTATTACTTAGTTTACAAACCTACAAATATAATTCTCAACATAGTCATAATTGCTAGAAAATAACAGAAGTAATATTTATCCGTCCCGTGGATTCGATATTTAACTTGGTCACCTTCGAAACTACAATTGATATCCTTAATACTTGAGAATTAATTTTGTGTGTTGAGAAAATGCCCATCACTGACGATCGTGGCTGAGCATTATAATTTGGATTTCACCCGCATCACACCAGTTAGAGGAGAGCCCGATTTGGCGATGTTTACATGCGTGAAGGGAGGATTTACCCATTTCTGAGATGGAGACTGGTTCTTCACGAGGGGACTCAGCCCTTCGATTTCATGTTTCCCTTCGACGTGAGTAACTTGACAACTATTCGGGTGGCGAGGAACAAGTTGATGGATTCTCTCGGACACAACGCCTTATCCATGGCAGCAAGGTCGGGTGGTGATTGGAGGACTGTATCGCAGATGTGTGCGGATGGTAGGATGGCGGAGTTACAGCAGATTGTTGATCAAGGAGAGTTCCGTACACCACAGCAGCCCGAAGAAGAGGAGTATTTAGAGGAGGAACAACAGGATGAGGAGATGCCGATGCAGCACGACGCACATCAGCATGAGCCAGTACCGCAGCAGCAGCGGGCTGTCCCGAATTATACACGGGAGCAGCTCCGCCTTATTCATGAGCAGCTGGTCGTGATCGTTGCTAGCCAGCTGGAGATAAACCGACAGCTCGCACTTGCCAACGCCAACTATGCTACGCTGAATGAGAGGTACACGACCTTGAATGAGAAAGTTGGTAGGTTGGGTGATTGAGTTGATTACTTGGATAGACACATCGGTGATCTGCACTGGATTGTGGAGCGAAGGCTTGATGATGAGGATGATGATGCTCCGGAGGAGTAGTTTTTCAGGTTTTCTTTGGTTTCCTCCGATTCATCTTGATTCCATTATTCTTCTTTTTATCTTTATATGTTGGTTGTGATTCATGCATGAGTGGAATGTATAAGTGATATCTTGTATGATTGATTGGGTATGAGCTTATTGATTTTGTGCTTTCATATGTTCATTTGTTAATTTCTATTGATGAAAAGCATGTATAATTTGATAAGTATATTGAGTTCTTGTGAAATTGATCTTAATTATATGCTATGAGGAGTACTTAGGATTCTAATTACCTATGTGAGGATTTGAGCCTTGATAATCATGCTTGATCATGATTATTTTATTCTTGAGAGGATCATTCATATGAACGTATTCTAGAACTTGGCTTGGAGTCTTGTGTGAGACTTATGATTGATTAATTGCTAGGACATGATCTTAGGCCATTATTTTGTGATTAAAATACTTAGCCAAATTTTATCCTTCCTAATGATTTTATTAACCTTTGGATGCCCCATTGAGCCGTTAAAGCTTTTTCTTTGGTAGCCGAAGTAAATAACCTTATACACCTTTACTTGAGCTTTGATTAACCTATTCATTGGTAGAGAGAGTTGAGGTGAGTAAGTGTTGCAAGAAGAAAAAAGAAGATAGAATATGGTTGGATGAAAAGAATATGATTAAATTTGTTTAGGGGTAGTGCCTGAAACTGGTACCCCGATTGTTTTTATACATGGTGCGTGAAGTTTAGCAGCTGACGGCCTATACATGAGAAGAAGGGTAGTGCCTGAAATCGGTACCCGAGCTGTCCAAAGAAAAGATGATGTTGATGCCATGAAATGAAGGAAAATTCAGGAATTTTACAAGTTCAAGAGACGACATTGGAGGAGAACTTGCTGTAAGAAGAAGAAATTGAGAACCGCCAAGGTAACTCTCTACTAGTGTCTTAAGTCACTAAGTCTAAATTTTTTTACCTTTTCCAAAGAGCCAACATTACAACCCGAAAATAAGTCCTTTGTGATCCTAGTGAAGAGTTGATTATAAGTTGATTTTAGAGACCTTTGCCAAGCTTATGGTTACGCGTGAATATGGATTGATATGAGTGTTTATATTAACCTATATAGTGCCTCACGCACTTGAGTGAAAGAGAATAAATACTTATCTTGTGAGCGAGATTACTTAGTACTCCGAATGGTATGTGATTGGATTGGTTTTGCATGAGTGATATATATGAATCAATTAATACTTGTTTGATTTAATGAAGTTGTATGTGTGATATGTGTTGTACTTGAATCTTGGTGAATTATACACGACTCCTGTGGTTTGATTTGGTTGCCTCGGGACGAGCATCGTGTAAGTTTGGGGGTTTGATGAGTGTGTAAATTCACATGTTTGGCAGCATGTTTTGTGCTAGTTTTGGAGAGTTTTGAGGTGGAAATAGGTGGAAAACCTATATATATTGTGAATTAGCATGAATCAGGTGTTAGTGGAGCTATTTAAGTGGTTTTCATAGCAAAATCGGAGTGGAAGTGCCAAGAATCGAAGAGACGAAGTCGAGACCACGCGAACCGCCAAGGAGAGAGGTGGGTTCGACCTGTTGGAGGAGGGTTCGACCTCTCCTACAGGTCGAACCAGCATTGCAAAGTGTGCAGGAGAAAGGTTCGACCACGACTCAAGGGGTTCGACCTGTCTGTCAGGTCGAACCATGGTCGAACCAGTTCGCGAGAAGATGGGTTCGACCACGACGTTCGGATTCGACCTGACGGTTGGTCGAACCAGGAGCGGAAATTGTCCAGTGTTGGGGTTTGACCTGTGGTTCGACCAAGACCCGAGGGGTTCGACCTGTACAAGAGGTCGAACCAAGTGCAGAATACTTCTAGTAGGTGGGTTTGACCTGTGGTTCGACCTGTGGCCAGTGGTTCGACTTGTTTGACGAGATTGAACCGACGTGCGGGAACTTACCTTATCCGGATTTTCGAGGCCAAAACGCGTGGGATCACTTGAAAAGCCCATTTCAAGCCCTAGAGACGTGATTACAAGTATAAAAGGAGGCTCATGCAGTCACTAAGGAGGACGAAAAAAGAAAGAAGAAAGGGATCATCATCAACAACACAAGAGGAGAGTAGGAGAGCTGTGACAGAGGTTCAGCTGGAGATTCAAGTAAGATTGGTCCAACTAACCATGATTGTTCTTAGATCAATCATGGGCTAGAGCCACTTCGGTAGTTCTAGGGTTATGAAGGTTTCATGAGTTAATTTGTATTTCGTGTGTATACTCTGTACAACACTACTTGTCGTTTATTTTATATAAGATTGCACGTTTTTAATCCATACTCATAGTCGTTTTGTGCATCAATAATCGTTGTGTAGAGTCTGAATGCATGACATGGTTATTGGTTGAGTGTGTTCACTAATGAGCAGGGTTTATTGTTATAATTCTAAGTGAAGGGATTCCGAGGTTTTATTAGAACCGTCTTATATGAATGTTTGTTAATTGAATTGAATTCGGGTTAACAAGTAGGATTAAGAGTATAACTTTGTAGTACCTAAAAAGGGAGATCAAATCGGGTTAGAGTACTAAGTGCACGGGAAATAATTGATTATGATAGTACCTAGAAAGGGAGGTAAAGTATACGTCTTACTCTGAGGATACTCACACGTGTCAAAAGCTTATCTATTTGTGTCTATAGAATAGATTTGTATGGTCTAGCGATGCGTCCATAAACCACAAGGCAGAGTCGGACATCGACACACGAAAGTACGAATTAACGAATGAAACTGGATGGCTTGACGAACTACCTATTATCTTATTTGATCACAACTACTATTTTCTTGTTCTTGTTATTTATTTGCTATTTTTATTATTACTTAGTTTACAAACCTACAAATATAATTCTCAACATAGTCATAATTGCTAGAAAATAACAAAAGTAATATTTATCCGTCCCGTGGATTCGATATTTAACTTGGTCACCTTCGAAACTACAATTGATATCCTTCATACTTGGGGATTAAAGTTGTGTGTTGAGAAAACGCTCATCAACACCATAGAGATAATATCATCTCCTGACTCACCAAGCATATTGATTTAATAATTAAATCTCAGCTATTGATGAATTAAGGAAATAAACACTGGCCTACGTGTCGAGGTTATCGTATAGGGATTAAGAGTACGAACATCCATAATAACAGAGATCAAGTTCTATTATATAGTCAGTATAAATCGAACGATCTCAATGGCGGTCCCATTCAATACACAGAAAGTGCACTAATGTAATTTTATAGTCAAGATAGACTAATGCCAAATTCACCCTCAATAAACAATATAAAACAAATTCACCGACATCTTTAAGCACCATGAATTTGCATGCCACATTAGTGTGGACGTATACAAACCCGAACATTCACAAGAGAAGGTTTTACCTATTATTTCCATACATCATGATTAACCTTATGACTCAATGATTAATAATCGGTTGTCCTTTAGCCATGTAATTTAATAGCAGTAACTCCATTGGGGAGGATACGTATTAATTGTATCCAAGTGTATACCATTATTTGATATAAGTACATTACTCAAGCTTGTGTGTCTTACAGTTAGAGAAGTCCACACGCACTCATGGTTGTTTGTGCCGAGGCTGAGTGATATATTCTGACAAAGGGCATGACCATCAGCTGCATCGGTGGAAGAGTGAAGTTTATGTTGTTTAATGATAGTGGAGGCATGAAGGATATGCACTAATGCTTGAATAATTAATAGTGCCTTCTCTCCATCACTCCCAACTTTAAATTAGTGGTGTGAAGATAGTGGGAAATAATTTCTTACAATCATCAATTATTAATTTGTACCAATGATCTGCAAATAAACTTATACGTTGGGGAGGAAGGCACTATAACCGACTCATAAGCTTACTTGCATCACATTACAAATAATAATTACTTTAATGAAATTTATTCCAGTGATCCACAAGTAAAACTCATCCATTGGGGAGGAAGACATTAAAATTGACTCATAAGCTTACTTGCATCACTTAATAAATTAAAGATGGAGGCTGCGGGATCATGACCAATCATTCTCCCACTTAATAATTTAACAAGAGGATTTTTTTATGCATGCAATATATATAACAAATATAATTATGCAAACAAACATGCTATTATTACGGCAAATAATGCAGTAAATCAAATAACACATTCATCCAAATATATAACAATAATTGACTAATAAAATAATTATTATATTTATATATAAGAAAAAAAATTAATAGCCAAATAAAATGTTGACTTAGTCAACAAAACAATCAATCAATTAAACTAGAGATTTGGACAGCAAGTTGGAATGTGCTGGGCCTAATTCTTCACAAACACGATTGCTCAGCCATTAGAAATAACCTCGACTATACTTTGTTTATCAATTATTTCCCACTATCTTCACACCACTAATTTAAAGTTGGGAGTGATGGAGAGAAGGCACTATCAATTATTTAAGCATTAGTGCATATCCTTCATGCCTCCACTATCATTAAACAACATGAACTTCACTCTTCCACCGACGCAGCTGATGGTCATGCCCTTTGCCAGAATATATCACTCAGTCTCGGCACAAACGACTGCTGACAAACCTAGTCGCCACTGTAGGCCATCTCCGCCGGAAGCTCGTCGCCAAGCCAAACTGTCGCCGGAGGCCACTTCCAGCAATCGCAACAGCCTATTGCAAGTCGCCCAGTCCAAAACTTGCCGGCGAAACCAGACGCCCATCGATCAGTTCAGCACGATCAGGCCACGTAATAGCCCTTTCATCGACAGCTTGTAACGAGTCCCGCGAGCACACACACGTCGCCAGAAAAAAATACCAGCTGGTCGGACTGATACTCAGTCCGCTCCCCAACATCGCCGGTGACGAAGCACAGAGGAAGCACCAGCATCCAGCCGATCTCTCAGCCCTGGTTCTCGCTGAACATCCGCTTACCGGAAAATCGCTGATCACTCCTCATCAGTTTCTGCATCAGCCATCACCCATAAGCAACACGCCGGCAGCCATTAATCCTTCGTCAAACCCGCATGCCTACAGCGTCTATGACTAGCCGCCATCCTCCGACCATACTTGACGAACTCCAGACGTTGGCTATAATTCCGCGCCACTCACGATCTGTGCAGCCATAATCAGAAACAACCACCGCCTGTCATCCTTCAGAAACATCGCACTCCGTCACTCACCGAGCAGCCTACTCACGCCATCGTCATCTCCAGCTTGCCAAAACCCATCGACGTGATACTGCCCTGCATCCACGCTGATCGCCAGCCAAAAATATCCTTTCCCGACTGAACACGTCGACTTCAACATGCTTCCAGTGGTGACTCTTGCCGCCTGATCACACGGCACCAACACCGACAGCCAGCCGGATAATAACCAGAAAGCACCAGCCTTTCTGGACAAAACCCGACATACAATGCCATCAGCCGTTGCTGCTCCAGCCAATTTCAAACCATGGAGAAGCGCGAGGATCGCTGCACTTTCATCGTGCAGGTGTGCCCTCGAATATCCACGACCATCAGCTTGGTCACAACTTTCACCAGCGTCATCTTTCAGTCACCATTCGTCAACTCACAACAACCACAAATGCCGTGATACGTGGGGTGCATTCGTGTGATGGTGTCGAGCAATCAGGGTTGGGTTTTCAACAAAAATATCAAAATATTCTTAAATCCAAGCATCGCATGTGATCATATTGCATGTTGAAATATATAATTACATAAAACCTAGCCCAACGTGTCACGTTTTGCCGTAGAACCTACGCTCTGATACGAATTGATGGCGTTTGGATCTTTTGGCTAGCGTGAACTGTTAGAGCTTCAAATAATTCTACAGCAGCGGAAGTATAAGAGCAGAATTACCTTTCACCGGGTTTGATGTAGAGGATGAACAGTGAACGACCTTCCGGTCTTCTGTTATATTTCTAAGCCTCTCCTTGATGTTGTGTGGACAACTATCACCAAGGAGAACTTAATCTGCAGTTCCTCTCACTCTCACGATTCTTGTCGTGTGTTGTGTGTATCATTGAGCTGCTGAGGTTAGCTATTTATAGACTACAACAGGGACTAGGAGGAGAAATTAGGGTTTGGGCCTCCCATTGGGCTTAAGCATCCAAGTTTAGCCCAAAACTTATACTTAAGTCCAATAATAATAAATCATTCCACTAAAGAAATATTATTGCACTGCAACCCTAATCCCAAATTACGTTTATGAGCTCTTTCTTATTATGAGCTCGTTAATCTCCCCGTGTTTAAGATTCAATGTCCATTAATTAATTAAGTTACTGACAACTCCATTAGTTAATATATTTACCGAGAGTAGTACCACTCAACCTTATTATCATGTCGGAATAAATCCACATGCAGGGTTTATATGATAATCATTATGAGCTCCTCAAGGGGACATCATCAACCAATTCCGTTAGGACACAGATTCCTTTTATAATAAACAGCACACCATAGAGACAATATCATCTCCCGACTCACCAAGCATATTGATTTAATAATTAAATCTCACCCATTGATGAATCAAGAAAATAAACACTGGCTCATTCTACAATAAACAGCACACCATAGAGACAATATCATCTCACGACTCACTAAGCATATTAATTTAATAATTAAATCTCACCCATTGATGAATCAAGGAAATAAACACTGGCCTACGTGTCGAGGTTATCGTATAGGGATTAAGAGTACGAATATCTATAATAATAGAGATCAAGTTCTATTATATAGTCAGTATAAACCGAACGATCTCAACGGCGTTCCTATTCAATACACAAAAAGTGTACTACTGCAATTTTATATTCAAGACAGACTAATGCCGAATTACACTACAACCATACCGATAGATAGTCCCACTCTATCTCGATTGTGAATATCTGTTTATACTTTATAAGGAACTGATAATATGATCTTCCGTGTGACGCCGCACACCACATTATCTACAGTATAAAGTAAATGGACTTTTACAATAATTCATAAATAATTATGCAAAACGTTTGATCACGTGATTCTCATTTCAAATTAACTGTTTAAACATTGTTCATACAAAAAATAAGACTTTTAGTATATAATCTAACAATTTTAACACGTCTCACAAACCATCTCACATATATAATGTCTCACAAGAGAATTTGTCTTTTAAATTTCATATCTTTTCTAACAAATAAGACAAAAAGGGACCACTGTGCCCTTATAGGAAATATTTGGCAAACACTGTGTGGGTGTCCTACATGCTTACCCATACTGTGACCCACACAACCTTTTACAAAATATTTCAATATATTTTAATTCACTTATTCACCCATTATATTCTACAAGAATTTTCAATATTTCTTCATGCTTCAAAATGGTATCAGAGCCCTAGGTATATTTATTTATGAATGGAAATTTTATTATAAACTTATATCACTTAACGAGAGGAGAGTTTCAAATAAATATGGATTCGAATGAAAGTTCGACATCCGAGAGTGATAGGACTATAAGCCCTGTTCAAAATTAGAGCAACGACACCTTCTAGCCCGTTGGATATGATGAAACGAGCAGCTCTATACAACAATACTATAATATTTTTTATAGAGAACAAGCAGAAAAGAAAGTTGAGGCCAACAACCAATTCTGGAAAGGTCTCAGATGAGGATGGAAATGAGCAAAGGCTCGTGCCAATTATACCGAGGAAAGTTTGATTGCAAATTTGGGTTCTACTAGATTATGATGGAAGAAGGAAGCAAGAAGTTCACAGCCTTCTACACACCACAAGACCATTATATCTGGAACGTCATGCCTATGGGCTTAGCGAACGCACCCCAGATATACCAAAGGAAGATGGATAATCTTTTCAAAGATTATTTCTCATTCATGTTTGCTTATGTGGATGACATCCTCATAGCATCAAAAAACATGAAAGAACATTTGGCCCATTTGGAAGTACTTTCAGAAGTGTGTCAGGAGGAGGGATTGGTGCTTTCTGAAAAGAAAGCAGTAATAGCAACAAGATAGATCGAGTTTCTTGGAGTCGAGATCGATGAGTCCGGGATTATTCTACAACCACACATTGTAGAAAAGGTTCAGGAATTTTCTGAAGATCTCAAAGACAAGAAGCAACTCCAAAGCTTCTTAGGAGTTGTCAACTTTGCTGGAATGTTCATCAACAATCTAGCACAATATAGGAAGGTGTTCAGTCCTCTATTGAAAAAAGATGCTGAATTCAAATGGGAGGAAACACACCGAGAGATTGTTAAACAATTAAAGAAGGTTTGCAAAAAACTCCCAAAGTTAGCCATTCCAAATGACGAGGATGACCTGGTGTTATATACAGATGCCAGTGACCATTGGTGGGCAGCAGTCACATCCAAAGGAGAAGTGCCATGCAGATATTACAGCAGACTCTTTGCGGAGAATGAAGCAAAGAGATGGCACATAAATAAGGAGTTTTTTGTAGTACGAAAGGCGTTCAAAAAATGGCCGCCATTTCTTCTTGCGAAGAAATCCATTCTCATTACAATAACACAAGTGTCAAAGCCTTTCTAAAAAATAAAATTGAATCAAAACCAGAAAAGGCTAAACTTTTAAGATGGCAAGCTGAATGTCAATATTACGATTTTAATATTGTCATTATTAAATCTGTTGAAAATATTTTGGCAGATTTCCTGACAAGAGATGGAGGGAGGTAAGATAGACTCTATCCTGATCGCTTCAAGGCACCTGATGGACAACCTTAAGCAACGGGAATTCGAGAATCTGGTGCTCAATGCTTGCTTGCCGTAAAAGTACAAGAGATTGATAGGACCAAAATGTCCAATCTCATACGAGACTGTATCCGCAACAATGCGGGTCTATTCAAGAAAATACGAGAGCCACTCCTCCCGGCTATTGATAGCAATCAACAAAAGGTGAGTAGTCGAGAACGGGGCTCTTAACCCAGAGTAAGGGATTCAAGTACCCTTAGCACAAGTCCTGAATTGGAACTTCTAAAGGAAGAACCGGTCCAAGAAAAAATCGAGGCTCTGGAGTTATATCTAGAGTCGTCGAGTCAACCCAGCACCTCTAGGGTTAAAGAGGAAGAGATCAGTTTTAGGACTATGATAGGCACCGCTAAGACTGGTATTAATATATCTGATTTTTCTCATTAACAGAGATACCAAGCTAGCTGGGAAAAATTAAACACAAGATAGGGTATCCATTCGAAGAAATACCGGATAGATGTATCAGGGGAATACCCCTGAGTTTGGATGAAAGAGGGCTCAAGTCAGAACGATGTAAAATAGTGGTATAATTTTGGGACGTTAGCTTTAAGATATACTGTGGTACCAAGCTTCCCGGAACTTTCAAAACTGCCAGACTGATAGGGAAAGCAATTGTGAAGTCATGGGAAAATAATACAACATTGTCCCAGGGGGATATATTGGAGCTTTACTTTACTGTGTAACTCCAGAACCAGTTGAAAAAGGCAACCACGAAGCCTTTCATTTTATCAAGCTAAGAAGATCAGATGTTGGGGCATCAAACAAAATAAAAGAGTCTTCTGGAACAGAACTAGTCCTGGTTTCTACTTACTCCGAGGATCAAATCTCAACGCGAGGAGTGAGAGGTTTATATGCCTGCATTCAAGCCATGGATCAGGTAAAGTTCCCATTCAAGTTCGAACATAAGGCTATGAATGGGTCTTTTCTGTTAAACACCTTAACAGGAAAAAAGACAATATTTGCTGAAAAGGCTTTCGAAGAAAAGCGAGAGCTTCTTTGGAAAAACAAGATACCGGTGAGTAAACAAACTCATCGAAAATATTGTAACTTGGCCCACTTTGGGCATTGGACGAACAAGATATTCACAAGCTCTACCCAAACATAACCAGAGTTTAGAAAGGGAGTAAGGTTGGGTATAAGGAGAATAAGGATTGTTGAACCTCCTCCAGCCAAGGATACACGTGGAAAGAAGAGGGTAAAACCTGTTCAAAATACCCAAAAGCCAAAGGACCCTTCGGATACCTCAGGAGAGAAATGACTCTAAAAAAAAGCAAAAGCTAGGTGATCCCACAAGAAAATAAAGCCATGTGATCCTGCAACAAAGGGGCCAAAAGAAGTGGACCTGGTCAGCTGATAAAGAAGGGCATCCAATGCAGCCAGCTAAGGAAAGCATCCAAGACATGTGACGTAAGCAGTGACGTCACAAGAAGTAGAGAGGCTTTGGAATCCACCAAGTCCACAACTGTGAGGCATTGACCATTACCCTTTGTTTTATCTTTCAATAAACATTGTAATTTCTTTCTTTTCTTTGTATGAGTGTTTCTGTTTCAGCTACCATAGGTAGTTAGAGGAGTCTTCTCCTCTTATTTAAGTAGTATGAGTGTGTAATAAATATTTCCATTCCATAAATAAATAATCTTGAGCTACTGCCCGAAGCATGTAACCTTTCTTTTTTTCTACAACCTTAATCTCCATACTTTCCGATGAGAAACAGTAGCAGCATCCTGTATACCCGGTGTAGGAAATGAATCAGGGTTGTGCTGAGGCCCGCTGAAGGAACGGGATCGAACCATCACACTGTGAGGCACGTGGTTGTTTATGAGGAGCAGTTGTAAAACCTCCCGGATACCCGATGGATTAACGGTCAAAAAAGGTATTGCTACTGTTTTCAAGTAGATTTGTTATGAAAATAAAGTTGTTTAATTAATGTAAAGAAGTATGATGGACCTGATATGGTCGTAATGGACTATGTCTATTTTGAGGAAAAATAAATGTTGAAAAAAAATTAGTGTGATGTGTGGGTCGTCCACGTTGGCACCTACACCCATATCCATATGGGATATACTTGGCAGAAGGTTTTAAACAGTAAGGGTATAATGGTCCAAAAAGATGCTATTGTTTATAAAAGATATAAAACAAAAGAGAGGGTTGGTAAAGATATTTGATATTTAACTTTTGTATATTTTTGCAATCCTCCCTTTTCTTTATCCATCGATTACGTACCCATTATTATTTAAATCAATTTGTCTCATGTCGTAGTACATTTACTTTGAACTAAAGAAATATAATATCTCTATCCACCGATAACATATTTATTTATTTTTTATATGAATTAATGTGTTTTATTATTTTATATGAAGTGGATTAAGTATTACTCCCTCCGTCCCAGCGTAAAAGGGATTTTTGCTTTTTTGCACGTAGATTAAGAATTATTATTATTTAATGTGTAGTGGGTAGTTGTATTAGTGGAAGTGTGAGCTCCATATTTTAATTGTATTAGAGGGGTGTGTGGGTCTCATGTGCGTAAAAATAGAAAGAGGACCCTTTGAGTGGGACGACCAAAATGAAAAAAAAAACTCTCTTTGAATGGAACGGAAAGAGTATATAGTAGTGAGTGATTTGATATGTGTTCACCCTCTTACTTAGGGAAAAATTGATACCTTTAATATAGAAAATTAAAACGTCTCCTTTGAATTTGTGACATATTTCTACCAAATTCAATTTCTTCCATTTCTAAAAATGAAGTTTTTTCTCCATAATTATATTGACACTTAATTTTTAAATCTTAAATACATTCAAAGTATACAATTTTATTTAAATGAAGAAATAAATAACATAAAAAGAAAATGCAATAAATCTTAAATTGTGGTGTGCGAGTAAATTGCGACTTCACATGCTTTTAAATAGTCTTCTCCAGCGAATCGCGCCCAATAACATGAATCTTCTACACATATGTTTCTATCCTATTTTGCATTAAAAACATATCAAAGGCGATAAATGAATAAGATCGAACAGGATTTGACACAAAAACTGAAAATTATACTCCTTTCGTCCTGGCACAAAAGGTGTTGATAAATGGATATAATATTTAATGGGTAGTTGAGGGTAGTTGAGGTGAGTGAAATAATATTTTAATGTATAGTAGATAATGTATTAGTATGGTGTGTGGGTCCCATGGAGATATAATAATTATTTTGTATGGGTCATATTTACTAAAAAATGAAATGCACTTCTTGTATTGGGATGGGCGAAAATGATAAAATGCACTTCTTGTTATGGGATGGAGGGAGTAATTTTCATTAATTGAAAGATTATGAATTGTCTCTAGATACACAATACTCCCTCCGTCCTGCGTTAATGTTGACGTTTGCTTTTTGCACGGAGATTAAGAGATATAATATTTTAATGTATAATGAGGTAAAAGAAATAATATTTAATATAAAGTGGATAGTTCATAATTGTATTAGTATTATCTGTGGACCCTACATGAAATAATTAATTGTTTTGTGTGAGTCAACTTGATAAAAAAGGATTAATGTGGGACAATTCAAAATGAAAAATATAAACGTTGGATGGAGGGAATATATCACTATAGTATCATTAAAGGATTTTTATTTTGGAAATATTATTAGCAAAATGAATTGTATACGAATGTGTTTTGCCAAAAAGCATAATGTTTTAGAAAAGTAAGAAGTATATACTCGCTCCCTGTCCCGTTTTAATGTTTACGTTTGCTTTTTGCTCGTTGATTAAGGAGTATAGTATTTTAACAGATAGTGGGTGGAAAAATATAATGTTTAATATAAAGTGAGTAGGTGTAATAGTGTTGGATGTGAAGACCATGGAGATATAATAATTGTACGTTTTAGGTGAGTTCCATATTCCTAAAAAGGAAACGTAAACATTGAAATAGTACGCTGAAAATAAAAATATGTAAATATTGAAATGATGGAGGGAGTATTTATTTACCTAGGATTGTTATTATTATTTTATTTTTTTAGGTTTGTTTCAGTAATTCTCAAATCTTAGATGTAAGCGAACGATAAATTTAGGGATTATTAGATAGTACTTCTTAAATCTTAACTGTAAATAGAAAATAACAAATTTAGGGATTATTAAATGCTGTGTGTATGAAATATATGGGGCGTGTATTTAATAAAATAAAAAGGTGTAATTTAGACTTTTTAAAATTGAGAAATTATATATTTAAATTGTGTAAAAAAGGTACCTATCTAATAAAAAATAGGGTGTGCGCCAAATTATTTAATATTTAAAAAATAAAAGTTTTATTTTACGTGTCTTGATATACACTCACTCCGTCCGGATTCAAGGATTTCATTTGCTTTTGGGTACGGAAATTAAGGAGTATTGTTATTTAATTAATGTGTAGTGGGTAGTTGTATTAGTGGAGGTGTGTGTCCCATTTTTTAGTTGTATTAGTGGGTGTGTGTGGATAAAAAAGGAAATGAGACCCTTGAGGGCGAACGCCCAAAATGGAAAAATGATACACTTGAAAGCGGACGGAGGGAGTACACAATAGACCACTTACACATACTGACATACGTTGACATTAAGAGATTTTCAACCGTCAAAGTTTATCTGACAAACATTCTGACACTGATACACAGCCAGCTGATCCTTTCAGATTTTCACCTGTCAAGTTAGTAAGATCGAAATAAATACACAGGCAGACCACTCACACACACTGACATACGTTGACATTCAGAGATTTCCAACCCTTCAAAGTTCATCTGAGAAATATTAACTGATACACAGCCAGCTGATACTTTCACATTTTCACCAAGTTCGTAAGACCTAGATAAAATCTCTCATAAAATTACCGTAAAATTATGTGATTTCTACTTTGGTGGGACAGGTTTTCACTTATTTATTTATTTATTTACCTTTATAATTATAATTTTAATTATATTATACATTAAATATAGTGAACTTATAAAATAAAAATTAAAAAATTATAAGAAATTGACACATAATCCTAAACTTACAAACTCTTCTTTAGTTTAGTACTAGGAGGTTTATTTATGCAAGAATTTTAAATCTTGAAAGGAAACTATGGCTTAGGGATAATATTAAAAATTCATGTAATATTGGATTCAATATTGCAATTCCAATAAAAAGTTATAAAAGCTTTTTTAGAACAATTTTTTTATTTTTATATATTTTTTAAAATAAAATCTTATATAAATAGAAGGTACACGAAAATGAATAACAGTAATAATTTCAATGATAATGAATAACAGTAATAATTTCAATTTTTCAATTGAAATGATAAGGGTCAATAAATAATAGGTACAAAACGTATTTAAAAATTATTAAGCGATACATTCGCTTCAGAAAATTACCGATAAATACAAAATTATAAGTATTTTGTTTTTCCCAAAATACCTATATATATCCGCACATTAGTGTGCATTGTTAAAATAGAAATAAAAATACGTTATTTATACAAATGTACATTAGTGTACATTCTATTGAGAAAGAAATTAAAAATACGCAATTAAATTGAAGAATCATACTAATGTACATTGGTATGCATTCTTGAGAGAGAAACAAAAAATACGTGATTAAACTGAAAAATCCTACGAATGTACATCAATGTGCATATTTAAGAGAAAAACGAAAAATACACGATTGAAACTATTGTTAAGTACATTAGTGTGCATTCTTAGAGAGAAATAGAAAATACGCAATTAAATTGAAGAACCCTACGAATGTACATTAGTGTGCATCTTTAAAAAAGAAACAGAAAATACATGATTAATTAAACTGAAAAAAAGGTTGTTATAATTATCCTCAAATCTTTCACCCATTGTTTTTATTTGATTTAGTGTACATTAGTGTTCAATGAAATTAGTGTTAAGTGAAAACATTGAAATATTCAACGTTGTAAATAAGGATAAAGTTGGAAAAAGAAACAGATGTTTAGATCAATATATTTATTAGTAATTATGTTATATACACGCGTACCTATCAGTAATAATCCCAAATGATAATGAGTATAATTAACTAGCAATAGAATTGAAAACTAATTTAAAAGTGGTGAGTAGTTATTAACACATTATATATTTAAGTTGACCCTTTTAATAAAAGAAAATAATACTCTTGAAAAAAATTAAGTAAATAATCAAAATAATAAAGAAAAAATTAATAGTTTTATCGAGACATTACGATAACTCAACCTTTTTACAAGTTTTTTCCATCTTTTGATATAGTTAATAACTCATTTTTAAAAATAAGTAACCTTTTATTTTAATATTTTGTTTTATCATTAAACCATTATTAGATATAGTTAATAACTAATTTTTAAAAATAAATAACTTTTTATTTTAGGCAAAGACTTTTGTGAGACCGTCTCACGTAAGGGCTTACGTGAGATGGTCAGAAAGTGATAATAAATTAATGAAAAGTGATAATACTATTTCATGAACAATTTATAGTATGAATAAAAAGTGATAATATTTTATAACGAAAGTGATAACGTTTTATAGCGAAAGTGATAATTATTTTAAAAAGTGAAAAATGGTCTCACGTGAGACGGTCTCATGCAAGACCTACCCTTTATTATAATATTTTATCATTAAAATTTGCAATTAATGTGATAATGCACTCAATAATCTCACAAACACTCAAGATAATACTCACATGAAATAATGAAAACTTGAATAAAAAATCTAAAGCTTGCACAAAGATGTATTGTGGTTCGGCTATGAATACTCTACATCCACTTTGGGGAGAATAAACTTTATTATCACTCAATGCTTACAGCCAAGAAGAGACTGATCTCAATCAGCTAACTAGAAATACAAAAACGAAGCTCACAAACTGTCAAACTCAAAGTATAAAAACTAATGTGATCAAGCTACTTTGAGCCCTTATATCTAGCTAACCCCATAACCTATTAGTCCGGTTGAACCTCCACTAGATAGCCCTCACTTAGTAGATAAGATGCATCTACATAGCCGGTTACAAGTAGGTAGATAAATCGCTCAAAAACTGCACCAAAGTCAGCTACTCACACCTGCACCATTTTGGCAGTTCTCAACAGTTTGAGTTGTTTGAACTGTTGTAAGAACTCCAACTACTTCCAACTTGCATGCAACACGTGATGATCATTCTTGAGCCTCCAATGAACATAATCCTCGTGTGATCAACCCTCATGCATGCATTTATTGTCATCAATCTCCACCTTAAATATATGCATACTCAACTTGGTCTCTCCTCCCCACTTTGTTGCCTTTAAGGAGCAGCAACCTTTTTTGTCTCCATTCATACCAACTAAAGTCTTGCACAACTCAAATTTGCTACTAGCAATACTTTAGTAAGACCATCAGCTGGATTCACAGCTGTATCAATCTTTCTTACATCAACAAATCCACTTTTCACCATATCTCTTACAAAGTATAGCTTAACATCAATGTGTTTGGTCCTTTCATGATATCCCTGATGCTTAGCTAAGTGTATTGCACTTTGATTGTCACAATACACTATTACATTATCCTGATATTCCCCCAACTCCTTCAGCAAACTAACAAGCCATACTCCTTCTTTAGATGCTTTAGTTAATGTAATGAACTCAGCTTCTGTAGTTGATAATGCTACTACAGACTGATGGCTTTGCTTTTCAGCTCACTGATGTGCCATACATATTGAACACATACCCTGTAAGAAAATTTCTAGAATCCAAATTTGCTGCAAAATCAGTATCAACATATCCAATGATAACTTCTAATTTTGCTTTCCTTTTATGAAATTTTAACCCAGCTTGCTCAGTCCATTTGACATTTCTCAATGCCCATTTGACTGCTTCCCTATGCTGCTTCCTTGGACAACTTAAGAATCTACTGATCAAGCTCATCACATAGGCAAGATCTGGCCTACTAGAAACCATAGCATACATGAGGCTACCCACTGAACTTGCATATGGGATCTTGCTCATTTCAGCTATCTCTCTGTCTGATTTAGCTCCATTAAGTAGTGACAGACTTAATCCTTACTTGAAAGGTGTTGTAACAGACTTACACTCATCCATATTATACCTTTTGAGTACTTTAACAAGATAAGATTGCTGTTTCAACACAAGTGTACCAGCTGACCTGTCTCTACTTATTTCCATACCTAATATCATCTCCTAGATCCTTCATTTCAAACTCAGATTTGAGTACTTTCTTCACTGCATCAATGCCTTGAATGCTTTTACATGCAATCAAAATATCATATACATAGAGTAGTAAGTATGTGTAACAGTTGTTCTCTTCTTTGATGTATATACAGCTGTCATAAAGACTTCTCTGAAATCTATTTGCAACTATATATTCATCAAATCTCAAGTACCACTGTCTTGGACTTTGTATAAGTCCATACAGAGACTTGAGTAACAAACATGCCTTTGTATCATCCCTCTCAACTATAACACCCTCTGGTATCTTTTTATAGATACTTTTTTCAACTTCCCATGTAAAAATATAGTAGTTACATCCATCTGATGAAGCTCAAGATCATATTGAGCTACTAGTGCTAGTAACACTCTAATTGAATAATGTTTAACCACAGGTGAGAAGATTTCATTATAATCTACCCCTTCCTTCTGTGAAAAATCCCTAGCTACTAGTCTAGCTTTATATCTGACTCTACCTTCAGCTGCAAGTATTGGTTTCCTTTTGAATATCCACCTACTTCCAACTAACTTCTGTGATTTTGGCTTGTCAACTATTTTCCATGTCCCATTCTTGTTCAGAGATAACAATTCTTCTTCCATGGCTATGAGCCACTTATTACTGTCTTGACTAGCCAATGCTTCAATATAATTCCTAGGTTCATAAGCTTCAACTTCAACTGCTGTATATAGTGCAAATGACACTATATCAGCTTTGTACATACCTTGCAGGTGGCACTATAGTTCTTTTCTGTCTATCCCTTGCAAGTTGATAAGTATTTGGTTGCTCTTGAACCCTTGATACTTCATCTGTACACCTGTCAGTGGAGTTATCCTCACTTTTACTTGCTCTGATCATGTCTTGAGTCTCCACCTCAAGCTCAGATTGTTTGATCTGATTATCCTTGATCAGTGGCATTTTGCTTTCAATAAAAACAACATCCCTACTAACCATGAACCTGTTCTCATCATAACACCATAGTTTATACCCTCTTACTCCCTTAGGATAACCTATCATAGCACATTTAAGTGCTCTAGGTTCCAGCTTGTCCTGTTTCACATGAGCATAAGCTTGACAACCTATAACTCTAAGGTGTGAGTAAATAGGGACCTTACCAGACCACATTTCTTTTGGAGTTTTGAAGTTCAGAGCTGTAGCATGACATAAGTTGATCAAATAAGCTGCAGTTGTAGCTAATTCTCCCCAAAACATTTTGCTTAAACCTGTACTGCTCTACATACATCTGATTCTTTGCAATAGTGTCTGATTCATCCTCTCTGCAATGCCATTTTTTGAGGTGTTCCGGGGACAGTCTTGTGCTTATTAATTCCTCTTTCATTACAGTATGATTTAAACTCTTCAGATACAAATTCCAATCCATTATCTGTCCTTAAGTACTTCAAATTAATTCCAGTGCTATTCTAAGTTTCTGTCAGCCAAGTTTTGAATGTAATGAATGCTTCATCCTTAGTGTTCAGAACATAAACTCATAGCTTCCTTGAATAATCATCAATGATGGTAATAATGTATCTTCCTCCACCTTTGGTTATTGTCTTTGAAGGTCCCCAGAGATTAGAATGAACACAGTCCATTCTTGCTTTGGTTGTATGTTCTGATTCACCAAACTTAAGTCTCTTGGACTTACCAAGAATGCAATGCTCACATTGCCTGATCTTCTCATCTGCACTAAACTTTATCAGTTGTTGTTTAGCCAATTCTTGCATCCCCCTTTCACTAACATGGCTCAACCTATCATGCCATAGCTTGGCATCATCATGTTTATCAGTGTTGTGTATCTGTCCAACAACAACACTTCCATCCAAGAAATACAAATTAGATCTCCTAGTTCCTTTCATGACTATATTATCACCCTTAGTCACTGTAAGAACTCCTCTTTTCAGATTTGAATCACATCCTTGAGAATCAAGCATCCCAAGAGAGGTGAGGTTTCTTTTTAATCCAGAAACATACCTAACATTCTTAAGAAGCCTCTGAACTCCATCAAACATGAGTAATCTGATGGATCCCACTCCCTTAATCTTGCAAGATTGATCATTACCTAATAGCACTGATCCTTCTTTCTGATGCTTTAATTCTTCAAACTAATGCTTCATGGGTGTCATGTGGAAAGTACACCCTGAATCCAATACCCACTCTACAGATACATCTGATGATGTGATGGACAGTGCTTCAATACCTTCCACACCAGCATTATTTTGTAATTCTCCAACTTGATTCACTTGATTATTCTGATTTCCAGTAGGTGCATCAGCTTTCTTGGACTTGCTAGCTTTCCATTTTGCACATTGTTTCTTGAAGTGACTTGGTTCATGACAATAGTAACACTTCTTTCCAGTTGACTGTCCTGTTGCATTCTTCTTTTGATTAGCATTACCTCCCTTGTTCCCTTTCTTGTTTTGGTTTCCTTTTTTGGCAAAGAGTCCTTCTGCACTTGACTTTTCATTGTTGTTAGCTCCTATCTCTAAATCTTTTGATCCAAGTGCTTTCAGCACATCCTCCAAGAGCACAATATTCTTTCCTCCATAGAGAAGAGCATCTTTAAAATGCCTTTGTGATCTTGGCAGTGCAGACAACAACATGATGGCCTTATCCTCACTGGTCAGTTTGAAATCCACACTTTCTAGATCATATGTGATCTTGCAGAACTCATTAGCTTGATCCATCAGAGGCTTTTCATCAGTCATCTTGAAGGCATGAAGCCTTTACCTCAAATGCAACTTGTTTGCAGATGATTTAACCATAAACAGAGCTTCCAATTTATTCCATACACTAACAGTAGTTGTTTCCTTTGAAACTTCTCTAAGCACTTTATCACTTAGGCATAAGATTATTGTAGAATAGGCCTTTTGAAGTTCCTGATCATCCACAAGACCTCTTATACCACCTGCTGCAGCCTGAGGATCTCTGAGTATTTCAATTTTCAATGGTGGAGGTGGCTTCAATGCATCCATCAAACCTTGCTGCATGAGGACAGCTTTCATCTTCAACTTCCACAGGTTGTAATCTGATTTATCTGTGAGTTTTTCAATATCAAATCTTGTACGTGTTCATCTTGAATGCTTGCTGTGTGTTTATTTCCCACAGATGGTGCCACTTGACGTGATAATGCACTCAATAATCTCACAAACACTAAAGATAATACTCACATGAAATAATGAAAACTTGAATAAAAAATATAAAGCTGGCACAAAGATGTATTGTGGTTCGGTTATGAATAACCTACATCCACTTTGGGAAGAAGAAACTTTATTATAACTCAATGCTTACAGCCAAGAAGATACTGATCTCAATCAGCTAACTAGAAGTACAAAAATGAAGCTCACAAACTGTCAAACTCAAAGTATAAAAACTGATGTGTCAAGCTACTTTGAGCCCTTATATCTAGCTAACTCCTCAACCTATTGGTCCGGTTGAACCTCCACTAGATAGCCTTCACTTAGATGAGATGCAGCCACATAGCCGGTTACAAGTAGGTAGATAAACCGCTCAAAAACTGCACCAAATTCAGCTGCTCACACCTGCACCATTTTGGCAGTTCTCAATAGTTTGAGTTGTTTGAATTATTGTAACAACTCCAACTACTTCCAACTTGCATGCAACACGTGATGATCATTCTTAAGCCTCCAATAAACATAATCCACATGTGATCAACCCTCATGCATGCATCTATTTTCATCAGTAATAAAAATATATACTCCCTTGTCCCAATCAACTTTAGACTTTCCCTTTTGATTCGTCCAAAGATAGTATAGAATAGCAATAAATCTTGAACACAAAATATTCAGAATCAATACCGTGTCATGAACAGACTTCTCTTTCCAGCTTTTGTCCAGCTTGTTGCCGCCCGTCTTCATGCCCCCTCCGTCCTCGCTTACTTAACAATAGAGCCATAGCTTCATGCCCCCTTCACCCTTGCTTACTTAACAATAGAGCCATAGGTGGTACCTTTGCATTTGTCCCAATAAACTCGAATCAAGGAATGCAAGGTTACTGTCATGACCAAATTCATTCTGTAAAATAATCAAATTTAAAAGTGAAGTTTTTTTTATAAGCTAAAAAAAAGAAAACAATAGCTTTCAAGATTTATAATAATAGTAAAGGAGAGCTTAGTTAAACCATAATTAGAATTTAAACAAATATCTTAGAAGTTAGAGACCGGAAGACTTTAAGTGATTTGTGTGCAGTGACAATCCAAGAGTCATTGTTCACATGATTAACACTTATTTAAGTAAATTAAGTGGTGCTCCTTGTCATAATCCAAACCCTTCTAACTCATCACCCGCCACTTCGGCTACACAGCATCATCTGTAGATGGAAACATAAGGGGGCATACATGAATGTACTCAGTGGGGGATTCCTAGTCAGATTTCACAATTGAAAATGGCTTCACATCATGAGAGATGAACATCATGTACTGTAAAAGTAAAGGGAATTAACCCATGGTCAAAGTTCTGCGAACGCGCCAGTCTTTCCTTATTGGCATTGCAACAATACCAACTGTACGTACAGGATCCCGGTCCACCGGTCTTAGGTAAATTTTTAAGCATATTCATAACATCAATAAATGCAACCAAGTTCAATATAGAATTCATAACAGAAAACCCACCTCAGTGAAGATGAGATACAAAAGTGTAAGATTAAAGATTGAATTTGGAACGAGCGTTGTCGTAGCTATTTTCCCCTTGCTCCCTCTTCATCTTTAAGAGTTTAATTCTTTCTTAGCGTATATGATTAAGTGTATTTATCTATGAACTATTTGGATGATTTCTATTCACGTGTGAAAAAGTCACTTAAGATATCACTTGTTTAATTTTTAATATTTAGGTCACACTTTAGGGTTTTCAATTAATTATCAATAATCGATAATGGATCATTAAATAAAATTAAAATTTTAAAATCCTTTATTTAGTGGTTAGTCTAAGCTAGTGCTAAAAATAAAACTTTAACTACAAGGCTACTTGGATTAGGGTTCTTAAGTTCGCAAGATATTACAGTTTGGGAAAATGGTTATAACTCTCCAACCTCTAATTTATTTCAAAAACTGTTTTGTGTGCATATATTAGACACATAGGTGAACATTTTCATGCATAGCCCTTCCCCTAGTTTGTTCATTTTAATTGTTAACGAAAAAGATGCAGTTTTACTTGAGTTTTACGTAAGCAATCTGCCACAGTTTAGTAAAACATACATAACTTTTATTTGGATAAATATGTTTTGGAGATAATTTACAGTTATATAATAGACATATAGATGAACAAGTTTTATGTTTAACATTTTGGCAGATTCATCCATCTTAATGGTGTAAATTGGGTAACAATTTTCTGCAGTAAACTCATTCCACTTTTTAACCACTTTGGTTTGTACAACTCTTAATGACAAAATACCTCTTCTTTTTTTTTTTTATATATTTATAATATCATATATCAGGTTATATTTAAAATTTTATTAAGATATATTTTTATTATATGTTACTTATTAAGATAAAGAATTTGAAATGTAAATGCCTTAAAAATGATAAACAATATAGTAGGTACTTTTGAAACTGTATAGTATTGTAATACTTATTATTATCATCATTATATATATGTATATATATATGTATATATATATATATACATATATATATATATATACATACATATTTTTTTTTAAAGACATATAAAATTTGAAATATTAACACCTTAAAAAAGAAGATAGTTTATGTACATTGTTATGGAGAAAATGAGAATGTTGCAAATCATTAAGTGTGTACACTTAATTATACGTATATCCAAATAGTTCTTATATTCATACAACTCACGTTAGGTTAATTTTCTAAAATTCTTGTCAATAGAGTTCATTGGTAAAAAGAAATAAGTCATTATGCACTACGCATTAAGTTCGACTCAACAATCCAAAATACTAAATAAGCATAAAATCAGTATAGCAAAACATCATATATAATCTGAGATGTATTCACAGTACAACTTAGTAGTCCTACAATATTATTCCTAACTTCGGTTTTTATGCATTGTTGTGATATTTCTAGGTTTTAATATTCGGTAGTGATATAAGTATGTATTTATATGCGTTTTGTATATTAACCATATACCTCAAAATATTTTGTTCATTCATCTATATATTATGTTCATACATTTATAAGGGAGTAAGTTTAAGAAAGAAAGTAGGGTGGAGACGTTACCCTGAATACTTAAGAGATTTTTTTATTTTGGAGTTTGAGTTGATGCTATATGTGCCCGCAACTCTACCGCAAAATCAACCGTAGAACAAAACACCCTTCAGATCTACTGTAAAACCAAAAATTGGGTACGTGAGAAAGATTGAGTCATTCTAAGAACATGGCGAGAAGGGTTCAAAGAATGAAAATACCTGCCAGCTACAGAATCACAACTGCTTAAGAAGCGTGCGTGCTTGAGCGTGCGCAGTTGCGAGATTAGCGATCTTATCTTATCAACTGTCACAACTAGGTAAAGCGTGAAATGGATTTACTCCGATGGGATAGGTGTGAAATAGGATCGGAGATAGTGAACTACAAAACGTGAGAATTGGAAAGGTCAGTAGAGTGGGGTGGGGGTTGAGATGCTTAAACTATTTGAGAATGATCAGGGTGGAGGAGTGTGAATATACGGTGCATTTTTACCTAGTTTGGTTTGTTCTCTATCCTGCCGTAGATGCTGTCATTTACGAGGCGTAGCTAGTAGTTTTTCTAGACGTAGGGTGATGATTGGGATTCTGTAATTATTAAGATTTAGCGTATAATCTCATTTTATTCTCTCGCAGGCTTTCGATATATACATCCTGTCACAATAATCTTGTCTTACGTCCTTGTCTTATATCTAATTATATTATTATTATTATTATTATATATCATGTTCTATATGTAATAATAAAATATTTATTATTATTAACAGTAATATATATATATAATCATATATATATATGTATATATACCTATATCTTGATATTTATTATATATATATATTTAAAATTCATGACTATTACATCCTCCCCCACTAAAGATTAATTTTGTCCTCGAAATTTAATGTGTACCGAGGATTGATAGGTGTGAAGGATTTAAAATTTTTCTGTCTCATACCACTCATTAGCTAAGTTATTAATCATAGTATCTATGCATAATAAATCAGACGTACCTTCTAGGTTAACTGAGGATGTTTGGCCGAAATTTGATCTTCATGTTCCCAAGTAGCTTCTTCACTACCATGCCTGTTCCACAATACCTTGACTAATACGATGGTCTTATTTCTCAACTGTTCTTCCTTACGATCAAGAATGACAATGGGTCCTTCTTCATTTGTCAAGTCATTGTTTAATGTCACATCTTGATAATTGACCACATGGCTCGGATCATATACGTAAAGCCGTAACATTGACACGTGGAAGACATTGTGAATTCCTGACAAATTAGGAGGTAAAGCTAATTTGTAGGCTGCTTTCCCAATAGTCTCCAAGACCTCGTATGGGCCAATAAACCTTGACTTAAGCTTTTCTCTTTTTCCAAAACGCACGATACCTTTCACTGGTGTTACCTTTAGGAATATCTTGTCCTTCGACTAATACCTCTAATCTTTAAGTTTCTTGTTGGCATATGCTTTTTGTCGGTCATGAGCTATTTTGATTTTTTCTCTAATTTGGCTTATGCTCTTGACCGTTTTATCCACAATCTCGGGCCCCAGTAGTTTTCTTTCTCCAACCTCATCCCAATAGAGAGGAGACCTACATTTTCTTCTATAAAGAGCTTCATATGGAGCCATGCAAATTGTCGCTTGATAACTGTTGTTGTAGGCAAACTCTATTAAGGGTATATAATCTTCCCAGCTTCCTCTAAAATCCAGAACACATGCCCTTAACATATCCTCAATTGTTTGGTTGGTTCTCTCTGTTTGCCCATCGGTTTGAGGGTGATATGCAGTGCTGAACTTCAATTGCATTCCCATTGCGTCTTGTAGCTTGCGCCAAAAGTTAAAAGTAAAACGAGTATCCCTGTCGGATACTATTGAAACTAATACACCATGCAATTGCACTATCTCTCCGAGATAAATTTGAGCCAACATATCCATGCTGTAATTTATTTTTATAGGTAGAAAGTGAGCTGTCTTTGTCAATCAATCGACAATTACCCAAATTGCATGGTTTTCACGTAGGCTTCGGGGTAACCCATCAATAAAATCCATTGCGACATGTTCCCACTTCCATTCTGGTATTTTTAGAGGCTCTAAAAGGCCTAAGGGTCTTTGGTGTTCCGCTTTAATTTGCTGGAATGTTAAGCATCTTCGAACAAAGTTTGCGATGCAACCCCTCATATTTCTCCACCAGAATAGTTTCTTCAAGTCTTGATACATTTTGGTTCCTCCAGGATGAATTGTGTACGGAGTACAATGTACTTCTGTCAAGATTTCATTTCTTAATTCTTCGTTCTTGGGCACACATATCCTTCCTTGAAACAACAAGGCACCAGTATGATCCTCTGAGAATCCCTTTGTGTCTTCACTTCTTGCCAGTGACCGCATCTTGTTAAGAACTCATCTTCCTTCTGAGCATTAATGATTCGTTCTTTTAGGGTTGGTAGTATGGTCAATGCTGCTAGCATAGCACATACATCTTGTGGAGATGTCACTATGTCAATTTTCAACTTCGCAAGCTCATTACTTAACTCTTCTTGATTAGTAATTTTGTAAGGATATGATCTTTTTCCCTTTCTGCTAAGTGCATCAGCTACTACATTTGCCTTTCCTGGATGATAGTTGATAGTGCAATCATAGTCCTGTACAAGTTCTAACCACCTTCTTTGTCTCATGTTGAGTTCTTTTTGCTCAAAGAAATACTTCAAGCTTTTATGGTCGGTGTAGATCTTGCATTTTCCCTCATAGAGGTAGTGTCTCCAAATCTTCAAGACATGAACTACTGCAGCTAGTTCTAAGTCATGAGTGGGATGATTTTGTTCATGGACCTTTAATTGCTATGAGGCATAAGCAATCACTTTACCGTGTTGCATTAGCACGCATCCCAGTCCAAGCTTTGATGCATCTGTATAGATCACGAATCCCTCCAAGCCGCTAGGAATTGCTAATACGGGGGCAGTGATCAACCTTCTCTTTAATTCTTGAAAGCTTTTTTCGCATTTATATGACCACTAGAATTTGACCTCTTTCTTTGTGAGCCGTGTTAGTGGACTAGCTATCTTTGAGAATCCTTCAATGAACCTCCTATAATAGCCAGCTAATCCCAAAAAACTTCTCACTTCATGCACATTCTTTGGGGCCTCCCATTCACTTACGGCTTGCACTTTACTTGGGTCTACTTTCAAACCTCGTGCAGAAATGATGTGTCCAAGAAACACAACCTGATTTAGCCAAAACTCGCATTTATTGAATTTGGCATAAAGTTTCTCTCTTCGAAATGTCTCCATCACTATCCTCAAATGTTCCGCATGTTGTTCTTCATTAGGAGAGTAAATTAAAATGTCATCTATGAATACAATAACAAACTGGTCCAGGTATGGATGGAACACTCGGTTCATCAAATCCATGAATACCGCAAGAGCATTGCTGAGTCCAAAAGGCAACACAACGAACTCGTAATAAACATAACAAGTTCTGAAAGCTGTTTTAGTGATATCTGTTTCCTTAATCTTCAACTGATGATACCTAGATCGGAGATCTATTTTTAAGAAAATGCTAGCCCCACTCAATTGATCAAAGAGATCCTCAATTCACGGCAATGGATATTTGTTCTTGATTTTCAGCTTGTTTAGTTCTCTGTAATCTATGCACATCCGCATGGTTCCATCTTTCTTTTTTACAAACAGAACTGGTGAGGGGACACACTTGGTTTTATGAAGCCCAAGTCCAGTAACCCTTGTAATTGCACCTTCAACTCTTGTAACTCAGCAAGCGCCATCCGGTATGGTGCTTTCGATACTGGTGCTGAACCAGGCATCAAGTCGATTGTGAACTCGATTTGCCTATTAGGTGGAACTTCTGGAAGTTTTTCTGGGAATACGTCATTGTATTCACGTATAACTGGCACTTCGTTCACCTCCATAGATGTCGTTTTGTTATTCATTACATACACCAGAAAGGCTTTGGCACCTCTGTTGCGGACCTCTTTCATTGCCTTCATAGCAGTCAAGATTTTTGGTATGGTTCTGGTCCTTGCTCCATGAAAGGTGAAGCTTTCTACTTCGTTCTCAAAAAAGATAATTTCTTTCTTATGGCATCTAATGGTTACATATTTTTCCATCAACCAGTCCATTCCAAGAATTATATCAAAATCCTTAAGGTTAATGACGTGTAAGGTAGCTTTAAGTACCTTGTCTTCAAATTTAACTTCTACATCCCTCAACAACCTTTCCACCTTTATAGATTTTCTGGATAGTATGCTTACTTCTAATGCCTTACTTTTACTCCTACATTTAGTTTCTATTTTTTTGCCAGACGAGAAGAAATAAAAGAATGTGTAGCACCAGTGTCAAACAATACAATAGCAGGTAGGCCTTAGATCAGTATAATACCTGTAATGGTTTTTGGGTCCTTAGAAGCTTCTTGCTGTGTCAAGGAGTAAACTCGAGCCTTTCCGGCAGATCCAGATCCTGTCCTAGCATTTTGTGTGTTCGCTTTGGGACATTGCCACTGAGTATATCCTGACTCCCTACACCAATAACATATACCCTTTCCTTTAGATATGGGCCTGGGTGGTTTTTCCTACAAATATTGGAAGCATTTCCCGATGGCTGATTATTAGCACCTTGACGGATAGGTACTCTCTTGGCTGGAGGCTGATTTCTGAACATGTGAGGTGTCCATGCCCCTTTGCGTTTACCAGTGTTGACAGATGGTTTTTCCTTTGCAGATCCTAGATCAAGGCGTGCTTCTACCTCCAGGGCGTTTTCAACAGCAATTGCATAGACCTGATTCTTTTGCACTGCAAGAATGCTGCTTATCTCATTCCTTAAGCCAAGCTCGAACCTTCTAGTCTTTTGAGCTTCAATGCTCACAAGATGGGGCGCATACTGAGACAGCTGGTTGTATTTCCGTTCATACTCTATAACAGACAGGTTCCTTTGCTTCAAATTCTGGAACTCATCTGCCCTCTTCTCTTGATAAGTCAATGGAAGGTAGTTGCGGAAGACCGTTATTTTAAAGTCATCCCAAGTCATTATCGTTATTTGTTCCGGAGTCTGTGTATGTCCTAATGCTTCCCTCCAGTATCCTACATTTCCTATGAGTTGGAAAGCTGCGCAAGAGACTTTCTAAGCATCCATACAAATTAAATGGTTGAATATCCTGTCAAGAGCATGAACCCATTCATCCACTAAAGCGGGATCTCCACGGCCATTGAAAGTTGGCGGGTTGTATCATCTGAAGTGTTCAAGTATGGCGTTTGGATCATGCCGTGGCACGGCTGGATTTGGAGTCGTGGTGAAGTGCTACGCAAGGCCCTCGAGTACAGTTGTAAGCCGGGCTAGAGGGTCCACCACGGGTGGGTTTGGAGCTGGAGCAGGTGCTGCTCCTGGTGTGGGTCCCTGAGGTAAGCCTGGGGTGATTCCGCGTGTTCGTCGCCCATCAGCCATTTCCTAAGGGATTCATTACGTTAAGCTTGTATGTATAATAGAAGGGATAATTATGACATGCCTTTTCATTAGTAGTAATAATTGTTGACATAATTAGGTTCTACCCATCAAAACATATATGAAAATTACAAGTAGAAACCTAAAGCTACGAGCCTTGGATGGCTTTATGAGATGTTCATAAAATCCAGATACAAAACCAAATAAATAAAAGCAAGATAGTAGTCAATGTAATAAAGGATAACAATCGGCATCAAAAGACCCTACACTTATCATCCTACTCAAGCATATCCATCTCTCCCTCGCTGGCACCACAAGTGCTGCAGCAACTGCTTGACTCCTCCATGATAGGGAGTGGAAGTCCGTAAATAGGTGGTAGATCATAGGAAATCGGTGGGGCGAACTCACATGAAAACTCTATAGGTGGGATTGCAGGGGCAATGATAGGTGCCGCACTCTCGAAGTGAAACGGGAACCCATCGGGCACATTAGAATCACCCCTGAGGTCAAAGAAATCTAGATCTGGGTACCGAATGAGTCCTCAGAGAAGTGGTAGGGTCCCTGGAATGGATCAAACATCCTCCCAGGATGCTCTGGGAAAAGGAATAAGCAGTAAGACTACCTCTCCCAAGGTAGAATGGAGGGAAATCACCATGCTCCTGCCACATCATCCATAGATGAGCCATGTATGGTCGAAACTCTAGGTAGGGCATGTCACTGCCAAGTGGATTCCATGCATACTCTCGGATGGTCTCCCATCCTAAGTCCCTCCACCAGACCGGTAAAGAATCCACAACTATCCTAGCAGCCTTAAATTCCTCCCAAGGAGGAGTCTCACCCAAGATGTCCCATGCCGACCACATTCGAGTGATGTGGATGCCTATTGACTCAGAGGGGTCGCGTTCAATACTGTCATAGTAGGCAAGTCGCTCAGTCGCGGACTCAGAATGCATCATATAAGGCTCGGTCCTACAGTGATACATCTGCTTAAAATAAATTCTTAGTCACTATCCATTTTATCTAGAGTTAATGGCTTAAATACCATCACCTAAAAAGTACATCAATCTAGTTAAGTTCAAATATAATGAAATTCACATATTAGTCATACAACTCATGTACACATCATTACGGAGAGCAATCTATCAACTCATAATTTCATAAATCAATTAAAGTATTTATTGTCATCAAGTTTAATCATATAATAACAATTGGTAAATTTATAAATAAATCAATTAAAATATCTATCTATAATTTACCTTGTGACGTAGCCGACGGCGCGAATGAATGAGGGGTTGGAATCTTATATATATATATATATATATATATATATATATATATATATATATATATATATATATATAATTTTTTAAAAAAATATTTTTAGAAAAGAGAACTATATAAATGCAAGTCTACAGAACCGTAGACCTGCTCTGATACCACACTTGTCACGACCAAATTCATTCAATAAAATAATCAAATTTAAAAGTGAATTTTTTTTTATAAGCTAAAAAAAATAAAACAATAGCTTGCAAGATTTATAATAATAGTAAAGGAGAGCTTAGTTAAACCATAATTAGAATTTAAACAAATATCTTAGAAGTTAGAGAGCGGAAGACTTTAAGTGATTTGTGTGCAGTGACAATCCAAGAGTCATTGTTCACATGATTAACACTTATTTAAGTAAATTAAGTGGTGCTCCTTGTCATAATCCAAACCCTTCCAACTCATCACCCGCCACGCCGGCTACACAGCATCATCTGTAGATGGAAACATAGGGGGGTGAGCACACATGAATGTACTCAGTGGGGATTTCTGGTTAGATTTTACAATTGAAAATGGCTTCACATCATGAGAGATGAACATCATGTACTGTAAAAGTAAAGGGAATTAACCCATGGTCAAAGTTATGCGAACGCGCCCATCTTTCCTTATTGGCATTGCAATAATGCCAACTGTACATACAGGATCCTGGCCCACCGGTCTTAGGTAAATTTTCATGCATATTCATAACATCAATAAATGCAACCAAGTTCAATATAGAATTCGTAATAGAAAGCCAACCTCAGTGAAGACGAGATACACAAGTGTAAGATTAAAGGTTGAATTTAGAACGAGCGTAGTCGTAGCTATTTTTCCCTTGCTCCCTCTTCGCCTTCAAGAGTTTAATTCTTTCTTAGCATATATAATTAAGTGCATTTATCTATGAACTATTTGGATGATTTCTATTCACGTGTGAAAAATTCACTTAAGACATCACTTGTTTAATATTTAATATTTAGGTCACACTTTAGGGTTTTCATTTAATTATTAATAATCGATAATGGATCATTAAATAAAATTAAAATTTTAAAATCATTTATTTAGTGGTTAGCCTAAGCTAGTGCTAAAAATAAAACTTTAACTACAAGGCTACTTGAATTAGGGTTCTTAAGTTCGCAAGATGTTATAGTTTGGGAAAATAGTTATAACTCTCTAACCTCTAATTTATTTCAAAAACTGTTTTGTGTGCATATATTAGACACATAGGTGAATATTTTCATACTTAACCCTTCCCCTAGTTTGTTCATTTTAATGGTTAACAAAAAAGATGCAGTTTTACTTGAGTTTTACGTAAGTAATCTGCCACAGTTTAGTAAAACATATATAACTTTTATTTTGATTAATATGTTTTGAAGATATTTTATAGTTACATAATAGACACATAGACGAACAAGTTTCATGTTTAACATTTTGGCAGATTCATCCATCTAAATAGTATAAATTGGGTAACAAATTTCCCCAGTAATCTCATTCCACTTTTTAACCACTTTGGTTTGAACAACTCTTAATGACTAAATATCTCTTCTTCTTTTTTCATATATATTTATAATATCATATATCAGGTTATATTTAAAATTTTATGAAGATATATTTTTATTATATGTTATTTATTAAGACAAAGAATTTGAAATGTTGATGCCTTAAAAATGATATAAACAATCTAGTAGGTACTTTTGAAACTGTATAGTATTGTAATACATATTATTATCATTATTATATATATATATATATATATATATATATATATATATATATATATATATATATATATATATAATGATATATAAATTTAAAATATTAACACCTTAAAAAAAGAAGATAGATTATGTACACTGTTATGGAGAAAATGAGAATGTCGCAAATCATTAAGTGCGTACACTTAATTATACGTATATCCAAATAGTCCTTATATTCATACATCTCACGTTAGGTCAATTTTCTAAAATTCTTGCCAATAGAGTTCATTGGTAAAAAGAAATAAGTCATTATGCACTACGCATTAAGTTCGACTCAACTATCTAAAATACTAAATAAGCATAAAATCAGTATAGCAAAACATCATATATAATCTGAGATGTATTCACAGTACAACTTAGTAGTCCTACAGTATTATTCCTAACTTCGGTTTTATGCAGTGTTGCGATATTTCTAGGTTTTAATATTCGGTAGTCGATATAGGTATATATTTATATGCATTTTGTATATTAACCTCAAAATATTTTGTTCATGCATCTATATATTATGTTCATACATCTATAAGGGAGTAAGTATAAGAAAGAAAGCAGGGTGGAGACGTTACCCTGAATACTTAAAAGATTTTTTTTTTGGAGTTTGAGTTGATGTTATGTATGCCCCGCAACTCTACCACATAATCAACCGTAGAGCAAAACACCCTGCAGATCTACTGTAAAACTAAAAATCGGGTACGTGAGAGAGATTGAGGCATTCTAAGCTCATGGCGAGAAGGGTTCTAAGAATGAAGATACCTGCCAGCAACAGAATCACAACAGCCTAAGAAGCGTGCGTGGTTGAGCGTGCGCGGTTGCGAGATGAGCGATCTTATCAACTGTCAAAACTAGGTAAAGCGTGAATTGGATTTACTCCGATGGGATAGGTGTGAAATGGGATCGGAGATGGTGAACTACAGAACGTGAGAATTGGAAAGGTCAGTAGAGTGGGGGTGGGGGTTGAGATTCTTAAACTGTTTGAGAATGAGCAGGGTGGAGGAGTGTGAATATACGGCGCATTTTAACCTAGCTTGGTTTGTTCTCTATCCTGCCGCAGATGCCCGCCTGTCTTCATGCCACCTCCATCCCCACATACTCTTGTGCCACCGAGCAAGGCTTCTACCTACCACTTTTGTCCCATTTATTGTGAGTTGCGTGATATTAATTATGCCACAATAGTGGAGGCTTGTAATAATAGAACCATATAACAGGTTGGTAGCTTTGCATTTGCTCCAACAGACCTGAAGCTTTGCATCCGCTTCAATAGACCTGAATCAAGGAACGCTAAGGTCGCTTTCTTGAACAATCCTTTTAGATTAGTATTTACCATTATTCATTCATATTTTAATAAAGTTAGATTTCTTCATTAGTTATTATTTTGCGTCTATTTAAAAAGTTGGTTTCAATATTAGTTATGGTTGTTCTATTTTAACTAATAACCATGTATTTATTTCTTTTATCTTAATTCACATTATTTATTTAGTATTTTACTTCAATAGACCTGAATCAAGGAACGCCAAGGTTACCTTTCCAAGATATCCAAATCAAGAATACTCCCGATTGTATACCAGTGAATACGACTGTTAAAGAAAGAGATACACTCCCGAATCAATACCCACACAATAAAAGATCCCAAATGAACCGAATAATATAACTCCCACCGTTATGAAATAGTACACTAATTTATTAAAATGTGATCTATATAATCAACACCCAACGTCTATAACCCACCACTAAGAGATAGTACACTAATACATTAGAATATGATCTAACTTTATTTCCAACAAAGATGGAAATACATTTTAATGGATATCACTGAACCCACCATAGAGTGCATAAATAAATTTTGTATTGCACTATTGCTTTTTGTTGGTTGATTTGTTCGATATTATGTACTAGTAATATATAATGATAGTAGCATATTACTGTTCTAATCAGTCTAAATTCAAATATTAATATCAAATAATTCTCAAACCATGACAATATGGTTTCTTAGAACTGTAAACTTTATTTCAAGGGCAACACAGACCATTTTATGATATTGTTGATATCCAGTGCATCTAATTGCACACTTGCATCTATAGTGTATAAAATTTTATTTTATAATATATATATATATATATATATATATATATATTTAATAATTGTATAATTCATTCGTTTTTTAAAGAAAGTGTATAACTTTTTATTAAAAATGTTATCATTCTTGAGATCTATTATTGTTTTATCTATTTCAAAGAAGCTCATTTTGTAAAAATATTTGTTTTATTTATTTATTTATTTATTTATTTTTAATATAGAGAATAAAAATATTTGTTTTATTTATTTATTTATATATTTTTAATGTAGAGAATACTGATAAGGATGATTATCAATAGTTATCAGCCTGTCCCCTTCGTGTAACTTCCTAAAATATTAAATTTATTATACATTTTATATCAATTATTAAATGCATTTTGTATTTATTAGGTAAGTGGTATCTCTGTGAAGTGTGCCTCCTTATATTTTTAAAAGAGTAAGCTTATTTTTAGGTTTTATAATTACAATTCCTTTTATTTTAATTTTAATTTTAACTTCTAATTCGTATCAGTATCAACTTTATAATTCCATAAAAAATATAAAAAAAATCACATTGAAGGCACATAAATTTTATATATTGCCAAAAAAAATAAAATTAAAAAAAGAAAAAAAAAAACAAAGGGAAATGTATTAAATACTTCCTTCATTCCAAACTTATGTTCACGGTACTGTTGTTACGGAGTTTAAGGAAAGTTTTTTTTACTAACTTTATTGATTTTTTAGGGTTATTGTGGTATTTTTAAGTAATAAATAAATTATAAAATATGTTATGTGTGTTAGGGGATCATAATAATATTTTGAAATAAAAGTAACTTTAGAGGTTGTTGTTTGATATGAAGTTTTATTTTTTGAGTGGTGAAGATATATATGTGACAGGACAAAAATTGAATGTGTGAACATAAGTATAGGACAAATAAAATATTAATTAAATATTTATTTATTAAGTAATAACAAAAAAATATTTTAATCCAGGAATCACAGCAGATATTTTAGGGAGGTCTATCACTTGATGAATTTATTGTCTTTCAATCTGTAGATTTTTTCTGTAATTAGGAATGACTTTTGATTACCTAGAAGTTCTTATGTTTTCGTCTCAATTTTTATTATTTTTTATTTTTTTGGTATGGGATCCGTTGACTTTCTCCAATTATTCAATTTTAACATTACTTCGAGTATGAAAAATTTGTTTATGATTGTGTTGTCTATTGATATTTTTCAAAGATGTTGCTATTGTCTTGCCTTGATTAATAGGTAATAAAAAACTTCCACGCACTACAAGTGTTTGATCAAATGTTTGAGAGAAAAATACAATTATTAAATTTGCTTATATTTTTGGAAAAGTTCTAATGATATGTCAGCTATTACTTCTAATCATCTTTATCTTTATCTTTATCTTTATATATATAAAATCAAAAGGGATTCATTAATGACACTCCTATTTAATTTTCCGCTCAACAATTTTTTCTATATTTGGTATGTTTTTCAATTCATCATAATCTTTTGTTTATAAATGGTTAATCCTAGCCATTAAATACTAATAATTTTAATTAATAATATTAATATATATGGTTTGTAACACATGAATCCAATAATTTTTTCCATAAATAGTCCGTTCTTATTTATTGTTGTGTGATGTTCGTCATTTATCATTAATTAATAATTTATTTATTTATTTTAGTTACTAATAATGTTGTATTGGGCCTATTCTACTAAGTTGGACTTATTTGTACATTCTTTTATCCGTTAATCCATTTTATCCACACTCTTTTCAATATCCTAAACAGATTAAGCTCATAAATTTTATTTATTGTGATCATACTTTAGTATGCACATTTGATTATATTTAATTTTAAATTACCACATTTAGTTATTTATCTTTCTTGGTAAAAGAATGAATTATGTATTATAAGAGTTAATTTAGGAAGTAATTGTAATTTTTTAACCTATTTTACAGTTTTTAATATTTATAAAGCCTTAATTCTATTTAACACTGTATAATACTTAATTAAAGTTTTACATTATGTCGAATTTTTAGGGTTTAGGGTTTTATAGCTTTAAGTTTTTGTGTTTACGGTATTAGAGTTTTAGGGTTTAGGGTTCATGGTTTAGGATTTAGGGGTTTAGTGTTTTAGGGTTTTAGGGTTTAGGGTTTACTGAAAAAGGTAGATTTTATTTCAGTATAACGATACAGAGTACATATTAAAATGCACAAATGAAATCCTATCCACACATCTTTGGCCGAAGGCTTCAGATGGTACAACATCCATAGTTGAGATACAATCTAACAATTTGACACATGATTTTATCTGCAATATGAACTGGAGATAACATTCTCGATCCAAATAAGAGTGTATTTCTTTCCATCCATATATGGTAGATCATGGACGAAAAAGAAATGAAGAAAAGCCTCTGTACCTTTTTATTTCTTCGGATATCCGCAAGTATCTTACGAAATCCATCAGCAACTGATGTGAATCGATGTCTCTGATAGGCGTATTTTGCGCACTTCAATTAAATCCTCAAGTATAAGGATGTCAATTGTAGCGACAAGTACCCAAGTTAAATTATCGTTCCCACTGAGAAATTAATTATTTATTTACTCTAAATTACTAACTAATAAGAATTAAGTAATCGATTTTCCAAGAGTTTTTGAATTAATTATCTAAATAACGAAATAATAAATTACTGAATAATTAAAGTAATAAAAATAAAGTTCTAATCAAGAGATAGAAAACTGTTCTAAGGTATCAGGTATAGACCAATTAATTCAGGTTACTAGACTTTCAATTGTTCATTAATGCAGTATCAATGGAAATACACCACTTAATCCTATTAACCCACCAGATATGATCCAATTTTAAGCTAACAGTATAATCTAGTTTTAATTCTAAGGTGCATGACTATTACCAAGCCTTATTCCTAGATACTAATCAAAGCAAACAACAATACCTCTGGATAATAAGTTCGACTAACAAGATATTCTCTGGAATTACTACAAGGTTCTATCCACTTCCTACTTGAATGTCTAATTGCATTGTTCCACTAAACAATTCAAGTATCTGATTTACCAGTTCATGGAATTAAAGTGTTTATAGTGGAACTACTTAAATCCCTAACAGATATACAATACCAATCATGAACGTACACAAGCTAACACAATAATTCAAGCATTATAGCGGATGTCATGAAAATATTATGAAGACGTTACGAAGCAGATAAGCAAGTCTGAATAAAATAAATAAAATAATAATATCAACTACATAAAATCTCAATCTTTAGTCTAGGTTCTCAAATCAATTCAATCTAACCATCAAACCCTAGAACTGTATAAGAAATTAGCCCATGAGGTCACAAGCAACACTCATGGCTATGCAATTCATACCAAAAATCAAGATAAAAGGAAGGGAAAGATAAGAAATACGAAACCCTAGCATAAGCGTAGTCCCACGTTCCTTTTTCATTTCTCCGATCGTCCGATCTCCCTCAATTAGCACTTGGAACCCCTTTGAAGATGGATGGATGATGAAATCAGATCTGAATATGTATGTGGAGTGGTAATTCACGATGGATATGGTATGGATGTGAGTGGGTTCTTCTTTGTGTGTGTTGTGATCCCTCTTTTAATGTCTTGGCCTGTCTTCAGGGCATTTTCGTGTCAAAATTATGCTAAAACACATTCTAGAAGTCGAAAATATGCTACTGGATCCAACAGGCCGCAATTGGGCTGAAACTGACCCTGCTCGGCACTCAGCTCGAGCTGAGCTATGTCTAGAGTTTGCCGAGCTGCATATGGGTGAAACAAAGACGTCGTGTAGGCTCCGTGGGACCCCAACTCTGCTAAAAACTCGCACGAGCTGGGTATAGCTCGATCCGAGCTGTCTGTCGAGCTGCAGAGACTGCACTGCGCGATCTCACCGTTTGGAGCATAACTTCCTCATACAGATTTTGATTTGAGTAATTTTTACGCCAAAATGATCCTATCTTCCGTGGCTTCCCAACCAAATATTACATGATCAATTTGGACTTCTACACGAATACAAAAAAATTATGCTATATGGACGTGTGTTTTTTAGCATCCCTTCACTTGACTTTCACTCTTCATTCCAACTTTGAACTTTGATCATGTTTTACCCTTCAAAACTCAATAAAACACCTTAGTAGCATCTTAATTATGTAAGATATGAAAACTACGCCATTCTACATGAAATCATGGCCACATTCTAAAAAAATGGTGTAATGTGAGACTTAAAATGCGTAAAATTTCACTCTCAACAAACCCCCAAACTTACATGTTGCTCGTCCCGAGGCAACAACATAGAAAACCAATAGAGTAATTGAGAGGAAATTTCACAGTTTTGCACATCCAAGACAATATAAAAATTCAAAATCATACTTTAAATACTAAGACAACCATCCATCTAAGAACATACAATTCAAATCAACTACTTCACTTTTACGGAATGCTCATCCACTCATTCTCACGGGTAGTATTTAAGCTCATCACTCAAGTTGTGTGAGATATACACTTTAGTTAAGGTGTTTACACTCATAATCAATTCAAACACACGCATAACCATAAGCTTGGCAATCATCTCAACTCTTGACTAAAAGGAATAATTTCTATAATAGGATCACAAAGGTCTTGAATTAGGATGTAACGTTAGCTCTTTGGTAAATGTAGGGAATATATGGATAAAGTGACTTAATCACTAGTAGAAAATCAAAGAAGACTTACAACTTTTCAACAAACAGCTTCATTTCCTTCTTTCTCCTTTAATGCTCTTCAATGCTTCTCGCAACTTGATTTCCTCCTTCACTTTCAAGCACAACTTTCTTACTTGAATTTTTTTCTTTCCCTTTTTTTTTTTTTCAAATAAGGGTACTAATTTTGGACACTACCTTTTGCATGGGGTACCAGTTTCAGGCACTACCCCTTCATGCAAATTTTAACCATTTTTTTCAACAATTTTTATCACTTCCAACTTATCTCTTCTTTTGTTTCTTCTTCACAAGACACCAACTTGACTCCTTTAACTCTCTACTAGGTAAGATTTTTAAGGCTAGCAAAGGGATCAATTGGCTAATCACGTAGGCTTCCTACAAATAAGGCTTTTAGGTTCAAAAGAGTTGACTACCGATAATTTTATTAGGTAGAAAAATAATTTGGCTAGTGATTAATAAACAACAAAAATGGCCTGAGATCATTTCCTATTGTCTAATCAAACACGTAGCTTCAAGTAAGATGTAAAGCCAAGTTCTAGAATACATGTGTATGAACGACGCTCACAAGAATAAATTGAATCATGCCACTTGCCATGATTTCAAAAGGCTCAAATCTCACATGGCTATAGGAATGAACGAGCAATCCTAATAAAGCTACATAGCTAATCTTTCATGCATATAATTAAACTTTAAGCATCTCAATACCAAAGCACAATATCAAATCGCTTCTCAAACATAATCACACATATAATATTATCAAGTGTAAGAAAAATCAAAAAATCATCCTAGAGAACCATAAATCGACTACACTAACACTAAGACCAATAAACGACACACAAAAATAAAACACGAAACCTGGAAAATCTCAAAAAATCAAACCTTCAACATCATCGAATAAATTAAAAATATTAAAAATTAAAAAAAAATCAACCCTCCAAGCAACAACACAATGCACAAATTCTATTTCAATGCTGCAGGACAAGGTATGTACTTAACCTCCCCCCAAACTTAGATCAAACAAAGTAAGCCACTAAGTTTACAAAGAAGTATATACCGCAGTCAAGCAACACCTAATAAAATTCCTACATCACACAAACACATAAAAGCAATTAAAATGGGAGGGTAAGTTCCCAACAAGCGCTTATGTTTAACGTCGGAGAGTCACGACGGAATACCTCTTTTCGAACTATTTGATCAGAGGACAGTTTTCTCGCATTCTCACTTTCAAGTACTTCTATCATCTCTTATTCGCACCAACCACCTAACCTTTCCTTGTCACCGAAACAAGAACCTTTGAATTCTTTCCTCACATGACTGTCTTGATTCCTTCTTGTCAATCCTTCGCTCAAATATTGAAGAGTCAAGCTTTCTAGCAAAACGAGTATTAAACCAGTTAGAATCTTCAACACCAATATAATAATTTAAATCCAGAGGTAAGTTTGGAGGCTTCAAATATGGATCATCATTTCGTCCTACAACCAAAAGATTATCACGCAGCTCAACAGAATCAGTAGTAGGAAAAGTAAGAGATCCACTTGTTTCTGCGATCTCCTCTACCACTTCAACTCTTTTGTTCTCATACTTTTCCTCCTTGGCAACAGGTTTCATCGCTTCTTCAATAGTGGCATTCTTAGTGTTATTCACTAATTCAACAGTGGTCTTCCTTCTCTGTTCATCCCTAGCATCACTCAATGCAAGTAAATTCTCAAGATAATCAACACATTCATCGCTAGATAAACCCACAAACTCTGCATAAGATAAGGCGAAGTCCTCTACTACTTCCACAGACTTGCATTGCTGCTGATCAGCAGGCCACTTCATCTCCTTATTCACAAAGAAGACAATTAAATAGTTCTCAACACTTAAATATCCTAATTAAATTAGAAATAAAAGAAAAATAAATAATTAAACTGTCCCCGGCACAACGGCGCCAAAAACTTGATAGGCGTATTTTGCGCACTTCAATTAAATCCTCAAGTATAAGGATGTCAATTGTAGCGATAAGTACCCAAGTTAAATTATCGATTCCACTGAGACAATTAATTATTTATTTACTCTAAATTACTAACTAATAAGAATTAAGTAACCGATTTTCCAAGAGTTTTTAAATTAATTATCTAAATAACGAAATAATAAATTATTGAATAATTAAAGCAATAAAAGTAAACAAGTTCTAATCAAGAGATAGAGAATAGTTCTAAGGTATCAGGTATAAACCAATTAATTCGGGTTACTAGACTTTCAATTGTTTATTCATGCAGTACCAATGAAAATACACCACTTAATCCTATTAACCCACTAGATATGATCCGATTTTAAGCTAAAAGTATAATCTGGTTTTAATCCTAAGGTGCGTGAATATTACCAAGCCTTATTCCTAGATACTAATCAAAGCGAACAACAATACCTTTGGATGGTAAGTTCGACTAACAAGATATTCTCTGGAATTACTACAAGATTTTATCCACTTCCTACTTGAATGTTTAATTGCATTGTTCCACTAAACAATTCGAGTATCTGATTTACCAGTTCGTGGAATTAAAGTGTTTATAGCGGAACTACTTCAATCCCTAACAAATAAACAATACCAATCATGAACGCACACAAGCTACCACAATAATTCAAGCATTATAGCGGATGTCATGAATAAAATAATTTAAATAAGAATATCAACTGCATAAATTTCCAATCTTTGGTCTAGGTCCCCAATTCAATTCAATCTAACCATCAAACCCTAGAACCGTATAAGAAATTAGCCCATGAGGTCACTAGCAACATTCATGGCTATGCAATTCATACCAAAAATCAAGATAAAAGGAAGGGAAAGATAAGAAACACGAAATCCTAGTATAAGCGTAGTCCCACATTCCTTCTCCGTCTCTCTGATCGTTCGATCTCCCTCAATTACCACTTGGACCCCTTTGAAGATGGAGGATGATGAAATCAGATCTGAATCTATATGTGGAGTGGTAATTCACGATGGATGGGGTATGGATATGAGTGGATTCTCCTTTGTGTGTGTTGTGATCCCTCTTTTGATGTCGTGGCCTGTCTTCAGGGCTTTTTACTTCAAAATTATGCTAAAACACGTTCTGGAAGTCGAAAATACGTTACTGGATCGAACAGGTCGCAATTCGGACGAAACAGACCCCGCTCGGCACCCAGCTCGAGCCGAGCTGTGTCTGGAGGTTGCCGAGCTGTATATGGGTGAAACAAGGATGTCGTGTAGGCTTCGTGGGACTCTAACTCTGCTAAAAACTCGTAAGAGCTGGGTACTGCTCGATCCGAGCTATCTGCTGAGCTGCAGAGATTGCACTGCGCGATCTCACTGTTTCGAGCATAACTTCCTCATACGGACTCCAATTTCAGTAATTTTTACGCCAAAACGATCCTCTCTTCCGTGTCTTTCTAATCATGTATAACATGTTCAATTTAAACTTCTACATGAATACAAAAAAATTATGCAATGTGGACGTGTGTTTTTCAGTGTCCCTTCACACTTTCACTCTTCATTCCAACTTTGAATTTTTGATCATGTTTTACCCTTCAAAACTCAACAAAAATACCTTAGTAGCATCTTAATTATGTAAGATATAAAAACCACGTCATTCTACATGAAATCATGGCCACATTCTATAAAAACGATGTAATATGAGACTTAAAAATGCGTGAAATTTCACTCTCAACAATCTCCATCCAATTCCAGCCTTTACAATGTCCCATATATGTAGTGTGTATGGACATTGGAAGAATAGATGTGACTGCGTCTCGACGTTCCCCACATAAAATCCACAAGTGGTATCTCCACCCAAGTTCCACACCCTATCCTTAATACATACTCTCTCTCTCTATGTAGAAGCCACAACCTAAAGCTGTACTTCCTCACGATCCATTTATGCCAGATCTGTTTTTATACAAATGAAGTATCTTCTATGTCATCCTTCCTCAATATGGAATACATCAAAGAAGAAAAAAATCTCCCACGAACACATCCATGCATAATCTCCTTTATCGATCCCCTTTCCCCATCTATTCGTGTTATCATGTTCCTTAAGTGGATCATGATTTTTCATAAGTACGAAGAATTAGCACTTGGGTTTTAGGGTTTTGGGTTTTGAGTTTTGGAGTTTAGAATTTAGGATTTAGGGTTCTGGAGTTTAGGGTTTAGGGTTTTATATTATTTTTATTATATATATATACATATATATATATATATATATATATATATATATATTTAGTATATTAAATGTTTGGAACATTTTTTTTTAGTTTTATAAATAACAGCGGACTATCTTATTGAATATTTTATCTAATTTTTAGACGTTATTAAAGTTATAATTTATTTTTATTAATTCATCAATCATTAAATCTTAGACAAATATTTATGTGAGACCGTATTACGTAAGTCCTTATGTGAAACTGATAAAAAGTGATAACATTATTATCTCTTTTGCTATAAATTTAGGAAGTACTTGTGATTTTTTTTTACCTATTTTACAGTTTTTAATACTTATAAAACCTTAATACTAATACATTAAACAATGTATAATACTTAATTAAAGTTTTTACATTATGTCGAATTTTTAGGGTTTAGGATTTTATAGTTTTAAGTTTTTGTGTTTAGGGTATTAGGGTTTTAGGGTTTAGGGTTTAGGGTTCATGGTTTAGGATTTAGGGTTTTAGTTTTTTAAGTTTAGGGTTTTATAGTTACGTTTGTTACAATTTTTTATATTAAAGGTTGAAAATCAACCTTTTATATTAATGTACATGGGTATATACCACTGATTAAAGTTTGAAGTAATAGATGTATTTTATATGTATCCTGTTTAACATTACATGTTCTCAAGTTGGTTAATCTCACTATATAGTTTATTGTTTAAAATGTCTTGGTGATCCTGCTATTTTCATATGATTAATTATGCAAAGTTATCATAGATTATAATTTCATTGTTTGTTATTTTATTTTTATTGGTTACATAGGTTTGCGAGATGAGAATGATCATATTTATTAAGCATATGTAGGTATTTTTTTAAAGGTTTAAACTTTTCTAATTCTACTTCTTCAACATTATTCATTCACTCAAGTTATGAAGTGATATCATGTTTATTCGTATTAAAATTATATCCTTAATTAGCATTAATAATGATCTTACGGGAATAAAAAAATTTCAATCATTTCTAATTATATTTTACAACAATATGACACCACATTCCTAGAATCTATAACTTAAAAAGATATTGATGTCATGGTGTTTTTTATGTGAGCTTTTCTAATTGATATTATGGTCATGCTTGATTAATCTTTGGAATATGATTGTTAGTTGTTGCTGCCTTGATCTTTAAGGTTTAAGGGTTTAGGATTTTGGGTTTAGGGGGTTTAGGGTTTAAGGTTTAGGGTATAGGCTTTAGGGGTTTAGGGTTTTAGGGTTTAAAGTTTAGGATATAGGTTTTAGGGTTTTAGGATTTAAGGTTTAGGGTATAGGGTTTGGGGTTTAAGGTTTAAGATATTGGGTTTTGTGTTTTAGGGTTTAAGGTTTATTCATGAATGGTTATATTAAAAATAATAAGGTTAAGAAATATAATACTCATATAAATTTCAAATAGTATGATTCAAGAAAAAAATTGTATTTTTAATTTAAGTTCTAAATAATTATTAAAAAAAGATACTATTAAAATATTTATAATTTATATTAAATATAAGTAGCATTGTAAAAAAATAATGCCCGTCGCACGGGGTAAGTTTCTAGTTATGTGTAATAACAAAACAATGTATTTATGTTTGCCTACATATAAAAAGTGGACTTGGTATCAAATGTAAGAGGTTATTGAAAAGGGGGTAAATCTATGAAATGGAAAGATAAAGTGTATATAAGATTATAAGTAACTGCATGCTACTCTTCTTATTCTTAATAACAATGGATTCATTTTGTATATGTTGTCGAGCAAAGGATGAGTAGGATTAAATCAAAAAAATTATTGAAGTCTTTACTAATTAGATTAGGTTATACTCCCTCCTCCTTAAGTAAGAGTATTATTTTACCATTTTGGTTGTCCCACCCAAAAGATTTCATTTTCTTTTTTGACACATGAGACCCACTTACACCCGCTAATACAATTAAAATATGGGGCCCACACCCACTAATACAACTACTCACTACATATTAAATAGTAATACTCTTTAATCCACGTTCCCAAAAGTAAATGAGACTCTTACCAAGGGACGGAGAGAGTGTAATAAAAAGATATTGTAATAACCGTATCTGGTTTAATTAATTACACACGTGTTGAATATAGTCCAATTCCACATCAATCTCATTATGAATATTATCCTACTGATAGCGTTACATTTTTGTTATGCATACGACATACTGGATATCTAGTTACGCACTAATATGTTACATTTTCTATAGACTTTGTTAGATATTGTGTGATAAAAAAAAATAAAAAAATAAATAATAATAATAATAATAATAATAATTTACCGTTTAGATTTTGCTTTGTATAAGAGTAATATTTCTATTTTACATACACATCTACATGATCACTCATTGAGAATGACACATCAATTAGATGTAACCTAACCCCAGGGGTGGCCTAGCAGGATTTGAGTGTCTAAGGGTGATATTCCCAAAGATCTCAGGTTCGAATCCCGCAGGTGTGATTAATCACTGAGAGGTCAGTCCATACAGAGCGCAAAGCTTTGGCCTGAAATGGGGATCCCTGCTAGTGGACGGTAGGTTTTGGTCCAAGACCCCGGATTAATCGATCCACAGATCGAATACCGATACATAAAAAATTGGTTCTCAACAATCATTAGATTAATTTTTTAAAAATTAATCCACGACTTAATTAAATAGAATTATTAAAATCTATATAAAACAATTATTCACTACTACCATATTTAAATTTATCTAGTCTTAGAACAACTTCAAAAACTTCTCTCTTTGAAATGCCCTAATGCACTCTATAATTATCCTTTAATTTAATATATCAATGTCTGTAAATAGAATATTTTAGTGTTGTTATTTAAACCGACAAAGAATTGATTTTGACAACATCAATTATGATAAATAACATTATAGATTATAGAAATAAATATGACTGTTACAACGTCAATTACAATAAAAAAAAAACATTACTTTACCCACTAAATATAAGATCATAGAACTAAATATTACTCCATTAATCCCACAATATCTTTCAAACTTTTTTTTTTTATTTTATCTCACAAAACACTTTACATTTAAAAAAATAAACATTACTTTACCCAACAACTTTAACTTTAAAAGTTACTTTAATTTTAAATTTATCATTCTTTTTTCATACACATATTATTTATATTTTTTATTACCAAAAAATATTACAATACTCTTTAAAGTCAACAAAATTGATAAAAAATACAACTTTTCTTAAACAACGTGAAACATTAAACGCGAAGTGTTTTATGGGATGAAGGGAGTATAATTTAAATAACCGTATAGTTACTCTATGTTTTTCTTTTTTTTCTCTCTCTTTTTTTTTTTTTTGAGATTTTTGAGTTTAAAAATTATGATTAATGATAACTTATACTTCCTCAATGGAAAATTCTCATTTTACTATATAGTCTATATTGGGTGTCCTATTCAAAAGTTCAAATTTTCTACTTTTAATAAAAGGTTTCACATATTATTAATAACTACCCACTACACATATAATAATAATAATAATAATAATAATAATAATAATAATACTCTTTAATCTAGACAAAAAGCAAACGATAGCTTTTCGTTGAAATGGAGGGAGTAATTATTTTGAGTGTTGACGAGTTGTATTTTAATTTTGTGTTAAATCAATATATATATATATATATATATATATATATATATATATATATATATATATATATATATATATATATATATATATATATATATATATATATAAAAGGTGGAGCATGATATATACTCCAAGAGAGTGTCAATTGATGCAGGAGAACAGATAAAAGAGATGAGATAAGAGAGAAAAAAAATATATCATTAAAAGTGAATGTATGAAAGGTAGGTGTTTTCGTGATTAAATTCTGGTTCTACGAATGTATGAAAGGTAGGTGTTTTCGTGATTAAATTCTGGTTCATAGAATTGCATATACTAATACTATAATACTATATATATATGTATATCACATGGCTCTCTATCAAGGGTGCACATCTCGAACTCTGTCTAACAAAACCACCTCATGCTACCACTACACTAATCACACTCCCAATGGACCAACATCAAATCTTCATCCATTTTTCTTTTTCTTTTTTTTTTATTTTTTTTATTGTTCATAATCTAAAGAACTTTTTGTAATTTTTTTTTTTACTTTCTTAAACAGCTCTACATGATCTGACTGTTTGGGATGGGGATCAATTACCAACAACATGAAATAATATTATTTGAAATCACTTTGTCTAATGCCTATATATATATATATATATATATACACTTGTTTGAAATCCCGCACAAGGTGGAATCATTTAATTATTATTTATTTTTTATAATTAAATAATTCGTGTTATATAATGTAACAATATTAATTAAGGAGATTTTTTCTTATAGCTAGATAATTTTTTTCATCAATATAAAGAATTTGCAACAAATTATAACATTTGAGTTTTGATAATATAACGTATAACTAAATCATGTAAAAAGTTAATACATATATTTATATATTCTAATTATTTGAAAGAATCTTAACTTTTTTTTTAAATGTTACTTTATAACATAATACAATTGAAAATGGAGTATTTATTACCCCTCCGGTCTCTCTAAAAAATATGCAACCACATAGGGGCAATTTTGTCTCTTTGCTGTATATTTATGTAGTTGTTCGTATATCATTTTTTTTATGGTATTTAAGTACAATTATGATCAAAGTATTCAACTTTCAATAATAAATATTTAATTTTATTGTTTGTATAAAATAAATATCAATTATATATAAAAAAATCTCAATTTATTTTTTTTTTGTACATGATTTTATTTGATACTAATTAATTTATTTGTATCGAATGACTTATTTATTAAAATATGCATGTCCGCCCAGAAATATGCATGTCCGCCTATGAAAAATGCTTGTCCGCCGATATAATATGCTAAGTCCGCCGATAAATTGCTCAAAATATGCATGTAGGCAGCTTATATAAACCTGTCCGCCGATGAAAATACATTTAATTGGCATGTCCGCTCATAATTAAACCTATAATTTGCGTGCCAGCCTATGAATGACCCTTTAGAAGATGTGTCCACCAAATAAATTTGAGTTAAGTACATGTCCTCCATTAAATTCGATTTATAACCATACGTGCTACACTCAAATATGTGACATATATGCCATTACATAAAATTCTTTAAAACAATATGTGCCACACTCCAATTCTCTACATCAATAAATAGCTCAAGGGAAGTATAAATTTACTATATGTGCCACATGCCGAGAAAATGTCAATTTTAATTCTATATATTTTACCAAATTCAATTTTAGTCATATAATATTTATTATTTTCAATTTTAAGGTTTAGAGTTTCAATTTTGATCCTGTATCATTTAAATTTTCAAATTTAGTCATAGTTTCGTAATTAGTCCTATATCTTTTTGAATTATCAAAATTAGTCCTTTACCTTTTAAAATATGATATTCTGTGTCTTCTTGTTTATATTAGGTTTTTATGTAATTTTTGTTGGATTGTCTTTCACTGTAAGGTTTTAGGCTTGAAAATGAGGAATTTTTTTTATTTAGTGGGGCAGGTGGTGGCAAGGCTTAGAGTATGCAGGTGGGCAGTGCACGACCTTAGTTTTGCGGTTATATGAGTTGAAGATGGATTTTATTATTGGCCAAGTGCACACTTTGGTTGGAGCCGATCTGAAGAGTTGGAAATATATTATACATACCCTTGTAGACATCGGTGGTTGCATAACGAAACATAAGGTGAAAAGTGATCTTGATGTTAGGGGCTTGTATGATCAGGTTGATGAGTCGATGCTATTTGTCACAGTTAAGGCCCAACCACTGGCGTCAGTTGATAATTTTTGCCCTAATGCGGTTTCACCTAGGTGTAGTTATTGGACCGACTTGGTTCGTTCACAAACTCCTACTATCTATATCCCTAATGCAGTTAATGGAGTGGGAGTTGATGAGAGTAAAAATAAGCGTGTTTTAGTATCCAATTTAACATCTTTTGATGAGAATTGTTGTTATATATTAGCACAAGTGTCTTATATTTGATATATGTGAGAAAGAGGTGTGTTTGAGATGTTTTACTGTATTTTAGGTGAAAAAAATGATCAAAAGTGCAAAGTTGGAGAAAAGGTGTAACTTGTGCAAGAATGCTGAAAAACGCACGTCCAACTTGTGAAATTTTTCTGTGTTCGTGTGGAGCTCAAAACTAGAAGTGTGATATATGGTTGGAAAGCCACTGAAGAGTGGCTCATTTTTAGAGCTGTCAAAATGGGGTTGAGCCCACTGGGCCAACCCGCCCCAACCCACCTTAACCCATCAATTTCTCAACCCAAAATTAATCCGCTCCATAAAAGCCCACCTCACTTCAAACCCACTAAAGTGTGGGCTAACCCGCACCGCTCCACCAACCCACTTTTATAAATTAAAATTTAAAAAAAATGACATACAATTTTTAAATTTTAATATTTAAATAATAAAAATATTACCACCCAACTCTACCCCCTATCCACCCCCCACTCACCCCTACCCCTACCCCGGCCCCACCCAACCCCCCCTCCCCAATCCCCCGAATTTTTTTTTTAGATTTTAATATTTGTTTTTAAATTTTAATATTTAAATAATATAAATATTACCACCCAACTCTAACCACCCGATCCACCCACCCCACCCCATCCCCCACCCCTGAAAAATTTTATTTTTTTTAAAAGTTTAGATTTTAATATTTAAATAATAAAATATTATCACCCAACCCTACCCCCTACCCACCTCCCACTCACCCACCCCCAATTTTTTTTAAATTTTAAATTTTAATATTTAAATAATAAAAAAAATTGGGAGTGGGTGGGTGGGTGGGTGTGGGTAGGGGATAGGGAGTAGGGTTGGGTGATAATAATTTTATTATTTACATATTAATTTAAAAAAAATTAGGGGGGTGGGTGGGTGGGGTGGGGTGGGTAGGGGGTAGGGTTGGGTGATAATATTTATATTATTTAAATATTAAAATGTAAAATTTTAAAAAAAAATTTGGTGGTGGATGGGTAGGTAGGGGTAGAGTTGGGTGATAATATTTTTATTATTTAAATATAAAAATCTAAAATGTTTTTTTTTATAATTTTTTTAGGGGGTTGGTGGAGGGTGGGTGGGTAGGTCATAGGTGGATAGGGGTAGAGTGTGGGCTAACCCGCGGCCCGTCCCACCATATCCTGCCCCACCAGTGGCCCGCCCCTCCGGTAGCCCGTACTGCAAGTGACCCATCCCACTTGAGCCCATCAAAAGATGAGTTATGGGATAAGTCGCCCCACTAACTCATTCTGACAACTCTAGTTATTTTGGCATAAGAAACACCTTAATCGGAGTCCTAACGAGAAAGTTATGATCGAAATGGTGACGCCTCGCAAGTTGTTTCTACTCAGCACGACGGTTCCACTTTCCATGACTTGTTACCTCTTCAAATATTAAACTTTTGGTGAGATCTTTATATGGATAGAAATTCAAGAAAAAGATGATCACGTGAGCACAAGAATCACTAAAATCAGAGTTTGGACGAGAAAGTTATGCTCAAAATCGAGAAATCGCGCAGCTGCCAGCGAAAATTTCCGAGAATTTCCAAAAATTTTTGAAAATTACCTATTTCTTGGAGTACAATTAATCTTCTTATCACATAATCCTCCATGATTCACCCATATTTTTTATTTCCTTATTTAATTCCCTTCTCACACCTATATATATTTTATATCATTATTCATGTGAGGAGGAATCGCAACACAATCATCCTATACCCCACAAGGGGGGATCACCCCTCAACCATCATCCACATCCTTTCATCCATTCATCCATCACTGTGAAGATTCATCTGTTGAATCAAGAGGAGAACCAAGAGGAGGATTCAAGACGGAGAAGGACGCGACGATGCCCAAATCTAGCGTTCTTATCGTTTCCTAATTTATCTTATATTTTACAGATATATGGGTAAGATCTATCCAACTCACAGATTGTTCTTCGTAACATAATGGGCTAGAACCGTTTTGGTAGATTTAAGGTTTTGAAAGTTTTTATGAATTAATTGAACTTTCGTGTGTATACTCCGTACAAACTACTTGTGGATTTATTTTATATATGACTATGTGTTTTTAATTCATACTCAGAGTTGTTTTGTGCATCATTAATTGTTATATAGAGTCTGAATATATATCTTGGTTATTGATTGATTGCGTTCACTGCTGAGCAGAATTCCATGTTATGATTTTAAGTGAGGGGACTCCGAAACTTCATTAGAACTGTTGTATATGAATATTTATTAATTGAATTGAATTCAGGTTAATAAGCAAGATAAAGTGGTTAATTTTATAGGACCTATAAAGGGAGATCATATCGAGTTAGAGTACCAATCCTAGGGGAAATAATTGATACTGATAGTACCTAGAAAGAGGGTGAAATTATATCCCTTGCTCCAAGATTATTCACATGTATTACACGCATATTTACTTATGTCTATAGAGTAGATTTGCATGGCTTAGTGATGCATCCATAGTCCACAAGGCAGAGTCAGATATTGATACACGAAAGGGAGATTAATGAGTGAAATTGGATTATCCTAGAGCTATTTATTCTCCTACTTGAGTCACTGTTGAGAATGAAAATAAGTGCGTTTTAGTGTCCAATTTAATACCTGTTTGATGAGAATTATTGTTATATATTAGCACAAGTATCTTATTTTTGATATATGGGAGAAAAAGGTACACTTGAGGTGTTTTATCATATTTTAGATGGAAAAAGGGATCAAAAGTGCCAAGTTGGAGACAATGTACAATTTGTGCAAGGATGCTCTGAAACGCACATCCAACTTGTGTAATTTCTCTGTATTCATGTGGAGCTCTGAATTGGAATTGTGATATATAGTTAGAAAGCCACAGAAGAGAGGATCATTTTGGCGTAAAGAACTCCCCAATCGGATTCGAAACGAGAAAGTTATGATCAAAGTGGTGACGTCGTGCAAGCTGTGCCGAACAGAACGGCTGTGCCACTTTGCATGACTTGTTACACATTCAAATATTGGATTCTCTATGAGTTCTTTATATGGATAGAAAGACAAGGAAGAGAGAATCATATGAGCATAAGAATTACTCAAATCGGAGGTCGGATGTGGAAGTTATGTGCAAAGCAGTGAGACGACACAAGCTTGCTGACCACGGGTGTCCGCTCGACCAGAATCATCTTGGTCGAACGGATGAGTTTGGTCGAGTAAAATATCCAAATTCTTATAGAAGTTTTGCTCGACCATTGCTCGACCAGGAGACTTTGCTTAACCAGTGGAGGTTAGGTCGAGCAGAATATCGCTGGTGATATTTTTGGTAGTTTCGGGACTTTTTACCAAATTTGACGTATGTCTCAAGTAAAAGCTCATCCAAAGCCTATAAAGAGAGCTTACAAGTATAAAAGGGGGTGTAGATCACATCATTATTCATAGGAATTGAATTGGAGAGAGCCACAACATCCATCCTATACCCCATAAGGGGGGATCACCCCCCAACCATCATTCACATCCTTTCCTCCATCAATCCATCACTTTGAAGATTCATTTGTGGAATCAAAAGGAGAACCAAGAGGAGGATTCAAGACGGAGAAGGACGCGACGACTCCCGTATCTAGGGTTTTATTCATTTTCTAATTTATCTTGTATTTTCCAGACATATGGGTAATATCTATCCAACCCCATGATTGTTCTTCGCAACATCATATGCTAGAACTATTTTGGTAGATCTAGGGTTTTGAAGGTTTTTACGAATTAATTGAACTTCCGTGTGTATACTCCGTACAACACTACTTGTGGATTTATTTTATATATGATTATGCTTTCTTAATCCATATTCACAGTCGTTTTGTGCATCTTCAATTGATATATAGAGTCTGAATATATATCTTAGTTGTAGATTGAGTGCGTTCACCGCTGAATAGGATTCTATGTTATGATTCTAAGTGAGGGGACTCCGAAGCTTCATTAGAACTATTATATACGAATACTTGTTAATTGAATCTAATTCAGGTTAATAAGTAGGATAAAGAGGATAACTTTATAGTACCTATAAAGGGAGATCATATTGGGTTAGAGTACCAATCCTAGGGGAAAATAATTGATACTGATAGTACCTAGAAATGCGGGTGAAGTTATATCTCTTGCTACAAGGTTATTCACACGTATTACACGCATATTTACTTGTGTCTATAGAGTAGATTTATATGGCTTAGTGATGCGTCCATATTCCACAAGGCAGAGTCGAACATTGATACACGAAAGGGAGATTAATGAGTGATCGGATTATCCTAGATCTAACTATTCTCCTACTTGATCCACTTTCGTAATTCTTCTAGTGTTTATTTTACTTTAATTGTTATTTTATATTTTTGTTAGTAGATTAATAATTCAATACTCAACTTAATTGCTATCTTGTCTTAATTAATTTAGTTAAAATTAAATTGATAATACGCTGTCCTTTGGGTTCGATAATTCACTTAGTCGCTTGCTTAAGCTGCAACTGATATCCTTAATACTTGGGAATTAATTTTGCGTGCAAAGAAAATACGCATCAAGTTCTTGGTGCCGTTGTAGGGGACCGCTGTTATTATTAGTTTATTATTTCTAATATGATTAAAACTTTTATTTGTGATTATTTATTTCTATCTAACCTTAAATTTTTCTGAGGTACTTCTGCACTTGGAAAAGGAGAGGAAGGAAAGGAAGGAATAACACATAGAGCTAAACATGACCAGAGCAAGGCAGAATCCGGATAATATTGCCATATGTGAAATTTTCACAAACTATGGGATTGGCAACATGGGGTTGATAGGAGCAAGGGGGGAAGATAATGATTTTGAGATACATCCCGCTCTTATTAACATGGTAGAGAAAATTTTCTTTTCTGGAGATTGGTTTGAAGATCTATATCAGCATCTCAGAAGATTTCTTGGTTATTCAAATATTCATAAGGGTGATGGAGCTAATGATAATGCTTGGTGGATCGCCCTATTCAAATTTTTGTTGATTGATAGGGCAGAAGCTTGGTATGAGACTCTTGATGCCACAGATTGCACTACATGGGACCAACTGGAGCAGAAGTTCTTGGAGAGATACATGCCACCCTCCAAAGTTTTTAGGATGAGACAAGAGATCACCGAATTTGTTATGAATCAGGGTGAGAAATTTCATGAGGTGTGGGACAGGTTTAAAGACATGCTCAGGAGGTGCCCGCAGCATGGGATGTCTAAGGCTGAGTAATAAGCATCTTCTACTATGGATTGGATTGTGAATCGCGTATTCTTATTGATGCATCATTAGGTGGAGCGTTGTTATCAAAGACAGCACTTGAAGCAGAAAAGTTATTCGAATACATCTCTATGAATTCATGTGACTGGTCTACGGAAAGAGTTAGAGGAACTTATATAATTGGCAAGGTGGCGCAGGTTGATCATCAAGAGGTGAAGCCAAATAGGGATGATGAGATCATATCTAGTCTAGCTAACATCAACAATCTACTAGAGTCTCAGCAAAGGCAGATTACAGAGTTGACACAAATGGGGCCTAGTATGCAGCAGAACGAGGTGAAGAGTGTTTAAGATACCTTCACTCGATACATGGCTGAGACTGATGCAAGGGTTGACCGCATCGAACCGAGAATGAATGTTGATCATGCAGATTTATCTAAGCAGTTGAAGGACCTTACCTTGATTATGGGGCAGATGACCATGAATGTGAATCAATTGACACAAACGGTGGAGAAAGAAAAGTTCCCGTCTCAAGGCATAATGAACCTAAAAGAGTGCAAAGCCATCACGTTGAGGCCCGGGATGCAGTACGAAGGTCCGATGAAGCTGGTGTCTAAAAACAAAGGAAGTAGGGCTCTTGTTCGACCAATCCCACGCAATTTGACCAGACCTGATGGTCAAACTATGGTTGAATAAGTCTCGGAAAAATAGAGTTACGACACTCTATTTTTAGTTTCGCCATTCGATCAAGGCACCACTGTTCGACCAAACCACTTTGGTCGAACAGAGGTCGAACAAGCACCTGTGGAGGAGAAGGATCGCGTCCAGACTGCAAGGTCTTCATTTGACCAAACCCATGTTGTTCGACCAGACCATTATGGTTAAACAATGGTCGAACAGGAGCGGAATGAATGGAACCAATTTACAGAGTTACTGTTCGACCATACTCATGTTGTTCGACCAGACCATTCTGGTCGAACAGTGGTCGAACAACTTCATACACCTCCCATTTCGATACCGAATGTTACATCTATTATTCAGAATACTCCAAAGCGATTACAAGAGCAGAATAGTGAGAAAATAGTGGAGAAAAAGTGGAAAAGAGAAAGAGATTGAGAGCCGAGAAGTTTAGACTGCAGATGGATAATGAAGATATGGTTTTCTCTCTTGATCAAGTAATGAAGATAACCATGGAGACTCACTCATGCAATAGCATAGATGTGGTTTCTAACTTGTTTAATCTTGATTTTAATAGGATAGATGATTCTGAATTTGAGTGGAAAATTGACAAGGAGGTGTCTAGACAGCCATGGGAGGAAGGTAATTCCAAGGATTATATTTTTGTAACTAAGAAAGGTGAGGTGCTGAGTGTAGACAAGAAGAGGGGAAGAAAGTATTTGAAGGTGAGGATGCGTGAAGACTATCCTCTGATCCAGTAGCCTACAAAGGTTACATCTGTCGTGACTCTCCGCCGTTAAATATGAGCGCCTGTTGGGGGCTTGCCCTTTTGTTTTATTGCTTTATTATTTCTTTCGTGTGAGTGAGGAGTTATTATATTTGAAGTGCTCACATTTCAGCAATTAAATATCTTTTCAAACTTAGTTTCGACTTACGTTTTTTTTAAGTTTGGGGGGGAGTGTGATGTACTTACCTTATCTTATGAGCACTAAGGGTATAATTTTCATTTTGTTAGTTGTTTGTTTGTTAGGAGGTTGATTTTTGTGGTATATTATTATTTTAATCGGTGTTGATACGTCGATTTTTTGCAACTTACCTAATGTTTAGTGTGTTGTGTTGGTGTGTCTAGTGTATGGAGTCAATTAGATAGTCAATTGAGTCTTTCTTATAGTTCTCCTATTTTATTATTGATGAATCTGTGATGATGAGGTGTGTTGAGCTTTGATGATAAAAACAGGTAAACTGAGGCTTTGACCTGACCGAGTTGAACAACTCGAGGAGCTCGTGCATAATTTGAAGGAAAAATCAGGTGCCCTCATTTCCTTATTCTAATTTTTATATGTGTTTTTAATTCATGGAGTGGAAGGATTGAATTTGGTTTTGGTAATCCGTATGAGCTTATATTTTTAAATTATATCTGAAATTCATATGCACTTGAAATTGACGAAGGAAGTGTACTTGAGTTATATTATGGTATGAAGTTCTATGTGTACTTGTGGGATATTACGTACCTTGAAAAGTGCTCTGCTACATGTTAAAAACCCATATGAGATTGTGATACTTATTCATGTTACATAATCAAATGATAATTCTTTTCTGGTGAGTATCGTTCTTGTGTGTGTATTCTAGAACTTGCCTTGAGCCTCCTTGAATATTCAAGATTAGTCTAGCGGATTATGGAGATGATATTATGCCATCTTTGTTATTTAGCCCATCTTTTCCTATATACTTTACCTGAATTCATTAAATCCCTAGTCAGCCCGTTTGAGCCTTTTTAAATCCATTCTTTTGATAGACAATAAAGCTTAATTGAAGAGATTGATGATTTGAGGGATGATAAGGATGATTAAGGAAGAATCTTAAGGATCAAAAGAAAAATTCTTGGGGTAGTGCTTAAATCTAGTACTCCATGGAAACAAACATCCTAGGATAATGCTTAAATCTAGTACCCTATGGAGGATGTGAGGGGTAGTGCCCGAAACTGGTACCTCGAGAGAAGAAAAAAAGGATGAAATAAAAAGGAGAATGATGGAGTTAGAGAGCTAAAAAAGTAATGAAAAAAATATATTGTGCTTGAAGGAGAAATATGGGAGAGTTTGATGAGAATGTTGTGCTTGATTGAAGTGATGAGGAAGAATGAAAGATCGAGAGAGACTGCAGTTTGATGGATCTAAGTTTCGAGTCACTTATCCATATAATTTCCTACCTTTTCCAAAGAGCCTACATTACAACCAAATAAAAGACCTTTTTGATCCATGATTTGCTAGCTACAAGTAAAAGGAGAGTTGAGACAATAGGCAAGCTTATGGTTATGCATACACTTGAATTGAATCTGAGCGTAAACACCATAACCCATAAGTGTACATCTTTTACACTTGAGTGCGAGTGATATATACTTCCCGTGAGAACATGTCAATGGAGCATTTGAATTGGTGGTGATTTTCTTATCTTGTATGCTATGAATTGATTGTTACATGTAATGAGAGTTGCATGACCTAAGTTGAGGATTATTGTATTTTGAATAAGTATTTGTGGTAGTCCTTATTTCCCTGCTAATTTTTTTATTCTCTCTCTCTCTCTCTCTTTATTTTATTTTGTTGCCTAGGGACAAGCAACGGGTAAGTTTGGGGGTTTATTGAGAGTAAAAATAAGCGTGTTTTAGTGTCCAATTTAACACCTGTTTGATGAGAATTGTTGTTATATATTAGCACAAGTGTCTTATATTTGATATATAGGAGTAAAAGGTGCACTTGAGGTATTTTATTGTGTTTTAGGTGGAAAAAGGGATCAAAAGTGCCAAGTTAGAGAAAAGGTGCAATTTGTACAATGAAGCTATGAAACGCATATCCAACTTGTGTAATTTTTCTGTATTCATATGGAGCTCTGAATTCAATGTGTAATATGTGGTTGGAAAGCCACAGAAGAGAGGGTCGTTTTGGCATAAATAACTCCCCAATCGGACTCCAAACTAGAAAGTTATGATCAAAGTGGTAACGTCGCGCAAGCTGTGCCGAATAGAACGGCTGTGCCACTTTGCATGACTTGTTACACATTCAAATATTAGATTCTCTATGATTTCCTTATATGTATATAAATCCAAGGAAGAGAGGATTAAGTGAGCGCAAGAATTACTCAAATTAGAGGTCGGATGTGGAAGTTATGTGCGAAACAGTGAGACGGCGCAAGCTTGCATGATCACGGGAGTCCGCTCGACCAGAATCATCTTGGTCGAGCGGATGAAGTTTGGTCGAGTAAAATGTCCAAATTCTTACGGAAAGTTTTCTCGACCATTGCTCGACCAGGAGGCTTTGCTCGACCAGTGGAGGTTTGGTCGAGCAGAATGTCGCTGGTGATATTTTTGGTAGTTTCGGGTTTCTTTACCAAATTTGATATCTCAAGTAAAAGCCCATCCAAGGTCTATAAGGAGAGCTTACAAGTATATAAGGGGGTGTTGGACACATCATTATTCATAAGAATTGAATTGGAGAGAGCCACAACATCCATCCTACACCCCACAAGGGGGGATCACCCCCCAACCATCATCCACATCCTTTCCTCCATCCATCCATCACTTTGAAGATTCGTTTGTGGAATCAAAAGGAGAACCAAGAGGAGGATTCAAGACGAAGAAGGACACGACGACTCCCGCATCTAGGGTAATTTTATTCATTTCCTAATTTATCTTGTATTTCTAGACATATGGGTAAGATCTATCCAATCCCATGATTGTTCTTCGCAACATCATGGGTTAGAATAGTTTTGGTAGATCTAGAGTTTTGAAGGTTTTTACGAATTAATTGAACTTCCGTGTGTATACTCCGTACAACACTACTTGTGAATTTATTTTATATATGATTATACTTTCTTAATCCATATTCACGGTCGTTTTATGCATCTTCAATTGGTATATAGAGTCTGAATATATATCTTGGTTGTAGATTGAGTGCGTTCACCGCTGAATAGGATTCTGTGTTATGATTTTAAGTGAGGGGACTTCGAAGCTTCATTAGAACTGTTACATATGAATACTTTTAATTGAATCTAATTCGGGTTAATAATAGGATAAAGAGGATAACTTTATAGTACTTATAAAGGGAGATCATATCGGGTTAGGTACCAATCCTAGGGGAAATAATTGATACTGATAGTACCTAGAAAGGAGGGTGAAGTTATATCTCTTGCTCCAAGGTTATTCACACGTGTTATACACATATTTACTTGTGTCTATATAGTAGATTTGCATGGCTTAGTGATGCGTCCATATTCCACAAGGCAGAGTCGGACATTGATACACGAAAGGGAGATTAATGAGTAAAATCGGATTATCCTAGAGCTACCTATTCTCCTACTTGATCCACTTTCGTAATTTTTTTAGTGTTTATTTTACTTTAATTATTATTTTATATTTTTGTTAGTAGATTAATAATTCAATACTCAACTTAATTGTCATCTTGTCTTAATTAATTTAGTTAATAATTAAATTGATAATACGTTGTCCTTTGGGTTCGATAATTCACTTGGTCGCTTGCTTAAACTGCAAATGATATCCTTAATACTTGGGGATTAATTTTGCGTGCAAAGAAAATGCGCATCGGTCACTTTCGAATTCTTCTAGTGCTATTTTATTTAATTTATTATTTAATTTTCAGCATAATAGTTATTAGATAATCAACCTTAAAATCTTATTGCCTTGTCTTAATTAATTTAGTAAATAATTAAATTGATAATACACCGTTCTTTGGGTTCGATATTTAAGTTGCAATAACATCCTTCATACTTGGGGATTAATTGTGTGTTGATAAAACACTCATCAAGTTTTTGGCGCCATTGCCGGGGACTGCTGTTATTATTGATTTTTATTATTTCTTGTTGATTAAGACTTTGATTTGTGATTATTTATTACTATCTAACCTTGAATTTTTCTGAGGTACTTGTGCACTAGGAAAAGGAGAGGAAGAAAAAGAAGGAATAACACACAGAGCTAAACATGACTGGAGCAAGGTAGAATCCGAATAATGTTGCCATACGTGAAATTTTCACAAACTATGGGATTGGCATCATAGGGTTGATAGGAGCAAGGAGGAAGATGATGATTTTGAAATACATCCCGCTCTTATTAACATGATAGAGAAGAATCCCTTTTCTGGAGGTCCTTTTGAAGATCCATATCAGCATCTCAAAAGATTCCTTAGTTACACAAATACTCAAAAGGGTACTGGAGCTAATGATAATACTAGACGGATAGCCCTACTCAAGTTCTCTTTGATTGATAGGGCGGAAGCTTAGTTAGAGACTCTTGATGCAACAGATTGTACTACATGGGACCAACTGCAATGAAGTTCTTGGAGAGATATATGTCATCCTCAAAGGTCTACAGAATGAGGCAAGAGATCACCCAATTTTGTTATGAATCAGGGTGAGAAATTCTATGAGGCGTGGGACAGGTTTAAAGATATGCTCAGGAGGTGCCCACAGCATGGGATGTCTAAGGCTCAATACATAAGTATCTTCCACTATAGTTTGGATTGTGAGTCGCTTATTCTTATTGATGCATCATCAAGAGGAGCGTTGTTATCTAAGACAGCACTTGAAGAAGGAAAGTTGTTTGAAGACATCTCTAGGAATTCACGTGACTGGCCTACAGAAAGAGTAAGAGGATCTTATGTACTTGGCAAGGTAGCGCAGGTTGAACATAAGTGGGGAAGACTAATAGGGAGGATGAGTTCATCTCTAGTTTAGCTAATATCAACAAGCTACTAGAGTCCCAGCAGAAGCAGATTACAGATTTGACACAAAGGGGGCCTAGTATCCAGCAGCAGAAAGTGAAGAATGTTGAAAATACCTTCAATTATTACATGGCAAGGAATGATGCAACGGTTGATCGCATCGAGGCTACTATAAATGCTAAGCATGCAGATTTATCTAAGTAGTTAAAGGACCTTACTTTGATGATGGGGCAGATGGCCGGGAACGTGAATCAATTAACACAAATATTAGAGAAAGAAATGTTCCCATCTCAAGGTATAACGAACCCAAAAGAATGCAAAGCCATCACATTGTGGTTTGAAACACAGTATGATGGACCAATGATGCCAGAAATGAATTCTGGAGCTCCAGAAGCTCGATTCGACCAGGGTTTGACCAAGGCAATAGGTCAAACCACATTACCTAAGTCGAAGCAAGCACCTGGGCATCATTTGAAACGTTCAGATGGTCAGTTCGACCAACACCGACCTGGTTCGACCAACCCTGATGGTCAAACCACGATCAAACCAGCTTGTCCGTGAGACTCTGAATTCTCTGATGTTGGGTTCAACCCAACCATGGTTCGACCAACCCTGAAGGTCGAACCATGGTCGAACCAGCCTGTACGAGGGATGCCTAACTTTTTGATGCTCGGTTCGACCACTACACACCTGGTTCGACCAGCACCCAAGGTCGAATTGAGGATGAACCACCTTATCCAGCACCATTTTTCACGCAAATTGCCTTACCTGATGATAATGATACTCCAGTGCCATCCCAAGGGCAGAATACTGAGCTTATAGTGGAAAAGAAGTGGGAAAGAGTAAAGAGGTTGAGAGCCAAGAAGCTTAGACTGCAGATGGACAATGAAGATGTGGTTTTCTCTCTTGATCAAGCAATAAAGATGCCCATGGAGACTCAATCATGCAAGAGCATAGATGTGATTTCTAACTTGTTTAATTTTGATTTTAATAGGACAGATTATTCTGAAATTGAGTGAAAGATTGACAAGGTGGAGTCTAGACAGCCATGGGAGGAAGGAATTTCTGAGGATCATATTTTTGTATACCTAATGAACCCTTCAAGTCGTATACCTAATATTGATTTGAGCAATTAATACAACGATGAAGAGCAAGATGGAGAGGATGAGGACAATGCAAATTACACATGCACATCCGAAGATAACGAAGTTGAGTTCGATTTAAATAAATGTTCTCAAGGTGATGGTTCTGATGGTTCGCAAGGTGATGGTTCACAACATGATGGGTCTGTGTGTTCTGAGGGTTCTGATGGTTCGCAATGTGATGGTTCTGATGGTTTGCAAGGTAACGCTGTAGTTGAGTGATAGGCTTTTTCTGCGCACTATAATTAAATCATCAAGTATAAGGATGTCAATTGTAGCAGCAAGTACCCAAGTTAAATTATCGAACCCAAGGGACAGCTAACTATTTATTTTCTAATTATACTAGCTTAATCAGAATAAGGTAACCGATTTTCAATGTTTTGTTGCGAATTAACTAAAATACTTAAATAATAAATTCCAGAATAATTAAAAGCAATAAAATAAAATAAAAGCAAGTTTCTAATCAAGAGATGACGAACAGTTCTAAGGTATCAGGTAGAGACCAATCAATTTGGGTTATTAAACTTACGATTGTTAATTCATGCAGTTTCACTGAAAATACACCACATATCCCTATTATCCCACCGAATATGATTCGATTCTAAGCTAACAGTATAATCTGGTTTAAATCCTAAGGTGCGCAAATATTACCAAGCCTTATTCCTAGATACTAATCCAGCGAACAACAATACCTCCGGATGGTAAGCCCGACTAACAAGATATTTTCTGGAATTACTACAAGGTTCTATTCACTTCCTACTTGATTGTCTAATTGCATTGTTCCACTAAACTAATGAAGTATTTGATTAACCAGTTCATGAAATTAAAGTGCTTATAGCGGAGCTACTCTAATCCCTAACAGATAGACAATACCAATCATGAACGCACACAAGCTAACACAATAATCCAAGCATTATAGCGGATGTCATGAATATATTATGAAGACGTTACGAAGCAGATAAGCAAGTCTGTATAAAATAAGTAAAATCAAAAGCTCAACTGCATAAAGTCACAATCTTTGGTCTAAATCCCCAAATTAATTAAATCAATCCATCAAACCTTAGAACTGTATATAAAATTAGCCCATGAGGTCACAAGCAACACTCATGGCTAAGCAATTCATTCCAAAAATCAAAGTAAAAGAAAGAGAAAGATAGGAATTATGAAACCCTAGTGTAGACGTAGTCTTTCGTTCCTTCTCCGTCTCTCCAATTGCTCGATTCTCCCTTGATTAGCACTTGGAACCCTCTTGAAAGTGGATGGATGGTGAAATCAGGTTGTCAATCTGATATGGAAGGATTAGAGGTGGGAATTGATGATGGGTTATGGATGGGTTCTCTCCAATTTGTGTCTTGATCTCCCTAATTGTTTCTTGGACTGATGCAGGGCTTTTTCGCGATCAAAACTGCTTCAGAATCGCGATTTGAGGGTATATATACACTGCTGCATCGAACAGGCCCCGTCTGGGCCCTGAACTGGGCCGCGCGGCACCTTGCTCGAGCCGAGCTCATGGCCGAGCGGCCCCCAAACCTGCCGAGCAGCATATGGGTGAAACGGGAATGTCGTGTAGGCTCTGAGGGCACCCCACTCGGCTGGAAATTCGCAAAATGTTGGTCCTGCTCGAGCCGAGCGGCCTCCCGAGCTGCGGAGACTGCACTGCGCGACTTCACCGTTTTGAGCATAACTTCTTCATACGGACTCCAATTTGAATGATTTTTGTGCTCACGTGTTTCTCTTTTCCTTGGCTTTCTATCCATATAAAGAAATCTGAGAAAATCCAACATTTGAATATGTAAAAAGTCATGCAAGTGGCTGCTCGGTACAACATGTGCGACGTTAGCACTTTGATCATAACTTTCTCGTTTTGAATCCAATTAGGGTGTTCTTTATGTCAAAAACGACCCTCTCTTCTGTGTCTTTCCAACCATATATCATATGATCAATTTGGACTTCTATAAGAATACAGAAATTTGTGCAACATGGACTGTATTTTTCAGCATTCCTTCTCACTTTTACTCCTCATTCCAACTTTGAACTTTTGATCATGTTTTACCCTTCAAAACTCAACAAAATACCTTAGTAGCATCTTAATTATGCAAGATATGAAAACCATGCCATTCTATACAAAATCATGACCACATTCTATCAAAAACGGTGTAATGTGAGACCTAAAATACGTGAAATTCCACTCTCAACAAACCCCCAAACTTACCTGTTGCTCGTCCCGAGGCAACGACATATAAAACCAATAGAGTAATTGAGAGGAAATTTCACAACTTCACATCCAAGAAAATATAACAATTCAAAAATCATACTTCAAATACTAAGATAACCATCCATCTAAGAACATACAATTCAAATCAACTACTTCACTTTTTCGGAATGCTCATCCACAATTCTCTCGGGTAGTATTTTACGCTCATCGCTCAAGTGTGAGATATACACTTTAGGGTAAGGTGTTTACACTCAAAGTCAATTCAAACACACGCGTAACCATAAGCTTGACAATCATCTCAACTCTCGACTAAAGGGATAATTTCAACAATAGGATAACAAAGGTCTTGCATTAGGTTGTAATGTTGGCTCTTTGGTAAAGGTAGGGAGTATATGGATAAGGTGACTCAATCACTAGTAGAGAATCAAAGAAGACTTACAACTTTTCAACAAACAGCTTTACTTTCTTCTTTCTTCTTCATCGCTCTTCAATGCTTCTTGCAATTTGATTCCTCCTTCACTTTTGAACACCACATCCTTATTTGAAATTTCTTTTTCTTCTTCCCTCTTTTCTTTTTTTTTTCAAATAAGGGTACCAGTTTCAGGCACTACCCTTTTCATGGGGTACCAGTTTCGGGCACTACCCCTTTATGCAACAATTTAACCACTCTCTTCAACAAATTTCATCACTTCCAACTTATTCTCCTTTTATATTTCTTCACAAGACACCAAATTGACTCATTCAACTCTCTACTAGGTAGGAATTTTTTAAAGGCTAGCAAAAGGGATCAATTGGCTAATCACGTAGGCTACCAACAAATAAGGCTTTTAGGCTCAAAAGGGTTGACTACGGATATTTCATTAGGTAGAAAAATAATATGGCTAGTGACTAATAAAAAACAAAGATGGCCTAAGATCATTTCCTATTGTCTAGTCAAACACGTAGCTTCAAGCAAGATACAAAGCCAAGTTCTAGAATACGTGTGTATGAACGACACTCACAAGAATAAACTAAATCATGCAACTAGTCATGATTTCAAAAGGCTCAAAATCTCACATGGCTATAGGAATGAACGAGCAAACCTAATCAAGCTACATAGCTAATCATCCTTGCACATAATCAAATTTCAAGTATCTCAATATCCAAGCACAATCTCAAACTGCTTCTCAAACACAATCACACATATAATCAAGTGCCATGAAAAATCAGAAAATCATCCTAGAGAACCATAAATCGACTACACCGACACTAGGATTAACACAAAACAAACAATAAACACCACAAAACACGAAACCTGAAAAATCGCAAAAAATCGAACCCTCAATATTCTCAAATAAATCAAAAATGTTAAGAATCCGCAAAAAATCGACTCTCCAAGCAACAACACAATGTAAAAATTCTATTTCGACACTGCAAGACAAGGTATGTACGTTACCCCCCAAACTTAGATTAAACGAAGTGAGAAACTAAGTTTGCAAAGAAGTATATACCGCAGTCAAGCAACACCTAATAAAACTCCTACACCAACACAGACATATAAAAGTAATAAAACGGAAGGGACAGCCCCCAACAAGCGCTCATGTTTAACGTCGGAGAGTCACGACGGGATACCTCTTTTCAACTACTGGATCGGAGGATAGTCTTCTCTCATCTTTACTTTCAAGTACTTCCATCCTCTCTTATTTACTTCACCAATCATCTCACCCTTCTTTGTCACTCCAACATGATCCTTTGAATTCTTTTCCTCCCATGATTGTCTTGAGTCCTTCTTGTCAATCCTCTACTCAATTGTAGGCTCAACCTGTGTAGCAAAACAAGGATCAAACAAGTTAGAATTTTCAACAATATGAGAATAAAAATCAGGAGGTAAGTTTGGAGGCTTCAAATATGGATCATCCATCTTTACTGCAACCAAAAGATTATCAAATATCACATTAGAGTTAGTAGTAGGAAAAGTAAGAGATACGCCTGGTCCTGCGATCTCCTCTACCACTTCAACTCTTTGGCTCTCATGCTTCTCTTCCTTAGCAGCAGGCTGCATCTCCTCTTTAACAGTGGACTTCTTATTCTGATTCACTATGTCAGCAGTGGTCTTTCTTATCTGATCATCCCTGGCATCACCTAATGCAAGTAACTTCTCAAGATAGTCAATACATTCATCGTTAGATAAACTCTCAAACTCTGCATCAGGCAGGGTGAAGTCCTCTACTACTTCCACAGACTTGCAGTGCTGCTGATCTGTAGGCCACTGTATCTCCTTATTCAAAGAAAAGATGATCTCCTTATCATTAGCCCTCAGCCTCAACTCTCCTTTGAACACATCTATTAGAGCTCTCCCAGTTGCAAGGAATGGACGCCCCAAGATCAGAGGCGCACCATCCTTTTCATCCTCCATGTCAAGTACAAGGAAATCCACAGGAAAAGTCAAATTCGACACCTTCACTAGCACACTTCAATCACTCCCTCGGGGTATGTCAACGACCGATCTGCTAACTGTAGGGCAACAGATGCAGGTTTCAACTCCCCCAAACTAAGCTTCTTGAACACTGATAAAGACATTAAATTTATACTGGCTCCTAAATCACACAGTGCTCTCCTAGATGGTCCTTTTCCAATCTCACAGGGAATGATGAAGCTCCCTGGATCCTTCAATTTTTCTGGAAGCTTCTTCTGAATAATGGAGCTGCAGTTCTCCGTTAAATTCACTGTCTCCACACTGTTAAGCTTCTTCTTTCTGGAGATGAGTTCCTTGATGAACCTTGAATAATGTGGCATCTCTTCCAATGCTTTCGAGAAAGGAATAGTGACTTGAACATCCCTCATAACATCAGCGAACTTACGAAACTTCTCATCAAGGCTCTTCGACAAGAATCTCTGAGGGAAAGGAATTGGTACCTTTGTTATCGGAAGTCCCAAACTATCTCTCTCGAATACCACTTCTGCTTCTCTTAGTTTCTTAGCTCTCTGCCACTTTTTATCAGCAATTGCCTGATCAGATTGGTTCTGTATGGAAGTCGGACGTGCAGGAAATCCCGGAGGATGGCTCGCCGGCTCGCTCGGCTCGAGCTGAGGGGCAACTGAGCCGAGCTGGGTTCCAGCTGAATCGGAGGGCCCTTCTGAACTGGCTGGCGGGCCACTCGGCGGCAGTTGAGCCCGCTCGGCATCTAGCTCGCCGCGAGCGGGTGGCCGAGCGGCACCATCTTTGTTCTGCTCCACCCCTGTTTCGTCCTGCTTCTGTTCTGTATCATTCTGCATCAATTCTGTGACGTCCTGCATTAGTTTCGTACCTTTACACTGCTTTGCAGATCTCAAAGTGATCGCATGGCACTCCTTCGGGTTGATTTCCGTATCCGAAGGAAACTTCCCTTTCTGCAACTGCACTTGCTGCTGATTTATTGTAGTGGAGATCTGCCCTATGTTATATGACAAACTCTTCAACTGCTTGTTCACTTCTTCATGCTGCTTTGTCATATTTGAATCCATGAGAACAATGCAATTATTAATCTTGTCAATATCTCCATCAGTCTTCTTCATATACCTGGCCAACACATCATCAATACTAGACTTTCCTTCTTCAGTTTTAGCGCCATGATCAAAATTAAGAGGATATGGAACTGCATTATTCGGATTTGAATAAGAGAAGTTCTCATGCCTCTGATTATGCCAATTGCCTCCTCGATTATTAGGACCTCCCCCTTGGTTATTCCTTTGATTTGAATTACCTTGAGGGTACCTATTTCCTTGCCAATTCTGAGGAGCTCTCGAACCTTGAAGACTCTGCCCTATAGCCCAATTAGCATCCTCGACCTCTTGAAGGTTCATCACCACATCATCACTTGCAGGCCCTCGGTTGCCTTCCCCATTATAACCTGATATCAGAATAATCAGGTTTTTATTCATCTGTTCCAATTGAGCGACAACCTTATCATTCTTATCAGCTTCAGAAAATTTCTCTTCAACCTTTGCAACTTTATCAAGTATGTAAGTCCCTCGGATCCTCTCAGATGGCCAATCCCTTGAGTTCAAAGAGATATCATCAAACAATTTCTCTACTGCATTGGATGTCTTGCCAAAGATTGTTCCTCCAGCAGAAGCATCAACCAATACTCTCGATTCGTTGTCAAGGCCATTATAGAAGACACTGATGAGTTGAGACTTTTTGAATCCATGTTGAGGGCATCTTCTCAACGCATCAGTAAACCTTTCCCAGGCCTCTCCAAATGACTCATCTCTCCTCTGCTTAAATTGATTGATCTCATGTTTCAGTAAAAGAACCTTTCCTGGTGGCATAAATCGATCCACGAACAACTGCTGCAACTCAGTCCAGTTTGAGCAACTGTCTCCCTTTAGCTTATCATACCACTCCCTTGCCTTATCAACCAATGAAAACTGAAAAAGCCTCATCTTCCATCTATCATTAGTAGCATCAGCAGCTTTCTCTGTATCCATGTAGCTGTTGAAACGCTTAAGATGGCCATAGGGCTCATCAAAAACGCCTCCGGCAAAGGGGTTTTTCTCCACCATATGAATCAGGGCTGGCCTTATGTCGTTCGTTTCATCAGCTTGAATGGCTCCAACTACGCCTGATCCTCCTAGATTGGTGGACTTGAATGTTTCTCGGATGACGATGTCATCCTCATCGACTCTTTCTCCCATTGATGCTGTTTCAGGTTCTGTCTCAGATTCTGATTCAAACTCCGATTCAGCCTCTTCTAGGATAGCCTGATTCTCAATCTGCACTTCTTCCTCCTCTAAAATTGCTTTAGGAGTTGCTTTGGTATTCTTTGATTTTACTCTTCTTTTCCTCGCAGAAGCTTCAATTTTCGGATCAAATTCAAGATCTTGTGCTCTCGTCTTTGACCTAGTTTGCATGCAACTTCAAGAAAAATCCAAAGTAAAACAATTAAATCCCAAAGAAAATATTCTAATTAACTATAATTTAAAAGAAAATAAATAATTAAAACATTGGCAATTGGTTACTCTATTCTGATTAATTAGTAATTAATAGTAAAATAAATAATTAAAACTGTCCCCGGCAACGGCGCCAAAAACTTGATAGGCTTTTTCTGCGCACTATAATTAAATCCTCAAGTATAAGGATGTCAATTGTAGCAGCAAGTACCCAAGTTAAATTATCGAACCCAAGGGACAGCTAACTATTTATTTTCTAATTATACTAGCTTAATCAGAATAAGGTAACCGATTTTCAATGTTTTATTGCGAATTAACTAAAATACTTAAATAATAAATTGCAGAATAATTAAAAGCAATAAAATAAAATAAAAGCAAGTTTCTAATCAAGAGATGACGAACAGTTCTAAGGTATCAGGTAGAGACCAATCAATTTGGGTTATTAAACTTACGATTGTTAATTCATGCAGTTTCACTGAAAATACACCACATATCCCTGTTATCCCACCGAATATGATTCGATTCTAAGCTAACAGTATAATCTGGTTTAAATCCTAAGGTGCGCAAATATTACCAAGCCTTATTCCTAGATACTAATCCAGCGAACAACAATACCTCCGGATGGTAAGCCCGACTAACAAGATATTTTCGGGAATTACTACAAGGTTCTATTCACTTCCTACTTGATTGTCTAATTGCATTGTTCCACTAAACTAATGAAGTATTTGATTAACCAGTTCATGAAATTAAAGTGCTTATAGCGGAGCTACTCTAATCCCTAACAGATAGACAATACCAATCATGAACGCACACAAGCTAACACAATAATCCAAGCATTATAGCGGATGTTATGAATATATTATGAAGACGTTACGAAGCAAATAAGCAAGTCTATATAAAATAAGTAAAATCAAAAGCTCAACTGCATAAAGTCACAATCTTTGGTCTAAATCCCCAAATTAATTAAATCAATCCATCAAACCTTAGAACTGTATATAAAATTAGCCCATGAGGTCACAAGCAACACTCATGGCTAAGCAATTCATTCCAAAAATCAAAGTAAAAGAAAGAGAAAGATAGGAATTATGAAACCCTAGTGTAGACGTAGTATTTCGTTCCTTCTCCGTCTCTCCAATTGCTCGATTCTCCCTTGATTAGCACTTGGAACCCTCTTGAAAGTGGATGGATGGTGAAATCAGGTTGTCAATCTGATATGGAAGGATTAGAGGTGTGAATTGATGATGGGTTATGGATGGGTTCTCTCCAATTTGTGTCTTGATCTCCCTAATTGTTTCTTGGACTGATGCAGGGCTTTTTCGTGATCAAAACTGCTTCAGAATCGCGATTTGAGGGTATATATACACTGCTGCATCGAACAGGCCCCGTCTGGGCCCTGAACTGGGCCGCTCGGCACCTTGCTCGAGCCGAGCTCATGGCCGAGCGGCCCCCAAACCTGCCGAGCAGCATATGGGTGAAACGGGAATGTCGTGTAGGCTCTGATGGCACCCTACTCGGCTGAAAATTCGCAAAATGTTGGTCCCGCTCGAGCCGAGCGGCCTCCCGAGCTGCGGAGACTGCACTGCGCGACTTCACCGTTTTGAGCATAACTTCTTCATACGGACTCCAATTTGAATGATTTTTGTGCTCACGTTTTCCTCTTTTCCTTGGCTTTCTATCCATATAAAGAAATCTGAGAAAATCCAACATTGAATATGTAAAAAGTCATGCAAGTGGCTGCTCGGTACAGCATGTGCGACGTTAGCACTTTGATCATAACTTTCTCGTTTGGAATCCAATTAGGGTGTTCTTTATGTCAAAAACGACCCTCTCTTCTGTGTCTTTCCAACCATATATCATATGATCAATTTGGACTTCTATAAGAATACAGAAATTTGTGCAACATGGACTGTATTTTTCAGCATTCCTTCTCACTTTCACTCCTCATTCCAACTTTGAACTTTTGATCATGTTTTACCCTTCAAAACTCAACAAAACACCTTAGTAGCATCTTAATTATGCAAGATATGAAAACCATGCCATTCTATACAAAATCATGACCACATTCTATCAAAAACGGTGTAATGTGAGACCTAAAATACGTGAAATTCCACTCTCAACATTGAGGATCCTTTAACTGCTCTATTCGAGAGTTTGTGTGCCTACATCAGAGGTAAGGCGGTATGAGTTTCTTGGATCCCGTTACTACATACATGCACCTGCCCACATCGGTACATCCCAATCAAGATACGAATACTTCTTTCAGCCGTCCATGGATCATTCCAGGTATATGTTCCTAAGAGTACGTATTAATTTACTAAATCTTATTGTCCCGTCAATACCAAATTAAGAAACTGTATTTCTTGCAGGGATTAGGGAACAGTGTAATGTGGACGCTGAAGTGGAAGACAACAATAATATTGATACCCCAGGGGAGATGAATGAAAAAAGTGTTTTCAAAAACAAAGTTGAGTTGAAGTTTACTTTGGGTATGTACAACTTGCAGAATCAAGTTGAGACACGGGTCAAGAAATCAGACAGGTACAGGCTCAACGTCATTTTCAAGTACCGAGTGGAGCAGGGTTGTATGTTTGAGATGCACTCCAGTGGCCTTGGTGGAGTATGGCGGGTAATCAAGTTCTCACCTCGACATGTATGTCGTTTGAATCCAGACACTAATGCTTCAAGGCAAATTGGTTCGAAAATTGTTGGGAGATACTTTGCAGCTCGACAGTTTGATAAAACCACAACATTGTATCCTGCTGGAATGGCGAAGGAGATCCTTAAAGAATTTGGATTTGACATCTCATATAATTTGGCCCTCAAGCCAAAACATGTTGCTGTGGGACACACATTCGGAGACCATAGATCTTACTTCAAGTCCCTACCTTCGTACCTGCACCATCTTGAGATGCAAAACCCATGCACGCACATTGCGTTGGCAACTGTAGATGACAGTCATTTCAAGTAAGTAACTACACACTATGAGGTAGAATATTGTACTAAATATTTCAATGCAGGTATGTCTACTACTCACTTGGTGCTTCTAGACGGGGTTTTGCTAGAGCGGGCCGTCCCGTGATTGTCATTGATGGTACACACATGAAAGGAAAGTATCACGGGATCGTGTTTGTTGCAGTCACTCAAGATGGCAATCAAAATGTTTTTCCCCTAGCTGTTGGTGTAGGTGACACTGAAAGCAATGAGTCATGGTGCTGGTTTCTTCAAAGGTTGAAAGAATCGTACGGTGCTTCTAATAGCTAGTTATTATATCTGACGGGCATAAGAGTATCTCACACGTTATACAGACTGTGTATCCAGAGGCATGCCATGGTCTATGTTATTATCTCCTGAAGAAAAGGCTCCAGGGATTTGGGAAGATTGTGCTGTATCAGTTCACGATGGCTATGGAGGCATATAACAAGCGTGAATTCGAGAGGTATGGAATTTTTTTACATTAATAATACATTTTTATTTTGATTTGTCACATTAGCATACTACACAGATGGGAAAGGAAGCTGCGCAAACAAAATAATGCTGGGTTGATGGATATGCTAGAGGGGTGGGGTTACGATAAATGGTCAGGTTTTCACTGCCAGTTAGTCATTACGAGTTCACATCATCGAATACAGCCAAGACCTTTAACAAAGCCATACTATGGGCCAGGACACTACGCATTTGTAGTTTGTTAGAGGTTGTCGTGCTCTCATTCAAAGATGGTTCTATGAAAGAAGAATGAGTGCACAGAATAGTCGGGAAATACTTTACACACGAGTGCACATAGAGTTGGCAAAGTTGAATGGTGCGGCGTGGAAACTTAATGTGGAAAATATTACAGCGACAACATTCCAGGTCACTTCCACTAAAAAAAACTTCACTGTTGATTCAAAGGATTGTACTTGCTCTTGTGGCCGCTTCCAGTACTATCAATACCCCTGCATTAACGCGTTGAAGGGGATAGAGTAAGTTGAAAAAATAATTGACATATTATGCTTATCATATATGCTTTACTCATTCATTGGCTTAATATGATAATTATCTAGTGTATAATACAATTGTCCATGTTTACTTGTAACAACTATTGTCAATTTACAACTAGTGCATTTGATGCACCTTTGTACCATCGAACAACCATACTCTCATTATGGGAAGATGTTGTTATGCTTGTACCCGATCCTTTCGATTAGTCAACGCCAGAGCATGTGAACAGTAGTCATGTAAATAAGCCACCATCACATCGACAGGCAGGCAAACCTAGTACGAGCCAGATGCTTTCTGCTACAGAGACTTTGAGAAGTGCCAGGGGACGTCAGCGTTGCAGCAGATGCAAAGAGCCAGGACACAACAGAGTTCACTGTCGAGCCCATGTCCCCCTGTCTAGTTCTACAGACACTCCATCCCAAGTCCCCGTTCCTCTAGCACCGAGGGAGAGGAGATGCACTCGATGTCGTCTCCCAGGTCATACAAGGAAGACATGTGGATCAACTGATTGAAAGACACATTTGAAAGAAAAACGATCTGGATTTGGTATTCCTTTTCATGTTTAATATTTGATTTATCAATAGAACAAGTACACTTTCCCCTACATCCATTCCCAGTCAGGTTTAATACACTACTTTGCATATAACACCAATCGAAGTAACACATTTAAATCATTAACATATAGTGTTTTGCTATGTAAGTAAAAAAGTACAGAACAGAAGTAAATTTGACACGTTTAGATGTATCCAATATAATACTTATGAAAAGTACAGTCCTTATTAGCACCTTTCCTGACGAAAATATTGTACCCAAATATATCCCAAGCCCATTTTTTGCGGTAACCCATCAGGTGTGCAACATTTCCCCATGTATAGTCGCCTGTGAGCAGGTACAGTATCTCTCTTATGCTAGCCTGATGATGCGTGTTTTCTTTGCACGCAAAATTAATCCCTAAGTATGAAGGATATCAGTTGCAGCTTAAGCAAGCGACCAAGTGAAATATCGAACTCAAAGAACGACGTATTATCAATTTAATTATTTACTAAATTAATTAAGACGAATGGAAATAAAAGTTTGAGGTTTAAGTTATTAACTACTAAACAATTAATTAAAATAACAAATAAAATAAAGTCACTTAGAAGAATACGAAAGTGGATCAAGTAGGAGAATAGGTAGCTCTAGGGTAATCCAGTTTCACTCATTAATTTTCCTTTCATGTGTTGATGTCCGACTTTACCTTGTGGAATATGGACGCATCACTAGGCCATGCAAATCTACTCTATAGACACAAGTAAATATGCGTGTAACACGTGTAAAAAAACCTTAGAGCAAGAGATATAATTTCATCCCCTTTTTAGGTACTATCAGTATCAATTATTTTCCTGGCCAATTGGTACTCTAACCCTATATGATCTCCCTTTATAGGTACTATAAAATTATCCTCTTTATCCTACTTAATAACCCGAGTTCAATTCAATTAATAAGTATTCATATATGATAGTTCTAATGAAGCTTCAGTGTTCCCTCACTTAGAATCACATCATGGAGTCATGTTCAGCGGTGAATGCACTCAATCTACAACCAAGATATAGATTCAGACTCTATATACCAATTGAAGATGCACAAAACGACCGTGAATATGAATTAAGAAAGCACAATCATATATAAAATAAATCCACAAGTAGTGTTGTACGGAGTTTACACACGAAAGTTCAATTAATTCGTAAAAACCTTCACAATCCTAGTTCTACAAAAAAGGCTCTAGCCCATGATGTTACGAAAAACAATCATGGGAGTTGGATAGATCTTACCCGAATGTCTGGAAAATATAAGATAAATTAGGAAATGAATAAAATCCTAGATGTGGGAGTCATCGCGTCCTTCTTCATCTTGAATCCTCTTCTTGGTTCTCCTCTTGATTCCACAGACGAATCTTCAAAGTGATGGATGGATGGAGGAAAGGATGTGGATGATGGTTGGGGGTGAACCCCCCTTGTGGGGTGTAGGATGGTTGTGTTGTGTTGTATCCAATCTGTATGTCTTCTTGGTATAATCTACATCCCCTTTTATACTTGTATGCTCTCCTTATGGACCTAGGATGGGCTTTTTCTTAGAAAATACGCAAAAACACGCACTAGGGGTATAAAAATCGGATTCGGACCCGTCCCAGGCATGTAGTTCGACCTAGGATTTGACCTAGGGGTTGGTTGAACCATGGTCGAATCGAAATTGGTGATTTAACGCACTTCAGGCTTTTGGTTCGACCACAATGGCTTGGCCAAACCAGTGGTTCGACCACTGATCGTGGTCGAATCACACTTGTGCCGTCTCACTATTTCGTGTATAACTTTCACATCTGGACTCTAATTTGAGTGATTCTTATGCTCACGTGATCCTCTCTTCCTTGGATTTATATCCATATAAAGAACTCACAAAAACTCCAAGATTTGAAGGTGTAACAAGCCATGGAAAGTGACACAGTCGTTCTATTCAGCATAGCTCGCGCGACGTCGCCATTTTTATCATAACTTTCTCGTTTGGATTCCGATTGGGGTGTTCTTTACGACAAAATGACCCTCTCTTCAGTAACCTTCCAACCATGTATCACACCACCAGTTTTGATCTCCACACAAATATAGAAAAATTGAAAAAGTTGGACGTGCGTTTTTCAGCATTCATACACAAGTTGCACCTTCTCCAACTTTGCACTTTTGATCCCTTTTCCACCTAAACACACAATAAAACACCTCAAGTGTACCTTTTTCTCACATATATCAAATATAAGATACTTGTGCTAATATATAACAATCATTCCCATCAAAAAGGTGTTAGACTCGATACTAAAACACGCTTATTTTCACTCTCAATATCTGACCACAACACCAACTGTCATCCAAACGGTAGCACATGTAAGAGTGTGGTCTAGCACACTTAAGTGTGGATCTGACCTTCTGATCTGGAGTGCCTTTTAAGACACCACTTCGATGAAGCATGATGGGGATCAATCTTTGCAAGTGCATCGTGCTTACCTTTCTACTAGCTTCAATAGCTGGAGTATCTGCCCATGTATGAAAGAGAGAATCGAATACAACAATCTTCAAGATCTTATATACACACATACAGCAAAATGGTACGAATGCACCTGCACTACGAACAGTAGCTGTAGCAGGAAACCAAACATACGAAAAAAAGGAGGTTAAAAACATAATAATACCGAGCTTCACGAACAATTATAAAATCATGATATACTCACCCGTTCAACCTTATCCCAGTCCCTATGCCCATTGGTCCATTCGGGAGGGTTCCACCTGAACATAAGTCCATTCCACTACCTATCCAATATATCTTGCTTCTCTGCAGGCAACTCAGCATATCCAGAGGGTTCATCGCCATGAGCTTTAAAATGCTCATCCCACATTAATTTTAGCGTTGCCTATTAAGGATTATATTTTCATGTATAAGTGTGTAATAGGCATAAACATCGCTTGAAAATACTACATAAAACCCTAAATTGTAATGCATGTAAAATCTTACCGAAAATTGGTACGGTAGAATAGCATACGATTGCATTCAATTATCCGAAATAACATTGACGTAGTCAGGTGCTTGCGCCAATATACTCAAACACGTGTCAATGTGCTGGAAAGAAAACACTTCAAGGATAAAAAAACTTAATTACTAGGTAATGAATTTTAATTAGAGAACATACATTATCCTCCATTCAAACTTTTGGTGTCATCATTTACACCAAGAAATCATTGTGTACGCAGTAACCTACACCAACGTCGATCCTACACATGGATGTAACAAATTTTAGATTTATCTTTACTATGTTAATAAGAATAATGAAGAAAGATTATGTATTAAGGATATTTCTTACGTCACAGGAGAAATCATGAACTTATCCCATGCCTTGTTGATCTTCTCCTCCTCCACTATTGTGTATGGGAATTGGACTACCATTGCCTTTCTCTTCACACGTGGCCGACGATATTGGAAATGTTGATCAACTGACACCATACTTATATATGTATCTGCACGTGGTTCTGTATTGAGTGCTACATGTAATCTTGTCAAGAGATCTGGAGTTAACTCCACATCTCCAGCAAAAAGGCCCCCTGGTGTTGCATAAACTGTCCTCTGCTGTGTAGTTGGGGCACTCTCTGGTTCATCCCAAGTCAGTGGAATACTGGATGGTGTAAACTTAGAAGGCTCTGGTAGTGGACCCTTGAATCCGTCCTTCCACATTTTGTACACTGTTTGAGTTATGGCCCTTTCGTACCTAGGCTGCAACTGGGCAAATGATCCAACTACCCAATTAGCAACATTTCTAATTTAACCTCGGTGCTCCTCCTAGTATCTACGAAGATCAGCATACTGTGCATCTTGTTACTCAAAGCTCTTCTCCTATTTCTCATCTCAATCAAGTAGTTGAGTAAGATAGGTTTCATGGTCAAAAATTTTTTGATCATGATCATCCATTCTCTGCATTATCCTATCATACTGCTCCTAAGACATACCACCACTGTTTGTCCTCTAGTGCTGAGGCAATGAGTGCTTCGACTATTGACTGGGTTGACTGGATTGGGACTGATGCTAGAAATCATCCTGATGAGCGCGCGGGCTATTCTGAGCTCTGTGAACCCCAAACCCTCCTTCACTATGGAAAGATCCTTCAATTCCATCATAATACGAATACTATGTTCCGTGAAATCCATCATATGGAGCCTAATGTGGTCTTTGATATCCACCATAAGGAGCCTGATGTGGTCCTTGAAATCCGAATCCAAAAGGAACCTGAAATAGTCCCTGATATCCACCATAAGGATGAAAGTCATGTGGTCCTGGAAATCCACCGAAAGGAATATGGGATTGTCCAAAACTAGGAGGATATGAACTCTCCAGATATGCAGACATCGAGTGTGGAACTATAGCATTATGGGAAGAGTGGTGAGTAGAGTGCGGCTCCTCAACAAGAGTCTGGTGGAGAGTTGTGTCATGCGTGTAGGAGGTTGACTCTCGACCAGCATGAGTGAGCGCAGAGGTGAATCCAATATTGGTATATAAGCATTGTCATAACCTTCATCCATATACTCATCGTCATCATCATCAACATCCCCTCCAGCGGTAACCAAATCACGTAGTATATCCGCTGCATTTCTAAGTTGGCCCCCGAATGTTGTATCGCCACCAACCTCAATATTTATCCTACCAACTTCTCTCTTCATACCAGCATAGTCAAACGAAATGTTCAGTTCAATGGGAATATCATGCTGATTAAGAGCGTCATCTTTTGAATCAGAACTGGAGCTCACAACATTTTTCTTTTCCTTCCCCTTTGGTTTTGGATCCCCAAAAGACCTAAAATTGATCCTAAAGCCAGAGTTCAGATCATTATGTATTCCCCGAAAATAATTTTGGTGTGACTCCTTAGAAAGGATGGTAGGTAAGTCAACAACTCTCGGGTCCTGAAAGTAGAATTATAAAAAGTTAAAAGATAAATACTATGTGACCAAAAAGATTAAAAACTTAAATCATACAATACAAACCTGTGTAAAAAACTGTGAAGTGTCAAATTTTTTATCATTTGTATACTTCCAGCGAATACACAGAGGTCTAACGTCAGGATCGGGGGATCCATCAATCAGGTGTACTGCAAAACCTTCTATAAGCTCAGTGGCCCAAACCTGTGACCACGAATCAAAGTAAATTACATGTAACATATAACTTTTAATATGCAAATAATATAAGAATATAAAAGTTTCTCATAAATTCAATATCAGTTACAGCTAGGGCGAATGAGCATCCATAAAAATTGATGCACTGCTATTTACCTACAGCTTCCATGGTGTTCTTCACAGAGTCCATATGGTACAGTAGGGTGAGGTATGTGTACTTCCTCCGAGGGAAAGAGTTCCACTTGTGAGCATCCTCAACTAAGAACCATATCCAGGGTTCTATATATACTTTTGACGTATCTCGGCCTAGAAGAAAGTAGTACAGAAGTAGAATCTTGGCCGCTTTCACTGCAGTATGGCCCTTATGTTTATTTTCATCGAATCTTTTCATAAGTTCATCGACCAAAACCCTCTTCTTACGAAAGCTAGCAAACAAACTGTCAGGTGGTGGCTTAAAATCATCATTGGGTTAAAATCCCCACTATCTTCAAACCCTAATCCCATAACACGCATAAACTCCATTGGTGTGAAGCTAAGAATCTTATCAGACACCCTGAAGTACCGGGTGTACATATCTGAACCAGGAATTAAAACCTCCTAACACATCAACTGAAACAACGCCTTAGGAGATCCATAATCAGAACCAAGGTCCAAAAAATTACCAAAACACGATCTTCTAAACATCCGAGTTGTTTGATCACCACTATTATTAAGCACCTCGCGTATGCAGTTCAAAAGTGGGCCTACAACACCCTTTAATTCTAACTTTTCGTGATTGAAGACAACGTTGTTTCCAGCTCTACTACATTGCATGCCAACTCAGTTAGATATAATACGTGACTAGATTTTATACTACAAATTTTAGATACAAAAAATTAAAAATAGTATTTTTCTACAAATTATTTAATTAAAGATTGTTTTAAAACAAGTTGTTGGTAATAATATGATCCGATTTAAGATCATAGAATTCAGCTTTTCTATTATTAGTACCTCAATAGAAGTATATTAAAATATCATTTTTTATTAATAAAATAAAGATTAGACAACTTTCAAAATATATATTTAAATATCTATTTGTATCGTATTATAGTTAATATTTTCAAGCATTGCATACAATCTTATACATAATGTATTATATTTTTAAAATATAATTTTGATTAAAACAAGGGTTAATTACGATAAAATACATGACCTTTTTCTCTTTTTTCAATTTAATCATGAACTATTTATTTTATCAAAAAAATACACAACCTTTTTCTTTTTTGTCAATGTAATCACAAATTTTCTTTTTAACAATTAAATACACGATCTTATTTTATTTTTTCAAATTTATCACGACCTTTTCCTTTTATTAATTAAATATGTAATATTTTATGTGTAAATTCGTCTATCATTAAAATTCTATACACGTTAAATATTTGAATATAATGTAGTACAAATTAAAGATTAAATATTAAAAATCATAAAAATATACAAAAAATTTTATATAAATTAACTCGATTAGAAATTAATTAGTTTTCTAGATAATTAAAGAATTGATAAATTTAAATAAAAAAGAATATTTTCGGTAGACATGTATATATATTTGCATCATTGAAATCTAGAGGATAATCACACAGTAAGTTGGAGAGTTTTGATTTTTTTTAATTCTTGAATTATATATAAAGATAATTAATTTTAAATTTAAGATATATTAAATGAATTAATTTATGATTTTTTAATATATTTTTATATTAAATATGTAATTTTTACATTATATTTTAAGTATTTATTATGCATTGATTTTTATTAATAGAATTTTTTTAATTAAATTAAATGGTAAACCATAAAAGATCACATGGAGTATTTAATTAAAAGAAAGTTCGTGATAAAATTGAAAAAAATAAATAAGATCGTGTATTTAATTGATAAAAAGAAAGTTCGTGATTAACTGAGAAAAAAGAAAAACATTGTGTATTTTTTTGATAAAAAAAATAGTTCGTGATTAAATTAAGAAAAGAGAGAAAGGTCGTGTAATTTACCGCAATTAACCCTTAAAACAATTACCTTTATGGATAATTTGCAAATTTAAAATCAATTTAATCTTTTAAGATTGCATAAATATTTTTGAACCTAATTAAATTAAAGTATAAATTTTTATGAATAGGTACCTAATTACACTCAAATTAAGCCTTAATTTACCAACTGCCATGCAATAACCAAATAATTTTATCGGCGGACAGGCTATGCAAAGCTTAGAGTATCAGCGGACATGCAAATTAAACATTTATTCATCGGCGGACAAGTTCAATTAAGCTCAAAAAATCGGCGGACATGCTATATTATGCTCAAAAAATGGCAAAACATGCTCAATTAGGCTAAAAAAATCGGCGGACATCCTCCATTAGATTAGAAATATCGGCGGACATGATAAATTATGCTAGAAATATCGGCAGACATGCTCAATTAGGCTAGAAATATCGACGGACATGCTCAATTAGGTTCAAATAATTGACGGACATGCTCAATTATGGTCAAAAGATGGGCGGACATGATCAATTAGGTTAGAAATATCGGCGGACATGCTCAATTAGGCTCAAAAAATGGGTGAACATGTTCAATAAGGCTCAAATAATCGGCAGACATTCTAAATTATGCTCAAAATATGGGTGGACATGCTCAATTATCCTCAAAAAATTGGTGAACATGCAATTATTAACTATTTATTTCAGCTGCGGCGGACACAACAAATTTCTATGGCAACAATTCTAAAATCAAACTAGTTCCTCGGCGGACAAGTAGACTATACTGAATTACACTACAAAAATACACACTCAATTGCACTAAATCATAGATCTATACAAACGAATTATGCAAAAAAAATAAGAATCAATTACTTCTAATTTACAGACAAAATTCCGACGAATCCTTAAAACCCTAAACCCCCAAATTGAAATACTAACGTACCTAATTATCCATATTCACTTCTGCAACTTTCCAACATGGAGATGATGAGGGAATCACGCAGATATGGCCAGACGGAGAGCTGTGTCCGTGAGACAAATTGGGAGAAAAGAAGAACGAGAGAGTGTGTGTGTGTGTGTGAGAGAGAGAGAGAGAGAGTAAAAACCAGTTTTGAAATTTTGAGATAAGGGGTCAAAGATTCTCTTCCCACTTTCAACGCCAGTAAAAGCGGTAAAAAAGCAACTACCAGGCAACTTTTCGGATTTTTCAAAAATAAGGAAAAAGAACTGAAATGTGTCAGGGGGATAAATCGAGTATATACACAAAAAAATTGGGCAAATTAGATATTTTTTAAAGATTAGGGCAAACTCAATGTTGCAATGTTGAAAGAGGGCAATATGAGTGTTGTCCCTTATACATTCATCTACATACACTGGACTGACTCTTGTTGGGATAGGGTAGGGGATCAAGTACCAACCACATAAAATAATACTCCCTCAGACCAATGGGTATACATTTGCTTTTTGCACGTGAATTAAAGAGTATTATTATTTATTGTGTAGTAGGTAATTATATTAGTGAGGTGTGTGGAACCTATATATTAAATATATTAGTGATGTGTGTGGGTCCCATGTGTTTAAAAAAATAAAATGTATACCTTTGATGCGGACGTCCAAACTAACAAAATGTATACTTTTCCGATGGACGGAGAGAATATTATTTGAATCAACTTGTCTTGCCATATAACAACTTGTCTCGCCGTATAACAGGTATGTACTCCATCCTATAAACATAATCTTCATCCATCAATGGAGTATTCATTTGGTTTTTTTTCACATGAATTAAAGAGTACTCTCTCCGTCCCGCGTTAACGTTGATATTTGCTTTTTGCACGGACATTAAGAAATATAATATTTTAAGGCAAAAACTTGTGTGCCCTGGGACACATCGCCCCATGGAAATACAAGAATAATTAATACTCCCTCCATCCCAAATTTAACTTCACGTTTACTGTAGATATGGAGTTTAAGAAAAGTCACTTTTTGATTTACTTTTAGGGTAGTTTGGTATTTTTGAGTAATAAATAAATGATAAAGTATGTTATGTATTAAAAAGGTGATGACAAATTTGAAATTAAAGTATATTAGAGGGATATTAGTTAGTTGTTTTTTCTTTTTATGGAAGTGTGAAGTTGATTTGGGACAGACCAAAACGGAAAGTGTGAAGTTGAAGTTGGACGGAGGGAGTATTTTATTCTTGTATTCCCATGGGGCACGGTTGTCCCAGTGACACATGAGACCAACTCATATTTTAATGCGTATTAAGGTGAGATAAATAATATTTAATGTAAACTGGATAATTGTATTAGTGTTGTGTGTAGCCCCTATATGGAATAATTAGGACAGAAACGTCCATCCTTTAAATTTGGAACATATTTCTAGCAAATTCAATTTCTTCCGTTTATCTTTTTCTCCAAAATTATATTTGCAACTGAATTTTTAAATTTTAAATACATTCAAAGTATATAATTTTATTTGGATGAAGTGATAAATAACTAAAATAAATGCAATAAGTCATAAATAAATCTTAAATTGTGGGTGTGCGAATAAATTGCGATATTCTAAACTTCATATGCTTTTATTATATTCTTATCCATCGAAGCCAAGGTAATAGCTTGTGAAATAAATAAAGTCTTCCCTAGCATGTCAATCCATTAACACGAATCTTCACACATATATTTTTTGAGTTGATATATTCCACAATTGGTTTACACTAAAAAATGTATCCATATTCAAAAGTGGGTCAACTATATGTAATATTAAAACACCCAATAGTGCTGGGATAGGCAGATCTTCATTTATTCCTAAGTGACAAATAAAGAATAACATAAAAAGCACAACACAAGAATTTATGTTGGAAAACTTCAAAACCGGAGAAAAACCACGGATCGAGAAAATACCAATATATGAAAAATTTTTACAATCACATAGAATTTCTCTCTTCTGACCCCAATCCCTACATTGTTACAAATCGTTGACTAATTCAAACCTTTCTTCTCATTCTCACAACCGAGAGTCAAAGAAAGGAATTTTAACTAGAATTAAATACAAAGATTAAAGTGTGCTTGATTGGTGCACTTAACATAAAAATAAAGGACTCCCTTAAATAGCATAAGAATCCTTCCCCTTTTGATCTCCCATCCGATGTGGGAAAAAAATATCTTCATTTTATTTTGTCAAATCCATTTTGTCAAATCCAACAATCTCCACCTTGGCAAAATAAAAGAAGACTCATTGTCTTTACCGACAATCAATTCTCAACCCCGAGAATCCATTAGAATCAATTATTCTAAGAATTATTGTCTTCACCGACAATTCATTCTCTATCTCAAGAATCCTACTCCACCATATGAGTAGACCACTTAGAATCAACCATTCTAATAATTTCCTGTGGCACATATCGAAAACACCTGCTGATATTTATGGTGCTACTTCCAACTCTTGGCTCCCCTGGAAGTCCATCAGCCATCGATATACATCCACCACATACCCTACATCACCTGTCAAGTCAATGTCCGTGTGCAAACTTGTGGACCAGCTAATATTATTATATCCTTTTCCATAACAACTGAACATGTCATAAGAATCCCCTATAATATTAACTCAACAATCGGAACTGTTGCCGTACCAACTCCTCCTTGACTAGCAACATCACCATTGCTCCACCGTAAGAAATTACCGTGCCATTGCTCTACCTTGAGAAACCACTGCACCGTTGCTATACCTAGAGCAAAAACTATCTGTACCGACATGACATCACTGTCTTTTACCGCTAGACTACACCAAGTTTGCCCGAACCCTTTTCCTGCTGAAAGTGTTGTCACTTGAAGCAGATTCAAACCACTGGAATCACGATGCTTTCCCACTTGTCGGTTCAATCCACACTATTCTTTACCGATCTAGCGCCACTGATACTAAGTACCAAATCGCCATCTTCCCCATTGAATCGCCACTTCCCCATGCCACCAGTCATTACCGAAAAAACTCATTCCTTTCAAACCTCCTTGAGCCGACATCCATGGAAAATCCCATGCTGCTGTTAAGCCAACTCCATCATCTGGAGTCCCAGCAATTCACATTGCTGCAGGTCCAAGAACTCCGCCAAAAACTGTTGTCCCACAAATCCTATCCCTTGCCACGCCACTGTCGCCACAGCCCGGCGCATTTCACCACAAGAAAGGAGATGCCACCACATCCGGCTGATCTTCTGACCCCCTTGTGCCACTAACTTTTTCACTTCTTTCATGCCACCCTTAGCCTAATGAATAACCCTCTTCCTCTCATAAAGTCATTTCTAATGTGGAAGGTCAGATTATACTACAACCACAGAGCATACTAAGAACTTTATAAGCACCCAAACTGGGCTCAGATACCACCACTTGTTGGGATAGGCAGATCCTCATTCATTCCTAAGGGACAAATAAAGAAGAATATAAAAAGCACAACACAAGAATTTACGTGAAAAAATCTAAAACTGGAGAAAAATCACGGATCGAGAAAATATCACTATGTAAAAAAATTTTACAATCACACAGAATTTCTCTCTCCCGACCCTAATCCCTACACTTACAAATCTTTGACTAATTCACAAATTTCTTCCCATTCTCACAACCGAGAATCAAAGAAAAGAATTTTAACTAGAATCAAATACAAAGATTAAAGTGTATATGATTGGTGCACTTAACATCAAAACAAAGGACCTCCTTAAATAGCATAAGAATCCTCCCCCCTTTTGATCTCCCATCCGATGTGGGACAAAAACATCTTCATTTTATTTTGTCAAATCCATTTTGTCAAATCCAACAAATGGGTCATTCACGTTCTTATCTCCAAGACTCTTCTCCCTCACTTCTCTATCAATCCGCTTCGCCACACCCTCACTCCTCTCCGCTCTGCCACTTGCGCTATTTCACTCCCCTACTTCCATTTCAAATCTCCACCGTCGTCCAGATCTCCACAGTCTCGCTGCCATCCATTGTCTCGTTTTCTCTCTTCTCTCCTCTCCTCTCACAATCTGCCTTCCTTCTGATTCCTGCTTCTTTGTCGATTACAGATGTTAGTCGGTGTATTATTATTATATTAAACTTAGGGCCAAAATTAGGGATTAGGTTTTGAAATGGGTTAGAATGATTTAATCAGATTTTGACGTGATTTTTTGTCGATTGTAGATGTTACTTTATTATTGTTATATTAGAATTAGGGCCAAAATTAGGAATTAGGTTTTGAAGTGGGTTGGAATGGTGACTTAATTAGATTTTGATATTATGGGTAGTGAAGGAATCAAGCATGGCAGTGGTTGGTGAAGCAGAGAAGGAACAAGCAGAGTATGAACCAGATGAATTAAACGTAAAATTATTTTGGATTGAAATAAGGAATACAATGACTTATACTGTATAAGTTTTAATTAAATAATGTAAATATATTTTTTATAAATGTATTAATACATTTATTAAAAAAAAAACTTATACATCTACAATAAAAAAACTTGTACATTATTCAATTGTCATTAATACCATTTTTTTAATCAAAAAATTGTTGATTTATGTATTAATGATATTATTTTTTGTTCAATTTACTAATGAACTATTAATGTAATAATTAATTCTACAAATAAAATTTGTATTATGTAAATTTTAAATATATTTTTAAATATTTAAATAAAGTATATTTAATCCACTAAAGTACATGTATTTTTTAATAAATGTATTGGATTTTGTACAAAAATGTATAACATTTTATATTAATCTGTATAACTAAAATTAATAAATATATTGACGAAAATATTGATAAATAATAAATGTACTAGATTTTATACAAAATATGTATAACATTTTATATTAACATGTATACTTAAATTAATAAATAATATATTGATTCAGGGGTATTCACGTTTGATATGAACATTAATAAATTACAACTACTCCGTATCGATACAAGTAATAGTAAAATGTAATACATTTATATAATAAATTGTATACACTATTGAATTAAATAAGAATTATAAATAAAAATGGAAATTCGTAAAGATATGTTCTGGAATTGATGATTCAGAATTAACTCTGTACTACTACAATGAAAATTCTCTCTTCATTTCTCTTCAATTGAGAGAGAATTTTTTGCAATCACGTGTTCACCAATTTGGATTCCGCTAGAGAATTATGCTTTTCGAAAATAACCAAAGAAGGAGCCATGATATGTGCGGATTTCCGAAAATTATGGCCAAAGAGAGCTTAAGATCATCTAAGGGAATTTTCCGAGCACTCGACATGTACACCGCAATATCGAAGCAACAACTGGGGATAGATTCAATTTTCTCATTCCAATCAACGATCTAAATCAAGTCATAGGCATCACTCATCAAGCTCGGTGAATTTACACGGCCTTGAAAGGCTTCGAATCGATTATTCTGAAAAGCTCCACAAAATCGCAGATCCTTGGCAACGACGAGATTCACCATTTGAGGTTAAGCGGTACCATGGAGGCGAATGGAACCGATTTTAGAAGAGGCGGTGGAGGAGCGAGTTCGGCAATGGTGAAGAGGCTGCAGAGAGATAGGAGAAATAGAGAAAAATGCGATAGGAAAGAGAGAGAAAGAGAGGACGGACAGATGGGAGAGACAGAGCGTGATAGAAGAGAGAGAAAGTAAGAGAGTGAATGACCCATCAAGCTCATTAGCATATTTATATCCGGGTTATTGGGTAAAAATTGACCCTATTGCACTTTAAAAACTATTACACAATAGTATTTGCCATATTTTTATCTTATTTTGTTAAAAATGTCAAAATTTTATTCTTTCTACCCACCAAAATTGACAAAATAATAAGATTAAAATGTTAGTAAATCTTAAATAAATTTTGGTGCGTTAGTAAATTGTGATATTTTAATCTTTCATATGCTGTTATTATATTTTTATCCGAAAGCAATAGCCTGTGAAATAAATAGTCTTCTCTCTTCTATGTCCACCTAATAACACAACCTTCTACATTATATATGTTTTTCTCTATTTTGCCGTCAAAAGTTTATTCTTTCCACTGATTAGGGATGTCAATTTTGGTCCGGCTTGTGGGTACCCGTCCCGTACGTTATGGGGCGGCCCAGACCCGGCCCATAGGAGAAATAGAGCGGCCCGGCCGGACCCGTAAATATACGAGGCGGGTCCAAGTATTAGTCTAGACCCGCCCCGCTCCGAACCCGACCCGGACCCGCATATAATATAATAAAAATTATTTTATATTTTATACATATAATTATATTTTATGTTAATATATATTATATATTATATTAAATTATTAATTGTGTATATTATTTTATACAATTATTTTATATTTTATACATATAAATTATTTATAACTATATGTTATATGTATATAATTATATTAAATTATAATTATATTTAATATTCTTATAGTTTATTTATTTATTTAAATATATCGAGTAGATATTTTTGTGTATGAGTAAATGTTAAATCAAATTTATGAGGTTGATGATCATTTATTAAAAAAAAAGGGGCGGGGCGGGCCCACTCATACGGATCTGGGTCCGGGCCATATAATATAGAACCCGTGCGGGTCCGGGATGGGCTTCTTACAAACGGGTCGGGTCCGGGTAGTGTACTACCCGCTCCAGACTCAGCCCGTTGACACCCCTACCAATAAAAGGTGACACATGTTGTTCTGATTAGTAGCACAGCGAACTTACTTATACTGATACATAGCCGTTGTCCCAGCGTTCTTACTTATACTGCCGCTATCTAACAGTCACGCGTATTCTTAATTATATTGATAAGTAACCATCACTGAAACGAAACATGCTGACACACGTTGATATTCTCATATTTAGGTTCATATTCTTCGGGGTCTTCTTACCTATACTGATAAGTAGCCTGTCACTGAAAAACATATGTTAACATTCTCAAATTTACACTTATCAGGTTCATATAACATAGAGAAAATCTTAAAATTATCCAAAATTGTCAACTTTAAAATTTAAAATATAGGGCCAAATTTTACAAAAACCCAAATGGATTAAAAAATTCATTTTTATAAAATTTATAAATGCCCTAAAAAATTCATTTTTTATAAAATTCTTAGAGGGTAAAATGTTACAGAAAAGAAATTACCATATTTTTAGTTATAAATTTATAAATGCCTTATTGAAACATTCTTGGTTCAATTGGTGACTCAATTTAAAAATTGGCTAATTATAGTGTGCACCCGGGTGCACTCTAAGATATGGTGCATTCATATACAAATATAAATATAAACATATACAATTAAGAGCAAAAATGTATACAATTTAATTGTTGAATTTTTTAATGAAAAATTGAGTGTAAAAATATACAATTATTAAAAAATATGTATACACTATTGAATAAAAAGTTATACACATATGATGCTAGTTTTTTTAATGAAAGACTTAATATGAAAAAAGTATACAATTATTACGAAATACGTTTACAAAATAGAATAACATGTATACAAAATAGAATAAAAAGTTATACACATATGGGTGCACCCTTACACCCAGGTGTACCCAATATACACTCTTAAAAATTTAATCAAAGTCATAAAAATATATACAATTAAATCATTTATTTTTATGGATTCATAAACTAAGTAAGGGTATCTATGTAAGATCAAGCATTAAAATTTTATCACTAAATTTATGGCATAAAAATTTTTCATAAACCCAAATTTCGCTGATTTCTCCTTCCCAATACCTGTAACTTTACCTCATACTCCCTCCGTCCTGCCCAAAGAGCACCCTTTACTATATTGGGCGTCCCATATAAATTGTACAATTTTCTCATTTTTAGTAAAAAGGGCCCACCAATGGCCCATCACTACGCATCACATCTCTCTAATATACCTATCCACTTTACATAAAATAATAATACTCTTTAATCTACGTGCAAAAAGCAATTGGTACTATTTTTCTCGGGACGAAAGGAGTATATATTTAAGTTTAGGGGTTAATTGCAAAAAAAAACCAATAACTTTACACCTATTGCAAATTAATCCACACTTTTGAGAAATTGCAAAAAAAACTATTACCTTTAAGTATTGTTGCAAAATAAACCCAAAAAACCCTACTTTTAGTCACAAATTGGGTTTATTTTGCAACAATACTTAAATGTGGTGGTTTTTTTGCAGTTTCTCACAAAAGTGTGAATTAATTTGCAATAGGTGTAAAGTTCGTGGTTTTTTTTGCAATTAACCCTTAAGTTTTTTTTAAGGGCAACAGTTGCGGTAAGATTTAAGGGCAACACTTGCCTTGGACAATTAGTTTCACGATATCATTTTTATTGAAAATTTTATTGCTCTTTAAATACTCTTTTCATCCCATCAAAAGGTGGTCATATGCTTTTTTTTTTATGAATTAAAGAATATTATTATTTTATGTGTAGTGTTTAATTATATTAGTAGTGAGTGGTGAGTCATATATGAGACGCATGATATCCTGTAATACTTTGGTGTGACATGTCCTGTAACATTTTCTTATAGATTGACTGGGATGGATTCTTGTGACTTAATTAAATAGAATTATTAAAATTTAAATAAATTAACTATCCACTATTACCATATATATTTAAATTTATCAAATCTAAGAACAACTCAAAAGCTTTTTTAAAAATTAATATCAATGGATTCTTGTGACTTAATTAAATAGAATTATTAAAATTTAAATAAATTAACTATCCACTATTACCATATATATTTAAATTTATCAAATCTAAGAACAACTCAAAAGCTTTTTTAAAAATTAATATCATAACTAACTAAAATATTATGCTCCTTAATCCCACGAAACTTTCCAAACTTTTTGTATTTATTGGTCTCACAAAACATTCCCATCTAAACAATATAAACATTATTTTACACAACAATATTTATTGGTCTCACAAAACACTTCCCATCTAAACAATATAAACATTATTTTACACAACAATCTCAAAAAATTTAATTTAATTTTAAATTTGTCATTCATTTTTTACACATATTATTTATATTTTTTTATTACTAAAAAATACTATAATACACTCTAAAATTAACAAAATTAATCAAAAAGTACAACTTTTCTTAAATAACATGGAACATTAAACGCGAAACGTTTTATGGAATGCTGGGAGTATAATTTAAATATCCGTAAACTTACTCTATGTTTATTTTGAGATTTTTAAGTTTAAAAATCATGAATAATGATAATTTATACTTTCTTCGTGAAGTGTCCCTTTTTATCATGTTGAGTGAGTGTCTCATTTAAAAGTTTTAATTTTTTACTTTTAGTAAAAGGGCCCTATGGTCCACCACTCACTACTAATAAAATTACCTACTACACATATAATAATTATAATTTAAAAAAAAACAAACAATGACCTTTTTGATGGGATTGATGGAGTAATTATTTTGTCTGTTGATGAGTTATATTTTAACATTGTGCTGGATGATATATATACTCCATATAAGAGAGTGTTAATTAAATATAAGAGGAGATAAAGGGCAAAAAATATTACTCCTCCGGCCACTTACAAGATATTCATTTCACTATTCCTGGCGTCCGCTTTAAATGTATTAATTTCTTCTATTTAGTAAAGAAAGTATACAATATGACCCACCACTTGCCTCTAATAAAACTAACCACTTTACCTATAATAATACTCCTTAATCCACGTGCAAAAAGCAAATAAAGACCTTAGAACAACTCAAAAGCTTCTTTAAAATTTAATATCATAACTAACTAAAATATTACGCTCCTTAATCCCACGAAACCTTCCAAACTTTTTGTATTTATTGGTCTCACAAAACACTTCTCATCTAAAAAATATAAACATTATTTTAAACAACAATCTCAAAAATTTTAATTTAATTTTAAATTTGTCATTCATTTTTCACAAATATTATTTATTTTTTTTTATTACTAAAAAATACTATAATACACTCTAAAATTAACAAAATTAATCAAAAAGTACAACTTTTCTTAAATAACATGGAACATTAAACGCGAAATGTTTTATAGGATGATGGGAGTATAATTTAAATATCCGTAAACTTACTCTATGTTTATTTTGAGATTTTTAAGTTTAAAAATCATGAATAATAATAATTTATACTTCCTTCGTGAAATGTCCCATTTTATTATGTTGAGTGAGTGTCTCATTTAAAAGTTTCAATTTTTCACTTTTAGTAAGAGGGTCATATGGTCCACCACTCACTACTAAAAAAATTACCTACTACACATATAATAATTATAATTTTAAAAAAAAACAAACAATGACCTTTTTGATGGAATTGATGGAGTAATTATTTTGTCTGTTGATGAGTTGTATTTTAACATTGTGCTGGATGATATATATACTCCATATAAGAGAGTGTTAATTAATATAAGAGAAGAGATAAAAGAAAAGAGATAAAGGGCAAAAAATATTATTCCCTCTGGCCACTTACAAGGTATCCATTTCACTATTCCTGGCGTCCGCTTCAAATGTATTAATTTCCTCTATTTAGTAAAGAAAGTACACAATATGACCCACCACTTGCCTCTAATAAAACTACCCATTTTACCTATAATAATAATACTCCTTAATCCACGTGCAAAAAGCAAATAAAGACCTTAGAATTGCGCACGTATAAACAGCAAACGATTACCTTTCAAGTGGCCGAAGGTAGTATTAAAAGAGAATGTATGAAAAGTGAGTGTATTCGTGATTAAATTCTGGCTCTCTAGCAGGGGTGCACATCTTGAACTCTTTCTAACGACTCCACCTCATCGCTAACACTAATCACACTTTATTTTTTATTTTTTATTTTTCATAATCTATAGAACTTTTTGTAAATTTTCTTTTTACTTTCACACAGCTCTACATGCAGGAACTGACTCTGTTTAGGATAGGGGATCAATTACCAACAACATGAAATAATATTATTTGATCAAATCAATTTGTCTAATGCCTAGTACATGTACTCCGTCCTAAATAAATAAATATTTTTTTTCTTTTTTTCTTTTTCAATTTGCTTGTCCAGTAAAATAGTTCACCTGAAAAAAAATCTCTAAGTTCCGTGTTTAAATTTATATTTTTCATTTTGGTCTTTCTTAAGATAAGATTTACATTTTTTTTGTCAAATGAGACCCCACACAAATCAATTAATTATTTCACATAGGACCACACACAACACTAATGCAGTTACTCATTACACATTAAATATTATTTTTGTCAACACAATATCTATTACAATATTATATCTCTTAATTTGCATGCAAAAATAAAACATAAACGTTAATACGGGACGGAAGATATTATATTTACTCGAGACGAAAGGAGTACTTGACTCAAATATGAATGAAATAATCATTCCTAATTTAAATGGCTAATTTAACTGAGCCCAAATCACATAGTATGACTCAGGTGAATTCTGGTCGTCGGATTAATCCTCCTTCAATCAAAGTCATTTCAATTTGGGTGTTCCATCTTAATCTTTTACATTTCCCTTTTTGGTAGATGAGATCATATAAAATAATTATTTCTCTCTTCATGACCCACACATCACACTAATACACCTACCCACTTTATATTAAAATATTATTTTTATCACCTCAATATACATTAAAATACTACATTCCTTAATTTACGTGCAAAAGTAAATGTAAAGTTTAAAATGAGACGAAGGGAGTATATATATGTATTCAAAGGATATCTGTTAAACAGTCATAAAATAATACTCCCTTCATCCGCTTCTAAGGTATCCATTTCACTATTTCTAACATCCGCTTCAAAGATATCAATTTTTACTCTATTTAGTAAAAAAAGTACACAATATGATCCATCAATTCCCTCTAATGCAACTACTCACTTTACCTATAATAATAATACTCCTTAATTCACGTGCAAAAAGAAATAAAGACCTTAGAACTGTCCAAGTGCAAAAAGCAAATAGATACCTTAGGAGCATTATTTGAATCAACTTGTGCAATACATGTACCCAGTCCTAAAAAAGTATACTCCTTCGTCCATTAATGTACTTAATTATATTAATAGTGGGTGGTTTAGTATGTTTGAGACCTTCTTACTTAAAAGAAAATTTTATTACTTATAAAACGAAGGACCAAAATAACAAAACAATACTTGGCAAAATAATTACCTTATCATGATTCCTTAAAATAAAAACAATGATTCTTTAAGGATTCTAGATATAAATTATCATTAAAAAATAAAGCCCTTACACACATTAAAAAAAAATTCAATAAATCCAATAACATCAAAATACATTTTAATTTTAAGTTATCTCTGTTGGATTTTATCAAGAATAAAAGGAGAGATTTTCCTTTGTTTTTTATTCCACATCGGAATGGAGAGCAAAGTGGGAGGGATTTCTTAGGCTATATAAGAAGGCCCTTGGACTTGATGTCAAGTGCACCAATCAAGTACACTTTAATCTTTGTATTTGATTCTAGTTAAATTCCTTTCTTTGATTCTCGGTTGTGAGAATGGGGAGAAAGATGTGAATTAGTCAAAGATTTGTAAGAGTGTAGGGATTGGGGTCGGGAGAGAGAAATATTGTATGATTGTAAAAAATTTTCACATAGTGGTATTTTTTCGGTCTGTGGTTTTTCTCCGGTTTTAAAGTTTTCCACGTAAATTCTTATGTTGTGCTTTTTATGTTCTTCTTTATTTATCCTTTAGGAATGAATGGGGATCTGTCTATCCCAACAAGTGGTATCAGAGCCCGGTGAGGGCACTTATAAAGTTCTTAGTATGCTCTGTGGTTGTAGCATAGTCTGACCTTCCACATCCGAAAAGACTTTATGAGAGGAAGAGGGTTATTCATTAGGCTAAGGGTGACATGAAAGAAGTGGGAAAAGCTAGTAGCACAAGGGGGTCAGAAGATCAGTCGGATGTGGTGACATCTCCTTTCTTGTGGTGAAATTCGTCGGACAGTGGTGACAGTGGCGTGGCAAGGGGTAGAATTTGCGGGACAGCAGTTTTTGGCAGAGTTCTTGGACCTGCAATAATGTAAATTGTTGGAACTCCCAGTGGTGGAGTTGGCTTAACAGCGGCATAGGGTTTTCATTGGTTTCGGCTCAAGGAAGTTTGAAAGGCACGGATTTTCTGGCAATGAATGGTGGCATGGGGAAGCGGCGATTCAACGGGGAAGATGGTGATGTGGTGGCTTGATATCAGGTGGCGCTAGATCAATAAAGAATAGCGTGGATTCAATCGACAAGTGGGAAAAAGCATTGTGAATTTCGGAGGGATGGAATTAGCTTCAAGTGACGACACTTTCAATAGAAAAATAGTTCGGACAAACCTGCTGTAGCTTGGCGATAAAAGACAGCAACGTCATGTTGGTATAATAACGATTTTTGCTCAAGGTGGAGCAATGGTGCAATAATTACGGTGGAGCCATGGCACGGTAATTGCTTAAAGTGGAGCAATGATGATGTTGCTGGTCAAGGAGGAGCTGGTGCGGTAACAGTTCCGAATATTGAGTTAATATTATTGGGGGATCCTTATGACATGTTCAGTTGTCATGAATAATTATGTAATAATATTAGCTGGTCCACAAGTTTGCACACGGACATTGACTTGGCAGGTGATGTAGGGTGTGTGGTGGATGTATATTGATGGCTGATAAACTTCTAGGGAAGCCAAGAGCTAGAAGTAGCACCATAAATATCAGCAAGTATTTTTTATATGTGCCGCAGGAAATTCTTAGAATGGTTGATTCTAAGTGGTCTACTCATATAGTGGAGTAGGATTCTCGGAATTGAGAATGGATTGTCGGTGAAGACAATGATTCTTAGAATGGTTGAGTCTAGGGGATTCTCGGGGTTGAGAATGATTGTCGGTTAAGACAATGTGTCTTCTTTTATTTTGACAAGGTGGAGATTGTTGGATTTTGTCAAGAATAAAAGGAGGAATTTTCCTTTTTTTATCCCACATCGGAATGGAGAGCAAAGGGGGAGGGATTTCTTAGGCTATATAAGAAGGCCCTTGGACTTGATGTCAAGTGCACCAATCAAGTACACTTTAATCTTTGTATTTGATTCTAGTTAAATTTCTTTCTTTGATTCTCGGTTGTGAGAATGGGGAGAAAGGTGTGAATTAATCAAAGATTTATAAGAGTGTAGGGATTGGGGTCGGAAGAAAAAAATTTTGTATGATTGTAAAACATTTTCGCATAGTGGTATTTTCTCAGTCCGTGATTTTTCTTCGATTTTGGAGTTTTTCACGTAAATTCTTATGTTGTGCTTTTTATGTTCTTCTTTATTTGTCCCTTATGAATGAATGGGGATCTGCTTATCTCAACAATCTCTACTTAATATGCATAAAATAATTTTAAATTTATTTATTTCTAAAAAAATATATTTTTTTATCAAAATTTAACAAAATTAATAAAAGAAGATTTTTTCTTAACCACATGAAACAATAAGGGGAAGGTGTTCTGGGATGGAGAAAGTGAAAATTGATCATATGTTTTCCAGTTTTGTGCTTCCTGCATAATAGATGATGGAAATATGGTGTGAATCGAATGAATATATTTCTTGCTATATATTTCATATTTTTGTGAAAATGTTTGTGAATGAAAGTGATATTCTTGATAATTTGCTAGCATTGCTCAACTAAAGCTTCTTTTCCTCTCTCTGGTGGAATTTTATAGTTGCAGTTGATCTTGGAGTTTTTACCTTGGAATTTAGTTGTTATTGTGACTTTTCTTCAGTATTAATCACATATGTTATTGCACGAAGTTGTATTCTTATTAAGTTATTTGCTGACTTCAGTAAGGACCACGATGCTTTCCAGGCTAAATACAAGAATGTGGCGACATTTTATAAAGGGAAGGGCATAAGTTTCATCTTTGTATTAAGGAAACTTGAAATTAGTTGTCATATTGAAATTAGCTGTCATATAATTTTATGTATGTTGTCAATTAGTATTTGATTTCCATATATCTTTCCCCTTAATTAAGGGATGTTGTTGTAATCCTTGTAACCTCAATTCCTATTAATACCAGCTTTCCCAAATCACCAATTATCAGTGATTCTCAAATCACGTTTACATGGTATCAGAGGATTTCGATCCTACGCCCTAGTTCTACACGGCCACTTTCTTCTGCCGTCGTCACTCATCATGCTTTTCTCTCTCTCTCTCTCTCTTGTTGATTTTCTATCCCGTCGTCTCTTTTCTCTAAATTGCACCCATGGCTGGTGCTCCTATTGATTCTATACCCGTGACCACGATGATTAATATGTGCCCTCTTAAACTCTTAACTACAAATTTTTTAATGTGGCGTAGCTAATTTCTAACCATGGCCGATTGTTTTGACATCTCCGTTCATCTCGACTGGTCGTCCATCTCACCACCACCAACCATCACCTCTGAAGCAAGTGTTGAATCTCCCAACCCTGCCTTCTCCACCTGGCGCTTGAAGGATAAGAAATTACTGGGGGTCATCAAGACATCTCTATCCAAGGATGCCATGTCCGAAATCTTGGACTGCACGACGGCGAAAGCAGCGTGGGTAGCGCTCGATGCGACATTTTCTGATTCGTCAGCCTCTCGCACACATCAGTTACAGGAGAAGCTTCTCTCATTGCGTCGTAGGGATCAATCGATTGAAGAATATGGTCATAAGTTTACATCGTTATGCAATCAAATCTCATCAATTGATCGTCCCCTTGATGAGTCTGATAAGGCTCATTGGTTTTTTAGGGGATTGGGTGCTACGTTTATGAGTTTTGCCAACACTTGAATGGCGATGTCTCCTATGCCCACTTTTTGTGATCTCCTTAATCAAGTTAAGCAATATGAGCTCTTGCACAAGGCAATGGAAGGTCATTCCATCATTCCCCCTGCTACTTTTTCCGCTGTTAGGGATGGCACCCATACTCATAGCCCCATGGTAACTCTCAGCGATCACAGCCTCATGGTTATTCGCAGCAACATGGTGGTTCATCTAAAGGGCCATCTCACGGAGGTTTTAATCGATAAGGTGGTCGTCGTCCCCCTTGCTATCAAATATGTCGTGGTCCTCACTATGCAAATAAATGCCCACGGTTTCTCAATGCTCGGAATGATGTCTCCTCAGCAAATTTAGCCCATGCTTTCTCCTCTCAGTGTAATATTTCTGCACCAACTCCTAACTGGTACTTAGATTCGGGTGATTCTGCTCACATGCCAAATCAGACCTTTGTTTTGGTCTCATTTGAGCCTTATTCTGGTAACGGTTCAGTAATTATTGGTAATGGTAGTTCTTTACACATTTCACATGTTGGCAGTACTATGATTTCTGATGATGTTAAATTACTGGATATGTTAGTTATGCCTCACATTACCAAGAACCTTTTATCTATAAGCAAACTAACGTCTGATTATCCAGTTGACGTTATTTTCTCTGATAAATTCTTTGCCATTCAGAATCGGGTAACAAAGAAAATTCTGGCTCAAGGAAGGTGTGACAGGGGATTGTACTTACTTGATCAGGGTGTTCCAGCTTTGGTGGCAGCAATTAAGTCAAATAATTTGAAGGCTAGTTTTCACTTATGGCATTTACGCTTGGGGCATGTCTCATTTTCTGTTATTTCACAATTACATAAATCAAGGCATTTATCTGTCACTTTTATTTCGCCGAATTCTTCTATGTGTGAACCTTGGAAATTGGCAAAGAGTACGAGATTATCTTTTCAGTTGAATGAAAAACGTGCTACTTGTGTGCTCGAATTGATTCATTGTGACTTGTGAGGTCCTGCACCCGTCTCTACTTCTAATGGCTTTCATTTCAATGTTGTATTTGTGGATGACTACTCACGGTTTTCTTGGATTTTTCCATTACGTGCTAAGTCTGATTTCTATGATGTTTTGGTACGATTCCACAAATTTATCTCCAATCAGTTCTCTAGTACTATTAAAAATTTCCAGAGTGATGGGGGTACAGAATTTTGTTAATACTAGAGTTCGTGATTTTATGCATCTTCACGGCATTCATCATCATATGTCTTGTCCATATACACCATAGCAAAATGGCAGGGCTAAACGAAAGCATCGTCATATTACAGAGACAGGTCTTTCTATGCTTTTTCATGCACATGCACTAGCTTCTTTTTTGGTTCGACTCCTTTGCCACGGCCGTCTACATTATTAATAGGTTACCATCATCAATTCTATCTGGCATGTCTCCACTTGAGCTTCTTTATGGCATTGCTCCGCATTATGAGAACTTCAAGCCTTTTGGTTGTCGGGTTTACCCTTTCTTGAGAGATTATGCGGCTAATAAATTGGCACCTCGAAGTCGTCCTTGTATTTTTTTGGGATACAGCAGCTCGCTTGGATTCGACATCTTCTCGGGTTTTTCTTACTCGGCATGCTCAATTTAATGAGTTCTTTTTTCCGTACTCCCAAGCTCCTTCATCATCCAAACTGGATGATCTTCAGATTACGTCATTTCTTGATACTTCAGACTCTGAAACAGGCACTCTACCCTCTCAGATTCCCATGCACTTGCCTTCACCCACGCCGGTTTTCCAGCCAGAGCGTTCGATTTTACCTGATAATTAGAGCCATTAAAATGGGCTGGGCCCATCGGGCCGAACCACACCCGCCTATATAATTGGTGGGTTGGGCCGAGCATTTCTAGCGCACCGCCTAAGCCCGCCAAATGGCGGGTTGAGGTGGGTTTTGCCCGCCCCACCCCGCCTAAGCCCGCCACATGTCAAACTCGAGAGAAATGCCTAAAGTTTATCTTTCGTGTATTATGCTTTACAAAAGTTTACTGCTTTAAACATGTTCTTCTTTTATTTCTTTATTTATTTTAAAATTTTTTAAAAAAATGTTGATTATGTTTAGGTAATTATTTTATTTGGGGGTAATTAATACTCTTATTTGTGTTGTATTTATATTCTTGCATATAAGAAAAAAATTATGGAGTTTGCCGATTTGAATCAAAGTAATAATATATATAATATTAGAAATATGAACTCAAGTGGTAAGTATAAGTCGAGAAAATTTTCAAATGTTTGGAACTTTTTTGTGAAGAGGGGAATTGGTAAAAATGAAGATTCTATAGGAATCATGTTTATGTTTTTAATTGCCTTGTTGATATTGTAGTATTTTGTACCATTATTTTGGTATTTCATTTTAATAATATCATCCCTAATTAAAATGAAAAAAGAAAAAAATTGGTGGGTTGGCCCGCCATAGCCCGCGATCCACCTATGGATGGATTGGGCCGAACATTTTTAGCCCACAACCCGTCTATGCCCGCCCGCCTAAGCCCGCCAAAATGGCGGGTTGAGGCGGGTTTTGGCCCGCCTCGCCCCGCTGGCCCGTCTGATGATGAACAGGTCCCTGCTTCTACTGTTATTCCTCTCACTGAGCCTGCTATCCTTGACTCACCAGCTCCTGCAGGACCTCAATCGGATCATGCTGAACCATTGCCTGCTCCTGTTCCAACTCACCCGATGATTACACGTTCCAGGGCTGGGGTTTTCAAACTCCGTTACCCAGTTGATCTTGCTTCTACAACTCTCCTTACTGTCCTTGTAGCTACTTCTGAACCTTGTGGTTTCAAGTCCGCTACCAAATTCCCTGAGTGGTTAGCTACAATGCAAGAGAAGATTGATGTTCTTCAGGCAAATCAGACTTGGGAGTTGGTTCCTCGTCCCCCAGATACCAACATAGTTGGGTTGAAATGGGTCTACAGAACGAAGTTTCATGCAGATGGAACTATTGAGCGCCATAAGGCCCGACTAGTTTTTCAGGGCGTCACCCAGGTTCCTGGCATTAATTTTCATCATACGTTCAGTCCGGTTGTTAAAGCTATCACAGTTCATCTTATCTTGGCTCTATCAGTTCAACACAACTGGCATCTCCATCAGTTAGATGTCAAGAATGCATTTCTCAATGGCATTCTTGACAAGCCCGTCTTCATGTCTCAGCCTCCTGGTTTGTGGATTCTCGATTTTTGGATCACGTTTGTCATCTTAAAAAGGCTCTCTATGGTCTGCGACAGGCTCCTCTTGCTTGGTTTAAGCGCTTCAGCACTTATCTTCTCAGTTTGGGGTTCTGTTAGAGTCATTGTGACTCATCTTTATTTCACTTTTCATGAGGCATATCTGTTATTTTTCTTCTGTTATACGTGGACAATATTATGTAACAATAAATGACTCTGCCATGCTTTGAGACTTTATTTCTCGTACTCATCGAGAATTTGCCATCAAGAATCTTGGTCGGCTTAACTATTTCCTTGGCCTTGAGGTCTCCTACACTTCGAAAGGCCTTTTTATCGGGCAGGTAAAGTACGCTCATGACATCTTGAACCGTGATGAGTTAGTTGAATCCAAACTGGTCTCGGCTCCTTTAGCAGCAAGTTTGGTTCTTGTTAGTCATGGGACACCATTTCGAGATCCAACTCCATATCGTTCGCTGGTTGGTGCTCTTCAGTAATTGACCATCACTCGTCCCGATTTATCTTATGCTGTGAATCTTGTAAGCCAGTTCCAACGCTCTCATACGGATGATCACTTCTTGGCTGTGAAGAGGATTCTTCACTATGTGAAAGGCACTATTCATTACGGTCTCTCTTTTCAGAAGCATCCAGAGAATTCTGTTGTGGGTTACTCTGATGCTGATTGGGCATGTTGCATAGAGACACGTCATTCCACATACGGTTACTCTATCTTTCTTGGGGGTAATCTCATTCCTTGGAGTGCCAAGAAGCAGCCTACATTTGCACGTTCCAGTTGTAAATCAGAATATCGAGCTATGGCCAATGCTGCAGCTGAGTTAGTTTGGGTTCCGAATCTTCTTCAAGAGCTTCGCATGTTGCCTTCCTCACGGTGCCTTTTACTTTGTTCTGGGAAGCTTGAAACTCGATTCATTCCATCTCATCTTCAACTGGCAGATATTTTCACGAAAAGCCTATCTCATCCAGCTTTCGAATTCTTACGCTCCAAGCTTTGCGTTTGCTTGCACCCCACGCAGCGCTTGACGAGGGGTACTAAGGAAACTTAAAATTAGCTGTCATATTGAAATTAGTTGTCATATAATTTTATGTATGTTGTCAATTAGTATTTGATTTTCGTATATCTCTCCCCTTAATTAAGGGATGTTGTTGTAATCATTGTAACCTCAATTCCTATTAATACCAGCTTTCCCAAATCACCAATTATCGATGATTCTCAAATCACGTTTACAGTTTGGCGATGTTGATTCTACTCAAAATGCTTTCCAGGTTTTTAATTTCTTTATACACATTTTCCTCTGTTCTTGCGAACAGGATCAAATTTTGACATATTACTAAATTTACGCATGGCACTATTTTGGGCTTAAGCAGAGCAACCACCTCTGCTTGTTATTCAGAAAAATGTTCGATGGGGAGCAAGGATTTAAAAATTTTCTACAACGCAACCGATTTTATGTTTTCCAGTTTTGGTCCTTTTTGTCTATTTCGATATTGGAGTTGAAATAAAAATCTGGTGCTCATCTGGTGTATGTAATAGACATGAAACAGTACAAGTAATGTTAGCAAAAAGAAAATAAATCTCAAGCCTCATCTTTGTTTAAGACTACATTATTACTTTATTAATACTAACACGAAAACTTGGAAATAGACAGAAACAGCTTCAGCCATGATGACCCTCCGCCGTGCGCCTGTCGTCGACTTTCTTCCCCCACTCATAAACCCTCAAGTGCAGCGACGCCGCAGCAATCAAGAAGTACATAGCCTGCACAGGAGTGATGATTTCGAGCACTTTCCTCATTGTTTTAAGCCTCACATCATCAGCCCTCATCAGAACATCCACCATCTTCTCCTCTTTGAGTGCCAGGGTGGCCAACACCCGTCCTTCGTCCACCTCCTCGCCTTCCCTCATCTCCGTCGCCAGCTGCGCTAGCTGCACCATGAGTGTGTCCGCCATCGACCCCTGCAGCTAGGCCATCTTCTCCGAAACCTCCTTCTCCCCCACGCTGATCTCTCTCAGCAGCTGCTCCAGCCTCAGCAGCTGCTCCAGGGACAGGTCTCCCAGGTCCTCGGTGTGAATATCCTGCATCAGCTCCTCAAACTGGGCATCAAACTGAAGCCCGGCCTTGGAGTTGAGCAGGTGGAAGGCCATGGAGGGGCGCCACCCTCCAACCCACAGGATGGCGTCCTCCAGGCTGCTCAACCAGGATGAGTTGAACATCGACATGATGTCGTTCCTCGCCCACCTGGCTTTGGTCCAGTAGTAATTCTCGTAGTGCTGCACCACGCGGTGCAGCAGGAAAAGCAGCGGGGCGTCTTCGCCACCATCGTTTCTGGCAGCGGCAGCAGCATTGAGCTCGTGGAGGAGGTGGTCCTGGTCGACGATCCACCGGTCGAAGAACATGTGGTGGGAGTCGGCATGGAAGCCATTGGCTGTGGGGAGATCTTCCATGTTGTTATCGTTATTGTGGTGGTGGTTGTTGTGGGGTTTGTGATGTTGTATTTATAGTGGAGTGGAAGAGCAAATACTGTGGTCGTAAGTTGGCGCTAAACGACACCTAATAGTAACTCTCATCACTTACGTCATCCATCTTTATACATTCATACAACTCTATATATACTGGAGTGACTACTGTCAAGATAGGGTAGGGGATCAAGTAGGGTAGGGGATCAAGTACCAACGACATAAAATAATACTTTCTCCATGCCACGTATCTATTCATATATTCACGTACGTATTTGTTCACGTTTATATGAGCACGTAGATTAAGAAGTGTTTTTTAATATACTCTCTCCGTCCCACAGCAAGGGTCTCTTTTTTCTATTTTAGTTGGCATTTTTAATATACTCCCTCCGTCCCATAGCAAGGGTCTCTTTTTTCCATTTTGGTCGTCCCACCCAAAGGGTCCTCTTTCCTTTTTTACACACATGGGACCCACTCATCCCCTCTAATACAATATAAACATGGGGCCCATACTCCCACTAACATAACTACCCACTACACATTAAATAATACTCATTAATCCACGTGCTAAAAAGCAAAAACTACCCTTGTCGTGGGACTGATGGAGTATAATTTTAAAAAAAGTACTCCCTCTGTCCCGTGAAAAGAGGGTCTTTTGCTTTTTTGCACGTAGATTAAGGAGTATTATTATTTAATGTATAGTGGGTAGTTGTATTAGTGGGGTATGGACCCCATATTTTAATTGTATTAGAGGGGGTGTGTGGGTCCCATGTGTGTAAAAAAGGAAATGATAGTCTATGGGTGAGACGACCAAAATGGAAAAAAGACCCTCTTTAAATGGGACGGAGGGAGTATAAATAAATTGGTAATTTAAAGAAAAAAAGTATATAAAGTTATTGAGATGATGAATAAAGTGTCAAAAAATGAATAAAGTTATTTGGATTGATAAATATACGTATAAAAAGTAATTAAGATGTATAGTGTATTTTTACTATTAATAGAACGTGAATATATATGTGGACACCCCAAAATAAATACATTGAACCGAGGAGGTATTTTTTGTCTTATGACTTAGAATCCATCCTATAAACATAATATTCATCTATCAAGGAGTATTATTTTATATAAAATGTGTACTCCGTCCATCCCGGGCAAAGAGGTGCATTTACTTTTTGTACACGTAGATTAAGGAGTATTATTATTTTAAATAAAGTAGGTAGGTGTATTAGAGAGATGTAATGGGTCGTGGTGGGCCGCTGATGGACCCTTTTTACTAAAAGAGAAAAATAGTGTAATTTGAATAGGGCGTCCAATATAGTAAAATGATATTATTTGGACGGGATGGAGGGAGTACTTATATTAATAGGAAGTGGTTTGATATACGTGAGACTCTTTTACTTAAAAAGAAAAATAAATACCTTTAAAACACACCGGATTTTTTGCGCCATTTACGTGCATAATTTTCTGTGCCACACGTTAAGTGATTGACAAAGTAATAGGGTAAATAAATCCAACCATTGCCCCTGAGGTTTAAACTTTGGGGTATAGTTTCTCTTTCTTACTCTGTCCATCTAACTTACCCTATCCATCTAACGTGTGGCATAGGAGATTGACGACGGAAACAACAAACACGTCCATCATTTAAATTTGGGACATATTTCTAACAAATTCAATTTCTTCCGTTTATCAAAATGAAGTTTATACTCCAATATTATATTTGCAACTGAATTCTTAAATTTTAAATACATTCAAAGTATATAATTTTATTTAAATGAAGAGATAAATAAATAACCTAAAAGAAAAATACAATAAATCCTAAATAAATCTTAAATCTTAAATTGTGGTGTGCCAATAAGTTTTGATATTCTAATCTTCATATGTTTTTATTATATTCTTATCCATTGAAGCCAATTTCTTGTGAAATAAATACAGTCTTCTGTCTTCATACTCGCGCAATCAACTACTCCCTATCTTTCTATCTATTTTGCATTAAAAACGTTAAAAGTTTATTCTTTCCACCATCAAACGGTGACAGAAGAATAAGATCGAATAGGGTTAAAAGTTAAAATTATACTAATCTTCATTAATTAAAAGATTATGAAATCCAAAATTTTCGTCTCCTGATACACAATGTATCACTAAAGTATTATTAAAGAATTTTTATTTTGGGAGATTGTTAACAATAGTAACGGCATACAAATGCTGATAAAAAGCATTCCAATAACTAAGAAAAATTTAGAAAATTTGATGAAAAAAGTAACACGTATGTGATAAATAGCAAAAGACAAATTTAGAGCTTATAATTAAAATAGTGGTATTAATGAAATTTATGAGGTGTATATTTAATAAAATAAAGGTAATTTAAACCTTTTAAAATTATATATTTAAATTATGTAAATTAAGATGTGTATTTAAAAAAAAAAATGGGAGTATGCATTTAAAGAGCTTTTTATTAATTATTAAAGAAAAAGTTTTATTTTAAGCGTCTTATATCTTTTGATACTGATATACATAGCTGTTACTGACACATGTTGACATTCTTAAATTTTGCAATATTCTTAGTTTTTACTTAGACTGAAAAGTACCGTTCTTACTTATACTGATAAGTACCCGCCATCTAGCCGGATTTTGCAACGTTCTTAGTTTTTACTTATACGGATAAATTGCGTTCTTACTTATATTGATAAGTAGCCGCCATTTAGCCGTCACTGATACTAAAACATGTTGATATTACATTCTTAAATTTTTTTAACGTGCACATGCTGAAAATGTTGACATTACATTCTCAGAAATTTTTAACGTGCACATGCTTACACATGACATTCTCAGATTTTCCAGCGTTCTTACTTATACTGATACTGATAAGTAGCCGCCATTTAGCCGTGGCCGTTAATTATGGGAACTCTGAAAATCCCATGCAAGTTTTATCATGTCAAATTGAGATCAAAATTTCCTCCATACATCATAACGCAAACATTTACTCTTTTTTAACGAGATTGAGAAGATGCATTATATTAGCTTAAGAGATAATTCAGTTTTTTATGTAATAAGTAAAATATGTTAGGTTGAGATATTTATATGTGCGACTATTACGACTATATATGCGATTATGTATTAATTATATAATAAAAATGGGAAGGAAAAAAAAAGTCAAAAAATGCTATTTTTCCAAAAAAATATGTTTAGTGTCATTTTTTCAAAATCAACCATTAAAAGTGGCATTTTTTACAATTTCTCTTGAATGTATTTAAAAGTTGAAGTGGACCATTCCCAAATGAAAAATCATGTGCACTCGGGTGCACCCATTTTTATAAACTTATACACTTATGCATAAATAAATTAGTTATTTCTTTCTTTATGAGCCCACACATCACACTAAAACTCCTACCCACTTTAAATTAAAATATTATTTCTCTCAACTTATTAAACATTAAAATATCTAAACCACTTACCCATTTTTTTTATCAAAAATATTATTTCTCTCAATTCATTACTCAAAAAAATATTTTATCCCATAATTTTAAGTGTAAAAACTAAAAACTAAAAAATAAATGTGAGTATCTTTCAACTGGATGGATATAATACTTTTAATGCGCTAGTATCAATTTTTATTAATAAAGCATTTCTTTTTATTAAAATATTATTATTTTTTATTTGTCTTACTAAATTCATTTTGGAAAATTATTTGCTTTGTTTAATTTTTATCTTTTTTAAATGTAGAGAATTCTAATAAGGATAATTATCAATTTATCATCCCGTTACAACTACGTAATCTATTAAATTATATATAGTGTGAATGATCTTGATTTTGTCAATTCAAATTAATATTTTAGATTTTCTTAAAACCTGAGAGAGGTATCTCCTTCATGTAACTTCCTAAAATATTAAATTTATCATAAATTTTATATCAATTGTTAAAAGAGTGGATATCCAGTGCATTCATATGTGTATAACGTTTTATCTTATATTGTATACATGTTTTTTAATAATTGTATATTTTTTCACACTCAGTTTTTCATTAAAAAAACTAGCACCCATATGTGTATAACTTTTTATTTAATAGTGTATATGTTTCTTTGTATTCTTTTTTATACTCAATTTTTCATTAAAAAAAAACAAACAAAGTGTATATATTTTTGTTTATAATTGTATATTTTTTTGTTCATATACGTTGTAAAGTGGATACACCATATGGTAAGATGCATCAGTGCACATTAATATTAGTCATTGTTAAATGCATTTTTTTTATTTATTAGGTAAGTGGTATCTCACTTAGTGAGGTGTGTCCTCTATTTTTTTTAGAGGAAGCTTACTTATAGTTTTTTTAACTTCATATTCGTACCAATATCAATTTTATAACTTCATTAAAAAAAATAAAAAAATCACATTGCCGACACATAAATTTTATTGGCAAAAAAAAAGGGAAATGTATTAAATATTAATGAAATATTTATTTATTAAATAACGAAGAAATATTTCGAATTACCACAGATTCTTAGAGAGGCCTATGAATTGATGAATTTCTTATCTTTGAATTTGTAAAATTTTCTGTAATTAGGTATGACTTCTGATTACTTAGAGATTCTAATGTTTTCTTCTCAAATTGAGTTAATTTTTTTCTTTTATCGGATCTGTTGGCTTTCTCCAGTTATTCAATTTTAACATCAATCTGAGTATGAAAAACAACTTGTTTATGATCGTATTGTCTATTGATATACTTCAAAGATGCTAGTATTGTCGTGCCTTGATTAATGAATAATAAAAAACTTCCACGCACTAAAGGTACTGTTTTATAAAATGTTTGAGAGTAAAATACAATTATTAGACTTGTTGATACTTTATAGAAAAGTTCTATTAAGATCACTTTTGATCAGTCTGCTATCACTTCTAATCATTTTGTTTAATAATAATATAGTAGTGTATTCATGCATGCATACAAATGAAAAGTGAACGTGGTAAGCAAATGTAAGAGGTTATTGAAGGGAGGATAAACCTGTGAAGTGTAAAGATAAAAGAATATATAATTAACTGCTACTCATCTAATTTTAATCATAACATTGAACTCATTTTGTATATGTTGTCGAAGGATGAGTGAGGATTAATTCCAGAAAGATGATATAATGAAATAAAATTTAATAACCTATCTGGTTTAATTAATTGCACACGTGTTACATTTTCTATAAAGACTTTGCTAGATATTGTGTGACATATAAATAAATAAATAAATAAATAATAATAATAATAATAATTAATGATAATAAATATTTACAGTTTAGATTATGCTTTTTATAAGTCTAAATTTTCTATTTTCTCTACACATCTACACTATGACTTATTGAGGATGCCCATAAGTCGGATGTAATCTTAATGTAACAGAATATTTGAATTTAGAGTACAACCATATACCCTATTTAAACTTATCTAACTTTCTTTTAATTTAATATAAATATTATTGCTAGAATATTCTAATTTTATTTTAACCGACAAAGAATTGATTGTGACAACATCAATTACAACAAACTAACATTAAAGATTATAGAAATAAATAATACTCAATCCTATCCCACAAAATCCCCCTTATTTTTCTTATTTATTTTTCCAACAAAATTAGGGGTTAAATGAGTCGAGTCGAGTCCAGCTGAATAAAGAACTATTCAAACTTGTTTGAAATATTATGGGTTTTCAAGATATATGTTCTAACTTGTTTGATAAGCAATCGAGCCGAGTTCGAGTAGCTTGATAAATTTGCACTTAATTTACTTATTTTCATTAATCGAGCTCGAGTCGAGTTTTTAATTCTATCAAGTATAAAAGTCTGTTCAAGCTTGATATCTTTATCAAATTAAATCGAATTTTTTACCGAACGATCTTTATCAGACTATCAGTAATAATCCAAAAAAGAAATGAATACCTTTAAAATAGATAACTAAAAGGAACGATTTCTCAAAATGAAGTTTTTTCTACTGAATTCTTAAATCTTAAATACATATACAGTTTTATTTGAATGAAAGAGATAAATAAATAACATAAAAAGAAAATTCAAAAAATCTTAAATAAATTCTGGTGCGCACTACAAAAAAAGCTTATAAATACATTAAAAAGTGTTGTAATAGGTAATATATTAATACATTTTACCTATCACCACATTGATTTTTTGTGTGGTCCATTCTACCGTGGGAATAGACAATACCCCTATCACCACGCTTTAAAGTGTAAAGAATTATGCATATTATCACACTTACTTTTATTAATACACTTTAAAGCGTGAAGATAGGTAACTTATTAATACACTTTTAAATGTCACAATAAAATAATATTACAGAAACCAAAAGTGTTTTCTCTTAGACTCAATCATGTATCACCCCGTATTAGGTCCTTATTTTAAGTCAGAAAGCCATTAAACTATAAGTAATTCTTGTAATATTTTACTAAAAATAATTTATATACATAGAATACATAATTAAGTTTTATACTTAATTTTACAATATTAATTTTATATTATCAGTTTAATAGGTATAATAAAATAAAATTAAAATTACTAATTAAATTATAGTATAAATTTAATTTTTTAAGATAAAATATAATTATATAGAAATATATATAAATAATTATTCTAAAAATAATTAATTTAAAGTATAAGATTTTATTATGAAAATAAAAATAAATTTTATTTTCTTAATCATTAAATTAATTAAAATAATTATTTATTATAAAAAAATTAAAAAAATAATTTAATTTTTTAATAAAATAAATGGTTTCTATTTTAATATTTTAACGACAATAAAAAAAATTTAGTAATTTGTGATCTTTCATCATGTGTTGTAACAAAATATATATTTATACATGTATTCTTAAGTGTCTCTAAATAGTACTTATAAGGACACTTTTTCTTATGTGCTAAAAAAGTGTAGCAAAAGTGATACTAAAGAATACATATATGGACACTTTTTTTGTGTAGCAAAAAAGTGTAGCAATAGATAAGTGTTCCTTTTGAAATGTGGTGATAGGATAAATATCAAAACACCATTTTATTAAGTGTCTTTAAAGAACACATACTCCCTCCGTCCCAGGTTAAGAGGGTCATTTTACCATTTTGGTCGTCCCACCCAAAGAGTCCCATTTCCTTTTTTGGACATATGGGACCCACCCACACCCACTAATACAATTAATACATGGGGCCCCTACACCCACTAATACAACTACCCACTACACATTAAATAATAATACTCCTTAATCCACATGCCCAAAAGCAAATGGGACTCTTAGCCCGGGACGGAGGGAGTATTAACACCCCTAAAAATATAATGTAGCAATACAATACTTATTATCACACTGATATTAAAATGACATAAAAAAAATCTGGTTAAAGGCATTTTTTCTTGTAGTGGAGCGAATAAATTGTTATAACAACATGAATTATATTCGAATGTCAAATAATTAAGAAAATTTTAGAAAAGTAAAATGTAGCGCTATTAAAGTATCAATTTTACTATTTTTTTTGTGTCCAGTTTAAAAATATCTATTTCCTCTATTTAGTAAATAAATACCCAATATGTCTCACCACTTCCCTTTAATACAACTATCCACTTTACGTATAATAATAATAATAATAATAATATTTTTTAATTCACTTGTAAAAATTAAATGAACAACTTATCATCATATTTATTTACTTATATAGTGGTGGTGTTTGTGGTGTTTTGGGAGATTGTATTTATAGTGGGGTGAAAAGCAAATACTGTGGTCGTAAGTTGGCGCTAAACGACAATTAATGCCTCACAGTGAACCAATCTTCTCTCATCACTTAAATTGTGGTTGGTAAAATTGTTTACATTTCATACAGCTCTACAGTCTACATACACTGGACTGACTCCTGTTTGGAATAGGGTTGAGGGGATCAATTACCAACAACATAAAATAATATTAGTAGTTGTCTTATGCCGTAGTACATGTACATACTCTATCCTAAAAACATAACCTTCCTCCATCCACTTATTCATTCTAGTGGATTATAGAATATTAGTTTAATCAACTAGTACTATGCCCTAGTATATGTATTTCGTCTTAAAAAAATATACTCCCTTCTTCCATTCATAACTTTTTAACATGTATTAAGGAGTATTATCATTTTAAATAAAATGGACAATGTTATTAATAATGGGTCGTTTTGTATGTGTAAGGCTCTTTTGCTTAAAAGGAAAAATAGAAATAAAAACGTCCCTCTTTTAACAGTTTGGATTCTCTGTGCCATTTTAGTATATCATCTCCTGTGTTAGATTGACGACACGTAGGAGAGAGAAACTATATTCTAATCGTTAATTAAATCGTAGGGGCAATGATTGGATTTATTTCTTCTCTTATATGTCAATAATTTAACGTGTGATACAGGAGATGATACACGAAAATGGCGCAAGAGATCCGGCGTGCTCTTTTAATTTGGTACATATTTCTAGCAAATTAAATTTTTTCCATTTGTAAAAAATGGAGTTTTTTCTCCATAATTTTATATTTACAGCTGAAAATCTTAAATACATTCAAGTATACCATTTTATTTGAATGAATAGATAGATAAATATAAAAAGAAAATGCAATAAATCTTAAATCTTGAATTGTGCTGCGCTAGTAAATTGTGATATTCTAATTTTTATACTTCGTTTGCGTCATGGAACTTTTTTCTATTTTGAACGTACTATCTAAGGAGTCATTTTTTTTTTTATACACATGGAACCCACACACACCCCTAATATAATTAAAATATGGGGCTCACACATCTACTAAAACAAATAATCATTATATATTAAATAATAATACTCCTTAATTTATGTGCAAAAGGCAAAAGTCCCTCTTTACATGGGACGAAGGGAATATGCTTTTATTATATTCTTATCTTCTCACTCTTTGCATAGGACCGAGGGAGTATGCTTTATTGTATTCTTATCTTATTCATTGAGGCTAATAGCCCGCGAAATAAATGCAATCTTCTTTAGCCACATCGGATCTTTTGCGCCATTTCTGTGCATCATCTTCTGTGTCACACATTAAGTGATTGACACGTAAGAGGGGGAAATAAATCCAACCATTGCCCCTAGGGTTTAATGATTAGGGTATAGTTTCTCTCTACTACGTGTCGTCAATCTAACGGTGTGGCACAGAAAATGATGTACCAAATGGCACAAAGAATCCAAGCCGTTCTTTAGCCATCCAATAACATGAACCTTCTATACATAGAGTATGTTTCTATCTTATTTTGCATTGAAAATGTCAAAATTTATTCTTCCTACCGAAGGTGACAAAAGAATGAGATCGAAGGTTGACAAAAATGAAAATTATAATCTTCATCAATTGAAATATTATGAAATCCAAAATCAAAATAAATACAATCTTCTTTAGCCATCCAATAACACGAACCTTGTACACATTGAGTATGTTTCTATCTTATTTTGCATTGAAAACGTCGAAAGTTTATTCTTCCTACCGAAGGTAAAAAAAGAATGAGATCGTGGGTCGACAAAAGTGAGAATTATAATCTTCATTAATTGAAATATTATGAAATTCAAAATCATCGTCTCCATATACATAATATATCTCTAAAGTAATTAAAGGATTTTTATTTTGGGAAAATTGTTAACAAGATAAACGATATAAGAATGCTTTGTTAAAAAGTATGCAATGATTAAGAAAAGGTTATATATATATATTTCATCATCATATTTATTTACGTAGGATTGTTATTTTTTAAGATTTGTTTCTGTAATTCTTAAATCTTAAATGTAAATAACAAACAACATATTTAGGGTTTATAAAATAGTGATATGTAATAAAATATATGGGGTGTGTACTTAATAAAGTAAGAAATTATTTTTTTTAAATATATATTTACATGGTGTTAAAAAGGATGTGTATTAAATAATTTTTTATTATTAAAAAAATGAGTTTTATTTTACGCGTTCTTACTTTGATATTGATATATAGTCGCTGACACATTTACACATGTTGATATTCTCAAACCACTGACACACTATGTCATTCTCATATTTCCACCTATAAGACAGATGAATGTGGATCCTCTGCTGTTACGGAAGTCAATTTACTCTCACTGTAGCACGCTGTGAAATCACGCTACATTGAAAGCAACTGGAGTCAATTTACGGGAGAGGATCCTCTCTCAAGACATACAAATATCTTAAGCCAAAATTTTCAGATTTCCACCGTCAAAATATTCTGAGACCACTGACACACATTGACATTTTAGATTTATACCGGTTAAGAGAGAGATAAATCTTTACGACAGCATTCAGAATGCCCTATTTAATTATAGGGACATCACTTTTGCCCTATTTTCAAAAAATTATCTAATTTACCCTTCTTTTCATTAATATACCTAAACTACCTCACTTACACATGTCAGTATTTTAACGTTGAAATTGAGGAGAATCTATGACCCATTTAACTCAAATTCAAACATGTTAGTGTGAGGCTAATTTATTCGGTTTAAAGTAATTATGTCAATGCGCGGACACCTCTCATTTTTTTTTTTTAATTTAGTGGACACGAACACCTCCCCTTTTACTCCATTTTTTTTATTCTTGTATCAGCGGACACCTCTCCTCTTATTTTATTTTTTTATCAGCGAACACCTTTCTCATTTTTTTCCTTTTTTTTTGTATTATCGTACACCATGACACTTCCCCTTTTTTCTTCCCTTTTTTTTTTCAGCAGACATCATCCCAATATCAGCAGACACCTCTTTTTATTTTTATTTCATGTCCGCTGAACAGATTTTCAGTTACTCAAACGTTATTGGCGGATATGGATTTTTTTATTCATGTAGTTATTTAATATACATCAAACGTAATAAATTGTGAACAAATTTTCTCTTTTTTTTACACGGTGGACATGGTCTTATTTAAGATAATTTATTTTTTTTAATTCTCATCACAAGACATGCATATATATATATATATATATATATATATATATATATATATATATATATATATATATATATATATATATATATATATATATATATATATATATATATATTCCCTCCATCCCGTTTCAATATTTACGTTTGCTTTTTGCATGTTGGTTAAGGAATATAATATTTTAATAGATAGTGGATGGAAAAATATCTTTATCTTAATATATATAAAAGCATAATAAATTCAATCCTAACCATCTATTTTTAAAACAAATCTCAGCCACCCAATAAAATAATTAAATAATTATAATTATGATATTTTCAAATTAGGAAATAATTTAGTATCTAAAATAATTAAATAATTATAATTATGATCTTTTCAAATTAGGAAATAAAATTTTATTTATAAAAAATTAATAATATTAAATTGACCAATTAAATTGTAAGGATGGAAATGCCCAAGCCGCATAATTAGGTCAAATAATTCATTGACCAATCAAATTGCGAGTTATATATGGGGCTTCCTCACCCTTCACTTATACAAGGAGCCATCCTCCATTCATTTCAAATACAACGAGAACGATTCTCTAAGAAGATTAAAGACTTCAGAATTGTCTGAATAGTTCTTCGAATTCTTCAACGAGAATTAACTCAAGAACGGAATATATCTGGGATTCAGGTTCTAAACCGCCCGAATTAAGCGTTCTACAGTCAAAAATTTGAACGGCCTATAATATGGTTCTAAACCACCCAAATTATGCGTTCTACAGTAAAAATTTTGAACGGCCCCAAAAATTTGAACGGCCTATAATCTGGTTCTAAACCACCCAAATTAAGCGTTCTATAGTAAAAAATTTGAACGGCCTATAATCTGGGATTCAGGTTAAGCCTTAGGTTAAGCCAGCTTAAGTTAAAGTTCTTCCTATAATCTGGGATTCAGGTACTAAACCACTCGAATTTAAGTATTTTTAAGTCGAGCACTCATTAAAATAATTAAATAATTAAAATTATGACTTTTTCAAATTAGGAAATAAGATATTATTTATTAAAAAATTAATAATATTAAATATAAATCCAATCCTAGCCATCTATTTTTCAAAACAAATCTCAACAAAAAAAATCAATTCTGGCCATCTATTTCTCAAACAAATCTCAGTCACCCATTGAAATAATTAAATTAAATAATTATAATTATAACAGATTCAAATTAGAAAATAATTAAATAATTATAATAAATCCAATCCTGGTCTTGGTCATCTATTTTTCAAAAAAATTTCAAACACTCACTAAAATAATTAAATTAAATAATTATAATTATGACTTTTCAAATTAGAAAATACTTTAGACAAATCTAAAATAAATCCAATTTTGGCCATTTATTTATTTATTAAACAAATTTCAGCTACTTCTCAGCCCCCATTAAAATAAAGAAATAATTATATTAAATCCAATCCTGGCCATTTATTTCTCAAACAAATCTCAGCCACCCAATAAATAATTAAACAATTATAATTATGACTTTTTTAAATTAGAAAATAATATATTATTTATTCAAAAATTAATAATACCATTAAATATAAATCCAATCCTAACCATCTATTTTTCAAATAAATCTCAACCATCTATTAAAATAATTAAATAATCGTAATTATAAACTTTTCAAATTAGAAAATAATTTATTTTTTCCAAAGGGTTTTAGGGTTTAGGGGTTTAGGGTTTATTTTAATCAAATCTCAAACACCCATTAAATTAATTAAATAATTATAATTATGACTTTTTCAAATTAGGAAATAAGATTATTTATTAAAAAATTAATAATATTAAATATAACGATGCCATACATAATTTTTACAGGCGACATCTCATGCGACCATGACTACAATTATACTTTTCACTTTATAGACAATTTTTTTCAATTGGATCATGTACGCGACTATATATATGTGCTACTATATATTTAATTATATAATGAAGATGGATAAAAAAAGTGAAAAAGTATACTCCATCCGTCCCATGAAAAGAGGGTCTTTTTATTTTTTTTACACGTAGATTAAGGAGTATTATTATTTAATGTGTAGTGGGTAGTTGTATTAGTGGAAGTATGGTCCCCACATTTAAATTGTATTAGAGGATGTGTGTGGATCCCATGTGTGTAAAAAATGAAAGGAGACCTTTTTGGTAGGACGCCCAAAATGAAAAAAATACCCTCTTTAAATGGGACGGATGGAGTATATATATATATATATAGTTTTGAGTAACATTTTTCAAAATCAACTATTAAGATGGTGTACTGTTGAGAGTGGAAATTAGCGTGTTTGAGTGTCCAATTTAACACCTTTTTGATGAGAATTGTTGTTATATATTAGCACAAGTGTCTTATATTCAATATATGTGAGAAAAAGGTATGTTTGAGTTATTTTGTTGGATTTTAGATGGAAAAGGGATCAAAAGTGCAAAGTTGGAGAAAATGTGCAACTTGTGCATGAATGCTGAAAAATGCACGTCAAATTTTCGTAATTTTTCTGTATCCGTATGGAGCTCTGAACGAGAAGTGTGATATATGGTTGGAAAGCCACTGAAGAGAGATTCATTTTGACATAAATAACACTTCAATCGAATTCCAAACGAGAAAGTTATTATCAAAGTGGTGACGTCGCGCGAGCTGTGCCGAATAGAACGTCTGTGTCACATTCCATGGCTTTTTACACCTTCAATTCTTGAAGGTTTTGTTAGTTCTTTATATGGATAGAAAGCTAAGGAAGAAAGTATAGCGTGAGCACAAGAATCACTCAAATTGAAGTCCGGATGTGGAAGTTATACACGAAATAGTGAGACGGTGCAAGTGCAGTTCGATCACGACCAGTGGTCGAACTACCGGTTCAACCAAGCCATCATGGTCGAACCAGAAGCCTGAAGTGTGAATTATCACCGATTTTGATTCGACAAGGGTTCGACCAAGTCCTAGGTCGAATCCTAGGTCGAATCACATGCCTGGGACACGTCCGAATCTGATTTTTACACCCCAAGTGCGCATTTTTACACCCCCAAGTGTGTGTTTTCATCTAAAAAGCTCATCCAAGGCCCATAAGGAGAGCTTACAAGTATAAATGAGATGTAGATCATACCAAGACAATATAATATAATACAGATTGGATACAACATAACACAACCATCCTACACCCCACAAGGGGGTTCACCCCCAACCATCATCCACATCCTTTCCTCCATCCATCCATCACTTTAAAGGTTCGTCTGTTGAACTAAGATGAGAATTCAAGATGGAGAAGGACGTGATGACTCCCACATCTAGGTGTTTATCTCGTTTCCTAATTTATCTTTTAATTTTCCAGACATCCGGGTAAGATCTATCCAACCCCCATGATTGTTCTTCGTAACATCATGGGCTAGAGCCTTTTTGATAGAATTAGGGTTGTGAAGGTTTTTACGAATTAATTAAACTTTCGTGTGTAAACTCCGTACAATACTACTTGTGGATTTATTTTATATATGATTATGCTTTCTTAATCCATATTCACGGTCGTTTTGTGCATCATTAACTATTATGTAGAGTTTGAATACATATCTTGGTTATTGATTGAGTGCGTTCACCGCTGAACATGATTCCATGTAATGATTCTAAGTGAGGGGACTCCGAAGCTTCATTAGAACTATCATATATGAATACTTATTAGTTGAATTGAATTCGATTATTAAGTAGGATAAAGAGGATAATTTTATAGTACCTACAAAGAGAGATCATATCGGGTTAGAGTACCAATTGGCCAGGCAAATAATTGATATTAATAGTACCTAAAAAGGGAGGTGGAATTATATCTCTTGCTCCAAGGTAATTCACACGTGTTACACGCATGTTTACTTGTGTCTATAGAGTAGATATGCATTGTTTAGTGATACGTCCATATTCCATAAGGCAAAGTCGGACATCAACACACGGAAGAAAAATTAATGCGTGAAACTGGATTATCCTAGAGCTACCTATTCTCCTACTTGATCCACTTTCGTATTCTTCTAGTACTTTTATTTTATTTGTTATTTAAATTAATTGTTTAGTAGTTTAATAATTAAATCCCAAACTATATTGCTACACTTGTCTTAATTAATTAGTAAATAATTAAATTGATAATACGCCGTCCTTTGGGTTCGATATTCACTTGGTCGCTTGCTTAAGCTGTAATTGATATCCTTAATACTTGGGGATTAATTTTGCGTGCAAAGAAAATGCGCATCAAGTTCTTTGTGCCATTGCCAGGGACGGTTGTTATTATTAGTTTATTATTTCTAGTTTGATTAAGACTTTTATTTGTGATTATTTATTTCTATCTAACCTTGAATTTTTCTGAGGTACTTGTGCACTAGGAAAAGAAAGGAAGGAAAGAAAGAATAACACACAGTGCTAAATATGGTCGAAGTAAGGCAGAATTCAAATAATGTTGTCATGCGTGAATTTTCAGGAATTATGGGAATAGCAACATGGGGTTGATATGAGCAAGGGGGGAAGATGATGATTTTGAGATACATCCCGCTCTTATCAGCATGGTGGAAAAGATTCCCTTTTTTGGAGGCCAATTTGAAGATCCATTTCAGCATCTCAAAAGGTTCCTTGGTTATGCAAACACTCAAAAGAGTGTTGGAGCTAATGATAATGCTAGACAGATCGCCCTATTCAAGTTCTCTTTGATTGATAGAGAAAAAGATTGGTATGAGACTCTTGATACCATGGATTGCACTACATGGGACCAACTGCAGCAGATGTTCTTAGAGAGATACATGCCACCCTCAAGGATCTTAAAGATGAGGCAAGAGATCACCCAATTTGTTATGAATAAGGGTGAGAAATTTCCTGAGGCATGGGATAGGTTTAAAGACATGCTCAGAAGGTATCCACAGCATAAGATGTCTAAGGCTCAATACATAAGTATCTTCTACTATGGATTGGATTGTAAGTCGTGTGTTCTTATTGATGCATTATCAGGTGGAGTGCTGTCTTAGATGAAGCAAAAAAGTTATTTGAAGACATCTCTATGAATTCACGTGACTGACCTACGGAAAGAGTAAGAGGATCATATGTACTTGACAAGGTAGCAGGTTGAACATCAAAGAGTGACGCCGAATAGGGAGGATGAGATCGTCTCTAGTCTAGCTAACATCAACAAGCTACTAGAGTCCTAGCAGAAGCAGATTACAGAGTTGACCCAAAGGGGGCCTAGTATGAAGCAGCACGAAGTGAGAAGTTTTGAAGATACCTTCAATCGATACATGGCTAGTAATGATACAAGGGTTGACCGCATCGAGACTACTATGAATGCTAATCATGCAGATTTGTCTAAGCAGATGAAGGACCTTACTTTTATCATGGGACAGATGACCGCGAATATGAATCAATTGACACAGACGTTGGGGAATAATGCCATCATATTGAGGTCTAGAACGCAGTATGAGGGACAGATGATGTCGGAATCGAATTTAGAAATGTCAAGAGCCCAATTCGACCTTGATTCGACCAACACTTAAGGTTGAACCGAACAGAGGAGGTCAAACCAGGCACCTGGGCGACATCCGGAGGTCCCAGCTGAGCAGTTCGACCAAAAATAGATTTGTTCGACCAAATCGGTTGGTCGAACTCAGGTCAAAACCCACTGTCCAGAGCACTCTATTTTATTTGAAGCCCGATTCGACCACGATCACTATGGTTTGACCAACCTTATTGGTCGAACCATGGTCAAACTGGCCTGTAAGGGGGAGAACAAACTTTTAGGTGCGCGGTTCGACCACGACACACCTGGTTCGACCAACACCCCAGGTCAAACTGTGGTCGAACCATCTCGTCCCGTACCATTTTTCTTGCAGAATGCTATGCCTGATGTTCGGGATACTTCAGTACCATCACATGAGCAGAATGCTGAGCTTATAGTAGCGAAGAAGTGGGAAAGAGTGAAGATGCCCATGGAGACTCAATCATGCAAGAGCATAGATGTGGTTTCTAACTTGTTTAATCTTGATTTTAATAGGACAGATAACTCTAAATTTGAGTGAAAGATTGACAAGGAGGAGTCTAGACAGCCATGGGAGGAAGGTAATTCTAAGGATCATATACTTGTGACCAAAAAAGGTGAGGTGCTGAGTGTAGATAAGAAGAGAGAAAGAAAGTATTTGAAGGTGAAGATGCGAGAAGACCGTCCTTTGATCAAGTAGTCCAAAAGGTTACAACCGTTGTGACTCTCCGACGTTAAACATGAGCGCCTGTAGAGATTTGCCCTTCTGTTTTATTATTTTATTTCTTTCGTGTGAGTAAAAAATTTTTATATTTAATGTGCTTACTAATCGGCAATTACAACTCTTTTCAAACTTAGTTTCAACTTATGTTTTTACTAAGTTTGGGGGGTGTGATGTTATTACCTCATTGCAGCACCAAGAGTATAATATTTTCTTTGTAATGTTTGCTAGGGAAATTGATTTTTTGCGGTATGTTGAAACTTTAATCGGTTGTGATGTGTCGATTTTTTGCAATTTGCCTAGTGTTCAGTGGTGTTTCTAGTGTGTGGAGTCGATTAGATAGTCAATTGAGTTTTTCTTATAATTCTCTTATATTATTATTGATAAATCCATGATGATGAGTATGTTTGAGCTTTGATGATAGAAAAAGTACATGAGTGGCATGACGAGTTCTATATTGAGGCTTTGACCTGACTGAGTTGAACAACTCGAGGAGCTCGTACATACGTTGAAGAAAAATCAGGTTCCCTCATTTTCTTATTCTAATTTTATGTGTGCTTTTTATTAGTAGGAGTGGAAGGATTGAGATCTTGGTTTTGGTGATACATATGAGCTTATTTTTAAATTGTGCTGAAATTCATATGCTCTTGAAATTAATGAAGGAAGTGTACTTGAGTTATATTGTGGTATGAAGTTCTATGTGTATTTGTGAGATATTGCTCATCATGAAAAGTGCTCTGTTACTTGTTAAAAATCCATGTGAGATTTTGAGCCTCGTTGATCATGTACATAATCACATGATATTTCTCTTCTAGTGAGTATCATTCTTATGTGTGTATTCTAAAACTTGCCACTTATCTTACTTGAAACTACATGTGTGTTAGATAATGGGAGATGATTTAAGGCCATCTTTGAATTTATGAGTCATTTAGCCAAATAATTCCCTACCGAATGATGTTTATCCGTAGTTAGCCCCGTTGAGCCTAAAAATCTCATTTTTTGGCAGCCTACGAGAAATAACCACTTTGAGCATCTGAATTTTTTTAGCCTTGATTGTCCTTCTAGAAGAGAATTAATAACTTTTTAAAGTGTGTTGATGGAGCTTGATAACAATTTAGGAAGGAATGAAATTGGTGTTGAAATAGTGATGGATCTTGATAATGCATCTAAGGAAAATCATGGAGTAGTGCTTAAATCTAGTACTCCATTGAATCAAACACCCTAGGATAGTGCTTAAATCTAGTACCCTATGGAGGATGCGCGAGGTAGTACCCGAAATTGGTACCTCGAGAGAAAAAAAAAGGAGAGAAGGAAAAAAAGAAGAAAAAAATGTTGTGCTAGAAAGAAAGAGAAAAGTAGAAGAGTTGAGGAGGATGTTGTGTTTAATTGAAGTGAGTAAGAAGAATAAAAGATCATGATGGAGTGCACATTTGATTGATTCAAATTTTGAGTCACTTATCCATATATTTCCTACCTTAACCAAAGAGCCAACATTACATCCAAAAGTAAAGTCATTTTTGATCTCATTGTCGAATCATACTTTTAGTGGTGGAGAGTTTGAGACTTTTGGCAAGCTTATGATTACGCATGCACTTGAATTGAATTTGAGCGTAAACACCTTAACCCATAAGTGTACATCTTTTATACTTGAGTGCAAGTGATATATACTTCCCGTGAGAACATGTTAATAGAGCATTTGAATTGGTGGTGATTGTCTTATCTTGTATGCTATGAATTGATTATTACATGTAATGAGAGTTACATAACCTAAGTTGAGGACAATTGTATTTTGAATATGGTATGAGTCATAGTCCTTGTTTCCCCGCTAATTTTACTCTCTCTCTTTTTATTTTTATTTTTTTGCCTCGGGACGAGCAACGGGTAAGTTTCGGGGATTGTTGAGAGTGGAAATTAACGTGTTTGAGTGTTTAATTTAACACCTTTTTGATGAGAATTATTGTTATATATTAGCACAAGTGTCTTATATTCAATATATGTGAGAACAAGGTGCGTTTGAGGTATTTTGTTGTGTTTTAGGTAGAAAAATGATCAAAAGGGCAAAGTTGGAGAAAAAGTGCAACTTGTGCATGAATGCTAAAAAATGCACGTCTAATTTTTGTAATTTTTTTGTATTTGTGTGGAGCTCTGAACAGGAAGTGAGATACATGTTTGGAAAGCCACTGAAAAGAGGTTCGTTTTGACATAAAGAACACTTCAATCAGATTCCAAATGAGAAAGTTATTATCAAAGTGGTGATGTCGCGCGAGCTGTGCCGAATAGAATCGCTATGTCACATTCCATGGCTTGTTACACCTTCAATTCTTGGAGTTTTTGTTAGTTCTTTATATGGATAGAAATTCAAGGAAGAGATAATCGCGTGAGCAAAAGAATCACTTAAATCGGAGTTCGGATGTGGAAGTTATACGCGAAACAGTGAGACGATGCAAGTGCAGTTCGACCACGACCAGTGGTTGAACCACCGGATCGACCAAGCCATTGTGGTCGAACCAGAAGCCTGAAGTGCGAATTATCACCGATTTCGATTCGACCAAGGTTCGATCAAGCCCTAGGTCGAACCCTAGGTCGAATCATATGCCTGGGACGCATCCGAATCCGATTTTTACACCCCAAGTGCGTGTTTCTGCATGTTTTTACACCCCAAGTGTGTGTTTTCATCTAAAAAGCCCATCCAAGGACCATAAGGAGAGCTTACAAGTATAAAAGGGGATGTAGATCACACCAAGATGATACAATAGAATACTGATTGGATATAACACAGCACAACCATCCTACACCCCACAAGAGGGGTTCATCCCCCAACCATCATCCACATCCTTTCCTCCATCCATCCATCACTTTAAAGGTTCGTCTGTTGAACCAAGAGGAGAAATCAAGACGGAGAAGGACGCGATGACTCCCACATCTAGGTGTTTATTTTGTTTTCTAATTTATCTTTTAATTTTTCAGACATTCGGGTAAGATCTATCCAACCCCCATGATTGTTCTTCGTAACATCATGGGCTAGAGCCTTTTTGATAGAATTAGGGTTGTTTTTACGAATTAATTGAACTTTCGTGTGTAAACTCCATACAACACTACTTGTGGATTTATTTTATATATGATTATACTTTCTTAATCCATATTTATGGTTTTGTGCATCATTAACTGTTATGTAGAGTCTGAATACATATCATGGTTATTGATTGAGTGCGTTCACCGCTGAACAGGATTCCATGTTATGATTCTAAGTGAGGGGACTCCGAAGCTTCATTAGAACTATCATATATGAATACTTATTAATTGAATTGAATTCGAGTTATTAAGTAGGATAAAGAGGATAATTTTATAGTACCTATAAAGAGAGATCATATCGGGTTAGAGTACCAATTGACTAGGCAAATAATTGATACTAATAGTACCTAAAAATAGGGGTGGAATTATATCTCTTCCTCCGAGGTTATTCACACGTGCTACACGCAAGTTTCCTTGAATCTATAGAGTAGATATGCATGGTTTAGTGATGCGTCCATATTCCACAAGGAAGAGTCGGACATCAACACACGGAAGTGAAATTAATGCATGAAATTGGATTATCCTAGGGCTACCTATTCTCCTACTTGATCAACTTTCGTATTCTTCTAGTATTTTATTTTATTTGTTATTTAAATTAATTGTTTAGTAGTTTAATAATTAAATCCCAAACTATATTGCTACACTTGTCTTAATTAATTAGTAAATAATTAAATTGATAATACGCCGGCCTTTGGGTTCGATATTCACTTGGTCGCTTGCTTAAACTGCAATTGATATCCTTAATACTTGGGGATTAATTTTGCGTGCAAAGAAAACGCGCATCATGTACCCCACCAGATACTTTACCATTTCTCATTAAATCAAAAGACATATATTTTCTTAAAATGTGAATATGTATTTTTATTTTTCATGTAATTTGACATTAAAAGGGGATAAATGCACAAAATATTACTTCCGAAATTAATCTAACTAGCTAACTATATTCTTCCGTAACATTAACTAATAATAATAATCATAATACTTTTATTATTTTATTTTTAAATAATAAAATTAATAAGCCCGTAGAATTAGGTCAAATCATACATTCACCAATTAAATTGCGAGTTATATATGGGCTTCCTCACCCTTCACCTATATAAGGAGCCCTCCTCCATTCATTCTAGACACACAGAGAGAGATTCTCTAAGAAGATCAAGGACTTCAGAGTTGTCTGAATAATTCTTCGAATTCTTCAACGAGAATCAACTCAAGAACGGAATACATCTGGGATTTAAGTTATAAACCGCCCGGATTAAGCATTATACAATCAAAATTTTCAGTGAACGACCTATAATCTGGGATTCAGGTGCTAAATAATTAAATTAAATAATTGTGATTATGACTTTTTTAAATTAAAAAATAATTTAGTCTAATGTAGAATAAATCCAATCCTACCCATCTATTTCTTAAACAGATCTCAGCCACCTCTCAGTTCCCATTAAAATAATTAAATAATTATAATAAATCCAATCCTAGCCATTTATTTCTCAAACAAATCTCAGCCACCCAATAAATAATTAAATAATTATAATTATGACCTTTTCAAATTAGAAAATAATATATTTATTTATTAAAAAATTAATAATATTAAATGTAAATATAATCCTAACTATTTATTTTTCAAACAAATCTCAACCACTCATTAAAATAATTAAATAATTATAATTATAGCTTTTTTAAATTAGGAAATAATTTAATGTTTCCAAAGGGTTTAGGGTTTCAGGATTTCAGGGTTTTAAGGTTTATAGTTTAGGATTTATCTTAAATAAATTTTAGTCACCCATTAAAATAATCAAATAATTATAACTATGACTTTTTCAAATTAGGAAATAAGATATTATTTATTAAAAAATTAATAATATTAAATATAAATTCAATCCTAGCCCATCTATTTTTTAAACAAATCTCAACCACCCATTAAAATAGTTAAATAATTGTAATTATAAATTTTTCAAATTAGTAAATAATTTAATGTTTCAAAGGGCTTAAACTGGGTTTAAGGGTTTATATAACTTTTTTAAAATTAGAAAACAATTTAATGGCTCAAACAAATTTCAGCCACCCATTAAAATAATTAAATAATTATAAATATAACTTTTTTAGATTAGAAAATAAAATATTATTCAAGCAGAATAACTGAACATCTATTTTTTAAACAAATCTCAACCACCCATTAAAATAATTAAATAATTATAATTATGAATTTAGGGCGACCCATTAAAATAATTAAATAATTATAATTATAACCTTTTCAAATAAGGAAATAAGATATTATTAAAGCACAATAATCCAGTTTTGACTATCTACTCAGCCACCCATTAAAATAATTAAATAATTATAATTATGAATTTAGGGTTCGGGGTTTTAGGGTTTATGGTTTAGGGTTTTCTGTAATTATTTTCGTACAAAACACATATGAAATAATAAAAAAACATAAATAAAGAAATAATACGACAACAAACAAATCTCAGTCACCATTAAAATAATTAAATAATTATAATTATGAATTTAGGGAAGAATAAATTCAATCATGACCATCTATTTTTTAAACAAATCTCTGTCACCTATTAAAATAATTAAATATTTATAATTATGAATTTAGTGAAATTGGTAAATGTTATTTCACTGAAAATAGTTACATCAAGCACTTACGTACGATGCGGATACAAAATCTAACCAATCTATCCAACCTACTTAAGCAAAATGCTTAAGGTGAATAAAGAAAATACATCAAGGATTCATATACAAAGAAGCTATCTGAATTTTGATTCTATCTGCAACATGAGTCGGGGACAACATCCTCATGCTAAAATGAAGAGCGTTCCTTTCCATCTAAATGTAGTAGATAATGGTAGCAAAGGTATGAAAAGAAGTCTTCTTACCTTTTTGTTATTTCTGGTATCATGCAAAATCTTACGGAAGGCGTCTGTGACTGATGATAGCCTTCGTCTTCTCTATCCAATCCATCCTCTCACTTCATTCCAAATGCCAGTGGTATAAGGACAATTAAAGAAGAGATGCGATGTGGTCTCCTGATCGAAGCAAAAACCACATAGTTTGTCTTCTCCTGTGCACCATACCATGTCCTTCGAAGGCACTCTATCCCTATGCACTAACCAAAGTCTGAAGCTGTACTTCCTCATAATTCATTTATGTCAAACTTATTTATAGACAAAGCTTGAGTCCGTTGTGTATCTACTCCTCAGATGATCATACATACGGCTGGCTTTGAATACTCCATTCTCACAACACTTCTCCATAATTCCAATCACTTCATCATCCCCTTCTGATTCATTCTCTATAACATTCCTAATGACAATGAGGGCTCTCCTTAAGTATGTAGAATCGTTACCTGGAGAGGTCTCTGTCCACTGAGAAGCCAAAAGGTAGACGGAATGGATCCATTTGACCCATAGAGATGAGGCTTCCCTGTGCACATCCCACAATGCTCCGCCAAAAGTGCCTTGTTCCAGGTGGTAATGTCCTTCAACCCTAGCCCCTCTGCATTCTTAGGTTGGAGGATATCGTTCCAGCTCACCGGACTCACCGTCGTTCCCCACAAAAACCTGCGAATAATGGTTTCCACCTTCTTAACCACCACAATTAGGATTTTGACTATGGTACACCAAAAGGATATAATTCCAAATATCCCAGAAGTGATAAGTTCCAATCTACCCATGAATGACAACAACTTAGAAGACCAAGTTTGTATCATATTGTTAATGTCATTCAGAAGGGGTATAAAATCATCCACTCCAATTCTCTTGCTACAAATAGTGATGCCCAAATATTTGAAAGGAATGGTACTTGTACTGAAAGGGAGAATCTGAGCAATCCTGCGTCGAGCACGAGTCGAGACTCCCGAGGTAATGAGATTTAATTTTCGAGGATTTGCAGTTAGCCCAGAGACTTCTGAGAAACCTTTCAATATCCTATCAATACACTTTGCAGTTGCTACATCTCCATATCCCACAATCAGAAGATCGTCTGTAAAAATTAGATGTGAGACGTCTGCACGCTTACAGATTCTAGAGTGGAACCTGCACTCGTGAAGAACTACTATTTTACTCATCAATTTACTAAAATACTCCATGCAAATAACAAAGAGGAGCGAAAAAATCGGATCACCCTGTCGAAGACCCCTCTTACCTTTGAAAAACCTTCCAGTTTACCATTGATGAGTAGGGAGTAGGAAGTAGTAGTAACACACTGCTCGATCCAAGTATGAAAAGTAGAGGGAAAACCTAATCCTGTAAGCAATTCAAAGAGATATTTCCAGCTAACAGAGTCATAAGCTTTGGAAATGTCTACTTTGACTGCCATCCTAGGGGAGATAGTCCCTACTCTCCGGCCATAACCCCTGAAGATCTCCTCTGCAAGCATCACACAGTCTCTCATTTTTCTTCCTTTAATAAATCCAAACTGGGATTGATTTATTAAAGAAGGAAGGCAAGTTCTGAGTCGAGCGGCCAAAATTTTAGAGATAATTTTGTACATAGTGTTGCAACACGAAATGGGTCTAAAATCTTGGACTCTCGGCTCATGGTTCTTTTTGGGAATCAGGGAGACAAAAGTAGCATTCGTCTATTTTAGAAACTTTCCTTTCTGAAAGAATTCCTTCACTGCTGCCACCACATCTCCACCAACCACATTCCATGCACTCTGAATGAAAGTTGAAGTGTAGCCATCTAGACCAGGAGATTTATTTTTGTTGATTGACCACAGTGCTTCCTTAATCTCTGCCTCCTCAACCGGTGCTTCCAGGCTACTAGCATTCTCTGAAGAGAGTTTCAGTCCTTTATCCAATACCTCCTGCTCTAGAGACTGAGAAATCGAACCCTCCACGCCAAGTATTGATTGATAATAATCGAGAAATGTATCAATCAGTTCTTGGTAAGAAGAAGTGAGTCCATTCTCAGAGTGAAGAGAATGAATACCGTTCCTCACTCCATTGCTTCGAATAAGGGAATAGAAGTACTTTGTAGCGCGGTTCTAGTTCTTAATGTGCTTGTGTTTGAGAACCTGCATAAGAAAGTTAGTCCACAATCCTCCAAATGCCTCTGTTTTTAGAGCTCCTGGGTTATCTCCTGATGTAGCTCATGGTTATTCATGCTTGACATAAAAAGAGTCTGGAGATGATGCAAGTGTTCTCTTCCTCTAGCCACTCTTTCTGAAATGTGGTAGTAGTTCTGTTTGTGTAGCTCCTTCAATGGTTTTTTAAGACTTTTCAACTTCTGGCAAAGTATGAACTGCTTTGTACCTACTACATGTACCTTGTGGAAGGAAAATAGTGTGAAGATCCTAATCCATACTTCTCCAAAGCTTGCATGTCATTGATAGGGGTTTTCTCAACACACAAATTAATCCTCAAGTATAAGGATATCAATTGTAGTCGCGAAGATGACCAAGTTACAATATCGAACCCAAGGGACGGTTAAATATCAATTTGTTATCTTCTAGTATATTTTAGACTATGTTTGGTAATTGTAAAGGTTTAATGGATAATAACTTCTAATCGAAATAGCAAAAAGAGATAGTAAGAGTAGAGAAAAGTGAGTTGTGATCAATAAGAATAATAGGTAGTTTGTCGGGTCATCCAGTTTCACTAGCAATTCGTATTTTCATGTGATGGTGTCCGACTCTGCCCTGTGGTTTGTGGACGCATCACTAAACCATGCATATCTACTCTATAGACACAAGTAAACATGCGTGTAACGCGTGTGAATAACCTCGGAGCAAGAGATATACTTCACCCCCCTTTCTAGGTACTATCATAATCAATTATCTTCTACGTCTAGAATCTAACCCGATTTGATCTCCCTTTTTAGGTACTATAAAGTTATACTCTTCATCCTATTCATCAATCCGAATTTAATTCAATTCATGAATATTCATATAAGACGGTTCTAATAAGACTTCAGAATCCCTTCACTTAGAATTATAACAATAAACCCTGCTCAGTAGTGAACGCACTCAATCAATAACCATGTTATATATTCAGACTCTACACAACGATCATTGATGCACAAAACGACTATGAGTATGGATTAAATATGCAATCTTATATAAAACAAATCACAGGTAGTGTTGTACGGAGTTTTACACACGAAATACGAATTACATCATGAAACTTTCATAACCCTAGAACTACCAAGGTGGTTCTAGCCCATGATTGATCTAGGAACAATCATGGTTAGATTGATCATTCTTACTTGAACCTTCAGCGAACCTCTGTCACAGCCCTCCGGATGGATCACCACCTCTACTCTTGTCTCTCTTATGATTGATGATCAAAAGCTCTCTTCATTCTCTGTATGAGCCTCCTTTTATACTTGTAATCACGTCTCTAGGGCTTGGAATGGGCTTTCTAAGTGATCTCACGTGTTTCGGCCTCGAAAATCCGGATAAGGTAAGTTCTCGCGCATAGGTTCGACCACGTCAAACAGGTCGAACAATTGGCCACAGGTCGAACCCCAGGTCGAACCCCGCTACTAGAAGAATTCTGCACAGGTTTGACTTTCTGGACAGGTCGAACCACTTAGGCCTTGGTCGAACCCCAGGTCGAACCTCATCACTGGACAACTCCCGCTCCCTATTCGACCAACTGGCAAGTCGAACTCAAACGTCGTGGTCGAATCCTCTTTCCTGCGAACTGGTTCGACCATGGTTCAACCTGATGGACAGGTCGAACCACTCGAGTCATGGTCGAATCCTCTTCTGCAAGCTCTGCAATGTTGGTTCGACCTGCTGGAGAGGTCGAACCCTCCTCCAACCAGGTCGAACCCACCTAATTCTTGGGCGGTTCGCATGGCTTCGACTCTGTCTCTTCGATTCTTGGCTCTTTCACTCCGTTTTTGCTAAGAAAACACTCAGATAGCTCCACTAACACCTGATTCATGCTAATTCACAATATATATAGGTTTTCCACCTATTTCCACATCAAAACTCTCCAAAACTAGCACAAAACATAACGCCAAACTTGTGAATTTACACACTCATCAAACCCCCAAACTTGCATGTTGCTCGTCCCGAGGCAACCAATTTAAACCACATGAGTCATGTATAATTCAATAAGATCTGGTACAACACATATTACACATGCCACTTCATTGAATCAAACAAGAATTACTTGCATCATATATTTCACTCATATAAAATCAATCCAATCACACACCATTCGGAGTACTAAGTAATCTCGCTGACAAGATAAGTCTTTACTCTCTTTCGCTCGTGCGTGAGGCACTATAGGCTAGTATAAACACTCATATCAATTCATATTCACGCGTAACCATAAGCTTGGCAAAGGTCTCAAAAATCAACTTACATTAGATTAATACTAGGATCACAAAGGACTTGTTTCTAGGTTGTAATGTTGGCTCTTTGGAAAGGGTAGGAAAATTTGGTCATAGTGACTTAAGACACTAGTAGAGAGTTACCTTGGAGGTTCTTGATTTCTCATTCGGCTTCATATTCTCCTCCAATTCTTCTCTTGCACTTGCAATTTTCAATTTTCCTTCTCTTCCTTGCATCAACATCATTCTTCTTTTGATCGCTCGGGTACCAGTTGTAGGCACTACCCTTCTCGAACATTGTTCGGCTGCTTCTTAAAAACTTCAAGCCCCATGTATAAGCAATTCGGGGTACCAATTTCAGGCACTACCCCTAACAAGATTTAACCATGTACCTTTCTTACTAAACCTCATTCCATCTTCCTTTTCTTCTTCCACACTTATTCACCTTACTCTCTCTACCAATGAATAGGGTATTTTCAAAGCTCAAATAAGGTAATTAAGGCTCTTATATTTGACTTGCCAAAGAAAAAGCTTTTAAAAGGCTCAAACAGGGCTACCAAAGATTTATAAAATCATTAAGAAAGGTAAAATTTAGCTAAGTGACGCAATTAATCAAAAAAATGGCATAAGATCATATCCTAATATTTCATCAATTGTAAGTTTCACACAAGACTCCAAGCCAAGTTCTAGAATACGTTCATATGAATGATTCTCTCAAAAATAAACTATCATGATTAATCATGATAAAGGCTCAAATCCTCACATAGGTAATCAATTCCTAATACTCCTCATAGCACATAATCAAAATCAATTCCTCATGAATTCCATTTACTTAACAAATTATTCATGCTCTTTCCAATGAAAATAAACACGTAAACACATGAATGCACAGAATCAATAACCCATATACAAAACAATGATACAAGATCAACTATATCAAGTACATGCCACTCACACATGAATCACACCCCAATCTGTAAAATTAAAAAGAAGAATGGGAGATAAGATGAATCGGAGAAGCCAAAAGAAAACCTGAAACTACTCCCTAGGAGCATCATCATCCTCATCATCATCGTCATCCTCATCCATCCTATTTTCCACAGCTCGGCACAGACTGGTAATGTGCATATCCATCATATCCACTCGACTACTCACTCTACCAACACGCTCATCCAAGGCAGAGTACCTTTCGTTCAGCGTGGCGTAGTTGGCATTAGCGAGCGCGAGCTGCTTGTTCGTCTCCTGCTGTGCAGCTACTACCGCGATCAGCTGCTCATGAATCAAGCGAAGCTGCTCCCGGGTACCTGGAACTGCTCGCCGCTGTTGCGGTACCGGAGCATGCTGAGGCGCATCATGCTACTCTTCTTCCGGAATCTCCATCTCCGGCTGCTTATCTACCTGATCCTCCTCTTCAGGCTGCTGTGGCTGAGGTGGACGGAACTCTCCTTGATAAACGATCTGCTGTAACTCAGCCATCCTCCCCTCAGCACACATCTGCGCTACCGCTCTCTAATCACCACCCGACTTCACTGCCACGGATAAGGCGGTATGTCCGAGAGAATTCATCAACTTATTCCTTGCTTCCCGAATAGTTGTCAAGTTGCTCACGTCGAAGGGGAACATAAATTCGAAAGGCTTGAGACCCCTCGTGAAAACCAATCTCCATTTCTAAAATGGGCAAATCCTCCCTTCACGCACGTGTTCATCATCAAATCGGGTTCTCCTTCTACTGGTGTAAAGCCGGTGAGATCCAAGTTGTAATGCTCAGCCACGATCGTCAATAACCCTCCAATGTTCACCTTTTGAAATCCAATGGTCTTGAATCGATTCAGCTGCGTAATAAAATAAGCTCCAACATTGAACTTCACCCCGTTTAACATACACCACAGGGCGTAAAGCTCTCCTCTAGACACAACACTCCCCTCCGAGCGGGCGAATAACGTGTTGCTCAGGACGCGGTCCATGTACCTCAAGACTGAGTTCTTTATTGCGGAAGCACGAGCCTGTCTGGTCTTATAATCTCAAATCTCCCCGGTGATCTCCCTCTAAAACCGTTTTGCACTGAATGCAGCATTTTCTAAACGAGGGATCTCTAAAGGCGTCTCAAACAGCTCATTGAAATCCTCAGACGTCCATCTCCTACTCACTCCGCCAAGCTGAAACGTACACTGATATGGGTACCCAAGCGGGTCCTTCTCCATCTCAAATGAGCAAACTACTTCCGCTGTAACATGGAAGTACGTCGGCCTCTTCAACTCCATGAATCTTCGGATCCCTACTTGATCAAACATCCAAAATATATCATCCCCTATTCTCATTATCCTCATCGCTTCATCATCTTGGTATCGAGTGCGAGCTATCTTGTCTGAAACTTCTTCCCACTTCTCTTTGATCTCATCCCAATCTTTCATTTGAATCTTGAAGTTATCAGGTAAATGATCTTGCAGCCTCAGTTTCCTTGTCACTTTGTCCAAATTCGAAGGCCTGTCATGCCTCTTCTTCGATCTTTCCTCCTCTGCCTTTCCTTTTCCTTTACTTGATCCTTGTCCCTTTCTTGAAAACAAATACTTCAATCCAACCAACAAGACAAGAAAGCAAGTATTTTACTAGCACATCACATACTCTACTCAAGACTTCAAGCATTAATGCATATTCACACAAACTATCGTCTCAACACCACTTGCTTATTCAACATGCTCAAAACATCTTCAATCACACCTTCCTTAATCATCAAAACATAACCAACAAGCATGCATTAAGCAATTCAAGCAATTCAATCAAAAATTCAACATGTTTCTCTCAATGAACTACTTCAATTTCATCAATTTCAAACCAAATCAACATGCTCATTCTATTAGATGTTCTATCCTTGATTAATCCACATAAAAATTCGAGTTCTATCAATAATCAAACAACCAAAAACCAAGAAACAAGAATTCATATGAAACAAGTCACAATATCAACCTTCACCATGAAATTCAACCATACTCAACATCAATCCTCTTATTCACATCGAATTTCTTACCTAAACCTTCAATCCTAGAGTAATTGAGTTGGAAAAACATACCTTTTGACTTGCCCATGGTGAACAACCGATCAAGAACACACAACAACCAAAAATCGCGATTTTAGCCCTAACTCGCGACGAAATCCGCCCAAATCCGCAACCGAATCGAAAATTCAAGGTGTAGTGTTGTGTAATCGGTGTGAAATCAAGTGTAATTGAAGAATTTGTGCAAGGGTGTAGAGGTTCGAAGAGGGTTCGAGGTTTGGTGTTTCGAAAAAAAGTGATCGAACCCCTCTGAAAAATCGAACTTAAATCGCGTACCTGGCTTGGTTCGACCTCCTGAACAGGTCGAACCATGGATGACGAGGTCGAACCTCTCTTCTGGACAAATGATCTTCTCGGTTCGACCTGGGTTCGACTTGCTGATCAGGTCGAACCATTCTTGAATTGGTCGAACCCCTCCTCTGGAAAACAGAGTGCTTTGAACTGACTGGTTCGACCTTAGGTTCGACCTTCTGAACAGGTCGAACAACTATGGCTTAGGTCGAACCACCTCACTGGATAATTCGACTTCCTCTGCTTTTGTTCGACCTCTGGCACTGGTCGAACCACTCCTAGTGTTGGTCGAACCATCCTCCTGAATATCAAAACTGAGTGTTCTTCATTCACTACACACTTCAAGCTTCAACACAACTCATTATGTACAATCTAGAGCACAACTTCAGAAATTGTTCCACAAAACATCATTCATGAGTAACTCCGTAAAAGAAAACACAACCAAAAACCACTGAACATTAGGCAAGTTGTAAAAATCGTCACATCAAAATCGATTAAAATTTCAATTTCAATATGGCCGCAAAAACCAACTCCCCTAACCAACAATACAAAGAAAAGATTATACTCTCAGTGATTCAATGAGGTAATAACATCACACCCCCCCCCAAACTTAGTAAAAACGTAAGTCGAAACTAAGTTTGAAAAGAGATGTAATTGCCGATTAGTAAGCATCTTAAATATAAAAATTTCTTACTCACACAAAAGAAATAAAGCAATAAAATGAAAGAGTAAGCTCTCAACAAGCGCTCATGTTTAACGTCGGAGAGTCACGACGGTACCAAATCAGATCAAGGTATCATCAAAAATGACACACGCATCATCCGGCGACCTATAATGCTTCAACCGATGCCCATTCGCCGCGATAACGTCTCCATCTTTGTCAATAAGCTCAAAACTCCCCCCTCCTAAGGCTCGATGAATCATGAACGGTCCCGTCCACTTAGACTTCAACTTGCCTGCAAAAAGCTTCAAACGAGAGTTAAAAAGTAGTACCTCATCTTCTTGCTTGAACTCCTTGTATGAGATCTTAGAATCATGCCACCTTTTCATTCTTTCTTTATAAATCTCTGAATTCTTGTAAGCACGACTCCTAAACTCATCCAATTGATTCATGTGAGTTATCCTCAACTCCTTCACATCCTTAAGGGTCAAGTTCAAGCGTCGCAAAGCCCAAAACGCTTTGTGTTGAATCTCTACAGGTAAGTGGAACGGCTTCCCATAGACAATTTGATACGGTGACATATCTAACACCGTCTTGTAAGCGGTTCGGAACCCCCATAACACATCATCGAGCTTCATAGCCCAATCCTTTCTATTAGTTCCTACCACTTTCTCCAAAATTTATTTGACTTGATGATTGGAGACCTCTGCTTGCCCATTCGCTTGCGGATGATAAGGTGTAGTAACCCTATGCTTAACACCATAATCCTTAAGCACCTTCTCAAGAAATTTATTGACGAAGTGGGAACCTCCATCACTAACTAGTGCTCTAGGAACTCTATAACGGGAAAAAATATGCTTCTTCAAGAAAGATAAAATAATTTTCGAGTCATTTACACGAGTAGGAATCGCTTCCACCCACTTCGAAACATAATCCACCGCAAGAAGAATGTAGAGAAACCCATTCGACGGGGGAAAAGGCCCCATAAAATCGATCCCCCATACATCAAATATCTCCAAAACTATGCTAGGCTGCATTGGCATCTCATCTCTCCTACCTATATTTCCCATGCGCTGACATCTATCGCAAGACGCCACATAGCTCTCACTATCTCTAAACAATGTAGGCCAATAAAGAGCGGATTGAAGTACCTTAGCTGCAGTCTTTTGCACTCCGAAATGCCCCCATTTGGTTGTGGATGGCTGAACTCAAGCACACTCTCCATTTCCATCTCGGGTACACATCTTCGGACAATATAATAAACAAACGGATCATACCATATAAATGTCTCAACTTCCCTCCGAAATTTCGCAAGTTGATATCGGTTGAGATCCCTTGGAATTTCTCCAATGACAATGTAATTAACATAATCCGCGTACCATGGATCCATACCTTGCGCTGCGACCACACACGCTCGCTCAGTTCCTTCAACAGCCACAGCCATGATCTTCTCATCAGGGAACATTTCTTCAATATACTCGAAAGAATTATCACAATGCTCCCTAGTCTCCAACCTTGACAAGTGATCTGCCAACACATTTTCTGTTCCTTTCTTATCCCGAATCTCCATGTCAAACTCCTGAAGTAGTAGAATCCACCTTATAATCCTAGGCTTCGTCTCCTTCTTCTCCATCAAATACCGAATCGCTGAATGATCCGTATACACAATCGTCTTCATGCCAACCAAATACTGACGAAACTTATCGAATGCATACACAACAGCCAAAAACTCCTTTTCAGTCACCGTGTAATTCTTCTGTGCCACATCGAAAGTCTTACTCGCGTAGTAAATGGCGCAAAACTTCTTCTTCCTTAGCTGCCCGAGCACCACACCCAATGTTACATCACTTGCATCACACATAAGTACAAACGGTTGAGTCCAGTCCGGTGTGATCAAGATAGGAGCAGTAATAAGCGCCTCCTTCAAAACTTAAAAAGCTGTTAGACACTCATCATTAAACACAAAAGGAATATCCTTTTCAAGTAAATGAGATAAGGGCTTAGAGTATTTTGAGAAGTCTTTTATGAATCTCCTGTAAAAACCGGCGTGTCCAAGGAAGGACCGCACTCCTCTTTCATTGGTCAGTGGTGGAAGCTTCTCAATTGCCACCACTTTAGCACGATCTACTTGTAATCCCTTGGTGGAAACATGATGCCCAAGAACAATCCCATCCTTCACCATGAAGTGACACTTCTCCCAATTCAAGACAAGATTAGTTTCTTGACACCTCTTCAAAATAATAGCAAGGTTAGACAAACAAATATCAAAAGAAGAACCAAAAACTGAAAAATCGTCCATGAATACTTACATGATCTTCTCTATCAAACCATCAAAAATCGCCATCATGCATCTCTGAAAAGTAGCAGGCGCATTACACAATCCAAACAGCATCTTCCTAAAAGCAAAAGTCCCGTAGGGGCAAGTAAAAGTGGTCTTTTCTTGATCCTCAAGAGCAATCATGATTTGATTGTACCCCGAGTATCCATCCAAGAAATAATAAAACTCATACCCTGCAAGACGATCCAACATTTGATCCAAAAAAAGAAGAGAAAAATGGTCCTTACACGTGTTCTCATTTAATTTCCTGTAATCCACACATGTACGCCATCCCGTAGGAATCTTCGTGGCTATAGCTTCTCCATCCTCAGCTTTCACTACAGTCATGCCCCCCTTTTTAGCAACTACATGCAATGGACTCACATGGGGACTATCACTAATAGGATATATAATTCCAGCATCCAACCACGTAAGGATTTGCTTCCTTATCACCTCTTGAATTGCGAGATTCACCCTACGCTGATTTTGAACACTCGCCTTGGCTTCATCTAACAACCTAATCCGATGCATACAATACGAAGGACTAATACCTTTCAAATCATCAAGTGACCACCCTATTGCAGACTTGTACTTCCTTAAGACATCTAATAACTCCTCAAGTTGATCCCCATTAAGGGAAGAAGATACAATTACCAGATATTGTGCATTATCACCAAGAAAAGTGTACTTCAAGTGTTCCGGCAATGGTTTCAACTCCTTTTTTCTTTCATCCACTGGAGTGCTTTCGTTATCCAAAGGCAAGTACTTCCTGGTCCATTTGACTTCTTCCACCATATTTCTTTCCAATGCAAACCTGTCATCACCCAAAGCAAGTAAGTTTTCAAGAAATTCAATACATACCTCATTAGAAAGTCCGTCAAGCTCCGTAGTGGGATAAGTAAGAGACTCCATCAAACATGTCTCAAGAGGATCCTTTGATAAGATCAGAGACATATCCTCCTTCACAATCTCCTTCACCACGTCAATACTATAACACTGGGACTCCATTGGCATCTTCATTTTTTTGTCCAAGTTGAAAAGTACTTCTTCTTTGTCCATTCGCAACTTCAGTTCTCCCTTCCGAACATCTATCATAGCTCAAGCCGTAGAAAGGAATGGCCTCCCCAAGATTAAAGGAACATTATCCTTGTCATCATCCATTTCTAGTACAAGGAAATCCACGGGAAAGACTAGTTTCTCTACCTTTACAAGAACATCTTCAACAATACCTTTCGGAAACGTCATTGATCTATCTGCCAATTGGAGAGCAACAGTTGTCGGAGTCAGCTCCCCCAAACCAAGCTTCTGAAAGATGGACAACGGCATCAAATTGATGCTTGCCCCTAGATCGCACAAAGCTCGCCGTGCTGGCCCCTTCCCGATCTCACATAGAATAGTAAAGCTCCCCGGATCTTTCATCTTTGGTGGCAACTTCTTTTGAATAATTGAGCTACAATTCTCAGATAAGTGTACCGTTTCAACTCCGGTTAAGCTTCGCTTCTTCATCAATATGTCTTTAAGGAATCGAGAATAATATGGCATCTCCATGATTGCCTCTGAAAAAGGGATATTCAAGCTTATCTTGTTCATTATCTCTGAAAACTTCTTGAACTTCTCTTCCAACCCTTTCTTCACTAGCTTGTAGGGAAACGGTGGAGGTATCTTTGTTTTGGGAACCCCCCATTCATCAAGATCAACCTTCTCCGCTTTCTCCTTTTTGGCTCTTAATCGCTTAGCTCTTTCCCACTTTTTCTCAGCTATTATGTCTGTACTTTGCTCATTCCGTACCACTGGAGTTGCATCAACATCAAAAGGAACATCAGGTGCATCAATCAAAACATCTTGGCGAGGTTCGACTAGGGTTCGACCAGTTTGAGAGGTCGAACCAGGATTGTATTGGTCGAACCTCTCTCCTGGAAGACTGATCTCATTCTGCTCCGGAGGTTCGACTAGGGTTCGACCAGCATTGGAGGTCGAACAATTATCCCGAGGTCGAACCGCTTCACTGTATAATCTCTATCCTCCGGTTCGACCTGGGTTTGACCTGAAGAGTTGGTCGAACAATTTCGATCGTGGTCGAACCGTTCCTGCGTCAAAACAGAGTGCTCTTGCCGATGAGGTTCGACCATGGTTCGACCTGTATTCCAGGTCAAACCCTCTGAGTGTTGGTCGAACCGTTCCTGTGACAAAATAGAGTGCTTTTGTTGATGAGGTTCGACCATGGTTCGACCTATATGCCAGGTCGAACCCTCTGAGTGTTGGTCGAACCGAGGCTTAGAAAATTCCAACTTTGATTCCGGCCTCATCGGTCCCTCGTACTGCGTTCCCGACCTCAGTGTGATGGCGTTACACGACTTCGGATTCTCTATACTCTGAGACGGAAACTTCCATTTTCCTACAGTTTGAGTCAATGTGTTCACATTCTCTGCAATTGTACCCATCAACAACGTGAGATCTTTCACTTGAGTGGACAAATCTCTGTGGTGATCATCAATCTTTTTCTCAAGTTTTGCCTCAAGGCGTTCACTCTTTCATCATTCTTTACCATGTACCGGTTCACAGTATCCTCAAAACCAGGCTTCCCTTCTTCCACCTTTTCTCCCAGATCAACACCCATCGGAAGTTGCACTGCATTGTTCGTATTGCTCCATGAAAATTCAGGCCTCCTTGGTTGCTGTTGATAACTACCAGAGGGACCACGATTATTAAAGTTCCCTCGATAGTTCCCTTGGTAATTCCAGTTTCCTTGATTTGGGTACCTCGTTCCTTGAATACTTTGACCCATGACATAATTTGCTTCCTCCAATTCTTCTTGGATGGTTCCATTATTCATTATCTCTTGCTGCATGATTGGCACTTGTTGAGATATCTCGCTGATCTGCTTCTGTTGAGACTCAAGTAGCTTGTTGATATTAGACAAGCTCGAAACGATCTCATCCTCTCTCTTTGTTTCACCATTGCTTGTTCAAGCTGAGCTATCTTTCCAAGAACATACGTACCTCTAACTCTATCAGTAGGCCAATCCCTTGAATTCATCGATATGTCTTCAAATAATCTCTCGGCCTCAACGGATGACTTTGTAAGCAATGCTCCATTAGAAGAAGCATCAAGTAGTACTCTTGATTCACAGTCCAATCCATTATAGAATATACTGATATATTGGGCTTTAGATAACCCATGTTGAGGACACTTCCTGAGCATGTCCTTGAATCTATCCCACGCTTCATGAAATTTCTTACCTCCACTGATAGCAAATTGGTTAATATCTTGCTTCATCTTAAACACCTTCGAAGGTGGCATATACCTTTCCAAGAACCTTAACTTCAATTGCTCCCAAGTGGAGCACTCAGCTGCGTTAATAGTATCATACCAATCCCTCGCCTTTTCAGTAAGCGAGAATTTGAACAAAAGGATCTTCCTAGCATCTTCATGTTCTCCTACGTCTTTTTGAGTACTTGCATAGCCCAAGAACTTGTTCAGATGCTGTTGCGGATCCTCGAAAGGCCCTCCTGAAAAGGAGTTTCTTTCTATCATGCTAATAAGAGCGGGATGAAGATCGAACGTTGTGTTAGTTCCCCTTGCTCCTAAAAGCTCATAATTTTCAGCCCCATTATTTCTGAAAACCTCTCGGATGGCTAGATTATCCGGATTCGCTGCCATGTTGACTGTTTCTACTTCCAAATTAACTTCAGTTGTAGCCTCAATCGTTTGCGAAATCTGCTCGTCAACCTCGACTCCAAAATTCAGAGCTTCAGTTGGGTCAATTGTCTTTGCCTTGCTCTTTTTCTTCTTCTTCTTTCTTGATGATGCTCCAATCTCAGGATTATACGGTTCAAGATTACCTTTCTTTGATCTTGTGAGTATACACCTAAAACGAATAAGAAAGGAAACAACAAAACAAGGTAAATAGTCCTAATAAACTAGAAATAATACAAAAAAAAATATTTTACGCAGTCCCCGGCAGCGGCGCCAAGAACTTGATAGGGGTTTTCTCAACACACAAATTAATTCTCAAGTATAAGGATATCAATTGTAGTCGCAAAGATGACCAAGTTACAATATCGAACCCAAGGGACGGTTAAATATCAATTTTGTTATCTTCTAGTATATTTTAGACTATGTTTGGTAATTGTAAAGGTTTAATGGATAATAACTTCTAATCGAAATAGCAAAAAGAGATAGTAAGAGTAGAGAAAAGTGAGTTGTGATCAATAAGAATAATAGGTAGTTCGTCGGGTCATCCAGTTTCACTAGCAATTCGTATTTTCATGTGATGGTGTCCGACTCTGCCCTGTGGTTTGTGGACGCATCACTAAACCATGCATATCTACTCTATAGACACAAGTAAATATGCGTGTAACACGTGTGAATAACCTCGGAACAAGAGATATACTTCACCCCCCTTTCTAGGTACTATCATAATCAATTATCTTCTACGTCTAGAATCTAACCCGATTTGATCTCTCTTTTTAGGTACTATAAAGTTATACTCTTCATCCTATTCATCAACCCGAATTTAATTCAATTCATGAATATTCATATAAGACGGTTCTAATAAGACTTCGGAATCCCTTCACTTAGAATTATAACAATAAACCCTGCTCAGTAGTGAACGCACTCAATCAATAACCATGTTATGTATTCAGACTCTACACAACGATCATTGATGCACAAAACGACTATGAGTATGGATTAAATATGCAATCTTATATAAAACATACCACAGGTGTTGTTGTACGGAGTTTTACACACGAAATACGAATTACATCATGAAACTTTCATAACCCTAGAACTACCAAGGTGGTTCTAGCCCATGATTGATATAGGAACAATCATGGTTAGATTGATCATTCTTACTTGAACCTTCAGCGAACCTCTGTCACAGCCCTCCGGATGGATCACCACCTCTACTCTTGTCTCTCTTATGATTGATGATCAAAAGCTCTCTTCATTCTCTGTATGAGCCTCCTTTTATACTTGTAATCACGTCTCTAGGGCTTGGAATGAGCTTTCTAAGTGATCTCACGCGTTTTGGCCTCGAAAATTCGGATAAGGTAAGTTCTCGCGCATAGGTTCGACCACGTCAAATAGGTCGAACAACTGGCCACAGGTCGAACCCCAGGTCGAACCCCGCTATTGGAAGAATTCTGCACAGGTTCGACCTTCTGGACAGGTCAAACCACTTAGGCCTTGGTCGAACCCCAGGTCGAACCTCATCACTGGACAACTCCCGCTCCCGATTCGACCAACTGGCAAGTCGAACTCAAACATCGTGGTCGAATCCTCTTTCCTGCGAACTGGTTCGACCATGGTTCGACCTGATGGACAGGTCAAACCACTCGAGTCGTGGTCGAATCCTCTTCTGCAAGCTCAGCAATGTTGGTTCGACCTGCTGGAGAGGTCGAACCCTCCTCCAACCAGGTCGAACCCACCTAATTCTTGGGCGGTTCGCATGGCTTCAACTCCATCTCTTCGATTCTTGGCTCTTTCACTCCATTTTTGCTAAGAAAACACTCAGATAGCTCCACTAACACCTGATTCATGCTAATTCACAATATATATAGGTTTTCCACCTATTTCTACATCAAAACTCTCCAAAACTAGCACAAAACATAGCGCCAAACTTGTGAATTTACACACTCATCAGTCATCACTCTATCAATTTTTGAACGAAGCTCCATTCGACCAAGTATAGAAATAACCTGTCGAGAAGTATTCTCCACTCCCATAATAGAACAAGTTTCATGCATTTTTCTATTCCCCGTATTTTGACTAGTACTATTTCTTTTACCCTCAAATCTAACACAGTTGAAGTCTCCTCCAAGGATCCATGGCAAAGGGTTCGAGTGAAAGAAGGAGATGAGATGTTGCCACAAATATCTCCTAGCAACATAGCTATTATGGCCATAGATGACTGAGATAAAGAACTCTTTAGAGGTTGTTATACAACGAGCATTCATCGAAATGGATTGATCACTCAAGATAAAGCTCTCCAAATGAAGGCGCATTGGATTCCAAACAACCACAATCCTACCACCACTATTAAGCTCAAGATTATGAATATGATTCCAACCCGAAAAAACTTTCTTAATAGCAACATCAACAGTAGAGATAGAAAGCTTCGTTTCCACTAATACTGCAATTGCCACATCATGTTCACGCACCAATTTTTTTAGTGCATTGTGGGTTGATGTGCGCCCCATCCCACGCACGTTCCAAATTAGAAGACTCATGAGGAATATTCGGAGGGAGTAAAAATGTTCTCTGCAATTGTCCAGCTAATCCAATCTCTATAATCAACATCATTTCCTCCTCGATCTCCTATTGACTTTACCCCTTGTGCTTGTAGTTCTTTCCAGTAGAGGGTGATGAGAAAGATTCTCCACTGTAAACCGGAACCTAGGTTTTTTTGGGGTTGTTACCAGTGGGTCTGCTATGAGCAAGCTGTTGGTTTTCACATACCTGAACCTGGTCGTTTTTTTATGAATGAAGAGATCCTTCGGAGTAGTCAAAGGGTCAAGCTGGGAGAGGATTGCAAACTGGTTAGTAATCATGGATTGTGAGTGATTTCTGAATGAAGAGGGGTGTGAGTGGTTACTGGAAGGAATGCGGGGGGGTGTAGTGTGCTATATGCTAGAATTAGAGTGATAGTTGATGTTGGGTTTGGAGTTGTAATTGGGCTGGGAGGGATAAGTGGAGTTGGGCTGAGATTTAGAATGGCAAGGCTTAAGGGATTTGGGCCTAGGATTGGATGAAGAAGTGGGCTGATTGTTGGGATTAAGATGGGTGGGGTAATGGCCAGCTGATGGGGTAGGATTATTAATGGGGTGGCTGGAGGTTGGGCTTGGGCCGTGGGGGTTGGGCTTATGGATCTGTTTAAAACTAGGGCTAGGAAAAAAAGGGTTGGGCCTACGCCCTCTATTTCTTTTTCGTTTCTTCTTACCAGGCAGAAACGGCGCTGCTTCTTCATCCTTTTTAGTTTTTGGTTGCTGTCAATTCTATCCCTGCGGCATTCATGAGCGTGATGCCCTAGGGCAGAACATTCAGAACAAAACTTTGGGTAGAATTCATATTCAATTTTCTATCGAAAACCTCCAATTCGACTCTTCACCCAGATTTCCTCCGGTAGGGCCATGGAGGCATTTACATGGACAAGAACTCTGGCAAAGGAGACGCGTTCTTTATTTGTGGTGAAGTAGTCCATCATGACAGGTTCACCTATGGCAGAAGTAATAATACTCAGGCGATCAGTGGCCCAGTACTTGAGAGGAAGTGATGGAAAATGAACCCACACCGAAACAATTGAAAGACCTGCCTCATCAAATTAAAAGTTATCAGGCAACCTTCGCAGCATTAAATAGGTGAAATTCCATTCATATGGGCCATTTTGGATTACTTTCTGTAAGTCCTCTTCATTATTCAACTTGAAGAGAATCCAACCGCTGTCATGGCTGAATATTTTAACCTCCACATTCCACTTCCTGGTGATTTCTTTCACTGCCTGGTAACCCGGGTAGCGTCCCACAAAGCAGCCGATGAGAGTAAAATTCCATTCGTCTTCCTCATTGTCAATCAATTCATTTGGGATAATCGTCACTCCCTGTTCTTACGGAGGGTCGAATTTAAGGAGGTGTATGGCATTAGGGGTTTGGTTATGGAAGGGAGGGGCATGGCGAGCTGACTGGGGCTGAGAATGGTCTGAAGGAATAGAAGAAGGGGGGAGGGAGGATGATCGTGATGGGGCGAGGGAGTAGGGGAATTAGATGGCGGTGGCGGAGGGTGAGGAAGAAGATTGGGGTAAGTTAGATGATTGGAATGAAACTGAGGATGAAGGTTGGGTTGGGATGATAGAGGATCTTCGGGTTTAGGGTTTTAGGATTTAGGATTTTAGGATTTATAGGATAATGTTTGTAGAGGGTCAAATCCTGACCATCTATTTCTTAAACAAATCTCAATCACCCATTAAAATAATTAAATAATTATTATAACTTTTCAATAATTAAATAATTATTAACCCATAAAAGTAGAATAAATTTAATCCTGGCTCTCTATTTCTTAAACAAATCTTAGTCACTCATTAAAATAATTAAATAATTATAATTATGATTTTTTAAAATTAGGAAATACTCCCTCCGTTTCCACTCAAAGGGTGGTGTTTGCTTAAACACATATGAGATAATTAAAAATATAAATAAAAAAATAATACGACAACAAGATTCAAACCACACCAAAACCGGATGAGAGAACCTCAAACAAATCTTAGTCACTCACTAAAATAATTAAATAATTATATTTATAAATTTAGGGCTAATACCAACCTATTTCTTAAACAAATCTCAACCACACATTAAAATAATTAAATAATTATAATTATGAATTTAGAGTTTAAGGTTTTAGGATTTAGGGTTTAGGGTTTTTTGGTTTAGGGTTTAGAGTTTAAGGTTTAGGGTTTATGGCCATCTATTTCTCAAACAAATCTCAGTTACTCATTAAAATAATTAAATATTTATAATTATGACTTTTTCAAATTAGGAAATAAGGTACTCCCTCCGTCCGCTCCAAAGAGTCACATTTTTCCATTTTGGTCGTCCACCCCTAAGAGTCTCATTTCATTTTTTACACATATAGGTCCCACATCCACTCACTAATGCACTTAAAATATGGGATCCACTCACCCACTAATACAACTACCCACTACACATTAAATAATAATACTCCTTAATCCGCATGCAAAAAAGCAAATGTATCACTTTGGAGCGGACGGAGGGAGTATTATTTATTAAAAGCTTAATATTATTAATCCAATCTGACCATCTATTTCTTAAACAAATCTCAGCCACCCATTGAAATAATTAAATAATTATATTTATGACTTTTTTAATATTTAAATATTAGGTTAGATATAATTCAAATAAATGTTATTCGGTTCAAATATCATAAAATTAAGTGAAGTTATTCGCCTAAAAATAACACATCCCACACAACGCACAATATTAATTTAATCATGACCATCTATCAGCTACCCATTAAAATAATTATTTAATTTAATGTTACCAAAGGATTTAGGATTTAGGGTTTTAATTTGTCATATTATAAACTTTAATATTAAAACATTAGGTTAGATAAAATACAAAAAAATATTATTCGGTTCAAACATCATAAAATCAAATGAAGTTGTCGCCCCAAAACTAACATATACCGTGCAATGCACGGGTTAGCTATTGATAATATTTAATGTAAAGTGGGTAGGTGTATTAGTGTTGAATGATATATTAATTATTTTAGGTGGATCCCATATTTCAAAAAAGAAAACGTGAACATTGAAATAAGACGCACAAAATGGAAACATAAACATTAAAACGAGATGGAGGGAGTATATAAATTAAGTTGATCTGTCCGCCAACAAATATTAAGGTATATTTGTTGTCCGCCCATTCTTTGAAACAATTTGAAACAACATAAAAAAGTCAGCCTTTCCGCCGATTAAGGTGTCCACCCAAACAAAATTAAATGTGTTTTTTTCTTCTTTTTCTTTACCATTTCATGTCCGCGGACACTATACCAATATCAACTAACACCTATTTTTCTTTTTTTTTCTTTTTTTTAAATCAACGGACACCTATTTTTTCTCAATTTTTATTATATCATTAGACACCATGACACCTCACCATTTTCTTTTTTTTCTTTTTTAAATTTATTTTAAATATAGCGGACACCTCACCTTTTTCTCTAATCCAAACTAATGCTTCAAAAAAAAATATATGCATCTTCGATGATTAAGTTTTTTTAATCAATTTAACAAAGGGAATATTATTATCAATTTAACAAAGGGAATATTAATTATTGCGTATTTATTATTATTTTTTTAAACATGTATGCTGAATAAATTTTAGTAGTGTCCGCCAACATTCAATTTGGGACTATTGAATTAAAAATACTGGGGTTATAAATTTAAAATATATTTACATGTATCATTATCCATTATTTTCTTATCACTAATTAATAATATATTTACATCCTAATCTGATATGAATGTAAATATATGGATTATCCATTAGATGAAGAGCGATTAAAATATGAATGAGTTTAGTGGGGAAATAGAATATCCATTTTATTGGTGTCCGACAATAAAGAAATAAAAAAATTATGCTTGACACATGTCTGCCGATAGAATATAGAATTTTGTTGGTGTCCGCCGATAGGAAATAGAATTCTATTGGTGTCGGCGATATAGAAATAAAAAATAATTGTATCAAGCGCCAATAGAAAAAAAAAAAAAAGAATTCATTAGTGTTCAGTGATAAAGAAATAAAAAATAAAAAATAATTCTGTTCATATTTTATAGCAATAAATATATGTATAATCGTATATGGAGCACTTTGTTTCATTTAATTCATTATTAAGAAATTTTTTAGTACGTCTTTAAAAAATATGGATTTTAAGATCGGTGGGTTTTCTAATTTTATTAATCTAATGAAATTTAATTTTGAAAATGTTAATGTTTTCTTCTTCTTTTTTCTTAGTGTTGCTTTTTTTTTTTATATATCAATTTTATGGATGAGTTGATATCTTACCCTCAAGATTGTCTTTTTTTTTTTTACTATTCAAATTCTAATATGTTTTATATATTTCATTGATATTTTTATATAATTATTTAATTCATTATTATTTATACTATAACTTATTATTTTATTTGGCACATGTCCGCTGATAGAAAAGAGAATTATGTTGGTGTCCGCGATAAAAAAATAAAATAGAATCCACAACGTAAAAAAAATTGTGTTTTTGGCGCAGGTGCGTTGATAGAAAAGAGAATTAATTATACTACTTGTTATCATTATTTATACTATTACTTATTATTGTGTTCGACGCATGTCCGCTCATAGAAAAAAGAATTTTGTTGTTTATTATTGTGTTTGGCGCATGTCCGCCGAAAGAAAAAAGAATTTTGTTTGTGTCCAGCAAATAAAAAAGAATTGTGTTGGGCGCATATGACAGAGGAGGGAGTTAAGGATTGGGGGGCGCTGGCCCCCGGTATTTGAAAAATTATTAGTATATATATGTTTAAAGTATTATACTATACGCTTAGCATAGTGGTTGGTGGCTTTTTGCACCTCCTGGAGGTTGAGGGTTCAATTCCTCATGCAATATTTTATATTTTTTGTGTTAATACACCTCATGGATCAAGATTAAACCATGTATATTTCAACAAATATCAATTAAAAATATAAAAAATATACTTTAATTTTAAAATTATCATCATTTTTAACATACATATTTACAACAAATATCAATTAAAAATATAAAAAATATACTTTAATTTTAAAATTATCATCATTTTTAACATACATATTTACTTTTTATTATTAAAAAATCATCAAATTATTTCAAAAAATTTAATAAAGTTGTTAAAAAGTAATAACTTCTTCTAAAAAAAATGCAAATAATTTTACACGCCGAATGAAATACTCCATATAGTTTATAGTACTATTTTGGGTGGACGAATGAAGTATATACTTTACAGTATTATTTTGGTCCCCCCTAAAGTTAATTTTTGGCTCCGTCTCTGTGTCCGCCAATAGAAAAAAAATTTTATTGGTGTCCGCCGATAAAGAAATAAAAAAGAATTGTGTTTGGCACATGTCTGTCTATAGAAAACGAAATATATATTTTTTTTTTTCAAAAAGGAAAAAAATAATTGTCCTGACGCATTACACGTCTGCTTTATAAAAACAATAAAAATAGATAATTATAATTATTACAAAGTTATAGTAACAACAAAACAAATAAATTTTTTTAATAAAAAAAGTATAATATCATAACTAATTAAGAATATCCCACTATATTTGTTGAGAGTTACAAATACAAAAAAAAAATCTTTTTATTAAAATAGTATAATATCATACAAAAAAAATCTTTTTAATAAAATAGTATAATATCATAACTAATTAAGTCACACACTTAGTTATAAAAAAATTTCTCACATTAAAATAATTTAGGTAATTACATGATAATTTTTATATTTATATAATGTCCAGTTTCAAATAATATATATTGATAAAAAATAAAAAATAAAAAAGGATAATTATAATGGTTGCATAATTACAAATATAACAAATCCATTATTTAAATTAATGAAGTCATGTGGTAATAATGTTTAAATTATACGTTTAACAAATTCATTATTTTAATCATGTCCGGTGATATTTGGCGTTAACTTTAACAATTCAATTCATTAAATTAATAATATGTGGTGTCCGTAAAAATCTATTATTAAATTAATCATGTTCGCTGTTAATATATATAATAATTCATTAATAATAATTCAATTAATAATAATAATAACGTAATTAAAAAAATTAGAAAAAATATAGTATTGAATGACAGTTGGAATAATTATAAAAAAATTTATATAATTTAAGCGACGTGATTCATTTGACTCATATTTCATCTGACACATGACAGGTTCCCCACACATCTCTCTTTGTCTTAAAACTGACATACTATCTTTAGAGATATTTCAGGTAGTATGCTTTAAAAGTGGACATTTTAAATGTAATTTAAACATATGAGCAATTTAGATGTTGGGCATAGGACAAGTTGTGAATTTCCCTAAATCTTTCATAAAGTTTACGCCAAAATTTTCATATTTCCACCTTTCAACTCATACAGTAATAAAATATGTCCTAACTTACAGTAATAAAATATGTCCTAAAATTACCTTAAAATATATATAGCCGTAATAAAATACTACTCTCTCCATCCCATAGAAGTTGACACACTTTTCTTTTTTGTTTGTCCCACTAAAGTTGGCATATTTCCTTTTTAATACATGGGACCCACACAAAAACAATTAATCTATTCTCATGGACCCCACATATCACCTTTAATACAACTACCCACTACACATTAAATATTATTTCTCTCACTTTACTTTATTTTACATTAAATTATTATACTCCTTAATCTCCGTGCCCAAAAAAATTATACCGACTTTTATGAGACGGAGGGAGTATGTCCTAAAATTACCTTAAAATATGCATAGCCATCACTGCTGTGTTGCTGACAAAATTTGGTGAGAATATGTTTCACAAATTTATCTTTTTGTCAGTTATTATTATAATAATAATTATATGTTGATACATTAAACATATGCAGTGAAATTTATAAAATAAAATTAAAAATATTAAAAAGAATAAATTTGATTAATTTTTTTATTTTATGTACTTTTTTAAGATAAAATCTTATGTAGATATAAGTTACACAAAAATGAATAACGGGAAATGTGAGAATTCCTGTTTAGATAAGTTGAAATATACTTCCTCCTGTCCTTACTAAATTTTTTGCTTTTTGGCACGTGGATTAAGGGGTATTATTATTTAATGTGTAGTGGGTAGTTATATTAATAAGAGTGTGAATCTCATATTTTAATGGCTAAATATAGTGTGCACCCGGGTGCACATGAAGCTTCGTGTGCACCCACATATAAATATAAGCAAAAACATATACAATTGTGAGTAAAAATGTATACAATTTAATTGTTAATTTTTTTAATGAAAAATTGAGTGTAAAAAATATCCGATTATTAAAATACATGTATACACTATTGAATAAAAAGTTATACACATATGAATGTTTGTTTTTTTAATGAAAAATTTAGTGTGAAAAAAGTATACAATTATTACAAAACACGTATACAAAAGAGAATAACATGTATACAAAATAGAATAAAAAGTTATATAAATATGGGTGCAAGGATGCACCCGGGTGCACCTAATATACACTATATTTTAATTGTATTAGTGCAATGGGTAGTTATATTAATAAGAGTGTGAATCTCATATTTTAATTGTATTTGTGCGTGTGTGTGGGTACCATATTTTTAAAAAAGGAAATAAGATTCTTTGGGTGAGACCATGGGCGGATCCAGAAAATAATTTTTGGGGTATAGTCGACATGTAATTATAAAATATTATTTATTTAAAATTTAAAATTATATATAAATAAATTAAAATACAGAAATTTAATTATTGTTGACACCATTTAATTTTCTTTTATAAAAAGAAATTTAACGTATTATTATCATGCATTTATAGTATATATTTGAAAAAAGTAATGAATTGAATGTATATATTTATGTTGCAATTAATAATTTAAGTAATAATTGAATAATGAAAATATAATTTTTTTTTATAAAACATGAATATTAATATATTGTGTGTATATATGAGTAAAGTAAAAAAAAACACCAAGGTTTAAAAATAAAATAAAAAAAAGGTGTAGGATAGCATTAGAGAATCAAGCATATGATGTATAAAAAAATAGAGAATACAAAGAAATTATATAAATATAAATAAAGAAATTAATAAATTATAAACTAAAGTTGTGGGAATAATATAAATTTAAAAAGGAATAAATAAAGAAAATGGTAAATAATAGATAAAGTTGTAGAAATAAAAATAATATAAATAAAATAAAATAAAATGGAAAAGGGATCCCATGGTTTGAACTCTCAACCTCAACTAGTGCACTGCAGGTGCTAACCGCTAAGCTACTATGTATAATAGTTATTATACCCAATATATATAGGTACTCCCTCCGTCTCAAGAATACATTCGCGTATTCTTGGGCACGGAGTTTAAGAAAAATAACTTTTTGATGGTATGATGTAAGAAAGAGAAGGGGTATTTTGGGTAATTGAGTAGAATAAAATGTATGATATAGTTGACTTTGACTAAATTGTGTGTAAAAAGAAGGTGACATTTTTGTAATATTGTAGTATTGTAAGGTTATTGATATTGTGTATTGTTTTCATTTTTAGGGGGCGAATGTATTTTGAGACGGACCAAAATGAAAAGGACGAATGTATTCTTGGGACGGAGGGAGTATTATTTTTTATTTTGGGGGTACAGCTGTACCCCATGTACCTATACTGGGTCCACCCCTGAATGAGGCGCCCGAAATGAAAAAAGACAATCTTTAAAAGGGACTAAGGGAGTACTATTAATAATCACATAATTCGAATTATTTCATCGAAATGAATATATGTATCATTAAGAAGGTCAAATATAGTAGGAAATGTATTTTTTACTTCCTCCGTCCTGGGTAATTTTTACCCATTTGTACGGGCATGAAAATTAAGAAGGGTTATTTTTTAATAATAATGTAAGAAAAAATAGAAATAAATTGGTAATATTAAAAAAAAAAAGTAAATAAAGTTGTTGGAAATGATTAGGGATGTTAATTGGGCTTGGGCCCGCCAACCCGGCCCATTTAGCCATGTAATTTACAGGGTTAGGTTCCTAAATATAGTGGCCCGATTAAAACAAGGCCTTTTTGGCCCGGACCGACTAGCCCGCGGGCTAAATGGGCTAGCCAATGGGCTAAACGGGCCAGCCAGCTTAAATTTCTATTAATTAAATACTCCCTCCGTCTGCTTCTAAGGTATTCATTTTACTATTTTTGGCGTCCACTTCAAAAGTATCAATTTCTCCTATTTAGTAAAAAAAGTACACAATATGGTCCACCACTTCCCTCTAATACAACTACCCACTTTACATATAATAATAATACTCCTTAATCCACGTGCAAAAAGCAAATGGATACCTTAGAACCAGACGGTGGGAGTATTTCTTTTAGTTGGTCCAGCCCACTGATATTTTTGTTAATTAAATATTTGTGTTAAGCCAACTTAAATATTATATTCATATTTCATTTTTTTTATTTACATGTTTTAATCTCATATTTTGCATGTTAGTTTATTATATTTAGATTAGAAATTTTATTATTTTTAGGTTACAAAAAATTTATTAAATGTTTGCAGTTTAAATTTTTATTTGATTGGTTATTATATACTACAAACTTTTAAATTATATTTTATTTTTTATTTTTATATATATGAACAATACTTATGTATTATATGCTTAATTATTCATAATATACATATATGTACTCCTTCCGTCCCCTTGATACATATCCATTTTTCCATTTTGGTTCGTTCCATTATAAAGTATCAATTTCCCTTTTTGGATTGATGTGACCCACAACCACTACACATGGCCCCACACTCAACACTATTACAACTACCCACTACACATTAAAATATTATTTCTTTCACCTTACTATACATTAAATTATTATACTCTGTAATCCACGTGCAAAAAGTAAACGAATACCTTTCAAGGGGATGGAGGGAGAATTTTTTTATTTTTTTTAAATTTTCGTAGCCCGTTAGTGGGCCATTTAACCCGAGGACCGCTAGGGTTAGAGTTAGGTCCTCAATATTAGAGGCCCGTTTAACACGGCCTGCTTAGACCCGTAGATCGTTTACCCCGGGCCCTATAGGGCTAGGGCCAACCCGTTTAACAACCCTAGAAATGATGAATAAAGTGTAAAAAAGAAATAAAGTTGTTGATATTAATGAATAAATTATAAAAAGTAGATAAGATATATAATATATTTTTACCATTAATGGAATGAATAAGAATACGTGGGACATCCCAATATGAAAAGTGGATAAAAATGCCTATGACGAAGGGATTACTATTTATTAGGGAAGTAGTATCTCAGTTTGGGAGGTGTGTCTTGTCTTATATTTCCTCCGTCTCACGTTAACATTGATGTTTGCTTTTTGCACGGTGATTAAGAGATACTTCATAATACTTCATAATAATATTTTAATGTGTAGTGAGGTGAGAGAAATTTTAATGTGTAGTGAGGTGAGATAAATAATATTTAATGTAAAGTGTGTAGTTGTATTAGTATTGTATGTGAGTTTTACATGTAGTAATTAATTGTATTGTGTGGGCCCAACTTGACAAAAAAAAAGAAATGTAAAAATTAACTTGAGACAACTCAAAATGAAATATGTACTAACGTGGGACGAAGGGAGTAATTTTTTAAGAGAAAGCTTAATAACATTTACTCTTTTATAGTTCGGGAGGCGTGCCTTGTATTTTACTCCATTTTTTAAGAGTAAGCTTAATAATGTTTAGTTTTTTTTAATTACTGTTTCAATTTTAACTTCACATTTATACCAATATCAATTTATAATTCCATAAAAAATAAACTAAAAAAATCACATTGTAGGCACATAAATTTTATTGAAAAAAAAAACAAACAAAGGAAGATGTGTTAAATATTGATTAAATATTTAGTTATTAAGTAACAAAGAAATTTTTCAATAGAGGAATTACCGCAGATTATTAGAGAGACATATCAATTAATGAATTTCTTGTCTTTCAATTTGTAGATTTTTCTGTAATCAGGTATGGCTTCTAATTTCTTAAAATTCTAAATGTTTTCTTCTCAAATTCAGTTTTTTTTTATAAATCGGATCCGTTGACTTTCTCCAATTATTCAATTTTAACAACAATTTGGGAATGAAAAATTTGTTTATGATCATGTTGTCTATTAATATACTTAAAGGACGTTGGTATTTTTGTGCCTTGATTATTAAGTAATTAAAAAACTTCCTCGCATTACAAGTGTTCGATCAAATGTTTGAAAGAAAAATACAATTATTAGACTTGTTGATAGTTTTTAGAAAAGTTCTATCAATATCACTTTTGATCGGTTTGCTGTCACTTATAATCATTATGTTTAAAATAAAAAAGTATATGCATACAAATGAAAAGTGGATGTGGTAAGCAAATGTAAGAAGCTATTGAAGAGAGGATAAACCTGTGGGCTGTGAAGTGTAAAAATAAGAGAGTATATAAGGAACTGCTACTCTTCTTTTTCTTCATAAAATTGGACTCATTTTGGATCGAGTATAATTTAAATATCCGTAAACTAATTTATTTAAGCAGGACCATGCAACTCTGCTTGTTATTCTGTAAAAAATATCTTAAAACGAACGTTGAGCATCTTTGGTTATTGTACTTAACCACTCCTTGGTTATGAGCATCTTTTGAATAATAAACTCAAATGCCCATCATGGCTATGAAGGCTTTTGCTGTAAATCATTAAAATCCCATCTGTTTCACCTTTTAAATGATGACAGGAGGGGGCGGACAAGCCATTCATAAAACCAAGGACGATATCATCGAAACGAAATGAGACAAGCCTGCCCATTCAACATCAGCAAAAACAGAGTCCACAATATCAGAACCAAACCAGTAAATGAAGAATCTGTCAAGGATGAGCTATAAATAGGTAAAATTCCTAAAGGAGTAGCTATACAGCATTATGAATTTAGTATACTATATGAAAGCTTGGAAATAAACTGATATCATCTTCCTAAACTAGTAGCTAGCTAAATAGAGCAATAGCTTCAGCTGAGATGATCTCCGTGTTGATTTTTGTCAAAATAAAATAAGGGTAGTTTTTGTTATCCCACATCGGGTGGGAGAACAAAGAGGGAGGGACTCCTTATGCAATTTAAGGAGGTCCCTAGTCTTAATTCAAGTGCACCAATCAAATATACTTTAATCGTTGTATTTGATTCTAGTTAAATTCCTTTCTTTAATTCTCGGTTGTGAGAATAGGAAGAAAGGTGAGTATTAGTCAAAGATTTGTAAGAGTGCAGGGATTGTGGTCGGGAGAGAGAAATTCTATGTGATTGTAAAATATTTCACATAGTGGTATTTTTCTCGAGTCCGTGGTTTTTTCTCCAGTTTGGAGTTTCCACGTAAAAATCCTTGTGTTGTTTTTATTCTTTTCTTTTCTCGTTAATATTTTATCCTTTTCCCTTTAAGGATGAATGCTTTTTTCCCAACATAATGGTATCAGAGCCCGGTTCGGGCACTTTTAAAAATTCTTAGTATGCTCTGTGGTTGCAGCGTAGTCTGATCTTTCACATCAGAAAAGATTTTTTAAGAGACGGTTATAAATCAGGTTAGGGTAGGGTAAAATATGTCTTCAATTAAGTTTGATGTCGAGAAATTTGATGGTAGAATCAATTTTGAGTTGTGTCAAGTACAAGTGAAAGATGTGCTGATACAATCTGGGTTACACAAGGCTCTGAAAGGAAAGCCAGGTTCAACAGATGGCACAGGAAGTTCCGGCAAAGATTCTGAAAAAGGTGATGAAAAGAGTGATGTAGATTGGGAGGATTTGGATTTGCGGGCTGCAAGCACAATACGCTTATCATTGGCTAAGAACGTCCTTGCTAATGTTCATGGAATTTCAAACACCAAGGAGCTATGGGAAAAGCTTGAGGAACTGTACCAGGCAAAGGGTATCTCAAATCGATTGTATCTAAAAGAACAATTTCACATGCTTCGAATGGAAGAAGGTATCATCTAAGTACTCTTAATGGCATCATCTCTGAACTAGAGGCAATTGGAGTGAAGATTGAAGATGAGAATAAGGCATTGAGGCTTATCTTGTCTCTGACACGTTCCTATGAGCACATGAAGCCAATTCTAATGTATTGTAAGGAAACTTTAAAGTTTGCTGAAGTCACAGGTAAACTTCTTTCTGAGGAAAGGAGGCTGATGAGCGAAGGGTGCACTACTAAAAAGTCAGTAATGTTGGCAAGTGGCAATGGAGGAAGGAAGAAGGACTCAAAGAATGTAGTTTGTTGGAAATGTGAAGAACCTGGGCATACAAAGTGGTTTTGTCCACGTGGAGGTGGAGCTGGTCAAGGTGGAGTTGGTACGGCAGATAACTTCGAGTCAAAAGCTAATATTGTGGAGGATTTTCTCTGAGGAGAAAAGGAACACCCTTATGACATGCCCAGTTGTAATGAAAAAGGGGTGTAGTACTGTTAGCTGGGCCACAAGCTTGCACACGGACATTGACTTGGCATGAATGTGTGTGGTGGAAAGGTATATCGATGGCAGAATGGACTTCCAGGGGTAGCCAAGTGCTAGAAGTAGCACCATAAAATTTCAACAGGTATTTTTCGATATGTTACCGCAAAGAAAATTCTTAGAATAGTTGATTCTAAGTGGTCTACTCATATGGTGGAGTAGGATTCTCAAGATTGAGAATGATTGTCGATAAAGACAATGAATCTTCTTTTTTTTGACAAGGTGGAGATTGTTGGTTTTTGTCAAAATAAAATAAGGGTAGTTTTTGTTATCCCATATCGGGTGGGAGAACAAAGGGAATTGACTCCTTATGCTATTTAAGGAGGTCCCTAGTCTTAATTCAAGTGCACCAATCAAATATACTTTAATCTTTGTATTTGATTCTAATTAAATTCCTTTCTTTAATTCTCGGTTGTGAGAATAGGAAGAAAGGTGAGTATTAGTCAAAGATTTGTAAGAGTGTAGGAATTGGGGTCGGGAGAGTGAAATTCTGTGTGATTGTAAAATATTTCACATAGTGTTATTTTTCTCGGGTCTGTGGTTTTTTCTCCGATTTGGAGTTTTCACGTAAAAATCCTTGTGTTGTTTTTATTCTTTTCATTTCTCGTTAATATTTTGTCCTTTTCCCTTTAAGGATGAATGCTTTTTTCCCAACATAGTGGTATCAGAGCCCGGTTCAGGCACTTTTAAAAATTCTTAGTATGCTTTGTGGTTGCAGCGTAGTCTGATCTTCCACATCAGAAAAGATTTTTTAAGAGACCATTATTCATCAGGTTAGGGTAGGGTAAAATATGTCTTCAATTAAGTTTGATATCGAGAAATTTGATGGTAGAATCAATTTTGAGTTGTGGCAAGTACAAGTGAAAGATGTGCTGATACAATCTGGGTTACACAAGGCTCTGAAAGGAAAGCCAGGTTCAACGGATGGCACAGGAAGTTCCGGCAAAGATTCTGAAAAAGGTGATGAAAAGAGTGATGTAGATTGAGAGGATTTGGATTTGCGGGCTGTAAGCACAATACGCTTATCATTGGCTAAGAACGTCCTTGCTAATGTGCATGGAATTTCAAATGCCAAGGAGCTATGGAAAAAGCTTGAGGAACTGTACCAGGCAAATGGTATCTCAAATCGGTTGTACCAGAAAGAACAATTTCACACGCTTCGAATGGAAGCAGGTACATAAATCTCAGATCATCTAAGTACTCTTAATGGCATCATTTCTGAACTAGAGGCAATTGGAGTGAAGATTGAAGATGAGGATAAGTCATTGAGGCTTATCTTATCTCTGACACGTTCCTATGAGCACATGAAGCCAATTCTGATGTATGGTAAAGAAACTTTAAAGTTTGCTGAAGTCACAGGTAAACTTCTTTCTGAGGGAAGAAGGCTTATAAGCGAAGGGCGCACTACTGAAAAGTCAATAATGTTGGCAAGTGGCAATGGAGGAAGGAAGAAGGACTCCAAGAATGTAGTTTGTTGGAAGTGTGGAGATCCTGGGCATACAAAGCGGTTTTGTCCACGTGGAGGTGGAGCTGGTTAAGGTGGAGTTGGTACAGTAGATAACTTCGAGTCTAAAGCTAATGTTGTGGAGGATTTTCTCTGAGGAGAAAATGAACACCCTTATGACATGCCCAGTTGTCATGGAAAAGGGGTGTAGTACTGTTAGCTGGGCCACAAGCATGCACACGGACATTGACTTGACATGAATGTGTATGGTGGAAAGGTATATCGATGGCAGAATGGACTTCCAGGGGTAGCCAAGTGCTGGAAGTAGCACCATAAAATTTCAGCAGGTATTTTTCGATATGTTGCCGCAAAGAAAATTCTTAGAATAGTTGATTCTACGTGGTCTACTCATATGGTGGAGTAGGATTCTCAGGATTGAGAATGATTGTCGGTAAAGACAATGAATCTTCTTTTATTTTGACAAGGTGGAGATTGTTGGTTTTTGTCAAAATAAAATAAGGGTATTTTTGTTATCCCACATCGGGTGGGAGAACAAAGGGGGAGGGACTCCTTATGCTATTTAAGGAGGTCCCTAGTCTTAATTCAAGTGCACCAATCAAATATACTTTAATCTTTGTATTTGATTCTAGTTAAATTCCTTTCTTTAATTCTCGGTTGTGAGAATATGAAGAAAGGTGAGTATTAGTCAAAGATTTGTAAGTGTGTAGGGATTGGGTCGGGAGAGAGAAATTCTGTGTGATTGTAAAATATTTCACATAGTGGTATTTTTCTCGAGTCCGTAGTTTTTTCTCCGGTTTGTAGTTTTCACGTAAAAATCCATGTGTTTTTATTCTTTTCATTTCTCGTTAATATTTTGTCCTTTTCCTTTAAGGATGAATGTTTTTTTCCCAACATAGTGGTATCAGAGCCTGGTTCAGCACTTTTAAAAATTCTTAGTATGCTCTGTGGTTGCAACGTAGTCTGATCTTCCACATCAGAAAAGATTTTTTAAGAGACGATTATTCATTAGGTTAGGGTAGGGTAAAATATGTCTTCAATTAATTTTGATGTCGAGAAATTTGATGGTAGAATCAATTTTGAGTTGTGGCAAGTGCAAGTGAAAGATGTGCTGATACAATCTGGGTTACACAAGGCTCTGAAAGGAAAGCCAGGTTCAACGGATGACACAGGAAGTTCCGGCAAAGATTCTGGAAAAGGTGATAAAAAGAGTGATGTAGATTGGGAGGATTTGGATTTGCGGGCTGCAAGCACAATACGCTTATCATTGGCTAAGAACGTCCTTGCTAATGTGCATGGAATTTCAAACGCCAAGGAGCTATGGGAAAAGCTGGAGGAACTATACCAGGCAAAGGGTATCTCAAATCGGTTGTACCTGAAAGAACAATTTCACACGCTTCGAATGGATGAAGGTACATAAATCTCAGATCATCTAAGTACTCTTAATGGCATCATCTCTGAACTAGAGGCAATTGGAGTGAAGATTGAAGATGAGGATAAGGCATTGAGGCTTATCTTGTCTCTGACACGTTCCTATGAGCACATGAAGCCAATTCTGATGTATGGTAAGGAAACTTTAAAGTTTGCTGAAGTCACAGGCATACTTCTTTCTGAGGAAAGGAGGCTGATGAGCGAAGGGCGCACTACTGAAATGTCAGTAATGTTGGCAAGTGGCAATGGAGGAAGGAAGAAGGTCTCCAAGAATGTGGTTTGTTGAAAGTGCGGAGATCCTGGGCATACAAAGTGGTTTTGTCCACGTGGAGGTGGAGCTGGTCAAGGTGGAGTTGGTACGGCAAATAACTTCGAGTCTAAAGCTAATGTTGTAGAGGATTTTCTCTGAGGAGAAAATGAACACCCTTATGACATGCCCAGTTGTTATGGAAAAGGGGTGTAGTACTATTAGCTGGGCCACAAGTTTGCACACGAACATTGACTTGGCATGAATGTATGTGGTGGAAAGGTATATCAATGGCAGAATGGACTTCTAGGGGTAGCCAAGTGCTAGAAGTAGCACCATAAAATTTCAGCAGGTATTTTTCGATATGTTGCCGCAAAGAAAATTCTTAGAATAGTTGATTGTAAGTGGTCTACTCATATGGTAGAGTAGGATTCTCAGGATTAAGAATGATTGTCGGTAAAGACAATGAATCTTCTTTTATTTTGACAAGGTGGTGATTGTTGATTTTTGTCAAAATAAAATAAGGGTAGTTTTTGTTATCTCACATCGGGTGGGAGAACAAAGGGGGAGGGACTCCTTATGCTATTTAAGGAGGTCCCTATTCTTAATTCAAGTGCACCAATCAAATATATTTTAATCTTTGTATTTGATTCTAGTTAAATTCCTTTCTTTAATTCTCGGTTGTGAGAATATGAAGAAAGGTGAGTATTAGTCAAAGATTTGTAAGTGTGTAGGGATTGGGGTCAGCAGAGAGAAATTATGTGTGATTGTAAAATATTTCACATAGTGGTATTTTTCTCGAGTCCGTGGTTTTTTCTCCGGTTTGGAGTTTCCACGTAAAAATCCTTGTGTTGTTTTTATTCTTTTCATTTCTCGTTAATATTTTGTCCTTTTCCCTTTAAGGATGAATGTTTTTTCCCAACATAGTGGTATCAGAGCTCGGTTCAGCACTTTTAAAAAATCTTAGTATGCTCTGTGGTTGCAGCGTAGTCTGATCTTCCACATCAGAAAATATTTTTTAAGAGACGATTATTCATCAGGTTAGGGTAGGGTAAAATATGTCTTCAATTAAGTTTGATGTCGAGAAATTTGATGGTAGAATCAATTTTGAGTTGTGGAAAGTATAAGTGAAAGATGTGCTGATACAATCTGGGTTACACAAGGCTCTGAAAGGAAAGCCAGATTCAACGCATGGCACAGGAAGTTCCAGCAAAGATTCTGGAAAAGGTGATGAAAAGAGTGATGTAGATTGGGAGGATTTGGATCTGCAAGCACAATACGCTTATCATTGGCTAAGAACGTCCTTGCTAATGTGCATGGAATTTCAAATGCCAAGGAGCTATGGGAAAAGCTTGAGGAACTGTACCAGGCAAAGGGTATCTCAAATCGATTGTATCTGAAAGAACAATTTCACACGCTTCGAATGGAAGAAGGTACATAAATCTCAGATCATCTAAGTACTCTTAATGGCATCATCTCTGAACTAGAGGCAATTGGAGTGAAGATTGAAGATAAGGATTAGGCATTGAGGCTTATCTTGTCTCTGACACGTTCCTATGAGCACATGAAGTCAATTCTGATATATGGTAAGGAAACTTTAAAGTTTGCTGAAGTCACAGGTAATCTTCTTTCTGAGGAAAGGAGGCTGATGAGCGAAGGGAGCACTACTGAAATGTCAGTAATGTTGGCAAGTGGCAATGGAGGAAGGAAGAAGGACTCCAAGAATGTGGTTTGTTGAAAGTGTGGAGATCCTGGGCATACAAAGTGGTTTTGTCCACGTGGAGGTGGAGCTGGTCAAGGTGGAGTTGATACGGCAGATAACTTCGAGTCTAAAGCTAATGTTGTGGAGGATTTTCTCTGAGGAGAAAATGAACACCCTTATGACATGCTTAGTTGTCATGGAAAAGGGGTGTAGTACTGTTAGCTGGGCCACAAGTTTGCACACGAACATTGACTTGGCATGAATGTATGTGGTGGAAAGGTATATCGATGACAGAATGGACTTCCAGGGGTAGCTAAGTGCTGGAAGTAGCACCATAAAATTTCAACAGGTATTTTTCGATATGTTACCGCAAAGAAAATTCTTAGAATAGTTGATTCTAAGTGGTCTACTCATATGGTGGAGTAGGATTCTTAGGATTGAGAATGATTGTCGGTAAAGACAATGAATCTTCTTTTATTTTGACAAGGTGGATATTATTGGTTTTTGTCAAAATAAAATAAGGGTAGTTTTTGTTATCCCACATCGGGTGGGAGAACAAAGGGGGAGGGACTCCTTATGCTATTTAAGGAGGTCCCTAGTCTTAATTCAAGTGCACCAATTAAATATACTTTAATCTTTGTATTTGATTCTAGTTAAATTCCTTTCTTTAATTCTCAGTTGTGAGAATAGGAAGAAAGGTGAGTATTAGTCAAAGATTTGTAAGAGTGTAGGGATTGGGGTTGGGAGAGAGAAATTCTGTGTGATTGTAAAATATTTCATATAGTGGTATTTTTCTCGGGTCCGTGGTTTTTTCTCCGGTTTAGAGTTTCCACGTAAAAATCCTTGTGTTGTTTTTATTCTTTTCTTTTCTCGTTAATATTTTGTCCTTTTCCCTTTAAGGATGAATGCTTTTTTCCCAACACCCCGTTGCGTCTCTCTTCGACTTTCTTCCCCCACTCATGAACCCTCAAGTGCAGCGACGTAGCAGCAATCAAGAAGTCCATGGCCTGCACTGGAGTCAGGATCTCCAGCACTTTTCTCAACGTTTCAAGCCTCAGATCATCAGCACTCTTCAGAACCTCCACCATCTTCCTCTCCTTGGGTGCCAGGGCGGCGAACACCCTGGTGTCTTCCATCTCCTCACCTTCCCTTATCTCCATCGCCACCTGTGCCAGCTGCACCATGGGTGTGTCCGCCATCGACTCCTAAAGCTTGGCCAGCTTCTCGGACACCTCCCCTTCCTCCCTGATGATCTCCCTCTTCAGCTGCTCCAGCCTGTTCATCTGCTCCTGGGACAGATTGCCCAGGTCCCTGGTGTGGATGTCCTGCAGCAACTCCTCGAACCAGGCTTCAAACTGAAGCCCGAACTTGGACTGCAGCAGGTGGAAGGCCATGGAGGGGCGCCAGCCTCCAACCCAGAGGATGGCGTCCTCCAGGCTGCTCAGCCAGGATGGGTTGAACATTGATATAATGTCATTTCTCGCCCACTTGGCCTTCACCTGGTAGTAGTTTTCGTAGTGCTGCACCACGCGGTGTAGCAAGAGGAGCAGCGGTGCGTCTTCGGTGTCACCGTTGGCGGCGGCCCTGAGCTCCTGCTGGAGGCGTTCTTGGTCGATGATCCAGTGGTCGAAAAACATGTGGAAAGAGTCGGCGTGGAAGCCATTGGCTGTGGGGGGATTTTCCATATTGTGGTGGTGGTGGTGATGGTTGTGGGGTTTGGGAGGTCGTATTTATAGTGGAGTGGAAGAGCAAATACTTGGGTCGTAAGTTTGCGCTAAACGACAACTATTGCCTCACAGTGAGCCTATCATCTCTCATCACTTAAATTCTGGTTCAAAGAATTGAATACATCATCCATCTTTTTACATTAATAAAACTCTACCCCTTCGTTTGGTTGGCAATATTATAGCCTATTCGCATAACTTATACGTTAGTTTACAGCGTTTGGTAGGAGATATTAGAAAGAGAAGGGGCCCGCTACTATACATGAGCCTGTTGCTATTTTACTGTTCTGCTTTACATAATTAATACTGCCAAGACCGTGGATTAGTAATATCGATTTGAACAGTACTACATATTAGGGCTTGAAATTACATTATTAACCTTGAGAATGTAAAAAAATATTATGTGGTTTTCGAGAATGGGTTTGAGAGGTAACATAAGGAAGCAACAGTCCACCACCTTCATTAATGGTAACTTGACGCCAAGCGCCTAATGAAGACCACTGGCAAGGCGGTCTGCATTAATCATTGAGATGGATCGAGAAGTAGATTTCAACGAAGCCGAGCTATAGCAAGCCTCGCTCCTAGGCGGCGACGCTTCTGCCCACCCAGCTTTCGTCCCACCCAAGTAATGTAATCCTATTTAAAACAAGAAAGAATTTTGATTTGATAATTAGTATAGGATTTTGAATTAAAGGTCAGTTTGATTTCACCCCCCTGTCTACCATTAAATCTAATTTGGATGCTGCTATTATTGTTTTTGGCTCCTTTTACTGCTAATTTCCAACAAAATTGATTATGGAAGAGTCATTGAGTTAACATTAGGATCAAGGTCTATGTAGGACAAGGTGTAAACTTGGATGAATTTTCCATTATTCATATTGGTTTTGGGCATATTATGAAATCTTGCTCATTACCCCTTTCTCATGAAGTGTTGACATAAATCACTACCTCTTACTTAGGTAAAACTAATTCAATGTAAATAATATTAATATTATTTATTTATTATTTTCCACATATGAATGATGACGCGCTGTGGACAGAGGGAGTTATGTAACTCCTGCAATTTTCTCATGGTTTTGTTATTGGTTTGGATAAAGAAAACTGCGTAGAGCACATCGTATACATATGCGCATACACAGAATGCAGAACATAACTTAGAGTGTGAACTCTCGCTTTTTTTCTCTCCAATATTCATTGTTCAGTTTTAAATACACATTCGTGAAAATTAATTTTTTCAACCCCGTGTTGAAGATTTGATCCAGAGATACTAGCGTGAGTATTAATCGGTTCTTCATTTTTTTCTGCTGTTACATTATTCTACGGTGAGAGGTATGAGATTCCTCTCTATGCATGCTTAGGATTTATGACTTTAGGAATGTTAGTTTTCCAACATTGGTATCAGAGCCAATGATTGGTACTCCATTTTTTTTGTCTCTGGAATCATGGGTTTAAAGTTTTTCTGCCTTTATGATTTAAATGACCTTTGCATGATTCATGTTTGGTGTTATATGATAATTGTATTATGTGACATTGATGGGTCATAAATGTGATTTTGAGGCAGATTACTTTGTTTCCAGTGGATATGTGTATATGACGCTGTGATTCACCATGAATACTTGAGGGTTTTTTTGTTATTTTTTCATGCATGCAAAAGCATGTTTTGATTATACCACTGGATAGTCTTGTTGAGAGGAGTCCGTCATTATTTTATATGTATTTTTTGGCTTTCTAAAGCTCAAGTTATGATTTTTTGAAATTTTTACCGAAATTGGGCCAAATTTGCAAAGTTACAGAAATTTTGGGGGTCGTTTTTTAAAAATTAGAGAAAGTTCGAGGACATTTCTGTAATTAATATATAACTGCATCTGAATTGTGTCGGACCGAGTCATACACTGAACCGGTCAAACCAAGCGGGTCAACTTGGGACCGCTGCCCACCGGGAGAGGCGAACGGAGGTGGCGCGTGAAGGTCACGCACCGGCAAACAGTGGCTCCGACAGTAGCGCTTGAAGCCCACACACCGGTGGCCGAAGACTCCGGCGCATGTGGAGTTCACGCGCCGACTGACACCTTATCCGGCGGTGGCACGTGTAGTACACTCGCCAGACAGCAACCTAAGGGTAGCATGCGCGTGAGAGCGTGTCCAGGCGCATGAGAGCGCGTCCGGGTGCGTGGCGGTACATGGGTTGCGCGTGGAGGCGCGTCACAGCATTTTTTGGTGACTGTCTGACGTATTTCGACGCGTGGAGTCCAATGGTGATGTTTTCGAGAGCATTTGACGTCATCTTTAATGTGTGTGTGTGTGTGATTTTACTTCATTTTACGACATATTTGATGAATACAAACCTAAGTGGTAGCTATTTGGTTGCATTTTATGTTGATTATGCACCTTAATATGTCATTTAATTAGAAATTCATTGTGATGTTGAATTGTTCAAACTCTTGTAGCCTATGAAAGTGGGAGCCAAAGAGAGTTGAACCCATGCACTTGTGAATATGCCTATTGCATCTTGGAAATTTGTTTCCATTTGCATTATATAGAGAGGAAATTCATGTGATATAGTTTGACTAACACCGGGGTGTTTTTGTTTTGGTTGCTCATTTTCTTATAGGCATGGCATCAAGGAGGAGAACAGTTTCAACAAAGGACATCAGGACCAAACATGAAATCTTTCATGAATTTTTGAACTATAAAATGAAGCCAACACACAATGTTAGGGACCACACATTGGAACTATTTGAGCTCTACAACCATTTGTTGTTCTTGATCACAAATAAAATTTTCCCAACTAGACTGTATGTTAAGATTTCTAGTCTTAAGGCTTGGGCTAACACTTTACCTCCCTACTTACAAAAGGAGTTTTGGGCTCATAGGGAGACTTACAGTGTGGAGCCCAATGGTCGTCATATGATGTATGATTTGATGATTGCTTCTTTAGAAGAAGATAAAAGACAGGCATTAAGATCGGCTTGCTAGTATGGGTGGGATTCGACGCTCTGATTGTTTAAGACTGAGAAGTCGAAGAAAGAGTCAGATAAAGAATTCTCTTATAGATCCTTTGGCACGAGCTATCTATAGTGTGGGGACTAGAGATTTTGATTATGGTCGTTATTTGGAATCAAGTGACATATTTAGAGGTTCTATCCGTAGGTTTCCTTAATTGTATTCTCTAATTGGAAACTCGAGGAGTCCATTAGAATTTATGTGTTGTCAGACTTGATTTATTTATAATTATGGATGGTTGTTGATGTTCTATTTATAAGTGATTGTTCAATGTTATTGTTGATTACTTAAACCTTAAATGTGTTTTACGCTTTGAAACGAGAATCTAATATTATGACACTTGATGATATTGATGATCAGTAGTCTCCGAATAATTTTTCGAGATTAAGTCTTGTGTTATTGATTGAGATGTCTCTGTTTGCTTAACGTAATATTTGATAAAACATTATTAACATACTTAATCACTTTAATCTCTAATAAAGATCATGGCATCGAAATCTATTGTTGCTGAGTTGAACAAAGGTGAAAAACCCAATGGTGACACTTATGACACATGGCATCATAAGATTTGGTACGTGTTGGATGAACAAGATGCATTGGATGCTATAAACCAAGTCATGGCCGATCCAGGTGCGGGAAATGGAACTCAAGGGAGGCGTGACCAAGATGCATACCAGGCATGAAAAAAAATTCCATTGCACATGAAGCTCAGTAATCGATCCGATGATCCATGAATGTGAGCAATATCCCACCGTACATGATATCTGGGTGTATCTGCGTGAGAAGTATGGTGGTACATCGGTTACAAGGCTTAGGCAGTTGACTATTAAGTTTGACACCTACAAAAAAAAACCTGATCATAACATTAGACAACATCTCAGGGAGATGTCTAATATGATAATCGAACTTAAGACTGCTGGTCACATTCTCTCTGATGAGCAACAAATCCAAGCACTGATCCACTCTTTACCTGATCGTTGGGAACATCTGAAGGTCAACTTAACTCATAATGAAAGTATTAAAACTTTCAACGATGATGCTCGTAATGTTAAGTTGGAAGATGAGATGCTCGGAGCCTCAAAGCCAACTTCTGGGGCCTTCTATGCTGGTTCTACTTCCAAAGGAGCTTCGGGCTTCAAAAGGAAAAGGAATTGGAAGAAGGAAAAGAAGGGAAAATGATCTAATGGTGAAAAGCATGACACAACCCAGTGACCAAAACTGATGAACAGAAGAAGAAAAAGAAGCATAACAAAAGAATAAGAAAGATAAGAGCAAAATTCCATGTTACAATTGTGGTAAGCTTGGTCACTTTGCACGTGAATGTCCTGAGCCTAGGAGGGACAAAGTAGATTCATCTTTTCTGTTTCGTGTGAAATTAATGTCTCAAGTACTGTCTTGCTAACTTATTCTTATCCGTTGTGGATTATAGACTCAGGAGCAACGGAACATGTGACGAGAGACAGAGGAGCTTTTGTAGATTTCTGTCGTGTTCCAAAGGGGACTAGGTGGATATATGTGGGAAACAATGCTCGAGTCAAAGTCAAAGGACTTGGGACTTGCAAACTAGACCTTGACAATGGTCAGGCCTTTATTCTACATGATGTTTGTTCTCTATGCTCCAGGAATCAAGCGAAATCTAATCTCTATTTCAATTTTAGTTAATTTGGGTTATGATTATTTACTAGAAATTCTGTGGTAATTAGCATTGATGGTACTTGTTATGCATCTGGACATATGAATGATGGTTTTATGGTTTTAAATTGTAATAGAATGACTTTTAGTTATTATGATTATTATTCATATTTACTAAATGCTTGTTCTTCTAGTAATGAAAACGTTAATGATAATGTTTGGCATGCTAGATTGGGTCATATTGGGCAAGCTAGGATGAATAGACTTGTAAAAGAAGGATTGTTGAGTCTTTCTTCAAAAGTTGAATTATCCAAATGCAAACATTGTCTTGCTGGAAAAATGACTAGAAAACCTTTTGGTAAAGCCATTAGAACTAAATCTACATTGGAAGTAATCCATTCCGATATATGTGGTCCTGTAAATATGAGAGCACGACATGGAGCTTACTATTTCATTACGTTCATTGATGATTATTCACGTTTTAGATATGTTTATTTGATATCTCATAAGTCTGAAGCATTGGATTATTTTAAACAATTTTTGAGTGAAGTTGAAAATCAAAAGGACAAATCTATCAAAGTTTTGAGAACTGATAGAGGACATGAATATCTATCAGAACAATTCAAGGAATTTTATAATGAAAAGGGTATAATCCGACAATTAACCATTCCTTATATGCCTCAACAAAATGGTATTGCTGAAAGAAGGAATAGAACTTTGTTGGAGATAGCGAGATCCATGATGGCACAAGCTAATCTATCGATCTCTTTTTGGAGAGATGCATTGCTTACGGGTAGAAAACCTGACTTGAGTAACCTTAGAACTTAGGTTTCAGCAGCTTACGTACATGATTCATCGAGTTAGTATAGAAAGCTGTGTCCTAGAGGAAAAAAGTGCATCTTCATAAGATACTGCGAACATTCTAAGGGTTACGTGTTCATATAAGATCAGGATGAGAGCTTAATTGAGATAGAATCATGTAATGCTCATTTTCTAGAAATAAAATTTCCTAGTAGAGGGGGCATCAAGGATGCCGAACTTATTTTTGAGGTAGTAGAAAACCAATACCTACAATATCTAATTGGGAGTAGTAGTTTAGATGATGGTATGGATCTTGATAGATATTTGCCAATTGAGGATCAGGCGATTCCCAATGAGAGCATTTTGTCTACAAAAGACCATCAACAGCTATCTTAGAAAAGTTCTAGGAAACATGTGCCCAAGAGGCATTATGATATTGAAGGACATGCTTTCTTTGTTTCACCAAAAAATGGAAATGTTTCTCCTGTTGATGAGGAAGAGCCCAGAAATATTAAAAAAGCTCTAACTTGTCCGGCAAAGGAGAAATGGATGAAAGCGATGAAAGAGGAGATAGAGTCTATGAAGTTAAATCAAGTTTGGAAACTTGCAGATCTTCTGAAGGGACGAAAGGCAATTGGGAATAAATGGATTCTCAAAATCAAAAAAAAGTCTGATGGCTCAATAGAGAGGTATAAAGCTCGCTTTGTGGCAAAAGGTTATACTCAACAAGAGGGTATAGACTACGAAAAATATTTTCACCTGTAGTGAGGTTTGCCTAGATTCGTCTACTGTTAGCTATAGTGGCTAGTATGGATTTAGAATTACACCAAATTGATGTTAAGACTGCATTTCTCAATGGAGAATTAGAAGAAGAAATCTACATGCAACAACCTGTAGGATTTATTCTTCAAGGTCAAGAGGATAAAGTTTGTAGATTGAAGAAGTCGATCTATGGACTCAAACAATCCTCTAGACAGTGGTATTTGAGGTTTCATACTACGATCATCTCATATAATTTCGTTATGATAAACGAAGACCACTGTGTTTACGTTAAACAGTCCAATGGTAGTTTTGTGATTCTATCCTTGTATGTGGATGACATACTACTAGCGGGTAATAGCAAAGAGTATCTTGAAACCATAAAAAGGTGGTTATCTTCAAATTTCGAAATGAAAGATATGGGTGAGGCAGAATACATACTTGGTGAGAAGATCCATAGGGATCGTTCAAAGAAATTATTAGGTTTGTCTCAAGAGACTTACATCAAGAAACTTTTAGAATAGTTCAAGATGGACACTTTCAAGCCCATAGATACTCCTATTGTGAAACGCGAATCATTGAGTCAACAAATGTGTCCCAAGACTCAAGATGAAAAAAAATGAAATGTCCAAATTGCCATATGCCAATGCGATTGGAAGTCTTATGTATTCAATGCTATATACAAGACCAGCATTTGCTATGTCATTGGTTTGGTAAGCAGGTATCAATCCAATCCGGGAAAGAAACATTGGATGGCTGTTAAAAGAATTTTCAGATACCTGAAAGAGACTGCAGATTATTCTCTTTGTTATTAAGGGAATAACAGTACACTGAATGGGTATTCAGACGCTGACTGGAGTGGAGATTTAGATGAACGTAAATCAACTTCTGGTTATGTCTTCTTGCTCAATAATGGAGCAATCTCTTGGTGTAGCAAGAAACAGACTTGCATAGCATTTTCCACAATGGAAGCTGAGTTTGTGGCATATGCTTCTGCAGTTCAAGGGGCTATTTGGTTGAGAAGATTCAAGAAACACTTGGAGGTCTTAAACACTCCAGTGGGAGCTGTTTTAATCAATTGTGATAATGAAGCGGCCATTGCTTACACAAAAGACCCCAAATATCATGGAAAGACCAAACACATTGATACGAAGTTAACTTTGTTAGAGATATTGTAGACAAGAAGAAAGTGATTCTAAAATATATTTCTACTCGTTTGATATTAGCAGATCCCTTTACCAAACCGATTCCCAGAGATGTATTCATAGGACATGTAAAAGGATTAGGTTTGCGAAGGATTTCAAACAATGTATTGAATATATTTATGTATGTTAATGGAATGGTTAATGGCTTGACTATACGAATATGTTTTATAAATTATATATGATGATTCATATATAACAGTGTGTCGCAAGTTATGATTGGCTCTCTCATACGAGCAATCACCTCTGGCTAAGTGGGAGCGTAGAGATGAGATTACAATAATCAATGTAATCAGGATAGATTTTGGCACGAATCTAATCTAACTTGTTGTAAAGCTAAATCGATGGAGATCCTATACGTTGGAGGGAGAATATCCAGGTTAAGTGTATGGGACACACTTGAACTTTGATTTACACGATGTCTAAAATAAAATGAAATACGACATACACTTTCATGGAAGGAAGTTAAAGACATTGTGACAAGTGTTTTAGGAAAACGACTTGTGCTAAGTTGACCCCAACAGGATTGAGAAAATTATCCCCATTTTCTCAAAAGTATGAGTCCTTATTCATTTGTTACCCTTATGATTTTCTACTATATTCTAAGTCTTCACTTTAGTGTTGCTACTTTAGCATATTACCAAATGAGCTATGGTTAATAACGGCAATGCGGTGCATGTCTAGGAAAGCAGTTACAGTGGGAGATTGTAGATACTTAGTGAGATGGGAAGAATATCTTAATTTAACATATACTATTGTGATTCATTGACTAGTCAATCAAGCAAGGTCTTGATTATGAATACATAGTTTTGCAAAAGGGTTGAATATGCTCTTACAAATTAAGGGATTGAAAAGAGATATGTTAACTTATGTTAAATGTTCAAGAGTTCTGGGGTATAGCGAGCTTGTTGAGTTTCTTCGATAAACTGGTTGAATTGCTATATATCTTTAACAAGTGTATAGTAATTATAACTCATATCTCGTGGGTCACACGATGTATTTATCTAGACAAGAATATGATTCATGAAAAAAAATAAATCAAGAGAATTTTTTACTTCATATGTGAGTGGGAGATGTAAATAATATTAATATTATTTATTTATTATTTTCCACATATGAATGATGTGGCGCTGTGGACAGAGGGAGTTATGTAACTCCTGTGGTTTTCTCACGGTTTCATTATTGATTTGGATAAAGAAAATTGCATAGAACACATCGCATATATATGCGCATACACAGAACGCAGAACATAACTTAGAGCGTGAACTCTCGCTTGTTTTCTCTCCAATATTCATCGTCCAGTTTTAAATACACATTCGTGAAAATTAATCTTTCAATCACGTGTTGAAGATTTGATCCAGAGATACTAGCATGAGTATCAATTGGTTCATCAATCGGTTCTTCATTTTCTTCCGCTGTTACATTATCCTACGGTGAGAGATAAGAGATTCCTCTCTATGCATGCTTAGGATTTATGCCTTTAGGAACGTAAGTTTTCCAACAAATAACCAAAATGGTGTATTTTTTCTTTTTAATCAAGGCTTGATACATTGAACTTTCAGTACTTGTTGATAATTTTTCAAGAATTTTATCCTTCTTTGTTTGAGGCTTGAAAATCTTTTCAAAGCAATACCACTGATCAAGTGTTAATTATGGATGTTATGGCAGAGTGTGATAGTTATAAGCAATGTTACAACCATCAAAATAGAGTGGTTAAACGAGGAGGTTAAACAAGTATTTGTCATTGTGACTGCAGTAGGAATATGAATCACATTGAAGCCTAATTTCAAATCTTTACTAGTGATGCGATTTTTTTGTGTTCTTAAATGCAAACACATTTAGTCTGTTCACTAATTCACCTTAGAAAGTTTATCTACTTCTTATCTAATATTGCTAAACTTTGAATTACATGGGTATGTATGTTTTGTTCTATCCAATGAGATGAATTTTTTTTCATGGATTTGAATTAGATAAAACTTTGTGAATTTATTAGAGATGAACAAGAGAGTTATGAATTCTTTGTGCTTCCGTGGGCTAGTCATTGTTTGGAATCATGACTCGAGAGTTTTGTTTAGTTGATTGATAATCAACCACACACATATGTATAATCTTTGAGTCCATATTTTTTTAGTGAAAAAATGTCCAAATGAAACAGATTGCTTCTGTGCAGGTTCATTTTTATTATCAACTCAACTCCTTTCTTCATGAATTTTGTGTCTACATCCTTTTATTCTGGTTTTCATTATGTATAGTATTTGAATGGATTATTGATGAGTTGTTATACTTGTTTTCATTTAGTTGTGCTTTTGATGTTGAAATTAGAATTCTATGTATTTTGAAATTTATAGCTACTATTTGAACATCAATATGTCATAATCTTTAACTGCTTGAAGAGCTTGCTTTAAGCCTCAACTATAATAAGTTTTTCATTTTGATTGCAGTAAGTTTATACTAGACTAAGAATCTAAAAGATCACAAGGATTTCAATTTGCGAATTGTAGTTTTATTAGTTTTGTCAGTTTTGAGGTTTGGGACAATTATTGGAAGTTCTTGATTCATTAGTTGTTGAAAGCATGTATTTTATTAGCAATTTATCATTTTAGATGTGTATTGTTGAACTTGGATTGTAATTGAAATCATAGATTTCATTAGCTATTGATCTTGTATATTGGACTTGGATTGTAATTGAAACCATCATTTTTATCAGCTATCTATCATGTGTATTGTTGAATGGTGAATGATACAATGATTAACCGTAACTTGAAACCATGAAAAGAATATGTTCTATTTGTGATAATTTGTTAAAATTTTGTTTGCACTTAATTTTTAATTTTATTTGTTGGTGGACGTATAAAGACGAAAATCCTTATTAATATTATCTCATCTAATAAACCTACTATTAATTTAAAATAAAAGAAATATATAAATCAAAATTGAATTTTATGATTAATCCCATCATAACGCGTGCTAAAATTTATTTAATATAATTATATTATCAAATTTTAACATTATAAGAAAAATAAAAAAATTAGAACGATTTCAAAATATGATAATGGATATTTTAAATTAAGTAACTTTTATTTTATTAATATATATACTATAAATTTGATGAATGATGATGTTAAATTTTATTGCATGGAATAGAATGCAAAATAAATTTAAATAATATATTTTTGTATGAATCATCTTTGCCTAAAAAAATGAAATAATTCATAAATTTAATAAGGGTATAAAAGTAAATTTGCAATTTATACTTATTATTACTACTACTACCAACCAAACTCCTCCAGAATATTAATCTCAATCTTTATATATTCTACCAAATAAATTTAATTTTTCATATTACCCACTTATATCAACATACATAATACATACTTCCATAATACTACTTTAACTTATATGACTTAAAAAACGAGCCATACATGCATTGGACTGACTCCTGTTCGGGATAGAATTGGAGACCAATTACCGAAGCCAAAAAAATATTACTTGAATCAACTTGTCTCATGCCTTAGTATATGTACTCCGTCCTAAAGTAATACTCCCTCCGTCCCGAAAAAAACTTCACCGTTACTATAGATATGGAGTTTAAAAAAGTTGCTTACACTCACTTTTGTGAGGAGCACAGTTGTTTTTATTAGGTCAGGAAAAGCTAGCTCACCTGATTGTTTTTATTATATTCTTAATTTTTATTCATTGAGATTAATAGCTTGTGAAATACTAAATGGAGTCTTATGAAGCTGCCAATAACACGAACCTTCTACACATATTTCTATCCTATTTTGAATTAAATATATAGCATGTGTATTTAATAAAATAAGAGTAATTTAGATTTTTTAAAATTATGTATATTTAAATTGTGAAAAAGAATGTCTATTTAATAAAAATGGAGAGTGTATCCAATTTATTAATTATTTTTTAAAAATATTTTATTTTATACATCCTTGCTTCATATAATACAAAAAAATATTTTATTTTATTTTATGCATCCTTAGTGCCACTGACACACCTGACACAAGATTTGCCAGATGTCAAGTTCGTATAATAAAGACAAAGATTCATGTAAAATGACACTGATACACCGCCAACCATTGACACACGTTGAAATACATTAAGATTTTTATCATATTACTATATGGAGTAGTACAATACACAGTCAGCTACTGCCACACTTGACACACATTGAGATGAGATTTGCAGCTGTCAAGTTCATATAATAAAGACAATACACATCGTTATTTGCAACTGACATTGACATACGTTGAGATTTGCAACTGTCAAGTTTATATAACAAGGATGATACTGTTACACAGCCAACCCACGCTGACACAGGTTGACTTTCTCAGATTTCAACTTATCAAGTTCATATGAAGAGAGTTCATACGAGATAAAATCTCTGACACTAATAAATATGTGACACATGCTGACACAAGTTAACTTTCTCAGATTTCCACCTATCAAGTTCATACGAAGAGAGTTCATATGAGATAAAATCTCTGATAGTAATAAAATCTGTAGTAAAATTTTCTTAAAATATATATAGTACGTTCCTAACAAAATATGGTGGTGACAAATTTCATTTATTTATCTTTCCACCATTGTTATTATAATCTTTATATATATCTAAATGACAGTTTTCTAATGCATATGCATCATCACTCTCCTTCTTCCATGATAACATGTAATTATTAGATTAAACTGAATTTTTTGAAACTTAATCTTTTATATTTTTTGTTTAATTCTGATTTAATTTTATTTGTGTCATAACTGCATGTAATTATTGTAATTAATAATTATACATAAATTATGTTTTCTTTTTTCATTTAAAACCCATTTGATCTCTTGCACTCACAAGTTTCTCTCCTCAATTCTTCATTAAACAAACATTTCACTCTTGCTAATTTGAAGATTATTCATACTCTAAGAGTGAATTGGATCATAAGTTGAATTTTTTTAATGTAATTTTGCTTCATGATATTGGATCCACTAATTTCCTATCTTATCATTTGAGATTTTATGTGATTAGATCTGTTCGTAATTTAATCATTTTGAGAGTATTTTCGCCTCAATGTACTAGGTGTATTTTGAGAATTGTGTATATTTAATTGTTCATCTATTTTATATTTATATTTGTTAATCGATTTTTTTCTCATTATTGTTTAAACTTTTTGTATTTACATGATATTGATAAAGTAGTCGTGTGAAGCGGTTGAAGATTTGAAGTTGTATTCATTAGTCATGGGCAGCAGGGACTTACCACCGGTCTACCATCCAAATTCCAAATGTTTGAATTTGGACTAATTTTAATTTTAACATATATTCTAATATTTGTCCATTTTTTCTATTTATATATTTAAAAATTTTATTATCATGATTATTGTTTCGTAAAAAGATATGTTACATATTGCTTTTTTAATATATGATGATAATATTTTTCTGTAGTCATTCATCTTTCTTGATACTTTCTATATGAGGAAAAATGAAGTTACATTTGCTAAGCATGCGCTATCGTTGAACACACTGATTGAAGTTCATGGAGATGATGGATCCCAAATTAAAGCAAGTTCCACAACATTTAAAAAATTCAATATGTCATAGTGAAAATTGAGAAAGATAAGCAACAACAAAAAAAGATTTTTTTTTCATTATGTTTTATTTATGGTTGTTTCTGTTTCCGCGGGCTCAAATATGGGCGAGTGCATAACAACAACAAAAAAAGATCATTGCATGTACGCTCTCAGGCGGATCTGGGTAAAACCCCGTTCACTGAGAAAATCCGTTCGGCGCATAGGCAAATAAAGATTAAGGTACCCAACGAAGCTTTATTCAATTGTGAGTCAGATCCATACCCACATGTCAATACTTACCTACTGTGGATAGAGGCACAAGGGAGTTCGGAGGTGACCCAGTGCCGCATGTTTCCTTTAACTTTGGGAAACAAAGCTAATGATTAGTTTTCCACGCTGCCACCAAATTCAATCGGAAGTTGGGATGATCTGGTGAGTGCGTTTATCACTCAGTATTCCTACCTAGAGATAGTAAAGGAACTAAAGCACAAACTGGCAAGTATTAAGCAGGGAGCAAATGAATTGATTCGTGTTTTTCTAAAGAGGTTTAATGATCAGAGAGCCAAAGGGGAATCCATGGGTGATGAAGCCTATTTAGTCACGGCAATAGGTTCACTACACCCAGAGTCTGCACTATGGAAAGCAGTACAATTCAAGCCATTGGCAACCTATGGGGTGTTTCTGGCTTTGGCGAATGAATACAGCTAAGCGGAGAAAACCCTGGCTTTGGCAAAGAAAGTGGAAGAGCAAAATATGAAAAAGCCAGCAAGTCAAGGGAGAAAAGAATACAAAGCCCTGGCAAACTTCAGACCATTCACGAATATAAAGGAACCACCCAATATCCAAGTCCTGTAGGAGGAAACAAGATGCTCGGTTGAGGAGATTTTCTATCAAGTGAGAAATCGACAAATCCTGAGAGAACCTCACCAGATCTGGGCACCCCGGGACAGTTAGATCCCAGGAGATTTTGCCAATATCATCAATATGCAGGACATAACACCGATCAGTGCCGAGATCTAATATATGAACTATGGAGGCTATATAAAAGTGGGAGACTAAAGGGGATATTGGCACCAGCCGCCCATCACCCTAGGGGAGGAGGAAATCACCTCCAGAATCAAGCCAGACAACAGGAGATACCCCAAGAGTGGCGGAATTTACCACTACCACCACCACCACCGGAGTTACCACCCGTAGGAGCAACTCAAATACAAGTACCTAGAAATAATCCACATGGGGAAGTCCATATGATGGAGATCCAACAGGAGGAAAAATATATTGGCACTTCTCAGGCACTAACGGAATTGTCAAAGAAAAAGAGGAAGGTAGAATTATGAGAATTGGATCAGCAGGAGTCGAGGGTTTATTCTCTGTATCCAGTTGAAGGGCTGGATATTACCTTCACGGAAGAAGACTTTTATGGGGTAAAAAATTCCCATACTGATCCTTTGGTTATATCGGCAAATATCTCGGAGATAAAAGTCCATCGATGCTTAGTGGATATAGGGGCATATACAAATATCATTTTCAAGTCAGTTTTTGACAGGATGGGAGGTGACAGGCACCATGCAGTACGTCCATGTCGTGATGAAATCCGGGAATTCGGCAATGCTGTAACCAAACCAATGGAGGAGGTAGATTTAATAATTCAAATTAAAAGTTCTGACGAAAAAGTGTAAGTCTCGTACTCAATCAACTTCAAGATAGTGGATCAGATCTTATCCTATAATTGAATATTAGGAAGACCATTCATCCACGCTTTGGGTGTTGTCCCGTCTACACTTCATCAGTGTCTAAAGTTTTAAACTAAAGATGGACAGATAGCCACCTTAATTGGAGATCAAAAGATGGCTTGGGAATGTCATTTATAGAAAAGATGGAGGGTTTGAATTGCTATGATCCTAATTTTGAGATGCTCGCTTTTGAAGATATAATGGATATTGAGCCAAGGGACAAAGATAGTAAGGAGAAGTATCCTCGAGAAGGGGAAATTGTAAAAAAGATTCCATCATACACAGATATTTTTCAATTGATGGAGGATCCAGCAGTTCCCGAGATGGATCCCCAAGTTACATTGCCAGAAATTTTCTCGGCAGGGGAAGAAACCGTGGAGATGCAAATTGATCAAGAGAACCCTGAGATTAAAGTAAGGATGGGAGTGACGCTACAGGGACAGTACAAGGAGGAGATGATGGTCTTACTTAAAGAAAATTCAGATGTGTTCGTGTGGGACCCGACTACAAAGCCGAGAGTAGATCTAAGGCATGCGTGCCATCGTCTGAATATAGATCCACAAGCTTAACCTTTTTATTAGAAGAAGAGGATATTTAGCCCCGAGAAAGATGCTGCTTTGGAAGCCGAAGTTACACGACTATTGGCGGAAAAACTCATTCGAGAAGTAGAATATCCAAAACGAGTACAAAACCCGATGTTGATCAAGAAGGTGGCATCAAATACATAGAGACTTTGTGTGGACTTTACAGATCTTAATAAGCAATGCCCAAAGGACAATTATCCCTTACCAGCTATAGACAAGCTAGTTGATTCCACCGAGGAAATGAAATTATAAGCATTATGGATGCTTTTTCGGGATATCATCAGATCCCATGCATCCGGACGACCAGGAGAATATCGCTTTTTTTGTAGGTAGGGGAATATATTGTTGGTGTAACATGCCTTTTGATTTAAAAAATGCTGGAGCAACGTACCAGAGATTGGTAAATAAAATATTTAATTATGTCATTGGAAGGTTCGTGGAGGTATATGTTGATGATACCCTTGTAAAGAGTTTAAAAAAGGAATATCACTTTGAGCATATGGCTAAAGTATTTTCAATTTTTTGGGAATATGGCATGACGCTAAATCCCAAGAAATGTACCTTCGGGGTATCCTCGGGAAAGTTCCTGGGATACATTGTCAGTCAAAGGGGAATAGAGATGAACCCGACCAAGGTAAAGGAATACTGGATATGCAGCCACCGAAACATGGTAAAGAGGTCATGAACCTGACAGGAAGGATAGCGGTGTTGAATCGATTTATATCAAAAGCTTTGGATAAGTGCAAGTCCTTCTTTGATATCTTAAAAAAGAAGAAAAAGTTTGAATGGATAGAGGAAACTCAGGAAGCCTTTGATAAGATCAAGAAAGAATTGTCAAATCCCAAGATCTTATCAAAGCCATCGCCGGGGAAAAAGCTGCAATTATACATTGGAGCCTCTGGAACCACAGTGAGTGTGGTTCTAGTTAAAACAGAAGACAAAGAATGTACCCCAGTATACTACGTCAGCCAGGGTCTGAAAGAGGCAGAGTTTTACTACCCAGTGTTGGAAAAGATGGCATTGGCATTGGCATTGGTCATAAGTGCAAGAAAACTCAGACCTTACTTCTTGGAGCATACAATCGAAGTCCTGACAGCCCTACCGCTACGTCAAGTATTGCAAAGGCCTGATGCGGCTGGAAGACTTTTAAATGGTCGGTGGAATTGGGACAGTACGATATCATATACGCCCCAAGACCCACCATAAAAGCACAGGCTTTAGCGGATTTTATGGTGGAATTAACCCTACCATTTCCTTCGGAGAGTAAAGTGGAAGAACCATGGAAGCTATATGTGGATGGCTCTGCCACAGCTTTAGCCTCGGGTGCCGGGATTGTGCTGGAAAGCCCATCATTGGGAAAGTTCTCATCAGCTATATAGTTTGGATTCAAGGCTACCAATAACGAAGCGGAGTATGAGGCTTTGTTGAATGGTTTACAAATGGCAATGTCATTGGGAGCGAAAGCCTTGATAGTCTTCAGTGACTCTCAATTAGTGGTGAACCAAATCAAATGAGACTTTTCTATAAAATATGGTCAAATGGAAAAGTACAGAGATTTAGTGGTAGAGGCAATGAAAAAATTTGGGCAGATTTTCATCAAATATATTGGGAGAGAAAAGAATTCGAAAGCAGATGCGGAGGAATTGAATAATATCAACATCACTCAACAAGATAAGCCAGCGATAATATGGTCTTAATCGTGGAAGAGGAAGCCAGGGATAATTGAATGACTCCAATAATTAAGTTCCTAAGCTCAGGAGAACAGCCAGGGGATATCATTAAAGCAAGGCAGTTGAGATCAAGGGCAGCAAGATATACCATGTTAGAGAATATCCTGTATAAAAGGGGCTATACGACACCGCTACTGAAGTGTTTGGCTCCTGAAGAAGCTGAGTATTTCCTAAGGGAAATTCATGAGGGTATTTGTGGTAATCATACCGGGGGACGTGCCTTGGCGCACAAGGTTATGAGACAAGGCTATTTTTGGCCGATGCTAAAAAAGGAAGCCATGCAATATGCCAGGGCTTGCAAAAATTGCCAAAGGTTTGCTCCTATAATTCGGTCTCCTCCAGAAGAGTTATTATCGGTCTTTAGCCCCTGGCCATTCGCTAAATGGGATGTGGATATCATACGTCCACTACCAATGGGCAAGGGCGGAGTAAAATTCGCGGTGGTAGCAGTGGATTATTTCACCAAATGGGCAGAAGCAGAACCTCTAGCTACCATTAACGAAGCTAAGATGGAAGACTTTCTGTGGAAAAACATTGTATGTCGCTTTAGAATCCCGAATGCCATAGTGATAGACAATGGGAAGCAATTTGACAACGCTAAAATCAGGCAGTTCTGTGAAAACTTAAAGATCAAGAAACTATACTATACCCCTTACCACCCGCAATCCAATGGATAGGTTGAAGCCATGAACAAGATCATAAAGCATACGCTTAAAGCTAGGTTGGACGGGCTTGATGGGACTTGGCCGGAGATGTTACCCAGGGTGTTATGGGCTTATAGAACCACATCGAAGAACGCAACAGGAGAAACCCCTTTCTCCATGGCATATGGGGCGGAGGCCATAATCCCGATAGAAATCGAGAACCTAGCTTCAGGGTATCTCACTATTCGGAAGAAGGAAATCAGGAGGCTTTAAAGCTGGAGTTGGACTTATTGGAGGAAAAAAGATTGGCAGCAGATATTCATAACTAGGTATTAAAGGGAAGGTCGGAAAAAAATTACAATTCAAGGGTGAAGTTGAGAGAGTTAAAACAGAGAGACCTGGTGCTACGAAGGATTTTGCAAACAGCCCAGGGGTGTTTGGGAAAGAATGGGAAGACCCTTTCACTATTGCTTGAAGATTGAAAGGTGGAGCGTACAGGTTAATCAATGAGAAACAAAAGGAGGAACCACATCACTGGAATGCGCAACATCTAAAGAAATTCTACCAGTAAGTCTAAAGAGAAGAAAGTTATGCAATTTTTTATTTTTAATCATACACCATGATGTAAGGAAGAAAAGTACTCATTATGAGCAAGATCATGAGAAGTTAGTTCAAATAAAAGTTAAGTATATCAGGGAACATGAGTAAGTCATAAGAATCAGCATCATCAATATTCTAAAAAAAAGCATAGTGAAATGGGAAAGATAGAGATAAAGTCATCAGAATCCAAGGGCGAACACAGCGCCACAAACGTCAAAAGAAAATTAGCAAAAGGGAGTTTAGCAGACATAGTCAGAAAATCAAGAAAAGCTTAGATCACGGAAGGCTTTAAGTTTGGCTTCGGTAGCCTCAGCCCAAGCAGTCATTTCCTTCTTACGATCAGCCTCAGCTTAAAAACGAGCAGTTAGCTCAGCGTTCTGTGTCTCCAACAAGGATACTCGTGTTGTCAACCGGGTAATCTCTTCAGGGGCTAGAGCTGGAGCAGGGTTTACCATCTCGGGCTTAAACAACCTCTGACATTCAGCAAGTTCTTGAGCCATGTTAGCCAGGTTGGACACAATCCTCCCAGCATCAGAACTTAATCCCTGGTCGGAAAGATTGGAAAGAGAAATGATAGGATGTTGAACAGATCTTCGGGACGACTTGGCTTTTTCTGAGTTTTGGGTTGTTTTCCCTTGGCAATTCGTTTCTTCCGGGCATCTTCAGATTCTCCTTCAGAGGATCCACCTGATTGGTACTGTTAGGCGATATCTCGAATAGCCGAATGGGTTTCGGAATGCGTTCTAACGCCAGAGGATCTATGCCTTGGAGTGACCTCCTCTATATCGTCAGAAGCAGATCCCAGATCTTTGAGCATTTCTTTTTCAGGAGAATCTGATGAAGTCGAGTTGGGTTGACGAGAAGAAGGACCATCATCACTATATTTCCTTTTTCGGCCACGAGGTAGTCCACAACCTACATCTTCATAAGGGACCAGAGACAGATGCAGTTTATCTACAGATGGAAAACAAGAAATGCAGGTAAGAGATCCAAATAGAGACTTCAAGTACAGGCAATAAATAAATGGCACCTTCAGGAATAGGGATTCCGCTGCGAGCAAGATTGGCAGTGACTAACATCTCTTCAGACAGAAGAGCTGAAGCTTGAAAAGGAAAGACAATATTCATAAGCTGGTTATAAGCTTTCCAAAAACTGCAGCTAAGACTCGCAAAGTTGGGACGTTCGGGACCTGCGGAACAGACAGTAGCGTCAATAAGGAGGTAAAATATACCCTAGCCAACAAAGATCAAGACAGGAAAAGAAACGCATGATAAGAATAAAAAGCTTCCTCATTTTACCAGAAGGTAAAGGATGGAATAACAAAGAGGACAGAGGAGAACTGTCAAAATCAGATGAAGCCCGGTAATGACCCTGCAGCCAAAACCAGGAGGATTCCCATATGCGACCAACAATGTCGCTTTCTCCTATCAATTTTGGCCCCTGGGGCATCAAGCAATAGTAACCAGTGTGGCGGAAAGCAAGAGTAAACAAGAAGTCAATTTCTTGGGGCTCAACAAAGTGATGCCCAATCACCCAAAACAAACAAATAACAGCTAGAAGATTCACCCAGGAAGCAGGAAGGATTTGGACATGGGTTATCCCTAGTGCAGACACAAACGCATGATAAAGGAAGCCAAGGGCAATCGAAGCCCAGCAGTAAACAACACGTCATTAAATGAAATTGCGCCGGCAGGAGGAACATGAATTCTAGCGTCAGGACCAAGGGCAAGGAATTGAACACGGTTATACCCATGAACATCATGCAGACGATCCACATCATGTTGAGTGACTTCACTAGGCCAGGAATAAGCGTCTCTAGTGGCAGGAGAACTTGGAAGAACGTGAGCAACTGGAACAGTACTAGGCTCAAGGGCTCGCCTTGGGCGAGGAGTGACTGGGATACGAGAAGCAGAGCCGCCACCACAAACACGCACACCACTGCAGCCGCGAGCATGACCACTGCCGCTAGAGGTGGCGCGATGGTTAGAGTGACGTAAGGCGAGAGCTGATGATTCTTCGGGGCTTGCATCAGAGGAATGCACAGACAACGTAAACTCTTGTGAGGCATCGGAATTGCTGCGAGCCATTGGAAAAAAAATAAGAAAAGAGGCAAGAAATAAAGGCAAGCATGGCACTAGAAGAAAGAGAGAAGAAGAGTAAAAGAAAAGGGAATTGAAATACATTGTGGGATAGGAAGTTGAAAAGTCGGGCGCGAAACCCTAGGCCAGACAGTTGGGCTGATGGCAGTAAGATTCAAATTTCTAAATTTGAATAGGTAAAACGTGAGAACGTGTGGCCCAATAAGAAAAGGGGAATATGGGGGTGTAGAACCCAGAAAATACTGGGAATATTTTCCATTGACATTCAAAACTAGCAGAGTACAGGGAAAGGAAAATCAAATTCAAAAGTACATCAAGACTCGATCAGGTCATCAGATGGCTCGGAGGAGATATCTTCTGGTAAATCGAGGATGTCGCTTGTATTGGCCGGAGCTGGAGCTGAAATGATCAGAGGATCTACCTGTGAAGAAGGGGAAGGATCATCCCCAGGGAGCTTGGCGTTGGCCGCTTCTTCTTGAGCTTCAGAAAAAAAGGCCTTATCGGACAACAAAGGCACTTCCGGAGAAACATCAACCCCAGAAGGATTCTCTGCTAGAAAGGCAAAGGAGATGAAATCCTCTCATTGAGCATCCTTTTCAGAAGGAAGGTCAGTAATGAAATCCATGTAAGCACTGAGGACGCCAAAATCAAGGTCCTCTTTTAAGCTAGCTCCTGGACGCATAGTCACTTCGGCCAGACTTTCTTTCAACTTTGAGCGGATGGTCTCCAAGTCCTCAGCAGTTAACTTCCCAACCAGTTTTTCAACCACGGTTATATAAGCTGAGCAGAAACAAAAGATTCGGGCAACTGGCAAGTCATGCTCACGGATTTGAGTCAGGAAATCAAAAACTTTGTATACTCAGTGTGCCAAAACGTACGAGCATCGATAGCTGCCTGCACTTGATTAGATAGTTGCTCCTTCTCAGTGGACGCACTTATACGCAAGGCTTGGAATTCTTGTTCCAGGCAAGAAATATATTCCTGACAACGGTCATGTTTCCTGAAAAGATCGGCAAATGATTTTTCAGAATGATGGCGGGCTCCCTTTTCAAATTCAAACTGATCACGAAAATAATCCTGAGCTTTCACCAAATCTGATTTCTCCTGTTCAATCGAGGAGAGCTTAACCTTCAGATCCTCCAATTCCTGAGAGTAAGCCTCATAATCCCGGGATAATCTCTCTATATCCTCAGAGAGGTTAGCTATAAAACAGGAGGCTTGACCAAGATGACCCACAACACACATTGACTTGTCCTAGGGGCTCATTTGAGTGATAGCAGCTGCATTTTCTTCTGTCCACGACCAAGAGAGATAATTCATGGCGGTTTTCAGATAGGAAGGCTGACTGGCGGGAATCTTGGTATCCACCGATCGGAAATAGGTGGCTCCTGCGCCATCTAGAGAAACATCTGGTTTGGAAAGGGCTGCATTCCTCTTAGGATCTACAGGACAAAAAGGAGTGGACTGAGAATCAAAGGAAGCAACACCAGGAGGTAACTTAGAAAAACCTTCTTGAGCTTTACTAGGAACTTTCCGAGTATCTCCTTTGGTAGATTTGCCTTAAGATTTGGAAGAAGCGGTTTTCAAAGAAGCCAGGACATCACTCCGGGGAGTGGAAAGAGGATCGTCTGAAATCTCAATCAACTAGGTGTGTGGGAGGATTTAGGCTTATCAGAAAGAGAGTCCGGAATAGAAACCCGGGGCTTCTTTGAAGACGAAATATCTCCAGGAGGACTGAGTATAGGCCTTTTCGAAATAGAGGGGGCAGAGGACGATGTCAGGCGCTCGCTGGCAGGGACTAAACGAGAACATTTTCCTAGAGTAAAATAAAAAAGAGAGATCATTACGCAAGCTAAAAAATAGTAAAGCGTGCAAAGGAAAATGAAGGAGTTAAGAGCCTAACCAGTGTTAGAGGCCATGGGAGAAGTCTCGGAGGATAACTTGTAGTACTGAAGATTGTGGTCAGTAAGGAGATGAGTCAAATGGCGTTCGGCAGGCGGCAATGACAAAATGGTCTCTAAATGAGTTTTAAAACTACAAGAGAGATGATCAGATGAAGGAACGCCAGAAGCTGCGAACAAAAATGTCAAGAAAAGTGTTAGATAGTGGAGATGTAACAGTCACACATCAAGAAACAGACTAAAAAACTACACTCACAAGGAGGAGAGTCCTGAAAATAATTATGAATGGCATCTTACAGAGAAGCCGAGGAACGGCTATCTAAGCAAATAGGGGTATCCCCGCCCCAAGGGCCGAAAACCCAGAACCATATGTTCTTCCAGTTCTTGTTAGAGCTGGGGATACCGGTAATAAGGCCGGGACGACTACGAGGGAGTAAATAGTAGCATCCTCGTGCGTTATTCTCGACAGTAAAGGAATAGAGGTATTCAACTTCTTGAGGAGAGAGAATGGAATAACCAGATTGGTGAAACAAAATAAGCAAGTAATACAGAATGGACCATACATTAGGAGCAAGCTGGGCAGGCGAAATTCTCCAAAGAAGAAGGAAACGAGAAATAACAGAAGGAAGAGGAAAACGCACACCATTGTGTAACATAAGCTTGTATGCACCGATGAAACCTCGTGGGGGCCAACACATACGACCTTGTGGATTAGGTCTGTGAAGAGTAATCGAGGGCGGACAATATAATTTCAGAACATCCAATTTTTTTAGAGAAATTGTAGAGTGACATGCTAATGCCGAAGTCAGACCCATCCGCGCAAGTAGTCATATCGACATTATGGGATACATCAATGGGTATTTCATCTTCGCTAAGAGATAGATTAGAAGAGGTTTTTGGAGAAAAAGCCCCAGAACCAGAGGGTGAAAGAGAAGGAGTGTAATCGCTATCGTGATCCATAAGTGAAGAAGAAAATTTAGTACCTGGAAGTGAATATAATAAAGTCGCAGTTGATCCACGCGAAGAAGAGAAGAGCAGAAGAAAACCCTAGGAATACGAAGAAGTAGAAAGAGGAACAGAACAATAAAGGCAGAAAAAGAAGGATGAATAGTTGGGTTGGAGTTGGGCCGCTTATAAAGCCTAGCAGATAAAAAAATGTTGGAAGAGGAAACAAAAAATCTAACTTAGGTTTCAACCTCGAATAATTTCGTTACACATCATTTTCCGAGCTTGAGGGGCTAGTGTTATGGGAGAAATGCTCAGCCCAATTCTAGATATTAAAGAAGCCCAATAAAGAAGGCCCAAGGGATGGGGAAAGGCAAAGTGAACCCAGGCCTATCTTCTTTATCCAGAGGATAATTAAGAGAACAAACCCGGGAATAACCACTGGTTAACCCCAGAAAATAACCCCTGGTCTCCGGAGATCAAGTGAAGAATGACAGTAGAAGAACAGGGATAATAATAAGGATATGATATAGTGGTCCTTAATTGTTTGTTAGGCAAAGATTCCATATTAACCAATGAGGTACAAGATCACCAAAAGGGCATCAAATCTGTTAGGAGATAATTCTAGAATAAGACACTTGTCAATTATTGATTAGGGAGAACAATCTAGAAGGAGAGGAAGGAATCAACCCCCATATAGGGGGAGAGGAGAAAAAATGAGGTAACACACAATCTATGGAAAATACAACAATGAGCCATGAAAATCTATCTTTTCTTTGATCCATTTCCTCCTTTGATCTATCACCTCTTGGTTGGGTTATGTTGAAGTCATTGTGACGAAAACTGAACACAACAGACTTCATGTAACTCCACACAACACACATATACGAATGCTAATCAAGATGCATTCTAGATGTAAGCCTATAATGATAAAACAAGAGCTCGCATACCTAAATGATTGGCATTTTATCTAAAATACAGTGTTAAAGAATATAATTATATGCTTTTTATTTGGAATATCTCACCTTGTACAATAGACCATGCTCCATTTTTGCAGGTGACTAGGAATGAATAAATGAGGCCAGCTGGGACATTGTATGAGCCATCAGAGTATACACCCATAGAGACCCAAGTACCCTGTAATCATTATAAGGAAAAACAATGTATAATGTTAACCCATTCTTCGTTTTATGGTCCAAAAACAGAGAACACAGTTTACCTCTGGAGTTCCAAGAACCCAGTCACGAATATGATCGCAAGCAGAACTAGCAGCAGAGAGTGCACTGGATAACTTTCGAGCTTTGATTATAGCAGCGCCACGCTGCTGCACTGCAGTTATAAACTCTCCATTCAACCTAGCAATATCAAAAGTTTTGAGATGTAACTAATGTTGGATGTATTTATTGATATATGTTTCAATTCAATCAAACTTTTGTACCATTCATCATTAGCGACAAGCAAACGGACAGGTTTTTCTCCGGCTGGAGTTTTCACAGTTGCATGGTTGACATCAAGATACTGGGTTGACGAGTGATTTCCCCAAATGATGACATTCTTAACATCTGATACTTGCACCTTCAACCTCTCTGAAATCTGTCCAATGGCCCTGTTGTGGTCCAATCTGGTCAAGCAAGTGATGTTCTTTTCGGTAATAGATGGGGCGAACTCCTTAAGAATCAACGCGTTGGTGTTTGCAGGATTAGCAATGACTAAAACCTGAAATTCAGATCCCAATTAGAATTAGATCAGTCATCTTGTTGTAACCTTCAGAATTCAGAAACGCATTTCTGGATTCTTAGGTTATCCTAGTATACCATACTTCAGAAATTAAACAAACACTAATAGCATTTTGGTAAATATGTTTCCTGCTGATCTGCTCTCACATGCACAGAATGAATAATCACCTTGCAGTTAGCTACAGCATGCTTCTCAAGAGCAGAAGCTTGAGACTTGTAGATAGACACATTCTTCGACATCACATCTTTCCTTTACATGCCCTCTTTTCTTGAAAATCCACCAACCATAATAGCAACATTGACACCAGTGCAAACTTCAACAGCATCAGTAGTAGCCACAACACCTGAATTAAACAGCACAATGGATGTGTTTCAATCAGTAATCCCTTTGAACAAGAATTTGAAAAGGAGAACAAGTCAATAATATAGTATGCTACCTTTAAGAGAAGGGAATGTTGCATCAACTAGTTCCATTTTAACTCCATTGAGTGCCTCAGCAGCTGGTGGAATTTCAAGCATGTGAAGGATCACCGGTTGGTCGGGTCCCAACATAACTCCACATGCAACCATTGGAACCAGAGCATATCCGATTTGTCCTATAAAACAAACAAATTCAATCATCCAAAGCTGCTTACACTTAATGAAATCCATCAATTAAATAACTTGGAAAATCACCAAATTTTTTTAAAACATAAATTATTGATCAATTCCCTTTCCATATAACTCCCCAACCCCCAAAAAAAAATAAACAATGTAATAAAACTTGAAGATTGTCTATGAAAACACCACCTAAGAAACATGACTAATCTTAACTCGAAGCGTACACAATATTTAACTCGCAATTAGCGAATTAAACCCTTAAATTAACGTCAATATGCAATTACGGAATTCATTAAATCTATTCAGTCAAAAGAATCTGATTGTATATATACATCCAATCACAGTATTTGCTCACTCACTCACGAGTCACGAAGAAAACCATTCAATAAACATGAGCATTTGATCATAAAATTACATGCAGAACCATTGCGAGAAGTAGAAATAATACACGAATAGATCCACGATGTAATACACTGATCAAAAGAAAAAACTCATCCAACATCCAACAATCATATCAATTTTATTAAATAAAAAGCAGATCCTATATAACGTAGCAGCTAGCCAATCATTCACTTGCGGCGCCGGTGACAAGAACCCGAACTGGTTCTTTCGCCATTGTTGGAGCTCGAAAACTTGTGATTCGATTATCAATGTAAAACTATGGAGAGGATATCTGCGAGAATAATGTTCTAAGGTATGGACTTTACTCGAGAAGAGTGTGAGGCTGTGAGCATAAAAACTTTTTAATATTTACTTTTTATTTTGAGAAATTGCCCATTTTGCCCAAAGTCAAATTTATATAAGAAAAAATGTTCATTCGACTAAAATTTAGAAAATCTATCAATTTTTTGCATGAGACGGCTATTTCACCCCCAAAATTGCTAAACAAACCCCAATAATCTATAGAATTAAAATATAATAATGTGAGAAGACGTAAATACCCTTTTATAAATAATAAAATAATATTAATTATAATTAAATTTTTAAATGCACCCCAATCAGATTTATTGATGCACCCCATTGTTGTTATCACGAAAACATGATCAACCCTAAACCTTTCTGCATCAGCATACTATCATGGATCAAGCAAAAATTGAGAATAATAATTGTTCGGAATAAACAATAATCGTAAAGAGGAGAATAATGGCGTGATGGTATTCTATTCCTAATCCTAACCTAGCGCGATTGACAAGACGCATAAAAAAGAATTTGATGCAGAAGAGGACACACAGTAATATACCTACAGTGTTGGTAGGGTTCTCTACTCCAACCCTATCAAGTTTCGGGAGGACAACGGCAGTCGCGGCCGTTAGGCCACCTTTGAGACCAACATTAAATTAAAAATCTCCAAATTGGACGACCACCCGACGACGGCTTCACCTTCTTCATCGTACCCATCAACTTCACCTTGCCCACGGGGGCGAAGGCGAAAACCTGGGCATCTTCAACGCTACTGATAGCCTCATCTTTGCGGTGGAGTTCGACGCGTATGTCTACCCAAAGTGGAATCCGGAGCACAGGCACATCGGGAGCAAGAAATTAGCGGCTACTGCCAACTTCGAGGATGGCATCTTCGAGCAGGTCGAGGTGCGTACAGACTACAAAGTGGCCACGCACCGAATCACAGTTCACGCTCAGTACGGGTCGAAGAGCATGGAGTTTGTGCATACCTACAACTTTAAGACACATCTTCCCGACACGATGCAGGTTGGTCTGTCGGCTTCCACAGGAGACCATGTTGCCCGTTTCGAGGTTTCTTACTGGCACTTTGAATCCTAAATCATCAACTTGTATGAAGACATCGAACTCATCAGTTTTCTTCTTCAACATTTTCTTCCTTTCGTTTTGAATTTTGAGATTAATTAAGTTTTTTTTTTTATTTTGGGCATTGTTAATTAAAAAGGTAAAGTTGTCTTGGAATGTATTAAGTAATTTAAATATATAATTTTTAATTTTAGTGGGTATTTTAAGTAATTGGGGTTTGTCTAACAATTTCGAGGGTGCCCCCTTTCTTTTAATGTATTAAAAATTTTTATTTTCTGTAAGATAATTCTATCTGGTCAATATATGTTTTATTCTATTTAGTTATGTGTATTGTTAATTTTCGGTCAATATTTTGTAAATTTCGTCTATTAGGTTTAGGGTTTATTTTGATCTATGTCACATGAGTCCACACAGTTCTATTGGGTCAATTTTCTTTTAAGTGTATTAACTATTAACTATATCAATACATCGATTTAATGAGCTATGGCTTAGTAACATTTATTTAGGGTATAAATGATTTTTTTTAAGACTGTTAATTGAGGGCAGCAGTTCACAATTTCGCAAATCACCTACTAAGTCTCCTTTTTCTCTAAAAATTATGGGCTTGGTCTTATTTTTTTCTTGTAAGTCCATAATCGTATTAAAGCCCATTGCCACTTCTATCTAGGAGTGGACGAAATTGCCAAAAAAATCAGTATATCGTTTTATCGTACCGTAAAATAATAAATTTATCAAAATTTCAGCATACCGAAAAATTTCGGTACGGTATGATACCGTACAAAAATTTTTTGGTTCGGTATCGATAAGATAATTTTAAAAAATTGGTATTTCGGTATATACACCAAACTATTAATAAATATATCGATATTTCGGTATATACCGGTATACCGAACAGATAATTAAAAAATATTAATAATAATCATAAATAATTATATATAAATTAAATTAATTTAGCTTTTTTAACTTATCTATAATATTTTAAATGAATACAGAAGTTTTGTAACAGAACAGAAGGGTGAGATTCGTGAGGTGAACCTAGTAGCCACCCTCGGCCCTCCTCAACCCTCGTCCGACGTTTGAGAGATAGATACATTCTTCCACTACATAACTCTCACTCTGATCGGTAAGTTGCTCCAACTTCCTATTTCCTCCGCCGCCACCACGTCCGCCATACTCTCCCCTCTTCGACCTGATATGGATTCTCCAATCTCCTAATCTCATGTATGTACGAATTCAAATCTTCTCACTTTTAAAATTAATCGAATTGGAATAGTCATTATAGTTGTATTGTAATTCTTTAGAATATTTGCTATTAGTGATAAACTCGGTATGAAATTAATTTATAAATATAATTATACCCCAGAAATTTCATTCATTCCCCTGCAAAAAATTCATTTGCATTACAAATGTAATTAAGTTCTCCTCCATTTTTTATTTATTTTCGTCCTTTAGATTAGGTTTTCAAAAATTCGTAGCAACTGCCCTCTTTTTCATACTTTTTATTTGGGAAAAATAAATTACTTCCTAAATAAAAATAAAAATAAAAAAAGGAAGGGAGTAAATGATTTTAAAATTAATGGACAATGGATCAGTTTTTCTGCCATCTTTAAGATTGATTTTATTTCGGTATTTTTTCGGTATGTACGGTATATTGGTAAAAAATAATATTTCGGTATTCGGTAAAATTCGGTATTAACAATTAGCATACCGAAATTTTGGTATACCAAAATTTTCGGTACTGTATTGATATATATTTTTCAATACCAAAAATTTCGGTATGGTATACAGTATGCATGAAAATATTCGGAATACCGTACCGTCTACCCTTATTTCTATCCCATCAATGCTGAAAAATTGGGGCACGATTGCTTCAATTAGTTGTTCTGTTGGAGTTCTTCAAATATCAAGCCTCAGTTTTGAAATCACAATAACAATTACGCTGTTGAGTGTCTGAATCAATGTGCAGTTGAAATCCAGCACTATCATTTGAGCTTAGTTTTAATAATTTTGGAGGATTTCACTCGGGTGATATAAATGTAATACCTGAGCTTCTCACTACTCATGTGTCAATATAATTTAATTTTTGTTATGTGCATTTTATAATTATGTGATAATTATGTGGTAATTGTTTCTACATTTTATTTTTCTTTTGTATTTTATTTGATACATTTATAATAATAATATAAAAAAAATTAAAATAAATAATTGAGAGTGTTGTTGGTCACTCACCCCCACCATCTACCTATATACATAAATATATTGAATGATTGGGGGTTGTTAATCCCATTATGGGAATCAATTATTTAAATAATAATAATAATAAGTAAATAAAAAAATTGAAGGTCGTTGCCGATACTTCACTACAAAAATTTGCACCCACATGTTTTAGTTAGCCATTGGAGTGTAACATGGCTTTTTAAAAAATATATAATAATAATAATAATAATAAATAAATAAATAAATAAGTAGGTAAGTTGGTGCATGTGCATTGATTGGGGTGGTGGGTTTATGGACAAAATTTGACAACCACAAACTCATTATTAAAAAATAATAATAATAACAAAATAAAATAAAATAATAATAATAATAATTAAAAAAATAAAAAAAATAAAAAAAAGTGTCGGCAGCCCCTACTATATAATGGATGCTTGGGGTGATGACTTTGCACCCAAAATCAATCAGCAAAAAAAAAAGGTGTGCCGGAACGGGAAAGAAGGAATTAGTTATGGTTCTTCAAGGGTCTATAGTCGGAGTCCAAGTAAGTAGAGGTCCAACTACAATGCATAAACATGTTGTGTGTGAATTATTTGTGATTAATATGTGTGATAATTATTTATGAAATTATTTATGATTATTTTAATTACGTTATAAATTATTTGGGATTAATTTGTGGTACAAGTTATGAATTTATGTGATTTTGGAAAAGTATGTTTCATATTCAATAATATTATTTGTAAATTATTTGTGATAAACTTGCGATATAAGTTCTGAATTTATTTAATTTGAAACAATAATATTATTGTTCTATATAGATCTATTTGATTGGAAACTATTGAAAGCATATCTGTATGATTTGAAAAGATATTGATTATAAGGATCTGTGTGATCCAAGGTGAAGTTGTTATTCCAGAAGTGGATTGGTGTGAATTGAAGTTAAGTTGTTGTTTTATTTTGATTAAATGTTGATAATGATGTAGTAAATGGTTTATGAAGGTAAGTTGTTGTTTTATTTTGATTAAATGTTGAAAATGAACACAGAAGTTTTGTAACAGAACAAAAGGGTGAGATTCGTGAGGTGAACCTAGCAGCCACCGTCGGCCCTCCTCAACCCTCGTCCGACGTTTGAGAGATAGATATATTCTTCCACTACATAACTCTCACTCTTATCGGTAAGTTGCTTCGACTTTCTATTTCCTCCTTCGCCACCACGTCCGCCATACTCCCCTCTTCGACCTGATATGGATTCTCCAATCTCCTAATCTCATGTATGTACGAATTCAAATCTTCTCACTTTCAAAATTAATCGAATTGGAATAGTCATTATAGTTGTATTGTAATTCTTTAGAATATTTGCTATTAGTGATAAACTCGGTATGAAATTAATTTATAAATATAATTATACCCCAGAAATTTCATTCATTCCCCTGCAAAAAATTCATTTGCATTACAAATGTAATTAAGTTTTCCTCTTTTTTTTATTTATTTTCGTCCTTTAGATTAGGTTTTCAAAAATTCGTAGCAACTGCCCTCTTTTTCATACTTTTTATTTAGGAAAAATAAATTACTTCCTAAATAAAAAAAAAGAAAAAAAAAGGAAGGGAGTAAATGATTTTAAAATTAATGGACAATGGATCAGTTTTTCTGACATCTTTAAAAATTGATTTTATTTCGGTATTTTTTGGTATGTACGGTATATTGGTAAAAAATAATATTTCGGTATTCGGTAAAATTCGGTATTAACAATTAGCATACCGAAATTTTAGTATACCAAAATTTTCGGTACGGTATTGATATGCATTTTTTAATACCGAAAATTTTGGTATGGTATACAGTATGCATGAAAATATTCGGTATACCGTACCGTCTATCCTTATTTCTATCCCATCAATGCTGAAAAATTAGGGCACGATTGCTTCAATTAGGTGTTCTGTTGGAGTTCTTCAAATATCAAGCCTCAGTTTTGAAATCACAATAACAATTTCGCTGTTGAGTGTCTGAATCAATGTGCAGTTGAAATCCAGCACTATCATTTGAGCTTAGTATTAATAATTTTGGAGGATTTCACTCGGGTGATATAAATGTAATACCTGAGCTTCTCACTACTCATGTGTCAATATAATTTAATTTTTGTTATGTGCATTTTATAATTATGTGATAATTATGTGGTAATTGTTTCTACATTTTATTTTTCTTTTGTATTTTATTTGATACATTTATAATAATAATATATAAAAAATTAAAATAAATAATTGAGAGTGTTGTCGGTCACTCACCCCCACCATCTACCTATATACATAAATATATTGAATGATTGGGGGTTGTTAATCCCATTATGGGGAATCAATTATTTAAATAATAATAATAAAAAGTAAATAAAAAAAATTGAAGGTCGTTGCCGAAACTTCACTACAAAAATTTGCACCCACATATTTTAGTTGGCCATTGGAGTGTAACATGGCTTTTTAAAAAAATATATAATAATAATAAAAAAAATAAATAAATAAGTAGGTAAGTTGGTGCATGTGCATTGATTGGGGTGGTGGGTTTATGGACAAAATTTGACAACCACAAACTCATTATTAAAAAATAATAATAATAACAAAATAAAATAAAATAATAATAATTAAAAAAATAAAAAAAATAAAAAAAAGTGTCGGCAGCCCCTACTATATAATGGATGCTTGGGGTGATGACTTTGCACCCAAAATCAATCAGCAAAAAAAAGGTGTGTCGGAACGGGAAAGAAGGAATTAGTTACGGTTCTTCAAGGGTCTATAGTCGGAGTCCAAGTAAGTAGAAGTCCAACTACAATGCATAAGCATGTTGTGTGTGAATTATTTGTGATTAATATATGTGATAATTATTTATGAAATTATTTATGATTATTTTAATTACGTTATAAATTATTTGGGATTAATTTGTGGTACAAGTTATGAATTTATGTGATTTTGGAAAAGTATGTTTCATATTCAATAATATTATTTGTAAATTATTTGTGATAAACTTGCGATATAAGTTCTGAATTTATTTAATTTGAAACAATAATATTATTGTTCTATATAGATCTATTGAAAGCATATCTGTATGATTTGAAAAGATATTGATTATAAGGATCTGTGTGATCCAAGGTGAAGTTGTTATTCCAGAAGTGGATTGGTGTGAATTGAAGTTAAGTTGTTGTTTTATTTTGATTAAATGTTGATAATGATGTAGTAAATGGTTTATAAAGGTAAGTTGTTGTTTTATTTTGATTAAATGTTGAAAATGAATACAGAAGTTTTGTAACAGAACAGAAGGGTGAGATTCGTGAGGTGAACCTAGCAGCCACCGTCGGCCCTCCTCAACCCTCGTCCGACGTTTGAGAGATAGATACATTCTTCCACTACATAACTCTCACTCTGATCGGTAAGTTGCTCCGACTTCCTATTTCCTCCGCCGCCACCACGTCTGCCATACTCCCCTCTTCGACCTGATATAGATTCTCCAATCTCCTAATCTCATGTATGTACGAATTCAAATCTTCTCACTTTCAAAATTAATCGAATTGGAATAGTCATTATAGTTGTATTGTAATTCTTTAGAATATTTGCTATTAGTGATAAACTTGGTATGAAATTAATTTATAAATATAATTATACCCCAGAAATTTCATTCATTCCCCTGCAAAAAATTCATTTTCATTACAAATGCAATTAAGTTCTCCTCCATTTTTTATTTATTTTCATCCTTTAGATTAGGTTTTCAAAAATTCGTAGCAACTGCCCTCTTTTTCATACTTTTTATTTAGGAAAAATAAATTACTTCCTAAATAAAAATATAAATAAAAAAGGAAGGGAGTAAATGATTTTAAAATTAATGGACAATGGATCAGTATTTTTGACATCTTTAAGATTGATTCGGTATTTTTTCGATATGTACGGTATATTGGTAAAAAATAATATTTCGGTATTCGGTAAAATTCGGTATTAACAATTAGCATACCTAAATTTCGGTATATCGAAATTTTCGGTACGGCATTGATATATATTTTTTAATACCGAAAATTTTGGTATGGTATATAGTATGCATGAAAATATTCGGTATACCGTATCGTCTACCCTTATTTCGATCCCATCAATGCTAAAAAATTAGGGAACGATTGCTTCAATTAGGTGTTCTGTTGGAGTTCTTCAAATATTAAGCCTCAGTTTTGAAATCACAATAACAATTTCGCTGTTGAGTGTCTGAATCAATGTGCAGTTGAAATCCAGCACTATCATTTGAGCTTAGTTTTAATAATTTTGGAGGATTTCACTCGGGTGATATAAATGTAATACCTGAGCTTCTCACTACTCATGTGTCAATATAATTTAATTTTTGTTATGTGCATTTTATAATTATGTGATAATTATGTGGTAATTATTTCTACATTTTATTTTTCTTTTGTATTTTATTTGATACAATTATAATAATAATATATAAAAAATTAAAATAAATAATTGATAGTGTTGTTGGTCACTCACCCCCACCATCTACCTATATACATAAATATATTAAATGATTGGGGGTTGTTAATCCCATTATGGGGAATCAATTATTTAAATAATAATAATAATAATAATAATAATAATAATAATAATAATAATAATAATAATAATAATAATAATAAAAAGTAAATAAAAAAAATTGAAGGTCGTTGCCGACACTTCACTACAAAAATTTGCACCCACATGTTTTAGTTGGCCATTGGAGTGTAACATGGCTTTTTAAAAAAATATATAATAATAATAAAAAATAAATAATTAGATATAAATAAATAAGTAGGTAAGTTGGTGCATGTGCATTGATTGGGGTGGTGGGTTTATGGACAAAATTTGACAACCACAAACTCATTATTAAAAAATAATAATAATAACAAAATAAAATAAAATAATAATAATTAAAAAAAATTTTTAAAAAAAAGTGTCGGCAGCCTCTACTATATAATGGATGCTTGGGGTGATGACTTTGCACCCAAAATCAATCAGCAAAAAAAAAGGTGTGCCGGAACGGGAAAGAAGGAATTAGTTACGGTTCTTCAAGGGTCTATAGTCGGAGTCCAAGTAAGTAGAAGTCCAACTACAATGCATAAACATGTTGTGTGTGAATTATTTGTGATTAATATATGTGATAATTATTTATGAAATTATTTATGATTATTTTAATTACGTTATAAATTATTTGGGATTAATTTGTGGTACAAGTTATGAATTTATGTGATTTTGGAAAAGTATGTTTCATATTAAATAATATTATTTGTAAATTATTTGTGATAAACTTGCGATATAAGTTTTTAATTTATTTAATTTGAAACAATAATATTATTGTTCTATATAGATCTATTTGATTGGAAACTATTGAAAGCATATCTGTATGATTTGAAAAGATATTGATTATAAGGATCTGTGTGATCCAAGGTAAAGTTGTTATTCCAGAAGTGGATTGGTGTGAATTGAAGTTAAGTTGTTGTTTTATTTTGATTAAATGTTGATAATGATGTAGTAAATGGTTTATGAAGCATATTTAATTGTCTTTGTTGCATATCATGCATAAACATGAAAAGTGCTTTCTCCAAAATTAATAAGATACTAATAGTGTTTGCGGCCACTATATATGCATCTCTGTCAGGATTCGGAAAAATCATTCCCAGCACTTTATTCTAAGTTCGGAAAAATCATTCTCAGTACTTTATTCGAGATTCGGAAAAAATCATCCCCACCACTATGCCAGGGTTCGAAAAAATTATTCCCGGCACTATATTTAGTGTTCGGAAAAATCATCCCCATTAAGCTTAATTGGGGTGCATATCATAAATGTGTCATGGAGATCCCGCAACGTGAACAGTTTTCAAAATAAAAGAGACCAATTAGAAAGATTAGGAAATAGGCGATAGAAAACTAAATGCATTTTCATGCACTATCATGCATGATTTCTACTTACTGAGATTTTTGTCTCACTAGTTTATGCATTGTAGGTGTGCCTGATGATATTTGAGTATGTGGTGTACTGTGCAAGTTGTGGAGCTCCTACAGGATTTTGAGAAGATGTACATAGATGACGACCTGTTGGGTTAGACCATGTATTTATTTTATTTCCGCTGATATTTTTTATGTAATATAATAAGTATTGTCACCAGTTTGTGTGGATTGATGTGGTGTCAGAAACCAGTTACGTATGTTGAACTGGTATGACCATTTGGTTAATAAATATATTATTAAAATATATATATATATATACAGTTTTTATAATGACGATGTTTATGTTAATTAGAGAATTATAAGTTATGTAAAGTGGGTCATGACAGAGTGGTATCAGAGTACGGTTTGGGTCCTGCAGACTGTCTATGTACATGAACTCATTCCTTGGGAGAACAGCTTTGCATGTAAGTATCATTTTTCTTCTATGTTGTTATGTGTTTTATAAATTATATTGGTTATGTAGTGTAGGACTCGTAGTTAATAGACAAAATGACAAGAACTACAGGTGAAAGTTCTGAAAGTGATAGAACTGCTGAGCAAGCAGCACCTACTGAAGAAAATAATCGTAATGCGATGATTACTCGACTGATATAATTGTTAGAAAGCTAGTCCCAACAAATACAACAACTAATTCAGCAAAGAGACATGGGTGGACAACCAGAGGTTAATACTAATCAAAATAGACGTCAAGTAGAATATGTGGAAATGGTTTGTGAGAGGTTTCGGAAGCTGAGCCCTCCGATATTTGAAGATGCAGCAGACCCCACAGATGCAGAGGATTGGTTACGTATGGTGAAAACATATTTCAATACAGTAGAATTCCAGATGGGGACAAAGTGTTATGTGCCTCTTTCATGCTACGAGGAAGTGCAGGTCACTGGTGGGATACCATTAAAGTATCGAGGATGTCACGACTATGACATGGAAAAAGTTTAAAGAACTTTTTAGAAATAAGTACTTTACGGCACCAGTGAAGGTGATGAAGATGAATGAATTCATACAGTTGAAGCAGGGTGGTATGTCAGCCACAGATTACTTTCGTAAGTTTGAACAGTTGTCGAGATTTGCGGAACACATGGTGAGTACGGAGGCATTGAAAGTGGAAAGGTTCGTGGAAGATTTAAGACCTGAGCTTTTCAGAGATGTAAGTATGGCGGGATTGCAAGGAGCAACATACTCACAAGTTGCAGAAAGGGCTCAAATTGCTGAACAAGCGGAAATGAGGATCAGGCAAGCACAGACTATCAGACGCCAGTTTCAGCAGAAACCAGTGCAGCAGTTTGGGAGAGATAATAAGAGGCCAATGCCATTTCAAAAGCCAAAACCTAATGTTCCAGTGGATCAAGGGCAAACACAAGGAGAACAGAACAAGCGTCTCAAATTCGATCAGGGTAAGGTGCCACTACTGCCACCACCACCCATATGTCCTAATTGTTTGGGATCACATAGTGGGGAGTGTCACATTCCTCCGAGAACGTATTAGACATGCGGAGAGAAATGACATGTGACTATTATTTGTCCTAAGAAAGGGAAGCAAGGACAGCAGGTGAGAGTTCCAGCAAGAGTATACACTTTGACGCGGGAGGAGGCAGATGTGAATCCCTCAGTTGTCACGGGTAATTTTGCTATTTTTGGCACTTCTACATATGTGTTATTTGATTCTGGAGCAACACATTCATTTGTATCCACTGAGTATGTGAGGAAGTTGGGTATAACATCTAACTTAATAGGAGCTAATTATGAAGTGATGATACCTTCAGCTGAACCAAAACAAACTAATCAACTTCTTCGAGGTTGTGTTATTCTCATTGAAGAGAGACAACTCCTCGCTAACTTGATTGTGTTAAGTATGAATGATTATGATATCATCTTGGACATAGATTGGCTGTCAAAGTACGGTGCTACAATAGATTATCAGAAGAAGAGTATTACTTTTCAGCCATTGAAGGGAGAACCATTTACTTTTGTTGGGATCAAGAAGAACTTCAGATTTCTTATGATATCAGCAACAAAAGCACAACGGTTGTTGGAAAGTGGTTGTGAGGGGTATCTGGTGAGCGTGATGAATATTGAGGGACAGCAATGTCCAATCCTTTGTGATGTATCAGTAGTTCGGGAATACCCGGAGGTATTTCCAGATGATCTTCCAGGTTTACCACCAGAACGGGAAATTGAATTTGTTATTGAGCTGCTACCGGGAACTGCTCCTATATCTAAAGCGCCATATAGAATGGCACCAGCTGAATTGAAGGAATTGAACATACAGTTGCAAGAGTTACTAGACAAAGGATTTATCCGACCTAGTTTCTTACCTTGGGGAGCACCAGTTCTTTTTGTTCGAAAGAAGGATAACACGTTACGAATGTGCATTGATTACCGGGAACTTAACAAAGTTACAATCAAGAATAAGTATCCATTGCCCCGCATTGATGATCTGTTCGATCAATTATAGAGTGCAACTATCTTTTAAAGATTGATTTGCGGTCGGCGTATCATCAGTTGAAGATTAGGGAGGAGGATATTCCAAAGACTGCACTTAGTACAAGGTATGGGCATTATAAATTTTTGGTGATGTCATTTGGTTTGACAAATTCTTCGGCAGCATTTATGGATTTGATGAATAGAGTATTTCAGGAATTTCTCGATAAGTTTGTGATTGTGTTTATCGATGATATTCTGATTTACTCTAAGAATAAGGAGGATCATGCTTTACACTTAAGAAAGGTGTTAGAGATTCTGAAGAAGAATCAGTTATATGCGAAGTTTAAGAAATGTGAATTTTGGTTGGATCGAGTTATTTTCTTGGGTCATGTAATATCGGGAGAAGGAATTTCGATGGATCCAAGTAAAGTTAAAGCAATTCATGATTGGCCACAACCCTCAAATCCCACTGAGGTTCATAGCTTTCTTGGATTGGCTGGATATTATCGAAGGTTTGTTGAAGGATTCTCCAAGATTGCTTCACCATTAATGCAGTTGACCAGGAAGAATGTGAGGTTCACATGGACGGAGGCATGTGAATAGAGTTTTCAGGAATTGAAGAGACGGTTGACATCAGCACCTATCTTAACAATTCCTATGGAGATAGGAAATTTCAAGTTTTATAGTGATGCTTCGAAGAATGGTCTTGGATGTGTATTGATGCAAAATTGGAAAGTAATAGCATATGCATCCAGACAATTAAGGGAGTACGAGAAGAACTACCCAACTATGATTTGGAGTTAACTGCAGTGGTGTTTGTACTCAAAATTTGGAGGCATTATCTATATGGGGAACGTTGTGAAATCTATACTGATCATAAGAGTTTGAAGTACTTCTTCACTCAGAAAGAGTTGAACATGAAGCAGAGAAGATGGTTGGAACTGGTGAAGGACTACGACTGTGTTATCAATTATCATCCGGGTAAAGCCAATGTCGTTGCTGATGCATTGAGCCAAAAGGCAATACAGAGTGTGGCTGCCACAAGCCTAAATCAGAAATCAGAGTTGCTTGACTTGCAAAGATTGGGTGTGGAGATCATTCAGGAAGGATCGTTGGAAGCAAAGATGGTAGCTTTGACACTTCGACCAACTTTGATGGATAAGATTCGACAGGGACAAGGGATGGATAAGTTGTTTGACAAGATAAAGAATAATATCAGTTCTAGATAGTCTTCTGACTTTCAATTAAGAGATGATGGCGTGATTCATTATAGAGGTCGATTATGTCTACCTAAAATAGACGACATTCGGAAGGAAGTGATGGAAGAAGCTCATTTAATATCGTATTCTGTACATCCAGGAGCTACTAGATGTATAGAGACTTGAAGTTACATTATTGGTGGCCAGGGATGAAGAGAGATCTCGCTCAATATGTGGAGCAATGTTTGACTTGTCAGCAAGTCAAGGCCGAGCATCAGAGACCAGCAGAAACTTTACAGCATTTATTTGTTCTAAAATGGAAGTGGGAGAATATCACTATGGATTTTGTCACCGACTTACCAAAGACAGTGAAAGGTCACAATGCCATTTGGATTATTATACATCGTTTGATAAGTCAGCTCATTTTCTTCCTATTGGTTCTACGTATTCTATGGATCATTATGCCCAACTATATATTCAGAAGATTGTCAGACTCCATGGAATACTACTTACCATTGTATCAGACAGAGATACGAGATTCTTATCTGCTTACCATTGTATCTGCTTTCTGGAAGAGTTTGCATAAGGCGTTAGGAACACAGTTATCTTTCAGTACAGCATTCCATCCACAGACAGATGGTCAATCGGAGCGTACAATACAAATTTTGGAGGATATGCTCAGAGCATGTGTGTTGGATTTTCAAGTTCAGTGGAGTAAATTTTTGCCTTTGATAGAGTTTTCGTACAATAACAGCTACCAGTCCACTATTGGGATGGCATCATATGAAGCACTGTACGGGAGAAAGTGTAGGTCTCCAGTACATTGGGATGAAATTGGAGAGAGAAAACTTTTGGATCCAGACTTGATTAGTAAATGTCAGAAGCTGTTACCCGTATTCGAGAGAAGATAAAAATTGCTCAGGATCGACAGAAAAGTTATGCCGACAAACGGAGAAAGGAATTGGAATTTGAAGTGGGTGATTAGGTATAGGTATTCTCCAATGAAAGGGGTAATGCGGTTTGGAAGGAAAGGAAAAACTTATTCCAAGATATGTTGGACCGTTCACTATCATTGAGAGAGTTGGAAGTGTTGCATATAGGTTGAAATTACCAGCGTCCATGTCAAGAGTACACAACATATTTCATGTGTCTGTGTTGAGAAAGTATGTTCCAAATCCATCTCATGTTCTCAGGCAGGAACCAGTTGAATTGAAAAAAGATTTGAGTTATGAGGAAATACCAGTTGAGATCTTGCGGTGAGAAGTAAAGAAGCGCATAAATAAAGAAATACCATTAGTAAAGGTGTTATGGAGGAACCAACTAGTTGAGGAGGCTACTTGGGAAAGAGAAGATGAAGTGATGGCTAAGTATCCAGAACTCTTCAGATAAGTAAATTTCGAGGATGAAATTTTTATAAGGTGGGGAGAACGTAATACCCGAGCTTCTCACTACTCATGTGCTAATGTAATTTAATTTTTTTTTATGTGCATTTTATAATTATGTGATAATTATGTGGTAATTATTTCATTTTATTTGTCTTTTGTATATTTGATACATTTATAATAACAATATATAAAAAAATCAAAATAAATAATTGATAGTGTTGTTGGTCAATCACCCCCACCATCTACCTATATACATAAATATATTGAATGATTGGGGTTGTTAATCCCATTATGGGGAATCAATTATTTAAATAATAATAATAATAAAAAAAGTAAATAAATAAAAAAAATTGAAGGTAGTTGCCAACACTTCACTACAAAAATTTGCACCCACATGTTTTAGTTGGTCATTGGAGTGTAACATGGTATTTAAAATATATATATATAATAATAATAATAATAATAATAATAATAATAAAATAATAAATAGATATAAATAAATAATTAGGTAAGTTGGTGCATGTGCATTGATTGGGGTGGTGGGTTTATGGACAAAATTGACAACCACAAACTCATTATTAAAAAAAATAATAATAACAAAATAAAATAAAATAATAATAATAATTAAAAAAATAAAAAAAATATCGGCAGCCCCTACTATATAATGGGTGCTTGGGGTGATGACTTTGCACCCAAAATCAATCAGCAAAAAAAAGGTGTGCCGGAACGGGAAAGAAGGAATTAGTTACGGTACTTCACGGGTCTATAGTCGGAGTCCAAATAAGTAGAAGTCCAACTATAATGCATAAACATGTTGTGTGTGAATTATTTGTGATTAATATATGTGATAATTATTTATGATTATTTTAATTACGTTATAAATTATTTGGGATTAATTTGTGGTACAAGTTATGAATTTATGTGATTTTGGAAAAGCATGTTTCATATTCAATAATATTATTTGTAAATTATTTGTGATGAACTTGCGATATAAGTTTTTAATTTATTTAATTTGAAACAATAATATTATTGTTCTATATAGATCTATGCGATTGAAAACTATTGAAAGCATATATGTATGATTTGAAAAGATATTGGTTATAAGGATCTGTGTGATCCAAGGTGAAGTTGTTATTCCAGAAGTGGATTGGTGTGAATTGAAGTTAAGTTGTTGTTTTATTTTGATTAAATGTTGATAATGATGTAGTAAATGGTTTATGAAGCATATTTAATTGTCCTTGTTGCATATCATGCATAAACATGAAAAGTGTTTTCCCCAAAATTAATAAGATACTAATGGTGTGTGCGGCCACTATATATGCATCTCTGTCAGGATTCGAAAAAATTATTCTCGACACTTTATTCTGAGTTCGGAAAAATTATTCTCAGTACTTTATTCGGGGTTTGAAAAAAATCGTCCCTACCACTATGCTAGGATTCGGAAAAATTATTCCCGGCACTATATTTGAAGTTTGAAAAAATTATCCCCATTGAGCTCAATTGGGGAGCATATCATAAGTGTGTCATGGGGATCCCGCAACGTGAACAATTTTCAAAATAAAATAGACCAATTAGAAAGATTAGAAAATAGGCGATAGAAAACTAAATGCATTTTCATGCACTATCATGCATGATTTCTACTTACTGAGATTTTTATCTCACTAGTTTATGCATTGTAGGTGAGCCTGATGATATTTGAGTATGTGGTGTACTGTGCAAGTTGTGGAACTCCTACAGGGTTTTGAGAAGATGTACAAAGATGACGACCTATTGGGCTAGACCGTGTGTTTATTTTATTTCCGTTGATATTTTGTTATGTAATATAATAAGTATTGTCACCAGTTTGTATGGATTGATGTGGTGTCAGAAATCAGTTATGTATGTTGAACTGGTGTGACCGTTTGGTTAATAAATATATTTTTTTTAAAAAAATATGCAGTTTTTATAATGACGATGTTTATGTTAATTAGAGAATTATAAGTTATGTAAAGTAGGTCGTGACAATAAATTTCATCAATTTCTAATCCTCGCAATTATAATATTATAAATCCAGAGCAATCTTCAGTAAATTTGAAGTTTTTCCTGGTAATACTTCTATTACCTTTGTGAGAATCTTAGCGAATTTGACCTTCGCTCTTCTTATATGTTAGTTTCTATTTTTATTCTTCAATTCGTTGGCCACAGATAGTTTGTGAATTCCCCAAAAACGCACGAACTATAACTGAAGCTATTGAATCTACTCCTGGATGTGAACGAATTAGCAGGTATGCGACTCACTGTTGTTATATTTATAATTGCTAAAGTTTCACTCCCTTTCTGTCCTCCATTTGTGGTGGAAAAAATATTAACTTTATGATACAAATGGTTCAAAGAATCTCCGCAGTTGGTTGTTGTGTTGAAGAAAATGAAGGAAGGGTTGGACACTAAGAGGAATAAAATCCAGGCTTTAACTGCAAAGGTATGCAGGGTATCACAACGATTGTTAAAATGACTGTGTATCACTACGATTGTTACAATGACTATGTATCCTTTGAAAATTTATCTTTTCTGTGCTAGGTTGATTCGATTAAAAAGGAATGTTAAACCCATTAGCTGTATATAAAAATCTAACCCTTTGATTAGTGGTTTTGAATTGCAACAAGATAATAGGGATTCATACTATCTTCCAAGTATTGGTGTTCAATCGTTTGGTTAACGTGAATCGTTAGGGTTCCATGTGTTTCTAAATCAGCGAAAACAATAACATAGAAATGTATTACCTTTCACCAGGGTATGTTAAAGAAGAGAATGAATTCTCGCCGACAGCATGCGCATCCTCATGATTTTGGCCATAACTTCCTCATCCAATTTCCGATTTGAGTGATCTTCATGCCAAAATAATCCTCTCTTCCGTGGCTTTCCAAAGGTTATCACACGACCAGTTTTGAGTTCCAAACAATTTTAGAAAAATCATGGAAATTGACGAATAGCAACAGCAAATAACCTCTTGATCTTCTGCTGTATTCTCAAGTCCAATCTTGACGTCGTGTGGGCGACGATCCTCAGAATCCTCTCAATCTGCTGTTCTCTCTCCCTACTCATGGTTAGACGTATATTCTTAGGGTTTAGGACAGCTGAGATGACTTATATATGGGCTACAGTAGGGACCGAGAGGAGAAATTTGAGTCGAGCCTCCATTGGGCTTAAGTATCCAAGTTTAGCCCAAAACTTATCTTAAGTCCAATAATAATAATATATTCCACTAAAATATTATTACTGCACTGTCGCTCTAATCCCATAATTACGTTATGGGCTCCTTCTTATTACGAGTTCATTAGTCTCCCCATGTTTAAGATATACAATGCCCATAATTAATTAAGTTACTGGCAACTCCATTAATTAATATCTCATCCGATAGTAGTACCACTCATGCCGGAATAAATATACCTGCAGGGTTTACATGATAATCCTTATGAGCTCCTCAAGGGGACATCATCAACCTATTTAATAGGACACGAATTCCTTGTACAATCAACAGCACACCATAGAGACAGCACTATTTTCCAACTCACCGAGCTTGTTGATTTAATTCATGTAAATCTCACCTATTGATGAATCAAAGAAATACATATTGGCTTACGAGTTGAAGTTATTGTATTGGAATTAAGAGCACGAATATCCATAATAACTGAGATCAAGTTCTACTATATAATCAGTATAAATCGAACAATCTCAAGCGATCCTACTCAATACACATAAAATGTACTAATGTGATTCTATAGTCAAGACAAACTAATACCAAATCACACTACAACCATCCTGATAGAGAGTCCCTGTCTATCTCGGTTATGAGCATCTGTTTATACTTTATAAGGAAACTGATAATATGATCGTCCACGTGTTGTCGCACAATATATTATCTACAGTATAAAGTAAGTGGACTATTGCATCAGATATACAAATAAATTATAATTAAGACGCAATCATTTGATCAATGATTCTCATTTCAAATATTGTTAAAATATTGTTCATACTAAAGCTAGACTTTTAGTATACAATTCAACACCATGGTAGGGCAATATCTTGTGTAAAATTAAAATGATAAAAGAACTGAGTCTTTGTTGCCTCTGATAGTTGAAGTTTGTAAGCTTTACTAACTAAAGCTGGATTTGCAAAACTTTATTTTTATTTTATTTTTGTTTGCTAACTAAACTTCGTAATAATTTTGTTAGTAACTTGATGTTGTTGGTATATGGTTTACAGTTTTTTTTTATTCAAGCTTATTTCAATGGTAATATCACTAGAAATACATTCAACTAAATTTCCATAGCCTAATACTTATAAGTAGATACGTAATCCATTACTGATCTGGACACCTTTAATTTTGGGTCGAATTCTTTGAATCTTTTAGTTAATGAGTTCAATTATCAATTCATTAACTTAAAGATTATGTCGTGTAACATGCAATAAAATATCTCAATCACTAACTTTTTGCCCCTAAATATTACAGTTAGAACTTAAGAGACAAGCTCGGAGAAAGAAATGGAAAAAAGATTTAATGCAGGAAAATTTTTATTGGATTGATTATTTGTTCAGGACTGTATTTATTTTCATGAAGTAGTTGTTGCACCATATAACACACAGAAAGAAAATTACTCGTTGACTTGCTCTTTATTTTTTATCTCCTGGATCTTATTGCTGTTGACTTATTTTTGTAATTGTTTGCCTCTTCGCCCAAGGACTAAACTCCAATTCCTTCTTCTAAAGTGTGAGGCATCATTTCGTTTTGTCTATCTTTTCAAATTAATGGATTTTTTGTTGTATAGGTGAAAGAAGATAGTTACCCCACATCAGATGGGATAAGCTATCTTGAGGCCAAACACTTACTCTTACTGAATTATTGCCAGTCTCTTGTCTACTACCTGCTTCGCAAGGCAAAAGGGCTATCAATTCAGGGGCATCCAGTTATTAGGAGTCTTGTTGAGATAAGATTATTCTTGGTAAAGGTATCTCTATATCATGTTTGGCTTTTATATTTGCGTAACCAATCTCAGAAGTTTCCTATTGGATTTAGGCTAGTTTGAAGAAGCTTGTAAGAATTTGGGTGTTCCATTGCATGCAGATTCGCCCAGTTGACCAGAAACTTCAATACCAAATTCAAAAGCAAACTAATACCACAGCACAGTCAATGGAAAAACCTGGTTTGATTGAGAAGGAAACATGTGACACACAGAAGACAGAGGAATTGTTAAAATTGTGTCCCAATCCGGATTTGCTCATTGACAAAACAATTCATGATTTAGAGGTAATTGAATCATGGAACATCAGCATTTGAACATTAAGAGCACTTACCATTAGTTTTTGTAGTTCATAATCAAGTTTTTCCTATTCTTCTTTTGCATCTGAAAGAATAATGTGGAATAGTTTGGAGGGAAAACCCAAAGAAGTGCGTGGATAGTTAAAACTTTTTAACGATAAATATTTCTCTTTATCATCTTATGCAGTTTAATTGTTGACCATATAGATTAAAGATAACATAAGATCAGAGAGTAGAGAAATGATGAAGCACATTGAAAAGATGGAAGAACGGGCTCGACAAGAAGAGGATCTTTTCACTCGTGCACCTTTGACGAAAGATGAGAAAAGGACGGTGAAACAAATGAAGAAGTCTCAAAATGGGTATGTTTCGTATTTCAAAACAAGTAATGTGGCGAAATTATTATGTTCTTTTACCTGTAATCTTATTTGACTGTTTAAAGGATGGTTTCTCTTGGTTGTGCTAGGTTCCTTGGCCTTACGGAGAGTTTATACGACGAGGTCAAATCCTTACCCCTTGGAGATAGTGTCCCAGAGCACTCAGACATTTCAAAAATTATAGCAATGGTGATCGGAAATTCAAGAAGCATAAGGTAAGGCTGTAATATTTGTATCTCTTCGATTGTCTTTAGTAATGCATTATTTCACTTGAATTATTATTTCTTTGAAGCATTAATAGTTCTCTTTTTTACGAAATATCCTAACAAAATGTACGAATACCTCTTCTGCAGAGAAAGCATTGATCGAATGGAGAAGCATCCTGTCGATTACATGTTGCAGAACATGATTCTTGAGCTGTATTGAAGTTTGTAGAAAATTCAGACCAGGGAATTATTACACATTGTTGGTTTTCCTGGCTGGAGATTGTTGTTTGATTTTGTAACGACGATTATATTATACTTCAAGTTTACGTGAATTTAGTTATGTTTCTCTAATCAACGGTTATGGTTCTACCACGTGTATGATTTTGATTCGATCTGGAACAGTGACATGTACCAACTTATCATGAATACATAATGCGGAAATGGACCTGAGAAAAATATCAATGGGAGTGGCTGAATAATAAAGGGTATAGGGGTCATATTAACCCAAAACTTTACTCCATGGATCAAGTAAGCCCCAAAAGTAATTTTTTGTACAAATAAACCTTCATCTTGAAAGAATGAACAATTAAACCCCTTATTTTATAATTTGGATCAACTAAACCCTCAATCTATTTATTAAGTCATTCAACCCCCTTTCTTATAATAAGTAGATCAAATATACCCTCCATTTTTTGTAAATAAATTAATTAAACACAAAAATACCTCACATCTATTTTCTTATTTTTCCTGAAGTTTCTTTTCTTTTTCTTCTTTCTAGTCCTATTCTTTTATTAATATTTTATTATTACGGAGTATAATTTATTTAATAAACAAAATTTAACACTACTACTGATTTTTTTTTCTTATTTCATTTTGTATTATTTAGTATATATATATATATATATATATATATATATTACAAATAAGAAAATATTATATATAAACTAATACTTCATGAATAATTCATATAATATTTTTGACAAAGTCTCTTGTGAGACGCTACTTATATGAGACCGTTTGTGAGACGTGTTAAAGTATATCTATTATATAGATAAAATAAGTTTAATGGTTGCTAAAGTATGTTTTGTAAAATATGATGGAAGATGAATTAAAATATAATTTTAGAATGTTATAATATAATTAATTATTGACATACTTTAACTACAAATAAGCATATTTTACTTATATGATAAGCTTACTTTAATAATGGGTCAACCCGTCCACAACCGTCTCACAAAAAATCCGTCTCACAAGAGAATCTCTCAACATTTTTCAGTGTATGTAAATAATAATGGTATTATGGTTAATTAAGCTATTTTATAAATAATTTATATAACAAATAAAAAGTGTTAACATTTTTAATACATATATTTAAAATTTTTTTGTAAATAAGAAAATAACACTGAAGAAATATAAAAATTGAAAACACTTTAGTTTTACGAATTAAAAATATAAAAATTCAAAACATTAAAGAAAATAGAATCAGTTAAAAATTAAAAAAAAATCGAAACATAAAAAATAACAAGATGGAACCAGTATTAAATTTTGTTTAATAAAAATATGTAATAATAATAAACTATTAAATTAAAGAAGAGAATTAGGGAAAAAAAACGTTCAGTAAAATTAAAAAAATGGATGTGAAGTGTTTTTTTTTTATTTTTAGTACTCCATATGGATGGTAGAGGGTATAGATGATTTATTTATTATAAAAAGACTGGTTGAATGATTAAGAAGATAGAGCGTTTAGTTGATCCACTGATATAAAATGAAGGGTTGAATGGATCTTTTTCTAAAGATGAAGGGTTTATTTGTAAAAAAAAAACTTCAAGGGCTTACTTGATCCATGAGCTAAAATTCAAAGGCTAATTTGTCTATTTGCCCAATAATAAACCAATATTTGAGGGACCAAAATGTGAACTCATGCTTTCTAGTTTCAATTTTCGTACTCCTTCAATCCGCTATAGACTTTATCGTTTCCTTTTCAATTACATATCTTCATAATCTTCCATGGCTTCATCGTCGAGCTCTTCGGCAATTTCCGTGTTTCTTTCTGTGTTGGAAACACACAGATTCATCAGCATGCATAGAGAGGAATCCTATTACCTCTCACCAATGGATTGTGTTGCAGCGGAAGGGTACTGAGAACCGATTGACACTCACGTTGCAGTCTCTGGATCCAATCTTCAACACGGGGTTGAAAGATAAATGTTCACGAGTTTGTACTAATCTTAGATGAAGAAAAAACGAGAGAGAAAAGAATCAGCGAGAGTTTCACCGCAGTTGCTCTTTTTGTTATTTTGTTTGTGCATGTATATGCATTCTCTTCTGATTCCGTTTCTTAATTCAAAATGAAAAAACCTCAAAGAGAAAACTGCAGGAGTTGTCCTAACCCCTCTTGCATGTATGCCACATCATTCATATGTGGAAATAAATAAATAATATTCTTTATTATTTACATCTCCCACTCACATATGAAATCAAAAAATCTCCTGATTCATTTTCTCCATGAATCATATTCTTATCTAGTTAATACATCGTGTGACCCACGAGATATGAGTTTTAATTGCTATACACTTATTAGAGATATATAGCAAATCAACCAGTTTATCGAAAGAACTCAACAAGCTCGCTATACCCCAGAACTCTTGAATATTTAACATAAGTTGGCATATCTCTTTTCAATCCCCTTAATATGTAAGAGCATATTCAACCGTTTTGCAAAAAAATTATGTATTCATAATCAAGACCCTACTTGATTGACTAGTCAATGAATCATAATAGTATATGTTAAATTAAGACATTCTTCCAATTTCACTAAGTATCTACAATCTCCCACTGTAGCTGCTTTCCTAGACATGCACCGCATCGCCGTTATCAACCGTAGCTCTTTTGGTAGCATGCTAAAGTAGCAACACTAAAGTAAAGACTTAGAATATAGTAGAAAGTCATAAGAGTAACTAATAGATAAGGACTCATACTATTTGAGAAAATGGGAATAATATTCTCAATCCTTTTGTGGTCAACTCAGCACAAGTCGTTTTCCTAAAACACTTGTCACAATGTCTTTAACTTCCTTCCATGAAAGTGTATGTCGTATATTATTTTAATATAGACATTGTGTAAATCAAAGTTCAAGTGTGTCTCATACACTTAACTCGGATATCCTTCCTCCCACGTATAGGATCTCCATCGATTTAGCTTTATAACAAGTTGGATTAGATTCGTGGCTAAATCTATCTCGATCACATTAATTATCGTAATCTCATCTCTGCGCTCCCACTTAACCAGAGGTGATTGCTCGTATGAGAGAGCCAATCGTAACTTGCCGACATACTATTATACATGAATCATCACATATAATTTATAAAACATATATAAATAGTTAAGTCATTAACCATTCCATTAACATACATAAACATATTCAATACATCGTTTTAAATCCTTCGCAAACCCAATCCTTTTACATGCCCTACGAACACATCTATGGGAATTGGTTTGATAAAAGGATCTGCTAACATTAAACGAGTAGAAATGTATTTAAGAATCGCTTTCTTCTTTTCTATAATATCTCTAACAAAGTTGAATTTAGTATCAATGTGTTTGGTCTTTCCATGATATTTGGGGTCTTTTGTGTAAGCAATAGCAGCTTGATTATCACAATTGATTAAAACAGCTCCCACTGAAGTGTTTAAGACCTCCAAGTGTTTCATGAATCTTCTCAACCAGATAGCCTCTTGAACTGCAGACGCGCATGCCACAAACTCAGCTTCCATTGTGGACAATGCGATGCAATTCTGTTTCTTGCTACACCATGAGATTGCTCCATTGTTGAGCAAGAAGACATAACCAGAAGTTGATTTACGTTCATCTAAATCTCCACTCCACTCAGAGTCTGAATACCCATTTAGTGTACTGTTATTCCCTTGATAACAAAGAGAATAATCTGCAGTCCCTTTTAGGTATCTGAAAATTCTTTTAACAGCCATCCAATGCTTCTTCCCCGGATTGGATTGATACCTGCTAACCAGACCAACGGCATAGCAAATGTCTGGTCTTGTACACAACATTGCGTACATAAGACTTCCAATCGCATTGGCATATGGCACTTTGGACATTTCATTGATTTCACCTTGAGTCTTGTGACACATGTGTTGACTCAATGATTCACCTTTCACTATGGGAGTATCTATGGGCTTGCAAGTTTCCATCTTGAACCGTTCTAAAAGTTTTTTTATGTAAGTCTCTTGAGACAAACCCAATAACTTCTTTGAACGATCCCTATGGATCTTCACACCAAGTATGTATTCTGAATCACCCATATCTTTCATTTCGAAGTTTGAAGATAACCATCTTTTTATGGTTTCAAGATACTCTTTTCTATTACTAGCTAGTAGTATGTCATCCACATACAAAGATAGAATCACAAAACTACCATTGGACTGTTTAACGTAAACACAGTGGTCTTCATTTATCATAACGAAGTTATATGAGATAATCGTATTGTGAAACCTCAAATACCACTGTCTAGAGGATTGTTTGAGTCCGTAGATTGACTTCTTCAATCTACAAACTTTATCCTCTTGACCTCGAAGTATAAATCCTACAGGCTGTTGCATGTAGATTTCTTCCTCTAATTCTCCATTGAGAAATGCGGTCTTAACATCCATTTGGTGTAATTCTAAATCCATACTAGCCACTATAGCCAATAGTAGACGAATCGAGGCAAACCTCACTACAGGTGAAAAAGTTTCTTCGTAGTCTATACCCTCTTGTTGAGTATAACCTTTTGTCACCAAGCGAGCCTTATACCTCTCTATTGAGCCATCATATTTTCTTTTGATTTTGAGAATCCATTTATTCCCAATTGCCTTTCGTCCCTTTAGAAGATCTACAAGTTCCCATACTTGATTTGACTTCATAGACTCCATCTCCTCTTTCATCGCTTTCATCCATTTCTCCTTCGTCGGACAAGTCAGAGCTTCTTTCACATTCCTGGGCTCTTCCTCATCAACAGGAGAAACATCTTTATTTTCTGGTGAAATAAAGAAGGCATGTCCTTCAATATTATAATGCCTTTTGGGCACATGTTTCCTAGAACTTTTCCGAGATAGCTGTTGATGATCTTCTATAGACAAAATACTCTCATTGAGAATCGTTTGATCCTCAATTGGCAAATATCTATCAAGATCCACACTATCAGCTAAACTACTACTCCTACTTGGATCTTGTAGGAATTGGTTTCTACTACCTCAAAAATAGGTTCGGCATCCCTAATGCCCCCTCTACTAGGAAATTTCATTTCCAGAAAATGAGCATTACGTGATTCTGTCTCAGTTAAACTCCCATCTTGATCTCCTATGAACACGTAACCCTTAGAATGTTCGCAGTATCTTATAAAGATACACTTCTTGCCTCTGGGACCCAACTTTCCATACTGACTCGATGAATCATGTACATAAGCTGCTGATCCCCAAGCTCTAAGGTTACTTATGTCAGGTTTTCTACCCGTCCAAAGTTCATATGGAGTTGAAGCAACTGATTTAGAAGGCACTCGATTAAGCACATAAGCTGCCGTGAGTAACGCATCTCCCCAAAAAGAGATCGGTAAATTAGCTTGTGCCTTCATGGATCTCACCATCTCCAACAAAGTCCTATTCCTTCTTTCAGCAACACCATTTTGTTGAGGTGTATAATGAATGGTTAATTGTCGGACTATACCCTTTTCATTACAAAATTCTTTAAATTGTTCCGATAGATATTCACGTCCTCTATCAGTTCTTAAAACTTTGATAGATTTGTCCTTTTGATTTTCGACTTCGCTCAAATATCGTCTAAAACAATTCAATGCTTCAGACTTATGAGATATCAAATAGACATATCCAAAACGCGAATAATCATCAATAAACGTAATGAAATAATGAGCTTCATGTCATGCTCTCACATTTACAGGACCACATATATCGGAATGGATTACTTCTAATGGAGATTCAGCTCTAATGGCTTTACCAAACGATTTTCTAGTCATTTTTCCAGCAAGACAATGTTCGCATTTGGATAATACAACTTTTGAAGAAAGATTCAACAATCCTTCTTTTACAAGTCTATTCATCCTATCTTGCCCAATATGACCCAATCTAGCATGCCAAACATTATCATTCACATTTGCATTACTAGAAGAACAAGCATTTAGTAAATATGAATAATCATCATAATAACTAAAAGTCATTCTATTACAATCTAAAACCATCATTCATATGTCCCGATGCATAACAAGTACCATAATGCTAATTACCACAGTATTTTTAGTAAATAATACATCATAACCCAAATTAACTAAAACTGAAACAGAGATTAGATTCCGCGTGATTTCTGGAGCATAGAGAACATCATGTAGAATAAAGGCCCGACCATTGTCAAGGTCCAGTTTGCAAGTCCCAAGTCCTTTGACTTCGACTCGAGCGTTGTTTCCCACATATATCCACCTAGTCCCCTTTGGAACATGACGGAAATCTACAAAAGCTCCTCTGTCTCTCGTCACATGGTCCGTTGCTCCTGAGTCTATAATCCACAACGGATAAGAATCAGTTAACAAGACAGTACTTGAGACATTAATTTCACACGCAAAAGAATAAGATGAATCTACCTTGTCCCTTTTGGGCTCAGGGCATTCACGTGCAAAGTGACCAAGTTTTCCACAATTGAAACATGACATTTTGCTCTTATCCTTTTTATTCTTTTTGTTTTGCTTCTTTTTCTTCTTCTGTTCATCAGTTTTGGTTGCTGGGTTGTTGTCATGCTTCTCACCGTCAGATCGTTTACCCTTCTTGTTCTTCTTCCAATTCCTTTTCCTTTTGAAGCCCGAAGCTCCTTTGGAAGTAGAACCGGCATAGAAAACCCCAGAAACTGGCTTTGAGGCTCCAAGCCTCTCACCTTCCAACTCAACATGACGAGCAGCATCATTGAAAGTTTTAATACTTTCATTATGAGTCAAGTTAACCTTAAGATGTTCCCAACGATCAGGTAGAGAGCGGATCAGTGCTTGAATATGTTGCTCATCAGAGAGAATGTGACCAGCAGTCTTAAGCTCCATTATCATATTAGACATCTCCCTGAGATGTTGCCTAATGTTATGATCAAGTTTCTTCTTGTAGGTATCAAACTTAATAGTCAACTGCCTAAGCCTCGTAATCGATGTTCCACCATATTTTTCACGCAGATACACCCAGATATCATGTGCAGTGGGATGTTGTTCACACTCATGAATCATCGGATCGATTACCGAGCTAAAGAGGATACCACGGGCAACGGAATTTTTCTTTTTCCAAGCCAAGTATGCCTCTTGGTCACGTCTCCCTTGAGTTCCATTTCCCACACCTGGATCAGCCATGACTTGGTTTATAGCGTCTAATGCATCTTGCTCATCCAACACGTACCAAATCTTATGACACCAAGTGTCATAGTTGTCACCATTGAGTTTCTCTCCTTTGTTTAACTCAGCGACAATTGATTTTGATGCCATGATTTAATTAGAGATTAAAGTGATTCATTATGTTAATAATATTTTATCAAACTTTACGTTAAGCTTAAACAAAAATATCTCAATCAATAACACAAGACTTAATCTCGAAAAATAGCTCGGAGACTACTAATCATCAATCTCATCAAGTGTCATAATACTAGATACTTGTTTCAAAACGTAAAATACATTTAAGGTTCAAGTAATCAACAATTAATATTGAACAGCCACTAATAAATAGAACATCAACAACCATCCATCATTGTAAATAAATCAAGTCTGACATCACATAAATTCTAATGGACTCCTCGAGTATTCAATTAGAAAATGGAATTATGAACGTCTATGAATAGAACCTCCATATACGTCACTTGATTCAAAATAACGAATATAATCAAAATCTCTAGTCCCCACACTATAGATAGCTCGTGCCAAAGGATCTGCAAGAGGATTCTTAATCTGATCCTTTCTTCGACTTTTCAGTCTTAGAAAATCAGATCGTCGAACCCCACCCATACTTAAGCAAGCTGATCTTAGTGCTTCTCTATTATCTTCTTCTAAAGAAGCAATCATCAGATCATACATCAATTGATGACCATTTGGTTCCACACTATAAGTCTTCCTTTGAGCCCAAAACTCCTTTTGCAAGTAGGAAGGTAAAGTGTTAGCCCAGGTCTCACGACTAGAAATCTTATTATACTCACTAGATGGGAGAAGCTTTTTATCGATCAAGAACAACAAATGGTTGTATCGTTCAAATAGTTCCAATACATGATCCCTAACGTTGTGTTGTGGTTTCATTTTGTAGTTCAGAAATTCATTAAGGACTATCCGTTTAGTTTTGATGTCCCTTGTTGAAACTGTTCTCCTCCTTGATGCCATTCCTATGAAAAATGAGCAACCAAAATAAAAACACACCCGTGTTAGTCAAACTATATCATATGAATTTCCTCTCCATATAATGCACATGGAAACAAATTTCCAAGATACAATAGGCATATTCACAAGTGAATAAGTTTAACTCTATTGGCTCCCACTTTCATAGGCTACAAGAGTTTGAACAATTCAACATTACAATGAACTTATGATTAAATGACATTATAAGGTGCATAATCAACATAAAATGCAACCAAATAGCTACCATAAAGGTTTTTATTCAACAAAAATGTCATATAACGAAGTAAAACCACACACACACTAAAGATGTCGTCAAGCGCTCTCGAAAACATCATCATCGGACTCCACGCATCGAAACACGTCAGAATACATCGGACAGACGCCGGAAAACGCATCCACGCTCCTCCACGCGCCCTCACGCGCCGGCTGGTGTATCCACGCGCTTCCCACGCACCGCCACGCGCAGCTGTCAGCAGGCTGATCCCGGCGCGTGTATTACACGCGCCACCGCCGGTGACGGTGTTGGTCGGCGCGTGGGCCTCACGCGCTCGGACGATCACCGGCGCGTGAAACTCACGCGCCACTGCCGTGCCGGAGCGTCTCTTCCATGCGCCTTTGTATTCCGCTTGTTCACCGGTGGATTCGGCTCCGGACTGACCCACCTGGTCCGACCCGGCCCAATTATGCTCACCCGGCCCGACCCAATACAAAAATAATTTTGAATAATTACATAAATGTCCCTCAACAGTTTCTAATTTTCAAAAAACAACCCCCTGAAGTTTCTGAAAATTTGCAAATTAAGTCCAGTTTCGTGAAAATCTTTGAAAAATCATAACTGGAGTTTTAGAAGGCCAAAAAATGCACAAAAAATACTGACGGACTCCTCTTGATGAGACCTATCCAGTAGTATAAACAAAACATGCTTTTGCTTGCACGAAAAAATGATGAAAAATACACACTTGTAAGTTTCATGGTGAATCACACTTTCATGTATTCATAGTCATTCAAAAAAAATATAATCTGTCTTATACTCACATAAATAACCCATTAAAGTCACACAATTCACCAATCATATAACTTCAAACAAAATCCATGTGAGAATATATTAAAAATATGAAAGCAGAATACAAAACTCATGAATTCCAGAGAAAAAAAAACGAAGTACCAATCATTGGCTCTGATACCAATGTTGGAAATACACAGATTCATCAGCATGCATAGAGAGGAATCCTATTACCTCTCACCAATGGATTGTGTTGCAGCGGAAGGGTATTGAGAACCGATTGACACTCACGTTGCAGTCTCTGGATCCAATCTTCAACACGGGGTTGAAAGATAAATGTTCACGAGTTTGTACTAATCTTAGATGAAGAAAAAACGAGAGAGAAAAGAATCAGCGAGAGTTTCACCGCAGTTGCTCTTTTTGTTATTTTGTTTGTGCATGTATATGCATTCTCTTCTGATTCCGTTTCTTAATTCAAAATGGAAAAACTCCAAAGAGAAAACTGCAGGAGTTGTCCTAACCCCTCTTGCATGTATGCCACATCATTCATATGTGGAAATAAATAAATAATATTCTTTATTATTTACATTCTGGTAACAGAAGCTCCACTCGATTTCTACACGGTCCTCACTTCTTGCGCCACTTGGAACCACCGCCGGAGAGCGGGAGGAATCCTGCGTTACTTTGGAGATGGAAGACGAAGACGAAGAAGAAGAACACCAGCTTCGTTGTTTACAGCAAAAAGCGGCTGGAAAACGTGTTGCAATACAGGAAACTTGGAGATTCCGACCTCGTTATCAGTGAAATTACTCTTGGCACTGTAAGCACACTTGATTTTTTAACCATATGTTTAATTTATCTGATTTATAAGTAGTTTTTAATTTGTTTGAAATCGCGCTGCAATGTCTGAGGATTTGGTGATGTTTTGATTTTGATTACATTGCGGAAGATGCTTAGGCACCAGGAAGTGAAACTGGATTAAGTTCAATTTGGTAGTGAATTGGTATTTCTATGCGTTGCAGATGACTTACGGGGAGCAGAACACAGAGAAAGAGGCTCATGAGCAACTCAGTTACGCGATTGAGCGTGGAATCAATACTATAGACACTTCAGAAATGGTAAATGTCAATGACACCACTCTAATCATCCTGCATTGATTTTTCAATTCACTGCTTTCATCCCCTAATCGAGACTGTAACTTGGTTAATGATAATTTATATTATTTTTAAATCTTGTAGTATCCTATACCTCCAAGAAAAGAGACCAACGGGAAGACAGATCTGTTTATTGGAAACTGGCTGAAGACTCAATCACGAGACAAGGTACTAAGAAGTATTCTCCTTTGAAATCTTATTATCATAATATGCCGAACTAAATCTTTATTTAGTTTTCTGTTATCTCTTATGTTTCTGCGCCTAGTGTTGCAATAATAACCTTCAAAGAGTTCAGTGTTTCTATTTGATCCAACGATCCATGATTTCCTTGGGTTTCATCTATTGTATGCAAAATTAATTACCACCCTACTTGGATTTGTCAATTATTCTTTTTTTTTTTTTGCTATGATCTTCAATATGGAGTAAATTGAGTTAAATTCATTTTTTGCCCTATAACTAAGTAAAACTTTGATTTTTGCCTTAAAAAGATAAGTAGTTCAATTTTGCCATATAATTAACGAATTATTTCAATTTTTGCCCAATTTTAGCCGGAATCCGCCACGTCATGCTTCAATTTGGGGGTTTTTGGCTGGTTAATCCGATGTGGCAATTTTGACTTTTTTTTAGCCTACTGTTAAATTCATTTTATGCCCTGTAACTAAGCAAAACTTTTATTTTTGCCCTAAAAAGATAAGTGGTTTAATTTTGCTCTATAACTAATGAAGCGTTTCAATTTTTGCCCAATTTTCGCGGGAAAACGCGAATTTCGCCGGAATCCATCACGTCATGCTTCAATTTGGGGGTTTTCGGTTGGTCAATTCGAATATTATTTTAAATAAAAATATTAACAGTTAAACGATCGCATAGTTTGCAGCCATGATTAATTAGTAATACTGAATTTAAATTTTAATAATGCAATTACCGGATAAATTATTTAGTATATCAAAATTCACTGGATAACAATATCTGAAATATCTTATTACTATTTTATGCGAGGAATTCTATGTATGTATGACTAATCATTATTCAATAAATTAATTACATCAAAATTGTCATGTCGGATTGATCAGCCGGAAACCCCCAAATTGAAGTATGACGTGGCGAATTCTGGCGAAATTTGTGTTTTCCGGTGAAAATTGGGCAAAAATTGAAACGATTCGTTAGTTATAGGGCAAAATTGAACCACTTATCTTTTTAGGGCGAAAATCGAAGTTTTGCTTAGTTACATGGCATAAAATGAATTCAACTCTAGGGTAAAAAAAAGTCAAAATTGCCACGTCGGATCGACCAGCTGGAAACCCTCAAATTTAAGCATGACATGGTGGATTCCGGCGAAATTTGCATTTTCCAACAAAAAATTGGGCAAAAATTGAAATGATTTGTTAGTTATAAGGCAAAATTGGACCACTTATCTTTTTTAGGGCAAAAATCAAAATTTTGCTTAGTTACATGGCAAAAAATGAATTTAACTAGAGTAAATTGCTAACAATATGGTACTCTGGGAAGATCTTTATTCAGTGTATTCCCACTGCATGAATATAATAAATTCTGTCATGCATAATTGTCATCCACTCGAATTGGGATTTCTTGATATTTAGGAGTATTCATCTTGGATTCGTGGAATTGAAGCTTCTTATTGGAATATTAACCTTTTAGATTTTTATCAAATTAACTTTGATTCGATGCCGTTATTGTTGAGCCACTTCTAGGCTGTCGAAGCCCAACAAGGGTACTCACTTCTTGATGTAAATCTTACAAAATGGAATAGCCCTGAGTCAAGCTGATTTCAAGCACTTCCACCCTCAGGATCCACTGTTCATGTTAAGTACTTGATTAGTTCGACATGACAGGTTTCAAGAAAGAATGCTCTCCAAATTACTTAAAAGATGATGAAATATCCACATGGTATCCATCAGCTATAATGATTTTGTTAATTTGAGCAATTATTGCGAATCTTTGACAGATTGCGTGATCCCCCATCCCCAAACAGATCATTCTGGCAACAAAAGTCTCTGGATACTCAGAGCGAACTTATTTGCGTGACAATGCAAAGGTTTTGCGAGTGGACGCTGGTAATATCAAGGAAAGTGTGGAGAAAAGTCTTAAACGTCTTAACACAGATTACATTGACTTACTGCAAATTCACTGGTAACTTTATTGTTCTCATTTTCTCTTAGTCAATAGCTCAGACGTGTTTCATTCACTAACCTAACTTTTTATTTGTTGCCTATGGGTTGCTTCTGAAATTATTTTGTATTGACATATAAAAAACAAATCAGAACTCATGAAGCTATCTTTTGTGATCAGAAAACCAAATCATAACTCATAAACTTATAAAGTACAAGCATAATGGAGTACTTTTTTACATTCATTATTGTCTTCTGCTTTGGAAGATGTAAATTCCTGAATTTAACATGATGCACCCTTGTTTAATATTCCTAGTTATCTTACAGAAAAATGGCATCTAATAAATATTATCTGTATATGCACTCACAGAGTCAGATCTTTTATTTCCTCAAACAACTTTATGATACATGTTTCAGGCCAGATCGATATGTTCCATTATTTGGGGAATATTTTTATGATCCTTCAAAATGGAGGTCAAGTGTGCCGTTTGTTGAGCAGCTGAGGGGATTTCAGGAACTCATTGATCAAGGGAAGGTACACCCACTATTATCGCATCTAAACGGCATCTGCAATTGCTAAATATTGAGAGTATTTTGGCTGTTTTCCTTAACAATTCAGCTTGATATAGATAGGAGGTCACATGCGGGTTGATATCGTGATTTTAATCATATTAAGAACTTTGCAAGATTAAGATTAATCAAATTATTTAGTTATTATGTTGCTATCCAAAAATCTGAAAGATACTGATCAGATTGAGCTGAATTCACATTGTTTAACCCAAATTCTCTCCAAAAACTTAGAGATCAAGCCTATTCCGCAGCATCTTCTGTGTACATCAAAAGTTTGATGATGTTGATCTAAACTTTTACAGGTGAGGTACATTGGTGTTTCCAATGAAACATCATACGGAGTCATGGAGTTTGTTCATGCCGCTAAAGTTGAAGGGCTGCCAAAAATTGTCAGCATCCAGAATAGTTATAGTATGCTAGTTAGGTGTAAGTTCGAACGTAAGTTAAACTCCCACGTAATCATGGGATAGTATCCAAGACATTTTACTTTCTTATGTCCATTATTCCAACGTACAGCAATCTCTCCAAATTCAACTTGTAACAAAGAAAAACACTTTTCCAATGTGCAGTTGATCTAGTTGAAGTGTGCCACCCCAGCAACTACAACATTGGCTTGCTGGCCTATTCTCCTCTTTCTGGTGGAGCATTATCCGGGAAGTATTTAGACATTAATTCCGAAGCTGCAAAGAGAGGGAGACTCAACCTCTTTCCGGGCTGCATGGAGAGATACAATAAGTCTGCAGCTCAAGTGAGCATTTCAATTCCTTCTCAAATTTAATTTCCAATTTTTTTGTATCCTCAATACACTTATGATCAGCTCCAAAAGATAAATTTAGATCTCACTCTAACAATATTTGAAATCTTTGGATCCCAGGAGGTGACAGCTATGTATTTAGATGTGGCAAAGAAACATGGGCTAAGCCTTGTTGAGTTAGCTCTTGCGTTCACACGAGATCGATCCTTTGTTACCAGTTCAATTATCGGAGCTACGACTTTGGACCAGTTAAGAGAAGATATCGATGCCTTTGTGACGACGGAACGGCCTATGCCGCCTCAAGTGATGGCAGATATTGATACAATTTTTATAGAGGTACAAAGATCCTGCTATAAATTAGGTTCACTGAATCAAACTAAAACCACGTGTTTCTTTGATATTTTATCTCATTATTGATAGCAACTACTTTGTACCCTATTATACTTCATCCCCCCCCCCCCCCCTCTCTCTCTCCACCTTGAAATTAACTAATGGCAGCTGTTGAAATAAACATATGTCCACAATGAGCAATGAAAAGACAGATTTTCATGGAGGAACTGCAATAAGAGCCATCAGAACCGTTTTCTTGTATCCAATAATTCTTATCTTGAAAAATTAGGATAATGCCATTATAAGCTTATTTCCACCACCTCTCTAAACGGAATGAAACTTTAGGAAATAATTTTAAACGAAAAAAAAAAAAACATCTATGAAAGTTGTTTTTTAATTGGAGTTTGGTTCGATATTTCACATTTATTAATTATGCTTGATTAATTAATTTATTTTTTTGATATAGTTTTATTTTTAGTTTACTACACAAACCTCTTATATTACACGGAACCTCTTGTAATTAATAAATTAGTATATCATGAAAGTTTTTAGTATATCATTATATTTTTTATTTAAGAATGTATTTCATGAAATTAGTTCATGTGTAATTAGATCAGTATGGATTGGCTTTCTTCATAATAGGTTACTTTTCTTAATGAAAAATTAAGAACTTTCACTCATTTACAGAATCATGCTCCCTCAGTCGCATAATAAACTTTATCGTTACTATACATATGAAGTTTAAGAAAAGTTATTTTTTGACCAACTTTATTGATTTTTGGATGGTAATATACTCCCTCCGGCCACTTACAAGGTATCTATTTCACTATTCATAGCGTCCGCTTCAAAGGTATCAATCTCCTCTATTTAGTAAAGAAAGTACACAATATGACCCATCACTTCCCTCTAATACAACTACCCACTTTACCTATAATAATAATACTCCTTAATCCATGTGCAAAAATCAAATAAAGACCTTAGAATTGTCCACGTGCAAACAGCAAACGGTTACCTTTCAAGTGGCCAGAGGGAGTAGTATTTTTTGGTGATAAATACTCCCTCTGTCCGCTCGAAAGAGGGTCTTTTTTCCATTTTGGTCGTCCGTTTAGAGAGGGTCATTTCTTTTTTTACACACATGGGACCCACACACACCCACTAATACAACTAAAATATGGGGTCTACACTTCCACTAATACAACTATCCACTACACATTAAATAATAATACTCCTTAATCAACGTGCACAAAAGTAAAAGACCCTCTTTCGGGTGGACGGAGGGAGTAAATTATAAAGTATGTTATGCGTATTAGGTGGGAGTGGTAAATTTGTAATTAATATGAACTTTTAGGGGTGAGGATTAATGTGATATTTCCTTTTTGGGTGGTAAAGTTTAATGTGTGACGGACGAAAATGGAAAGTGTGAAATTTATTATGCGACGGAGGGAGTTTTTTTTTTTTTTATTAGGGCCCAATATTAAATAAACTCTTTTTTAATGCACTGCCTAAACCGACTAATTTGGGGGAGTCCAACCCATTGTCCATTAGTAGGGACCCATTTCAATTTAAAACTTTGTGCTCTGTATGAAATTAATTTATAGATCTTGATGCCACCTGCGAATTTCAAACTTGAGATTTTAGGAAATTTCACTCTAATGTGATGGAATTAAAAAAATTAATTAGGGTATATTCAATGTTAACCATATGAACTTACCCTTGATGTTGATCGCAATTGCTAAGTTTTGATATAATTACTGCAGGCATTCCATTTCCGTCTCATTAATTTATGTTAGTTAGTTAATTGTTATATGTGCACAAAGATTGAGAAGAAACTGGATAAGATAATTTATCGTTTATTAATCTTATTTTTTGTCCTGGTCGTCTTTGTAGGACTTGTACTTAATGTTTAGTTTGGTTGTTTAAAAATTCAATTATGTAAGGAGGTAGTTCTTTTAAATTTATTTTATTTTACTATATATTCATTTTTCATAAAATTAATAATCATAACTAATTTTGATTTAATGAACTCATAGAATCCAATTACAGTGGACTGGAGAGTATTTATAGGATCTTAACCGTTAGATTATTTTTTACTTTAATTTTAATTATTAAATAAAATAATATAATTAATTTTATTTTAAAAAAAAACTAGGGAGGATTACTACTCGGTACAAAAAAAATCCTTAATTACTATAAGATACAAACATACAAATATATTACCACTAACTACAAAAATATATAGTGATATTCCAATATTACTCCTATAATGTGCTGCACATAAATGTTGTGTGCAGCAAAAGTTCGTGTGCATCAAAAGTGTGTGCAGTAAAAAAAAAGTGTGTGCAGCAAAAAAGTGAGGTGGTCCGGTAGTGGTCTGGCGAAGCTCCGGCGGCGGCGGCCCGGCAGAATTTTGGCGGCCGGCCGGCAGTCCGGCGGTGGGTGAGGGTTTAGGGTTTGTGGTTTAAAAGTGTATGGATTTAGGGTTATATTTGGTATTTTACTTTAATATTTTGTATGTAAAAGTAATTATTTTAAATCAATGTATCTTATAGTAATTAGGGGTACAAAGTGTGTACCTATTAGTAATTATTCCAAAAAGCTACCTACTATTCTATTTTAATATGTTAACAAGTGCACCTCACAATTACCTATAATTTTAAATGCTTTTCAAAGAACGAGATCACGAGCCACATTATCAAGATGGTTAAAAGGTCTTTTGATGCGCATGTTTATTGCAAAATTTTAAAATTTTCAAATCCACATAATTGAAATTTTTAAAATTACTAAATGCAATTATCTAAAATTAACATAGGGTCAATGGCCTCATGTAAGAGGAGGGATTATATTGCTGCTAGTATAATTATTGTTGTATTTAATGCTTACTTTATTTAACACAGTTCAATTTTAGATAATTGCATTTATTATTTAAATTAATTCATGAATAATACTGCTTTCAAAAAAATAATACTCCATATATACTCCATGTTTAAATTTACATACAGATATAATTAAGAAACGACGTACGGATTATGTTCCAAAAACTCCCCATTACTACATATGCAAGTAACTTATTTTTAAAATATTATAAAAATAAATAGTAGTTTGTCGTGTAAAATGGTTAAAATTTTCATGAAGAATGATGACATTTCCTTATGCAATCCAACATTAAATTTTCCCATTATTTATCATTATTAGTTTTTTATTTTCCTTAAAAATCAACATTATCCAGATAAAATTAAAGGGTCACCATGTGGCACTATTGAACACCATTTAATTTTGTAACTTCTTGTAGTAGATATTGATCATCATCAAAACCTCAAGGAGTAGATTTTTTTTTTCTCAAAATATATACACTATTCATAATCTCACATTGATCAATCACATGATGTTGCACTAAGCTGAACTACGCCATGCGTGGTTTCAGATTCGGATTTTGAATTGGGTCAGGATCCCATCCTGATTTTGGGGTTCAAGTTTTTTTTTTAATTATTTTTTTTTCGGATAAAAATTAATGTTATGAGATTTATATATCAACAAAATTAGTAAAATTTTCTTTCATCCAAACCATTTATTATATCTACGATCCATATCATGACACATCATTTCTAATATGACTATCTTTAAGCACGTTCATCCTTTTTTTAAAAAAAATTATTTATTAACTAATCTCTGTTCATTTTGAACGTTTATCCTCTTTTATTTTTTTATTAATTAATTTATTAATTACAATTATATGATACCATTAAATTTTAACATTAAATTCTAATAATAATTATTGACAAAGACTTTAATAGGCCGTCTTTTTTTTAAATTGGTATAATCGGATCCTTTTTAGTCCATTTCCATTTTTCGGGTTTCAAGTGGATCAAGCCTACCATTTAGCAGACCGTGCAGGGGATCGGCGTGGATTCAGCAGTCGTGGCTGCCGCCACCGCGCCACCGTAGTCAAGCTCGTGAAACTCGACGGCAGCATCAAAATCTAAGATGGAGAATTCCTTAGTTTCGGAGCTGATGGACTCTAATCCGGCGCCGCCGCGGCAATCTGATGATATTTGTGGTGGTGATATCAAGTAGGTTATCGAATTTACTGTCCTCTTTTTTATTTTTTCCATTTAATTTTTTGGAATCATTATATGTCAATTTGGGGAAATACGAAGAGTGGAATTTAAGAAACTTTCATCTGAATTAATTGTATGTGGAGTGGACTTGTTGCTTTTAATAGAGGTAGATGGTTATCTTTTTGTCATGAATTTGGGACCAATCGAGATTATCAGTTCGACAATTTTGACTTCCTCAGTACAGGATAACTAGAACAGATGCAAGCTTCAATCCTTTATGATATACTAATTAAATATCTAAGGCATACACGGTACACTATACTCTATATATAGAGGGAATTTTCGTATGCATCATTTTCAAGTCATTAAAAGATCTTGATCAGGGAGATTTAGGACTTGATTTAAAGAATTTGCTCATAATAAAGACTCAGGCCTATTTATATCAGGGGATTGATTAAGGCTTTTCTAAAGGTGAAAAAGTGTAAGAGGTTCTGTAATACACATGTTCAAGTATGCAAAAGATTACCCAGTTTGGGGGCTTTGAAGTAATATGTACGGGCTATTAGGCCATTTAAAATTTCGATTTATTTTTCTCATTGTCTTTTCTCTGTACTTATCTGTCCTTGAAAATTTTAAAGCTAGAATATCATTTAGAAATGCTGTTGATTGGATCTTTGGCGACATCAATTTAGAAACTTGAATTTATGCTAGCATCATGAGGAAGCAAATCCCCACTAACTGCCTGCTATATCACGGATAGCTGCTGGGGTTGATGTCAATTTAAGAATTGCACTAAAAAATCGGATGACTTTCTAGTTATTTTGCTCGTAGTCAGGGAATTCCAATAACTTCTTCCGGAGGCAACATGGCTGCAGCGAGCATATCTGTTGCGGTTAAAGCTTCTTCCGGCGAGAAGGCGGCTGCAAGCATGAGGTAGAAGCGTCGGAAGACAGGAGATTTCTAGAACAGAGGCGGAGGTGGGCGCGTGCGTGCGGTGTTCTCCAGCAACGAGCAGCAACGCACGGATGGAAATAGGCGGTAAGGTGCGTGAGTGACCGATGAGCAGTCGACGGTAGATATGGTCGGCCTTGTGCGGTGGAGTGGGCTGGTTGCGCACGGTGATGGAGGTTGGTGGCGGACCAGCGAAAAATCTGGCCGGTCGGTGTGGTGGTGCTCCTGCGACAGAGATTTGAGAGCAATTTCGTTGAACAATCTCGATTCTGGGATTTCGGAAGAGAGAGAAACAAGTTTCAAAATCTGGAAAGGAAAGCAGCGCATGTCTTTTACTGGGTTGATTAATTCATTCCACACCCCCACTTCCATTTGGGCCATGAAATTTGGTGATCCACTTAACAACTTGATGATGGCCCCATTCAACATTTGGATTAATTGAATTATTTTTTAATAATTTGTGTTACTCTTTAATTTCATATTCGAATTTCAGAAAATAAAATATTGTTCTATATGATTAACATCTTTTAGATTATTCTTTTCTATTAATTTGGTTACTCTTTTTAATAATTTGGGTTACTCTTTAATTTTATATTCGGATTTCAGAAAATAAAATATTGTTCTATTTAGTCAACATCTTTTAGGTTACTCTTTTCGATTAATTAGATTACTCGTTTTAATAATTTGGATTACTATTTGATTTGAAACTCTTATATTTGGAATGAAGTAATATACCGTGAATAATTAAATTGTATGCAACTGTATGTTGTTAGATCACTCTATAAAAATAATTATGTTACTCTTTTAAATTAATTATCTCACTCTTTTAAATTTTTTGGACCACTCTTTGATTTGAGACTCTTAAATATATTTTTTTCTTTGAAATTAATTATGTCACTTTTAAATTCATTATTTTCACATTTTTCTAATGAATAAAGAAAAATGACTTCAATGATAAGGATTGACTTTCACAAACTCGGAATTTTTGGTTATGTGATACCAAATCGATTTTCAATTGATTTATTTATTTTTTTAAATTTCGGTCAGTTAATTTTGTTTGCATAGGAGAGATGATTAGGACTAGATGAATGGATAAAGCATCTAATGAATGTACCAAAAGCATCCAAAGACTACCCACAATATTATCCAGCACATAGTTAACCTGAGGCGAGAGAATCGCAAACAACAGGATTATGTTAAAACAAATACATTACGATTCAAGTATTTTTAATAAACACAAAGTGCATCATGCCGTAATACATTGCGTGAATGTTATGATAGTTGTCAGGTATGCCAAAACATGGCAGTGGGCATGGATCAAATCAAAATTTTCGCCAAATGATTAAATCAACAAGAAGCATAAAAATAATTAAACAAGGAAAACAAAAATCTCAAGACAGAATTGGAAAGTCTAAAAAAAAATAAAAATTGAAACTCTAATGCATCGCTTGTTTGATCAAATTTTCCTCGCCGGGAAATCTTAAACATAACGCAATGGGAAACCATTTTGTCACCATGAATAAATTGGTGTGGAAATCAGCGCGAAAGAGGTTTTACCTACGTTGCAAAACGAGAAAAATGTCCCTAATCTCCTCGACGTTCGCTGAAGACAATTGAATTATGTTATGGCCCAACTAACTCTCTGATATTTATATATAAAATATGAAGAGTTCTTACAAATAAGAGTGAAAACGTGGTTAATAGAGAAACACGTTTCTCTTTAGGGAACTAAGAAAACATAAGAATTAAACCATCAGAAATAGGGATAATGAACTGCCGACTCCATCAACGATGTCTCAACTCTTCCATTCAATTGCCTGTTTCAGATAAGGGAGAAGCTCAGTAGAAGATGAGAAAGGTAAGAATGATAATGAAGAAAGGTAGGAAGATGATAAAGAATAGTACGAAGATAATTTCATACATATTAGGTGTTTGCCATCTCTTTCCTCCTTGCTGAGTATTTGTTCAGAATTCTTGTTCTCTCCTCTAACGGTTTCTCCGCCTGCGCAGACATGCAAAAAGGTGTGTGGGTATTTTCTGACATGTGGTCCTAAGATCCTGATTCTCGTATATCCACCGTCCAGGTAAATGGCAACAACCCATTTCTCTTCTATCAATTGGGCTTTTTCTTCCATCCATTGGGCTTCCTTCAATTTCAAGTGATCTGGCCCATTCTTCTTTATTTCTTCTAGCAGGAATACTTTTGTTGGATCTTTGTATACGATGTTGGCCATAACATTTTCCCCTCCTTGAATTGATCCTTGTCCACAAGGATCAAAATCTGAAAATTGTGAAATCAAACTGTCATAGTCCTCCCTGGTAGTATAATCAGGTGGCAAATTCACCCAATTTACTAATAACTCAACTCCCATTGCATTTCCCTTCTTGTAGATTCTTCTGTCCAACACAGACAATGGGTAGACTCTCGCAAAACCATGCTGATCAACCTGAGGTAACTCAGTAGTAGAAGTATACCTGTTTCCAATTCTCTTTTTTTAGTAGAGATACATGAAAGACTGGATGTATCATAAAATTAGGAGGTAGCTTAAGTTGGTAAGCTACCAAACTAATTCTCTTCATCACTTGATAAGGTACATAGTACCTTGGAGCTAACTTCATATTTCTTCTCAATTCTAATGATGTTTGTCCGTAAGGTTGTAACTTTAGGTAGACATAATCACCCACCTCAAAGTTTCTCTCGGTTCTCTTCTTGTCAGCCATTACTTTCATCCTCTGTTGGGCAATATTCAAGTTCTCCTTAAGTAATTGAATGATCCTCTGTCTCTCTTGCACCAAATCCCTTACTTCTGGATTACAATCCCAGTCTATATTTCCCATAGCAACTTGGGGTGGTGGATATCCATATAGGGCCTCAAACGGTGTCATCTTTATTCCCGTATGGAAATTAGAATTATACCAAAATTCAGCTAAAGAGAGCTATCTGGACCAGCATTTTGGCTTCCCTTGGACCATGCACCTAAGATACCCTTCCACGTATTGATTCAACCTCTCTGACTGACCATCTATTTGAGGGTGATAGGCAGTGCTCATATCTAAACTTACCCCAACACTTTTGAACAATTGTTTCCAAAAGTGGCTAGTAAATATCTTGTCTCTATCAGATACTAAACTTTGTGGCATTCCATGAAGTTTATAGATCTGATCCAGGAACAATTTAGCCACATCTTCAGCTGTGTATGGATGTGACATAGCTAAAAAATGACCATACTTCGAAAATCTATCAACCACCATTAATATCACACTCTTCCCATCAGATTTTGGTAGCCCTTCTATGAAGTCCATGGCTATGTGAATCCAAGATTGTTGAGGAATAGGTAAAGGATTAAGTAATCCCGGATATTGTACATGTTCATCTTTACTTCTCTGACAGGTGTCACACTCCTTTACAAACCTCTCAACATCTCTTTTTATTCCCGTCCAAAAGAAAATGATCTTGATCCTCTGATTAGTTCCGTGGATACCTGAATGACCTCCTAGAGGTGAATCATGTAGAGCTGCCATGATAAGTTCTTGTACCTCTTTCTTTCTTCCAATGCAAATTCTCCCTTGATACCTTAGAATTCCCTTCCTGAATGTATATTCCGGGTGTGATTGTTCGTCCATCAACTTAGACACTATCACTTCTTGAAAATTTTCATCACTTCCATAACTACTGATGATTTCATTTATCCAAACTGGTTGTAGTAGGGTCATTTTCTCACACCTCCCTTCTTCCATTTTTATTTCTTCTCTTCTTGATAATTCATCAGCCACTCTGTTCTCGGTACCTTTTTTGTATTGTATTTCATAATCAAATCCCAAGAGTTTGCTAACCCGCTTCTGCTGTAAGGTAGTTGATAACTTCTGATCAAGTAGATGTTTCAAGCTCATCTGATCACTCTTGATGATGAAATGATTTCCTTACAAATAGTACTTCCACTTCTTGATAGCCAACAATACTGTCATGAATTCCTTTTCATAGATAGAAAGTCCATATTTTTAGGCCCAAAGGCCCTACTCAAATAAGCAATTGGTCTACCCTCCTGCATCAATACAGCTCCCATTCCAAACCTTGAAGAATCAGTTTCCACTATGATGTCTTAGTGAAATCTAGTAGAGCTAAAACAGGGGCCATTGTCATAGCTCTCTTCAAAGCCTCAAATGCATTGGTAGCCTCCTCATTCCAAACAAACGAATCTTTCTTGAGTAATTTGGTGAGTGGCTTGCTTATCAATCCATACCCTTTCACAAACTTTCTATAATACCCAGTTATTCCAAGAACCCTCTCAAGGATTTAATGTTCTTTGGTATTGACCAATTAACCATACTCTCAATTTTATTTGGATCACTTGCTACCCCATTTCCAGAAATAATGTATCTGAGATACTCTATCTGTTCTTGCCCAAAAGCACACTTACTTCTCTTTGCATACAACTCATGCTTCCTTAGTGTATCCAAGGTGGTTTTCAAATTACTTACATGTATTTCCCAGGTTGGGCTATATACTAAGATATCATCAAAGAAAACCAAAATGAATTTTCTTAAGTAAGGCTCAAAAACTTGGTTCATTAATGACTGAAGAGTAGAGGGAGCATTACAGAGACCAAATGGCATCACCAAAAATTCATATTGTCCATGATGGGTGACAAAACTAATTTTTTGTACATCTGTTTCATTCATCCTGATTTGAAAATATCCTAACCTCAAATCTATTTTTGAGAAAAATTTAGCTCCATTAAGCTCATCTAGTAATTCATCTATCACAGGTATAGGAAAAGCATGCTTAACAGTAAGGGTGTTAAGATACCTGTAATCGATGCACATCCTCCAACCTCCATCTTTCTTTTTCACCATGATGATTGGTGAAGCATACGGGCTTTGACTTGCTTTAATCGCCCCAGCATCAATTATTTCTCTTATCAACCTTTCAATCTCCCCTTTTTGTACATGTGGATATCTGTAGGGGGCTTTTTTTTGGTATTGCTCCAGGTGTAAGGTTGATGTGGTGTTGTATGTTCCTTATTAAGGGTAGAGAAGTTGGTTCCTTGAAAACATCTTCATACTCAACGAGTAACTTCTCTATTTCTTCACCATTTGTCTGTCTCTCAACTTGAATCGAGAAAAGTTTCTCAATCAAACAATAATTCTGACTCTTGATCAATTTTTGCATGCCTTTCCCCGATATAAACCTGATCTCAGTCTCTTGTGTTATTGCCTTAATGCTCACCCTTTTTCCCAAGCTATTTATTGAGATTTTCATTTGATTATAGTCAATCTCGATGGGACTATACTTTCTTAACCAATCTCCACCTAACACCATATCGCACCCTCCTAGCTTGATGATTCTTATAGGATAGGTGAACTTATGCCCTTGTACCTCCCATGTGAAGTTCGGACATATTTTTCTGCTAATTACTTTGGTCCTATCTGCAATTGTAACCATCATAGGTGTAGCATGTTCTACCTTGCACCTTGTCTTGTAGCATACTTTTTCATCAACAAGACAATGAGTACTCCCACTATTAATAAGCGGGAAGATCTCTATGCCGAATGCTCTAGCTCTCATCCTAATGGTATTGACATTAGAATATCCCTCAATGGCATTTAACGAAATGGACATGTCTTCCATCATGATTGGCTCCCCATTCTCATCTGTTGTTTCCTCTTCTCTATTCAAGGCCTCTTCTTCTTCTTTTGACATAAGTATAAACACCTGTCTGTTCTTACACTTATGTCCAGGAACAAAAACTTCATCACAATTATAATATAATTTTTGTTCTTTCCTCTTTGCCATCTCAGCTTCTGTTAACAATCTTCTCGGTGGTAGTTTGGCATCATCATGTTTTCTGAAAGTTGCCTTATCCCCAGGAGGTCCCTTAAAATTATTAGACTTCGAAAAATTTGATGTTAGCTTGTTCGGAGTATGACTAACAACTGTTTTTAAGGTTTGTCTATACCTTCTCGCAATAGCATCAGAAGTGAACACATGCTTTCTAGCCATACATACAGCTTCTTCAAAGCTCTTAGGTTTGATAACCAAGATAGCCCCCTTAATATCATCTCTAAGCTTGTTAATGAAGCTAGAAATGTAGTACTCCTCCGATAACTCCCTTTTAAACAATTGCAGATAAGACTTCAACTCTTCAAACATCTCCACTAATTCTGCCACAGAACCTATTTGTTTTAAACTGTGAAATCCTCCCACAACTAATTCTGGATCAATATCATCAAATCTATTCAAAATTGCCTCCATGAACTCTGGCCCCCCAACTTCCCCTCTTGCTTCAGAAAATCCTTGGTACCACAATTCTGCCTTCCCCTCAAAATGCATAGTAGCAAATAATACCTTGCAATCTTCAGTAATAGTATTAATAATCTGAAAGTACCTGTTACATTTTCTTATCCATACTCTGGGCTCTACTCCATCAAAGTGTGGAAACTCAATCTTTTGGAATTTCTGGAGAGGATAATTTGCTTGGTTGTTTCCCTCACTGTGATATGAACTAGATCCACCTCTTTGGAAATAATTTCCCTATCCTTGCCTCATATTTTCCCCAGTGATGTTATTGGTCCTTGTTGGTGTTGATAATATACCTTCATCAGTTTGCTTCCCTTTGCTAAGCATTTGTAACTGATTAGAGATCTCTTGCATATGTAGTGTCATTGCCTTTTGGTTTGCTTCTAGTACTTTCATTGTTGATTGCATTCCTTGTTGTGACTCTTGAAAGGAATTCATAGTTGAGTAAAACTCCCCCTATGTCTGATTCAACGCTTCGAGTTAGCCTTGCATAAAAACTCTCTGTCCTTTCTCATCACTGATTAATGCTTCTAGTTTCTGTATCTCCTTTGATCTAGTTCCTTCAGCCATGTTCTCTCTCTATCAGAGCTCCAAGGATCGAATGCTCACAATACCAAACTGTTATGGCCCAACTAACTCTCTGATATTTATATATAAAATATGAAGAGTTCTTATAAATAAGAGTGAAAACATGGTTAATAGAGAAACACACTTCTCTTTAGGGAATTAAGAATACATAAAAATTAAACCATCAGAAATAGAGAAAATGAATTGCCGCCTCCATCAATGATGTCTCAACTCTTCCATTTAATTGCCTGCTTTAGATAAGGGAAAAGATCAGTAGAAGATGAGAAAGGTAAGAATGAGAATGAAGAAAGGTAGGAAGATGATGAAGAATAGTAGGAAGATAATTTCATACATATTAGGTGTTTGCCCTCTCTTTCCTCCTTGCTGAGTATTTGTTCAGAATTCTTGCTCTCTCCTCTAACGGTTTCTCCCCCTGTGCAGACATGCAAGAAGGTGTGTGGGTGTTTTCGGACATGTGGTCCTAAGATCCTGATTCTCGTATATCCATCGTCCAGGTAAATGGCAAAAGCCCATTTCTCTTCTATTAATTGGGCTTTTTCTTCCATCCATTGGGCTTCCTTCAATTTCAAGTGATCTGACCCATTCTTCTTTATTTCTTCTAGCAGGAATACTTTTATTGGATCTTCGCATACGATGTTGGCCATAACAAATTGGCGAGATGGCAAGAAGGTGAAGTTGTCGCTGGCAACAGTCGATGATTTGAGATTTCTTCTACAATGGATTCCTCTTACTCACCCTCTTTGCTGCCTGGTGTTTCTCTCCTTATTCTGACCTCAGACCGTTTGTGATTGAAGGTCGCACATCTCTGATTCGGAAACTCTAGGTAGGGATTTTGGTTTGGAGTATACGCATCGCGGTGATTTCCTTTTACCTACTTGGCCCAATATATGACCCAATTTCTAGTACCTTCGGTGATGGTGAGAGGAACAGAGGAGAAGGAAGGAGAGCCCTTACCTTCTTTTTGGCAATTTCAACCCGTGAGATTCAATTGGATATCCCGTTCTACCAAATATTTGGTAGGACCGGTTGTACTGTAGTCATTCTCATAATTATTAAACTTTAAAGTAAAATATATCATAAACCACAATGGTAAAATTATAATTATACCCTTAGAATTAACATTAAATCCTAGTTAATACAAAACATACTATGAACCACAAAAATAAAATTACAGTTGTATTTTTAAAAATTAATATTAAGAAATGGGAAAAATATACCCTAAATCATAAAAATTCATAAATTAGAGTGTATAGTATATATTATTAAAATTATGTTTAATAATAATTAATAAAAATAAAAAAATAACTAAGAGAAGGAAAAAAAAAACAGTAAAGAAATTGATCTTAAAATAATTAATAAAAAATGTGACGTGGTAAGGTATGAATCCCAGGATGTAATGAATGGTTTAGATAAGAACAAATTTACAAAATTTACCAACTGATTGGAGAGATCCAAATCCAATACATTCAATATAATTTAAATTTTAAAAAATTTGTATACTAAAGACGGGTATATGTAGGAATGGCTAGTGGGTACGACCGACTCCTCACTCTGGCACCTTATATGAATAATATAATAATGTCATATTTATTTAGTTTATAATATTAATATTATTATTGTTATATACACCCGCCATTCCATTAAAGGAGGGTCTTTTGCTTTTTTTTTAAATATATTAAAAAGTATTATTATTTAATGTGTAGTGCGTAGTTGTGTTTAGGGATGTGCATCGGTGCAAAACCGAACCGATTGGTCAAAACCGAACACCGAAATTCTAAAAAACGTAACACCGAAACCGAACACTCTGAAAATTCATACAAAACCGAACCGAAGTTTCCGTTCGGTACGGTTTTAAAACCGATTTAACCGATTTGAAATGGAGTGAAAAAGAAATCTTTATGGAGTAACTCTCAAATAGTATTTTGTAACCGAATTAAACTTCAAAATAAAAAAATATTTGCAAAATAAACTTCAAGAATGTCTCCTCCAAATAGATCTGCAAAACTCTCAAATATAAGGAAACCTCCAAAATCTCAAACAAAAATGAGAAGAGAAATAGAATCTCAATTATAGAAAAATAATAGCGACACATAAGAATGACTTTTCCTTCATGGAGACTTGGAGTAACTGAGATTTGGGGGAGAAATTAAAATATTTTTCGTCGTCCAAGTCACCCAATTTCTGAAACACGGCGCTTGTATCAACCTTACAGTGAAGTGGTGAACCACGCCATATGCGACGGCGACACCGTGCTCGCCTTCCTACAGGCGTGAACCACGCCGTATGTGACGCCACCGGAGTGTGGAGCTACAACAAGGCCGTCCCGTCTCTGTCCACCGTCTCCCTAACCATTCCTCTCCCGACTAATAGAGTCTGAGCTTCGTTCTTCATAATAGTTGGCGTCAGCTGCAGATCTGAAGAAGAAGGCAGATGATGTCCTGCGGCTGACTGGGTGTAGTGATGGGTTGGGCCCAAAAAAAAAAGAATGAAATGTAGATAGGTGGGTTAGGGTTTTTAAATATTTATAATTATATATATAGTATATAAATATATCGGTTAGGTTATCGGTTTAGTCGATTTTTTAAGTTTCAAAATCGAAACCGAACCGAAATACAGAAATTTTTAATTTTTAAAACCGAAACCGAATCGATATTTTAAAAACCGAACCGAATTGATCGGTTCGGTTCGATTCAGACGATTTTTTCGGTTTTATCCGAAGTTTGCTCACCCCTAGTTGTGTTAGTGGGAGTGTAGGCCCCACATTTTAATTGTATTAGAGGAGGTGTGAGTCTCATGTGCGTAAAAAATGAAAAGGGATTCTTTGATATGACGACTAAAATAGAAAAAATACGCTGGGACGGAGGCAGTATATATGTGGCATGTGTAGAGTGTAGACAAATTTATTTTGAAAAAATTCTCCAAAGAATTTCAATTTGCTACCCCACCACTGATCAGCAAATTAATAGATATATGAAGTATATAAAATACCAAATAGTACATATATTTAGATTATTTGAATTTTTATTAATTAAGCATCTACTTTGCCAAGTGGAGTATCAATTTACCAAATCAAAAAACAAACCCACAACAATTTCATAAAAACCAGATCTTGCCCTATATATGTCCGCCACAACTATTGATGACAAAATGACCCGCCCCGCTCTTGACCCGCTCTGACCGCCCCGATTGGGACGGGTCCGCCCCGTCCAGCATAGAGAATGGGGCGTGTCCGCCCCGCGTTGTGCACGGGACATGTCGGGTCTGGGTCCTAGCATTGCCCTGCCCCGTATTATTTTTTTATATTATATTATTTATCTATTTATATATTACAATAATATACTCCATATAATTCTATATATTTACTTTCCTACCGTTTGTGAATTAGGTTTTCCAAATGTTGTATTTTATGGCTTTTAATAGATATTTTTATCTATGAATTTAGTTCATTATAATAAATTATGGTTGATATTGATGATTTTAATCAACTTATTATTGGTATAAATATTGTACTCCCTCCGTCCCGATGAAAGGTCACCGATTGCTTTTTGCACGTGGATTAAGGAGTATTATTATTTTATGTGTAGTGAGTAGTTGTATTAGTAGTGAGTGGTGGGCCATATGTGGGTCCTTTTTACTAAAAAAGGAAAATTATGATATTAGGATGGGACACCCAATATAGTAAAATGGGGACCTTTCGATGGGATGGAAGGAGTATTTTGTAATGAAAATACTGTCGGTATTGATCTTATAATATTTAGAATGATATGTTTCTATTTAAGGTAGATATTAGATACTTTTTAAGTAAACAAAATTTAAAATGTAATTTTTTATAATATATACTTAAATTAAAAAAAATGGGACGGGGCGGGACGACCAAACAAGTCCACGGGACAGGGCGGGGCGAAGAGGTACCCGCCCCATTGCCATCCGTAGCCACAACAAGTAAAATGACCAATAAACGTATCAAATGCATTCCACATAGTTCAAGTGGTAGAGGAGATGGTAGAAAAGCTTCCAACTGAATTGATAGCTGCAGGGTAAGAGTTCGATCTTGTCTTTAGCATGAATTTGGCCTCTTACAAGCACAGTCAAACAGTGAGTCATTTCCATAAGTCATTTGAGGCGCATTCATGTGATTGACATTTTATCATTATTGTTCATTTATCTTGTAGTGCGCGTTAAGTTTTACATGTTTCATTTTGCTTTGTTCTAAAATAAGATTACATTTTTAACATTTTTTTTCAAGTGGGACCCATAATATTCTTTCTGGGGCCCACACGCAACACTAATACGTACAACTACTCACTACTCCCTCAGTCCCGACCAAATAACACCATTTTACTATATTGGCGTCCCGTTCAAATTGCATTATTTTCCTCTTTTAGTAAAAATGGTCCACCACTACCCATCACATCTCTCTAATACACCTACCCAATTTATATAAAATAATAATACTCCTTAATCTACGTGCAAAAAGCAAATGCATCTATTTACCCGGGACGGAGGGAGTACATATTAAATATTAGTATATCTTTCAATGTACTATATATTAAAACACTATTCTTAAATTACGTGCAAAAAGCAAAAGTAAATTTTAATACGGAAGTGGGGGTGGAGTGTATGTTTCTTTCTCCTGATCACTCTATAATCTCCGTCTCCTCTTTTTACCCACTATTCTTAAACTACGTGCAAAAAGTAAACGTAAACTTTAGTCGGGACGAAGAGAGTATATGTTTCTTTCTCCTTATCACTCTAAAATCTTCGTTGCTCCATGTTGTAACTTTCAAAATATAGGATGTATTATAATACTTTGATGTCACATTTTTTTATGGATTAAAATAGAGGAGAGGAAGTCATTGGAGTAAGATAATGGACGTTGCATGTCGTCAATGACTTATAAATTAGATCAAGATTAATATTGTCAGGGTTGTGCCAAATTTTGTGACAGAGAGAAAATCTTGTGGATGTAAATATTATATTACTAATGAGTAAGGCTCTTGTGCTCTTGGGGACATCGTGCTCTTTTGCAATTTCCGTGCTCCTTTGCAATTTAAACTCCTAACAATATATAGGGTTAAATAGAATATGGAGGGGGAGGAGACACTTTATTCTTGCATTCCCAGGAGGCCACGGCATGTCCCCGGAGGCACAGGAGTTTTTGCCATTACTATTTTTTTTTTTTTTATTCTAGAGTAAATGAGATTATATAGTTTAGGTTCCTAAAGTAAAAGATAAGCACTGCTCCCATTTGGTATCCTTCTTAAACAACTTTAAAACTCCTAAAGTTTACAAAGAATTCTGCATATGTATTAATTCATGTTAATTGTTACATAGGACTCCCTCCGTCGCACCGAAAGTCACCATTTTACTATATTGGACATCCCATCCAAATATTTTCATTTTCCACTTTTAATAAAAAGGTATCACATGTGGCCCATCATTCACTACTAATACAATTATCAACTACACATAAAATAATAATACTTCTTAATCTACGCAAAAAAAGCAATCAGTGACGTTTAGGCGGGACGGAGGGAGTACTATTTATTTATTTTTTTTCTAAAGCATTGTTACATAGTACTATAAGTTTCATTCTCTCATTGGAAAACTCCTAAAATGTTTATAGGCTCGCATGTCTTTTATTTAATTCATTTAGTAATTTTTTTATTTTTTTCAGACAAAAATTTCTCACTCTTGACCTCTAATTTTCCATCACAACTAAATATGTTGGATGTTCCGTTACATTTGGTATTGCATTTTTTATCACACGCGTTAGATGAGTGACACGTGTACGGGAAGAAAATACCAACCATTGTCCCAAGAATTTAATCTTTCCTTTTAGAGTATATATTTTAATTATTATATCGGGATAAAAATCATTTTAGTCCCATAACTTTTCTCATGGTCTTTTTCAGTCCCAAGAAAGATAACTTTGCCAGATTAGTCCCACTGGTGAAGAAATAAGGCCAAAAACGTCCCATTCTCGCCGGAAAACGCTGACATTACCAAAAAACTGCACGTGATGATGGGAATTGCGTCGGGCGATGACGTGGCGCCCTCAGTCAACAATTAAAATATTATTTAATGCCAACAAGGCATTTTTTTTTTTTTCAAATTTTAAATAATTAAAAAATCCAGCAAGGTCGTCTATTAGTTGATTAAGAAAGCCAAGGCCGCTCCTGCTTGGCATCCCACCTCATGTTCGGCCCGAACGCCACCTTCGAGCTCGAAGACTCTTAGCAGAAGCTTGAAGAAGATCAAAACCAACACCAAGGAGATGACGATTTGGTGAACTCCAACAAGAGGGCAATGCCGGTGGGGATTGCCGGAGAAACACTTCCAAGCCGCCGTCTTTGGATTCTGGCGTGATTGCTGACACAATCAAGTCGTTCTTTCCGATGGGTGCTTCCGACGAGGTGACTTCCTCGTCAATGCAGTTTCAAAGCTTCTTCACTCCCGATTTGATGCAGAGGAGCAGCAACTACAGCCAGGATTTGCGGCTTTCTTTGCAGTCATTTCCGATTCTGATTCTGCTCCACCACCAGCAGCACAGCCCGAGTCACCACCCCAGTCAACACGCCAACCACGTGCATACACAAGCACGTGTTCTACTCAGTAGCACCCCCATTGGGCTTCGACACCTCCGCCGCTTGATGGCTAGAGCACCACCACTTACGGAGGCTAGCTGCCTGGAACATCGGCTGAGACATTGCCAGTGGAGTGGCGGAACCGCCACCGCATTGGCAGGATACTTCTTCAACGCACCACCAGCTGAAGATAATATTTAATTTAATTGATTGATTTTGGTTCTAATTTTCGTTTTTTAATTATTTAAAATTTGAAAAGAAAAATAAATGCCTTGTTGGCATTAAAATAATATTTTAATTGTTGACTCAGGGCGCCACGTCATCGCTCCGGCGCGATTCTGGTCATCACATGTCATTTTCCGGTGATGTCAATGTTTTTTGACGAAAATAGGATGTTTTTTGCCCTATTTCTTCATCGGTGGGGCTAATCTGGCAAACTTATCTTTCATGAGATTGAAAAAAATCATGAGAAAAATTATGGGAATGGTTTTTATGCCTATTATATCATATATGTATCAATCATCCAATGATACTTCACCGTCAATGTAACTAAAATGTAATGAGGGAATGGAGGGAGTATTATTGTGGGATAAAATGGAAATTGCAATATTAATGGAGTCAGCGTATGTGAGTGGGCGAACCTATATTTTATTTCCATGAAAGGTATGCCCTACAAGGTCCCTCCAACATGTACCATTAACCAACACTTCTTTCACTCTCTCTTCTTTCTCTCTATCTCTCTCTCACTCACTCTGTGTATAAAACAACAAAAACATACTAGAATATTGCCACTACAGTTACTCCCCCTTTTTAGGAAAGCAATCACGCAATCCCTCAATTCTTTTACAGAAAACAAAGCCTTAAAAGCTAACTAAACATCATATATATACATATGTTTTCTTGGATTGATCAAACATAGATAGATTTTATATTAAAACCACAAAAAAACAGATTTCAATCCTCCCTCTCTCTCTCTCATATACTACCATAGTATTTCCTACCCCCATCACCTATCTTTTCTGCCTGCAACTCCCACTATAAATACTCTCATGCCAATAATCAAAACCCTATTACCTTCATGATCGTCAATACTGTTAAACGAACACCTCATCTAAAAGTTTAAGTTGATAGAGAGTTGAATCGTTTAATACTTAATCAGGTTACACTCTAACACGCCCCCTCACATGCAGGCAGGGAATTTTCTCATAAATGAGTGGCGGTGAGGTTTGAACCCTGGACCTTTGTTAACCATGGGCTCTGATACCATGTTAAAAGACCACCTCATCTAAAAGCTTAAGCTGATAGAGAGTTGAATCGTTTAATACTTAATTAGGTTACACTCTAATAAATACTACTAATTGTTTCTGTTCCTTTCAAGAACCCTGAAAACACAAACAAACAAACTTGTACTACTTAATTAATCCATCCACATATCCCTCTCTTTCTCTCTCATCTTTCTGTTTCTCAAATATAATTGACACCAAATTCTTAGATCAGGCTTTTGATGGACCCTATAATAACTCAAGAAATGTTGTCCTCAAGCCCAGAGATCAACAGTTTCACCATCACCGCCCCACTCACCACCACCACCACCTCCTTAATGATGGGCTCCCCCTCGGGATCCTCCTCCTCCGCCATCACCTCACCCACCACTCTCAGCCGATATGAGAACCAGAAGCGCCGCAACTGGAATACATTCGGACAGTACCTCCGCAACCACCGGCGGCCGCTTCCCTCTCCTGTTGCAGCGGCGCCCACAGGACACTGGATATTAAAACACGTTGATTTTCACTCTCATCACCAGACATAGGACACCGACATCATGTCCGACGTCATCGTCTTAGAAATAATGTTGGATTTGGTGTCAGTTTATTTAACATTATAAAAATATCATTCAGTTTATTTAACATTATAAACATATCATTATTGAGATTAGAATAAATTAAAGAATGTAATTTTTAATCCTTGATATACGTAAATAATATCTATTATAAATTTTATCATTTTTAATCATTCATTTTTATTATATTCTACTCATTAGTTCATTCTATTCATCGTAATTTCATTCAATTATACAAATCTAACCACAAGAGTGTTGGGTATATTCCGATTTCGGTATAATATGTTGACTAGAAAAATATGACAGAAAAATAAGAACGGAATTTGAGTCGAGTCAAGAGTTACACTCTTTCTCCTTAAGATGAAATTGCCCCGCTCTGGTGCTTACGGTTCGATGACAATCATCTCCAAGATATAACGACTCACATCTTGTGATATTAGTAGCACTACAAATCACAAGATACAGCGAACCAGCCGGTATTATGAACTCACCTTAGGAGTAGAATGACTTTGGAATACACTACTAATCCTTTAAAGGCAACTCGAACTTTACTGGATATCTATGACACGTACCTTTGATCAAGTGATGCAAGTGAAATTCAAGTTCAGAATTTTAATCAAGTAATGGATTATGAAATGAAAGGGCCTATTTATAGACTTCAAGGCGTCTTTTCGTGAAATGATGCACCTTTTGGAATGAATTTCAAATTTAAATTTAAATACCTTTTATGAAAGGACATAATTTAATTGTAATTCACACCCTTCGGTCACATCTTTTCATAGACACATTTCAATCTATTAGACACCATTTTAAGATGACTTTTTCATTCACCTTAATTTTTCAACAATCCCCACATGAATGGATAAAGTCAACTAAAAAGACTATGACAAGGGAGACTGACAATAAAGTGAGTTCAAACGGAAAGATATTACATCAGGATAAGTAGCTTCTGGCTTTGAACCTTCCCTAGTTGAGTACTATCGGATATACTTGCAGTTTAGTGGACGCGATGCCTTGACTACTATACTTTTGTGTATGCCAAGACAACAGTACCAACTACCAACATAATACCTCTCCTAATACCTTTGGTTCTCATGGTTGTGTCCATTTTGGCCGTGGACCATATCTTGGATTCATAAGCGCTTCATTGAGGCGGCCAGTCCTCGCACTTACATAGGTGACCTCTCATCAGGAGTACCATGTCATACCCCACCTTTATTAGATATAAGAGTCATTAAAAGCTTTTATGCTTATCCTTACCACACGTCAACATGTTCATTCGCACTTAATTTGTCTCTAGGAATTGATTAATTAATATATTTCAAGTGCACACCTAAACAAATATAACATGGTTGTCTCATTGAACCAAGTTTGTGGGATCTCCACTCATCATGGTTGAGTTACCGCTATAAATATTTTTTAATGTATGGTTTTTTTATTCCATTCCTCTCAGACATGCAACATATGATCTCCAATAAATCTTATCACGGATCTGTTTAATTTTCTTGAGATCAGTTGTCTTAGACCAACATAATTTTAACTTTAGGGGCTATACCTTTAACTAATCACCCCACATTTGAATGTTTATGAGGACTCTCCCCACATTTGAATGTATACAGGATTTTTTCCAATATTTAAATATCTACGGGATTTTTCCCCACGTTTGGGTCGGTTGACCTTTTGTTGAAATAATTAGTCAATCGATTAATAAAATTGTATGAACCATTTGTTCATTTCTTTCCTAACTTCTCCCCAAAAATTATTTTATTTTTTATTTCTCACGAAGAGACATAATTCTTTAATTATGACATGTCAACGACTTTGCATGAAGAGACACATAATCATCAAGGGAGAGACACAACTCTTAATCAAGGAACGAGACTCTTTAAGAAGAGATACGACTCTTTTCCAAGAGAAGCAACACTTTACGAAGTGACACGACTCTCTAAGAGACACGAGTCTTCACCAATCATGACTTTTTCACTAAGAGATGCAGCCCTTCTTTAGCCACCAATGGTGACAACTCCTCATGAAGAAACACATCTTTTTCATAATTATCACAAGTCACAACAATGGTTCATCATGTTCGAATTTTTAATTCCACTAACACGACTTTTTCCGACTGTGAAGAAAGAATAGTCAAAAATATAAATAAAACACAAGGAAATGAAAGGAATTTGCCGACATTATCAAATCATAATTTCCCTCTAGCCACAAAATTCAAAAGAGGTAGTTGCTCCATCTGTGAATGCAATGTGAGTCGCAACCCTTCATTTAATTAACCACCAACTTAAACTTATAATAAACTGTTGATTATTATAATTATCTCACATCCGATAATTTTTCTTTTTACACTTTCAAAAAGTGGTTGGTTGAGACAGATTGCACATATAACGATGGATGCAATTTATCAACAGAAATAAGACATTTTTTTTCGTCTTTCTCTCTTATTTATTTTTATTTTATTTTTAATTTAAAATAAACATGATTAGCTCCACTAATCTAGTTTATCGTCTCCTCCGACTATTTATACAAAAATTCTCACAAACTGAATAAATGTTGAGACAACAATTCATACAATCCATGCAGATTTCAAAATGTAGGTTGACACCAACCGTTGCAAAATTGGTTTAGATAATCTTCAATTAACAGTCGTAACAGTTTAGCAAATTAATAGTATTTGTTTAGCCATCAAAGTACAGTCACAATTTTTAGAATAACAAATCCAACCAATAGAAACCATTTTTCCTATTCCACAAGAAAACTTTATTTCGATAGTATTTTTTTTAATTTAATAAATTTAAAAATAATTCGTCTACACAATATGCAGACTAGCAATAATAATCACGTAAAACAAATAAATACTTGCGTACCTTCTTCTGTTTATATCTTAAAGTCTCCCTTTAACCATACATCGTAGTCAAACAATATTATATCGGAGCTATGAGCATAATTTTCGTCTTAAGATTGTTGGGTATATTTAGGTTTCGGTATAATATGTTGACTAGAAAAGTATGACAGAAAAATAAGAACGGAATTTGAGTCGAGTAAATAGTTACTCTCTTTCTCCTTAAGACGAAATTGCCCCGCTCTGGTGCGTACGGTTCAATGGCAATCATCTCCAAGATACAACGACTCACATCTTGTGATATTAGTAGCAATACAAATCACAAGATACAGCGAACCAACCGGTATTATGAACTCACCTTAGGAGTAGAACGACTTTTGAATATACTACTAATCCTTTAAAGGCAACTCGAACTTTACTGGATATCTATGACACGTGCCTTTGGTCAAGTGATGCAAGGGAAATTCAAGTTCGGAGTTTTAATCAAGTGATGGATTATGGAATGAAAGGGCCTATTTATAGACTTCAAGGCGTCTTTTCGTGAAATGATGCACCTTTTGGAATGAATTTCAAATTTAAATTCAAATACCTTTTATGAAAGGACACCATTTAATTGTAATTCACACCCTTCGGTCACATCTTTTTATAAACACACTTCAATCTATTATACACCATTTTAAGATGACTTTTTCATTCATCTTAATTTTCCAACAAAGAGTATACATCAATGTAAAAAATAATATTCTTTCTTTTCATACATAACATATTTTTTTATTTATTTATTACAACAAAATAAAAGGTTAAATTTACCCTCAAAAGTCAATATAGTTAGTCAATTTTTTTCTTAATTAACTACATGAAACAGTAAAGATGAACACCATCAGAAACGGGAGGAGTAAGAAATGGGAGGAGCAATAAATAACCCATAATTATACTATAAAACATTATAATACGGCTCGGATGCTCTGTTACATTTTCATGTTACATCTCCTTTCACCAATCAAATGGGTGACATGTGTATTAGGAGAGAGAGTTTGCTAACTTTGCAGTAATGTTTGTTAAATAGGTATGTAAGGAAAGAAAATATATATTTGGAAGTTAAGATTCTCTCCACAATTTCTTTCCAAACCTTCCATGACGGGATCATCTCAACAAATCAATCCACAATTCTCTTCGGAATCCACTCTTGTATCAAAAGAATTCATAACATTAGATGAATCACCATTTTTGAACCATAATTGCAGCACGGTGCTTTTTTCATTGGAGCAGGGACAAAATCAAGCATATAGAACTATCTGATACTAATTATGGCTAAACCTTAATTTTTTTTTGTGTTTTTTTTCCTGTAATGTTTTCTTCCCTATCTGGATCTGATCAGATTGTTAGTAATCTTATTAATGCACACCGGGTGTTTGTAGAAATTCTTGAATGAAATTTTAAACTCTTGAACATTATCAATAAATTTTCAAAATTAATGAATGGACCTTTTGGTTTGAGATATGATGAATTTGAGTTCTCGCTCCTCATTTTCTTAATTGGATTTGGCCATTCACTTGGTGTAACACTAATTAATTGAGCATGAAGAAAAAGTTCTACGATAAGTTCACATGTGTAGTTTCTTAATTACAAAGGTTTAAGTTCCTGAGGAACTCATCAATGGAGCACCTTTATAAAAGCTCTGTGTAATTTTCTGGAAATAAAATTATGATTCATAATCACATACAACGTCCAACTACAATTATGGTTCAAAAAGATGATCCCATCATGGAAGGTTTGGGAAGAAATTGTGGAGAGAATCTTAACTTCCAAATATATATTTTCTTTCCTTACATAGCTATTTAACAGACGTTAGTGCAAAGTTAGCAAACTCTCCCTCCTAATACTCGTGTCACTCATATGATCGGTGTAACAGAAGATGTAGTACGGAAATGTAATAGAGCATCCGAGCCGATTATCATAAAAGCAGATAGTTGTTTGAGACCATCTCATGGAATAAATTTTGTGAGAATGATAATAAATGATAACATTAAATAAAAAATGATAACCTATTAATGAAAAATTATATTAGTGCATTAAACTGTTTCATAAATAAGTCAAAGTATAAATAAAAAGTAATACTCCCTCCGTCCCACGTATTTTTACCCACTTTCTATTTTGGGGTGTCCCATTTATTTTTACTCATTCCATTAATGGTAAAAATATACTACACATCTTATCTACTTTTTACACTTTATTCATCAATCCCAATAACTTTATTTAATTTTTTACACTTTATTCTTCATTTCCAACAATTTTATTTACTTTTTCTCTCAACATTACCAATTTATCTCTACTTTTTCTTATATTATATATTAAAAAAACAACTTTCTTTATTTACGTGCCCATACAAATGGGTAAAAATATTCGGGATGGAGGGAGTAACATATTTTGAAAAGTGATTACATTTTCAGTGAAAAAAAATTTACTAAAAAAGGATAATTGCAAGGAAAACTATGAACTTTGCTTATATTACAAATTAATCTCCACCTTTGAAAATTTGTAAAAAAAAGGACCACACTTTTAAGTGCACTGAATATGTGAAATTTTTCTCAAAAGTGTGGTTCTTTTTTAGAACTTGAGTGTGTTTTGTAAAGGGTTAATTACGATAAAAATCCTGACCTTTTCGCCAATTGCGAATTAGTCCAAATTTTTAGGTATTTACAAAAAAGTACTCAACCTTAGTCTCCTTTTACAAATCGAACCACCAGGCAGAAAGAGTCCTGCCGATCGCTGATGTGTCACAATTTAATCCACGTCACCTACCACCTGTATTAAAAAATTAAATAAAAAAAGAAAAAATGTTCATGGGATTTGCTATACGACGTCGTTTAGAATTTCCCAAATCTTCAATTTTCTTCTCTTAAAGGTCGTTTGCTTGTAGGTATGTGATATACAGGGATTATGTATAATGAGATTTGTTTGACTTGTGATTAATTGTATTATTGTTTGGTATTATGGAAAAATGAGATTGTTGATAACTAAGTATTAGTTATTTTTGGTTTGTTATTGAGTATTAACAAATGGGATAATAAGTAAAATGACACATTTATCCCTTATTATTACTATTATTATTATTATTTATTTATTATTATTATTACTTAATAATTATTTATTATTATTAATATTAATATTATTTTTTATTAATTATAATTAATGTTATTATTATTTATTATTTATTATTAATATTATTTATTATGATTAATATTATTATTTATTAATGAATATTAATATTATTAATTATTATAATTATTATTTATTTATTATTATTAATATTATTTATTAAATTATTATTATGAATATTTTTTATTATTAATAATATATTATTATTATTTATTAATTATTATTAATAATGTTATTATTATTATTTATTTGATAATAATAATAATATTATTATTATTGTTAGTATTATTATAAATATTATTTAATAATAATAATAATAATAATAATAATAATAATAATAATAATAATAATAATAATAATAATAATGAAAAAGGGGTATAATAGTAAAAGTAAGTATAACACCTAGGTATTAAATTGTGGTATTGTGTAACCCACCTCTTGTGGTGGGATACAACCAATGAAAATGTATTATTAATTTCGGGCTGAAATAATACAGGGCTGAAAGATTATGAATATATCAAGACAAGCATAGTATTAGGTGATATACTGCATCGATATCTAGCTAATATCGCCAAGCAAACGACCCCTTACGGGATTTGTCTCCTTCCCCCTTTCCAACACCGATAGAGACGATTTGTCCAAGCAATAAGTAGAAATCAATCATAAAAACTAGTAGCAAGGTCGGAACACACAGGCACATGAGAAGAAAATTAGAAAAAAAAGATTACCTCGCAGCGGGTTGCATAGGTGGTGGTGAATATTGGAGTGGTAGTATAGAGGATATGGTATCTGTTATTAGGTAGTGGCAAAGAAAGGGAGAGAGAAGTGGGGAAGAGAGAGAAGCAACAAGGGTTGGAGTTGGAGTGAGGAGAGAGAAGTTGCAGGGGAAATTAGGACAACACATGGCTGAGGCTGCTCACACTAATCTTCGATGATTCCTTACCTTACCTTTCTTTGCCGACATCACTTGCTAAAAAATTAAACAAAATAAACACAACATCCACTGCCCTAGTGTCCCAAATATTAAAATGTTGTTCCCAGAACACAAAAATATGCAATTGCGGTCATGAATAAATGAGTGATGATTTTAGCAATAACGCCATGTATTTTTAGGAACTTCTCTATTTCTTTTCGTTATTCTACACATTTTTAAGCTAATTACAGATTACACTATCTGGAATAGTGAGAAATATAATTTCTTCCTCAACTCTACCCACATCTCATTCGAACAATCTAATCTTCATCTTTTCCAATGATCTTTCCATCAATCAACAACACAAAACTTGGGCTTGTGTATATATTTTGGCATCGGAAACTGTAACTAAATTGTGTGTTGGTTCGTCATCGCTTCACGCCTAAGTTAATATTGTTCAGATCTGAGAATCTCACTCGTTGCCGTTAATTGCCAAGCTGAAACCTCCGACTATTGAACAGAGATAGCGTTGCCTCCTGCTGGAAGTCGTTGTTTGCTGATGGTGGGAGATCGGTCCAACCGCTGCCGCTGTCTTGGGAAGAATTATTGGTTTTGTCAAAATAAAATAAGGTTGGTTTTTTGTCCCACATCGGATGGGAGATCAAAAGGGAGAGGATTTCTTATGCTATATAAGGAGGCCCTTGGACTTGATGTTAAGTGCACCAATCAAGTACACTTTAATCTTTGTATTTGATTCTAGTTAAATTCCTTTCTTGGATTCTCGGTTGTGAGAATGGGGAGAAAGTTGTGAATTAGTCAAAGATTTATAAGAGTGTAGGGATTGGGGTCGGGAGAGAGAAATTCTGTGTGATTGTAAAAAAATTTCACATGGTGGTATTTTCTCGGTTCATGGTTTTTCTCCGATTTTGGAGTTTTCCATGTAAATTCTTGTGTTGTGCTTTTTATGCTCTTCTTTAGGAATGAATGGGGATCTTCTTATCCCAACAAGTGGTATCAGAGCCCGATTCGAATACTTATAAAGTTCTTAGTATGCTATGTGGTTGCAGCATAGTCTGACCTTCCACATCAGAAAACACTTTATGAGAGGAAGAGGGTTATTCATTAGGCTAAGGGTGGCATGAAAGAAGTGAGAAAAGCTAGTGGCACAAGGGGGTCAGAAGATCAGCCGAATGCGGTGGCATCTCCTTTCTTGCGGTGAAATGCGTCGGACTGTGGCGACAATGGCTTGGCAAGGGGTTGGATTTGCGAGACAGCAGTTTTTGGCAGAGTTCTTGGACCTGCAGCAATGTGAATTGCTGGGACTCCCGGTGGTAGAGTTACCTTAACAGCGACATGGAGTTTTCCATGGATGTCGGCTCAAGGAGGTTTGAAAGGAACGAATTTTTCGGTAATGACTGGTGGCATAGGGAAGCGGCGATTGACCGAGGAAGAAGGCGATGTGGTGGCTTGGTATCGGGTGGCGCTAGATCAGTAAAAAATAGCGTGGATTCAACCGAAAAGTGGGAAAGCATCGTGAATACCAGGGGAGAGAATCGGCTTCAAGTGACGATACTTTTAGTAGGAGAGGGTTCGGACAAACCTGGTGTAGCTTGGCAGTAAAAGGCAGTGACGTCATGTCGGTACAGACGATTTTTGCTCAAGGTGGAGCAATGGTGCAGTAATTGCGGTGGAGCAATGGCACGGTAATTGCTTATGGTGGTGCAATAATGACGTTGCTGGTCAAGGAGGAGCTGATGCGGCAACAATTTTGAATGTTGAGTTAATATTATTGGGGATCCTTATGACATGTTCAGTTGTCATGGAAAAGAATATAATAATATTGGCTGGTCCACAAGTTTGCACAATGACATTGACTTGGCAGGTGATGTAGGGTGTGTAGTGGATGTATATCGATGGTTGATGGACTTCTAGGGATAGCCAAATGCTGGAAGTAGACCATAAATATTAGCAGGTGTTTTCGATATGTGCAGCAAAAAATTCTTAGAATAGTTTATTCTAAGTGATCTACTCATATGGTGGAGTAGGATTCTCGGGGTTGAGAATAGATTGTCGGTGAAGATAATTATTCTTAAAATGGTTAACTATAAGGGATTCTCGGGATTGAGAATGATTATCGGTGAAGACAATGAATCTTCTTTTACTTTGACAAGGTGGAGATTGTTGGTTTTGTCAAAATAAAATAAGGTTGGTTTTTTATCCCACATCGGATGGGAGATCAAAAGGGGGAGGATTTCTTATGCTATATAAGGAGGCCTTTGGACTTGATGTTAAGTGCACCAATCAAGTACACTTTAATCTTTGTATTTGATTCTAGTTAAATTCATTTCTTGGATTCTCGGTTGTGAGAATGGGGAGAAAGGTGTGAATTAGTCAAAGATTTATAAGAGTGTAGGGATTGGGGTCGGGAGAAAGAAATTCTGTGTGATTGTAAAAAATTTTCACATAGTGGTATTTTCTCGGTCCGTGGTTTTTCTCCAGTTTTGGAGTTTTCCATGTAAATTCTTGTGTTGTGCTTTTTATGCTCTTCTTTAGGAATAAATGGGGATATGCTTATCCCAACAAGATCGTGATTCGAGTATCTGAATCCGACTGGGCACCCCATACAGAACAGGGTCTTGATAAAGTGAAGGCCGAAGAGACAAGGATGGAGAGTGTTGGTGGGTGGGTTCCCATTTGACTCGTGGTGAATCGAACAGTTGATTTACTATGAATATTGAACGAGAATGCTGGGAAGGGGAGAAGGAGACAAATCTAGTTGGAGAAGAAGATTCTAAACGACGTCAATAGCAAATCCCATTTAACATTTTTTTTAATATAGGTGGGGGAGTGACGTGGATTAAATTGTGACACATAAGCGACCGGGCAGGACTCCTTCTGCCCTGTGGTTCGATTTGAAAAAGAAGATTAAAGTTGAGTACTTTTTTATAAATCCCAAAAGTTTAGACTAATTCGCAATTGACGTAAAGGTCATGACTTTTGCCATAATTAACCCTTAATATTATATGAAATGTGTTGGCATTCGATCGTTTGGTTAACGTGACCCGTTAGGGTTCCATGTATTTCTAACAATCAGCGGAAGCAAGTAAACATGAATCGCATTACCTTTCACCAAGGGTTGATGTAGAGGTTGAATTCTCGCTGGCAGACTGCGCAGTCCCACGAGAATAGCCATAAGTTCCTCTTCTGATGTCGGAATTAAGTGGTCTTTGCGCTCAGACGATCCTCTCTTCGACGGTTTTCCGTCAGTATATAATACATCAAAATCTAAGTACTGTACGATTTTTTATGAATTTTGTAACATGACGAACTGCAGCAGCAAACGACCTTCCGGTCTTCTGCTGTATGTCCCAAGTCCGATCTCGACGTCGTGTGGGCGACGATCTACGAGACCTACTCAATCTGCTATCAACCCTAATCACACGTGAATAATGAATTAGATTAGGGTTCCAGATAAGCTGAGGTGACTTATATACATGGGCTACAGCAGGGACCAGGAGGAGAAATTGAGTTGGGCCTCCATTGGGTTTAAGTATCCAAGCTTAGCCCAAAGCTTATACTTAAGTCCAATAATAATAATATATTCCACTAAAATATTATTACTGCACTACCATACCAATCCCAAAATTACGTTTTGGGCTCCTTCTTATTATGAGCCCGTTAGTCTCCCCATGTTTAAGATATACAATGTCCATTAATTAATTTAAGTTACTGACAACTCAATTAATTAATATCTCATCCAAGAGTAGTACCACTCAACCTCATTATCATGCCGGAATAAATTCCACCTGCAGGGTTTACATGATAATACTTATGAGCTCCTCAAGGGGACATCATCAACCTATGACGGACACGGATTCCTTCTACAATCAACAGCACACCATAGAGACAACATTACTTTCCAACTCACCGAGTTTATTGATTTAATTACAAGTAAATCTCACCCATTGATGAATCAAAGAAATACATACTGCCCTACGTGTCGAAGTTATTGTATAGGGATTAAGAGCACGAACATCCATAATAACAGAGATCAAGTTCTTCTATAAGTCAGTATAAGTTGAACGATCTCACGCGGTCCTGCTCAATACACATAAGTGCACTAGAGTGATTCTATAGCCAAGACAAGCTAATACCAAACCACACTACAACCATCCCGATAGAGAGTCCCCGTCTATCTCGGTTGTGAGCATCTGTTTATACTTTATAAGAAAACCGATAATATGATCTTCCGCGTGTTGTCGCACAACATATTATCTACAGTATAAAGTAAGTGGACTATTGCATCGAACATATAAATAAATTATAAGATGCAATCATTTGATCATATGATTCTCATTTCAAATTAATTGTTATAACATTGTTCATACTAAACCTAGACTTTTAGTATACAATCCAACAATCTCCCACTTATACTAAAAGACTATGATGTTATGTCTTCCGCCATACATCTGATTCCCACTCCCACTACACGACCATTAAAAGCTCTCGCCTGAATGTCCTTGTAAATGGATTTACTAGGTCATCATTCGATGCAATCTAGGCAACAACAACCTTCCCCTCATCATACGATTTCTCGTAACAGGTGGTACTTGCGCTCCATGTGTTTAATTGCCTTATGGACTTGTGATTCCTTCAAGTTTGCAACTGCACCAATATCATCAATATAAATTGTGATAACCTTGGGCAAACTTAGAATCACATCAAAGTCCATCATGAAGTTTCTAGAGTCATACAGATACATTGGTTGCCTCATAGGCTCCAATTTATCATCTTTCCATATGGAGTCCGAAGTCTGAAATACATTTCTATATAACACTCCTCCACATTATGACTCAACTTCCTAAAATTAAACACATAACCTTGAGGTGGATTTACTGCCGTCCAATCTGACTAAAAAATCTGAATCTACGTAATCCACAAGAAGCAGTGAATCTGTCCAGTAAGCTTACATATAATTTCCAGTCCTTCTCAGGCACTTCATATATGTCTTACCACAGCTCATCATTCTTGTTCCAGGTTACGTTGATACCCACTGTTCATGCATTTAGCAAAACAGATATCCATACTCATGTATAGCATTCCTTAGATTAGGCTTCCTCATTTACCGAAGCATAAGGAACTGCTTTCATCTCCTTTATCTTCCTTTTGTGTCTCAAGACACATTTCCTTAGATAAAGTCACATGCTAAAACGAGTAAGGATTGTATCATTTCATGAAGCTTGAGATAAGCATAACATCCTTTCTTGTGATCCGTATTACCGTGATCAAAAGGATATTTTTGCTCCTCTTAAGTCCTTCATCTTATACCGCTTTATTAACCATACCCCATACGCCCGATAATACTCTTTCATTGTCTCCAATGAGCAAGATAATATCTATGTATAGTACAAGTAATACCACCACCTTTCCATCACTCTTTTCAATACACAAGACACATCCGCGCATTGAATAAATCCATATCTTTGGATTTCCTCATCAAAACGGATGTTTCATGATCTTGAAGCTTGCTTTAGTCCATCGATGGACACTTTTAAGCTTCCTATCACAATGCTCTTAGCCCTTTGCAATGAATCACTCTGGTTGCTTCACATAGATGTTTTCCTCAAGACTTCCAATCAGGAAAGCTGTCTTGACATCTATTTCCTATCCCTCATATTCCATATGAGTAGCAACATATAAAAGAATCCGGATCAATATAGGCACAGCTACTGGCGAACAGGTTTTCTCATAATCGAACCCTTTCTTTCTGAGTATACCTTTTCCCAACAAGCTTTACTTCCAAGGTTTTCACCTTACCGTATGATCCTCTTTTATTTTGTATGACCACTTCCAATGGTTTTCACACCATCCGTGGTTCTACAATCATCCAGATCTTATTTAGAATCTATTGATTCTATTTAAACATTCATTGCATCTTACTAAGATTCTGCATTTCTATCTTGTAGTGCTTCGTCGTTTCTGTGGGTCCATTCCATGTTTACTAGGGACCAAGTCTCACGACACTCCCAAAACACGTATCTTACAGGTTGTTGAACAACCAACCACTACGACAAGACACTACAAGCAATTGTGTATCAGACGTGACAAGCGTTGCAGTTTACCTTGTGGTATATCCTCTTGTACACCTGGTACTAATACTTTGTGTTTTCCTCTCACTTTCTTTAGAACAACTTATACATGGGTATTTGATTTATTACATAGTCCTTTTTCCAAAAAATCTAGTGTTTGTGTTAACAATCACTCTTCGATCTTTTGAACTAAATAAATCATCCTTCATTTTTCTAGGATATCCCACAAACAGACAAATATTCATACGAATTACTGTTTCTAGGGCATGTCCATAAAATGAATTTAGTAATTTCAAATAATTCATCATCTATCTAATCACTACCATAAGAGTGTTATTCCTTCTATTCGTCACACCATTAAGGTGGGAAATTCATTTCCGAAGGTACCTTTCTCTTACTAGATTAGAAGACTCATTATTAATTACTATTTGTCGCATCCAGGGGATAAACATGATTTAAGAGTTTACAAATTGTCACTAATATACCTCAACAGATTACAGCTCCATCCTTCATTATTATGACCATGTCATTTAAATGAAATGGAGTATCCATCCGTAAATGCATAGAAACCGAAATCAAATTCTTTCTATGAAAGCGTACGTAAAGACAATCTCATAAAATCAAACGTTTATTCATATCGTAAGATAAATAAACAACTCCCACTGCAATAGCGACTACTCTTGTAGTTTCACCCATGTCATAACAATCTTATCCTCACTTAGTAATAAACATTTAGTGATTCCAGTATCTACACACTTCGTGTCAGTAGATGCCATCAATAATCATGTTTAAACAGCTAGTGAATAAGATATAAAACTTGTTCATATTATGATGAAAATGGCTTTCATTTGCCACATGTTTTGTTAGAAGTTTCCCACCACATACATGCTCTTGTAATTCAGGTGGAACTTACTCAAAACATCTAGGCAATCTACGGAGAATTAAATTGATCTAGGTTTCCCTTCAATTTCTACTCCAAGCTTTCCAATTCATTCATCAAATTCAATCATGATGTACCGCCTTTTAACTTACTCAAATATCCGAAGAGTTACATGAGACCATCATATTTCTATAAACTTCTCATCTCTTCACTAGAGACTTTAATAGGCATCATGAGAACATCCTTTAGTGAGAACACATATATTTTCTTAAGCAGTAAAATTCAAATCCAAGATTCTTTTCTAATCATCTAATTTTGGACCAGTAAATATAATTTCTTTTAGTCAACCATAAGTGAAATAAAACTATTTGAAATTACAGAGAATCATAAATAAATACATCGATCAAATCTTTGAATTTTATCCTTTTATATTGATTCCCTCAAAACAATATAAAATTAAAATTCACCAACATCTCAAGCACCGTGAGTCTGCAAGCCACGATAGTGTGGACGTTTACAAACCCGAACATTTACAAGAGAAGGTTTTACCCATTAATTTCATTTGTCAACCTAACCTCATGATAAAATAATTAATAGTCGGTTCCTCTTTAGCCATGCAAATAAAAGCAGTGACTCCGATGGGGAGGATACTTATTATTTACATCTAAGTGTACACCATTATTTGACCCCAAGTCCGCGGCCCAAGCTTATGTGCCTTACAGATGGAGAAGTACACACGCGCTCGGATAACTTCCTACAGTCATCAATTATAAGTCTGTACAGTGATCCGCACATGAACTCATCCGATAGGGAGGAAGGTCTAAGCCAACGCGCAAGTTCATGTGCATCACATTACAAACATAATTTTAAAGAAGCCTGTTCCAGCAATATCCATGAATAAACTCATCCGATGGGAAGGAAGACTCTAATGCCGACGCGCAAGTTTATTCACTTTGCTAACAAACCAATAATGGAGGCTGCGGGAATTAATTACCAATCCCCTCTCCCACTTAGTTATTTAAAACCGAGGGTTTTTACATGCATATAATATTCAGAATAATATACGCAATCCTAGCATGCTCCTATCACGGCACATAAGGCAGTAAATCCCAAAGAGTCATGCATACATATATAACAATAATCAATAATTAAATCAATCATTAACAGTTATATATCAGCGAATTCGATTGTTCGCCATCAGACACGAATATCAGCAAAGACTTCCAAACTATCAAAATTTTGAAATTTCCAGATTGTCCAATTTTCGAAACCATCGATATCGACCGTCAATGTCGTCCAGATTATCAAAATCATCGATATCGACTAGATTATCAAATATTTGAAAAACATCAAGATTATCAACATTCCAAAACTATCGATATCGATCGTCGATATCGTCTAGATTATCGAAATCATCGATATCGACGAGCAACCATATACAACAATAATAGATAATTAAATCAATTATGTCAGTTATATATTAGGAATTAATTCAACATCCATATATAACAATAATAGACAATTAATTATAGCAGTTATATATTAGGAATTAATTCGACATCCATATATGACAATAATAGATTATTAAATCAATTATAGCAGTCATATATTAGGAATTAATTCGACATCCATATATAACAATAATATACAATCTATTATGGCAGTTATATATTAGGAATTAGTTTTCCTAAAATTGGATGTCTTATCCAACACTCTAGCAATACATGCATATAATATACCAAATATAATACGCAATCTAGCATGCTTCTATATAAGACAATAAATCATAGAGATCAGGCATCCATATATATATAACAATAATAGACAATTAAATCAATTATGACAGTTATATATATTAGGAATAAAAACGCCTCTAAATTTTAATGTCTTGTCCGACACTCCTACTGTGGAATCGATGCCTTACGCAACAAGCAGGATTGCTTGTGCCCCAAGACGTCCATCGTCGTATCCCACCGCCAATCGTGTCAGGGAGCGCTCCAAGTGCCTTGACGAGCGCCCCTCGCCCGGACTGTCGCTCGTCCAAGGGCCTACTTGCATGAAACCAAGTTCAGCCCAACGCGCAACACCAAACTACACCAACTGTCGTTCGTAGTTCGAAACTGCAAAACTCTCAGAATCCAATCTCCACCGTCCAGAATCTATTACTGTAAGTCCTAAACATGCTGTCCAAATTAAAGGTCGATCCAACGGTTATTTTGTGAGAAACGGCTCTTTTCCCTCGACTGCGCAAAACAGAATCGCCCAAAAATCTGCTTCTGTTTTCAGCGTAATCCCAGCAAGAAAAAGCTCCAAATTCGATCTCCACCATTCAGAATGTACATACACAAGGTATGAACGTTCTGACCAAATTACAGCCCGATCCAACGGATATTTTGATAGAAACGGCTCTTTTTCCCCGACTGCGGAAAACAGAATCGCCCAAATATCTACTTCTGTTTTCAGCGTAATCCCAGCAAGAAAAAGCTCCAAATTCGATCTCCACCGTTCAGAATGTACATCCATAAGGTCTGAACGTGCTGACCAAATTACAGCTCGATCCCACGGTTAGTTTGTGAGAAACGGCTCTTTTCCCTCGACTGCGCAAAACAGAATCGCCCAAAAATCTGCTTCTGTTTTCAGCGTAATCCTAGCACGAAAAAGCTCCAAATTCAATCTTCACCGTTCAGAATGTACATCCACAAGATCTGAACGTGCTGACCAAATTACAGCTCAATCCGACCGTTGAAACTCCGGTTATTGCCTCTGCAATATCACTGCGCTGGATTTTCTCTCAAAAACGTGATTCAATTTTTGCCCTCTTTTTCTTCCTTGCATGTGAAATTGACGAACAGTTTTCGTCGAATCCTCTCACACACAACCATGGACGAATAGATATGATACAGGGTATATATCACATAGGGATATTCATGGTTTGCGCAATAAAACCAAAACCCTAAACATGTGATCCTAATTCCGAAAAATTAATCACATAAACCCTAGCCTAACGTGTCACGCTTCACCACGAAACCGAAGCTCTGATACCAATTGTTGGCATTCGATCGTTTGGTTAACGTGACCCGTTAGGGTTCCATGTATTTCTAACAAGCAGCGGAAGCAAGTAAACATGAATCGCATTACCTTTCACCAAGGGTTGATGTAGAGGTTGAATTCTCGCTGGCAGACTGCGCAGTCCCACGAGAATAGCCATAAGTTCCTCTTCTGATGTCGGAATTAAGTGGTCTTTGCGCTCAGATGATCCTCTCTTCGACGGTTTTCCGTCAGTATATAATACATCAAAATCTAAGTACTGTACGATTTTTTATGAATTTTGTAACATGACGAACTGCAGCAGCAAACGACCTTCCGGTCTTCTGCTGTATGTCCCAAGTCCGATCTCGACGTCGTGTGGGCGACGATCTACGAGACCTACTCAATCTGCTATCAACCCTAATCACACGTGAATAATGAATTAGATTAGGGTTCCAGATAAGCTGAGGTGACTTATATACATGGGCTACAGCAGGGACCAGGAGGAGAAATTGGGTTGGGCCTCCATTGGGTTTAAGTATCCAAGCTTAGCCCAAAGCTTATACTTAAGTCCAATAATAATAATATATTCCACTAAAATATTATTACTGCACTACCATACCAATCCCAAAATTACGTTTTGGGCTCCTTCTTATTATGAGCCCGTTAGTCTCCCCATGTTTAAGATATACAATGTCCATTAATTAATTTAAGTTACTGACAACTCAATTAATTAATATCTCATCCAAGAGTAGTACCACTCAACCTCATTATCATGCCGGAATAAATTCCACCTGCAGGGTTTACATGATAATCCTTATGAGCTCCTCAAGGGGACATCATCAACCTATGACGGACACGGATTCCTTCTACAATCAACAGCACACCATAGAGACAACATTACTTTCCAACTCACCGAGTTTATTGATTTAATTACAAGTAAATCTCACCCATTGATGAATCAAAGAAATACATACTGCCCTACGTGTCGAAGTTATTGTATAGGGATTAAGAGCACGAACATCCATAATAACAGAGATCAAGTTCTTCTATAAGTCAGTATAAGTTGAACGATCTCACGCGGTCCTGCTCAATACACATAAGTGCACTAGAGTGATTCTATAGCCAAGACAAGCTAATACCAAACCACACTACAACCATCCCGATAGAGAGTCCCCGTCTATCTCGGTTGTGAGCATCTGTTTATACTTTATAAGAAAACCGATAATATGATCTTCCGCGTGTTGTCGCACAACATATTATCTACAGTATAAAGTAAGTGGACTATTGCATCGAACATATAAATAAATTATAAGATGCAATCATTTGATCATATGATTCTCATTTCAAATTAATTGTTATAACATTGTTCATACTAAACATAGACTTTTAGTATACAATCCAACAAAATGTTACCTCTATTGTGTAAGAGATCATTATTATTATGCGTAAGAACTAATATAACTGTTGTTAATAAACTCTTTCCATCCATCCATCACTAGTGTATCCATTTTGCTATTTTGGGTTGTTCACTCTTAAAGTATTTATAATCCCTTTTTAGTAAAATGACTCACACATAACCCACCATTTTCAACCACTCCCTACTAATACAACTACCCACTTTATATAAAATAATAATTCTCTTTAATCCACATGTAAAAAGTAAACGAATACATATACGATGGACGGATGGAGTATATTCTAAAGAGTAACTCTCAATATATCAAAGAATAAAAGAATAACCCTTCTCGAAAAAGTGTACCGTATATCCAATTGCACATTAGCATGTCTCATCATTACTAGGATTATTTGTCTAATTTATAATTAATTACTTTTAACTATATTTAACAGAAAAAAAGAGAGAAAAAGAGAAAATTTTGATTAACAATAATTTATTTATAATTTAGAGTAATAATATGTTACTTTTAATTAAATAATTTAATTTTTTAATAAATAAATAATATTATTGCTAAAGTTAGGTGAGACCTGGAATGACTTTAACATTTTAATTAAAAATTAAGAAAGTATAAAATAATTTCATTGTGAGACATTTTCACACAATACTATATCACAAAATATACTCTATATGTTGTGTATTAAAATGAATGATAGTATTACTTTTGAAATTAAACTGTAAGATGGGGGTTGGGGGGTTTGAATTAATGATTAAACCGTATATATGGCTGAAATGGTAAATGGTCGATAAAGTAGTAAATATAATCTTTTGTAGTTACCAATTAATTAGTCTAAGTGCACATTGTAATTTGTTGGACTAACTAAAGTCGCGTTGTTTTAATTTTTTTGGATCATGGAATTATATAATATAAATCGTTAAACCAAATACATTAGCGTGTTTCCTCCTTGAACATCTAAAACAGAAATCACAAAATTGAATTCACAAAAGGCCGCGGCTATTCGCACCCACCATTTTACTTCATACACCCAATTATATCTACACACATAATTATGATATATACACACACTTGGAAAATACTACTTTACCCTCAATGAAATACACCCATATACATATCTATTTCCTCCAAAAATCACACACCCACTTCACAATCCTACATTTACTCCCAACAACTTAAATTAAACACCCACACCCACCTCACCCACCTCACCCACCTCACTTCTGCAAAAAAGAAAGAAAAAGAGGAAAGAAGAGAAGAAGGGAGGAAGAAGAGAAGAAGGGAGGAAGAGGAGAAGAAGAGAAGAAGAGAAGACTGTGCCATTAAACCTTGTAAAATGGCGGGAGGAGTGTCATCGTTTGTTAGCAATGTTGTTAGTAAGTGATTCCCCCTTCCAATTTGTGTTCTAAAATTCTAGGGTTTAGTATTATGTTTGAAATTATGTTAAATATTTGTAATTTTTATGTGGGTAATGTTGTGGGTAGCATGATATTTGTTGTAGTTGGGGAAATCAACATGGGTAGTTCTAAGAATGGTGCAAAACGTTGATGGTGAACGAATGGCGCTGGTCGACCCTAGTTCGTCGCCATTTTAGGGTCTGTTCGACCATCAATGGTCGACGGAAACATGAAATTTCGACCATAGATGGTCGAATGAGAGTGAAATTTTCGACCATTCTTGGTCGAAAACGTGAGGAAATTTCGTCCACTCATGGTCGAAAACATTAGGAAATTTCGACCACTTGTGGTCGAAAAAGTTAGGAAATTTCGACCACTTATGGTCGAACAGAATGATATATTGCGTCCACTGGTGGTCAAAAAGTTTGCCAAGTTTCATCCACTTATTGTCGAACAGTGTCTATTTTGAGTTTATAGTGTATTTACTTTCCCTAATTATCACCTATATGGTTTATTTGGTTGGGCATGTTTATATTGTAATAGTACGTTGTTGTATATTTGATTGTTGTATACAGTGTAGTAGTTTGAGCATGCTAGTTTCATTAGGTATGCGTTATCACATATATGTTGTTGAGCATCATTTTAATTATTTTTCGCAGATAGATATCGCCGACGTAATCCTCCTACCGCATCCAATAGACGAAGAGGGATGAGGGATGATAATGATGCATTGGCTGAAGATGCTCCACAACCACAACCACAACCAATTCCTCTTCCCGAGCCAATACATCACAACGAGCTAGAAGCACAACCTCAACCCATTCATGACCAACAACTAAGTGATTATGAAAGTTATGGTGGCGAAGATGAAAGCCAGGATGGTGAGGGTGGTGAGGCCTCAAGTGAGGGTGGCGAGGCCTCAAGTGAGGGTGGCGAGGCTTCAACTCCGGGTTATGATTATGCAAGTGAAAGCGATCATGATCCAGATGCTGATGTGTTGGTCAATTTTCAGAAACACGTGGCACACAAAATATGGGAATATGGCCGGGAAAGACCGGTTATTAAAGTGCACAGCCATGTGAATAAAATGCTTCAGTGGAGCTATACGGAAGATGCATCAACTCGCAATTTCAGAAGCTTATTCCGTAGGGCTGGATTTTGCAAAGTGAGGCAAATCTCCTACCGCAAACCAAACAAGAATCTCATTCTTGCATTTGTTGAGAGATGGCATCCGGAGACAAATACATTTCACATGCCATTCGGGGAAATGACCATAACACTCGACGATGTGTATTGTATTACGGGATTGCCTATATCTGGTCGTACAGTTGCCTTTCAGCGAGATCGACAGAGACCTTCTGAAATGATTATGGAGCTTCTGAACGTTGACAGAGATGTAGCTACAGAGGCACTGGGCACTATCCGTGGTCACTCTGTGATGACACAGTGGCTGCATGCTACGTTCAAGGACGACGTTACTTCTCAGTACGATGATGAGCTTGAGGGCTGCGTCAGAGCATACCTGTTGTACATGTTTGGGACGACGTTGTTTCCCGATAAGAGTGGGAATAGGGTTCATGCTTCTTGGCTAGAGTTCCTTCGCAACTTGGACGATCTCCACAAGTACGCATGGGGAGCTGCTGTGTTGGCCTATTTATATAGGCAATTAGGGCTTGCATCAGAAACAGGGACCCGACAGATATCCGGTTACTCGACCCTATTGGAGGTACGTAATTTCTATTTTATATTAAGTTTTATGGTTTTATAAATCATGTTGTAATGATGATATCCATTAACTTTTAATGTCAGGCTTGGATCTACGAGCATTTTCCACATTTGTACAGGCCTCCAACTAATGGGAACTACATGGATGGCTACCCACTAGCCATGAAATGGGGACCTGAAGCTCACTCTGCTCCCTCAATTGAAATCATTAAAGCGTTGCGTGAGCGGATTGATGGCATGGATGAGAGTTTGGTAAAATTTATTCATTCATAACTCGTAATTGTGAATGTAAGATTAATTCGTGTTATCAAGGAGTGTGATATTTATTGATTGCATTTAGGTCATTTGGGATCCATATGTCAATGCTAGACACCTGTTTCCAAGGCACGATGTCACCTTTTTTGAAGGGTTACTGTCGGCGGGCGACATTGTAGAGCCGTACATGCCAGATAGGGTCCTTCGACAGTTTGGGCATGTCCAGACCATTCCCCGCGTGCCTTTAGGACTTAGGTGGTTGCGCACTGGAACAGCTACAGCCAACAGTAGAGGTGCATGGGGTACGCATGCTGACCTCTTCGAAAGATGGAGACGACATACTCTCACAGGTGAGGACAGGGGTCGATTGGCTATGCCGGGCTGGGAATCCGCACCGGGCTACCTAGAATGGTATTCAGATAAATGCCGGCCTAGAGTACAAAAACCTGAGAGAGGAGGTGCTCGGATGTTTGATCCACCACCCCCTGTCCACCCTTTTGAGAGGGTCTCCACCGCCATCGGATTTATGAGGCCAGTACTTAATCGATGGAGAAACGGTGTGCCCATTTCGCAGGATGAGGCCATGTTGGCTATGGAAAGTGCCTACACGTGTCTCAGTAGTATCAATGAGGACAACTTTGGGCCTCCTCGTCACCCATGATCATTTAAAAACTTTGTACTATTGTTTGGAGTAACTGAAACTTTGGGTTAACAATTGTGTGAGTTGAAACTTTGTAGTATTGTTATGATCATTTTGAAGATTTTGATTCGCACAAGATATTTTCTGTGCAATAAAACGTAATAATCAACCAGCGTATTCAAACTTCATGATAAAATAGTAAATACAAAGAACATGTATGTAATCACTCGAGACAAATCATTTCCTCGCTTCTATGAACAGCTCCCGATGACACAGTTAGGGCATACGCGTCCACTCGTGGTCTCAAGAAAGACTCCCAACTATCAGCTGCTGGGAGATGATTCGTTGTCCATTGACTGGCAATAGGTGGTAGCGGGCATTCACCGGATAAGAAAACCTAAAAATTTGTTTCTTCATGTTAGAATATAAGATCAATAACATAGATCTTAAAAGCGTAAACAAATCGTACCTGAATGAAGTGATTGTTGTTTACTAGACCTATTACTACAATTTTGGAAAATGGGTTGATTCCACTCCGCAATGGGAGAAATGTGGCAGAAAAAGCATCGCTTATATGTATCAGAGCTATGTTATACTTAGATGCAGCGACATAACCCAATTCCGGAATGCAAAACCATTTGTCTTTTGGGGCAAACTCAGCGTCACATTGGAGTGATTTTAACACATATTCCACACGATCGATCTCAATGAACATTTTTGCATAAAGGTCCGCATGAGCTTTCAATTCATTGAAAAGATCAGTCCGCACCCGCTCCCAACCTTCCTCTCCATAATCAAGCAAATCTGCGAGTGCTCGGAACCCACAATGACCATCACCTTTCACATTCTTCGTGGATATTATGTATTTTGCGAAATGTGGAGGCAATGCATCAACATAACAACGTTCGTTATCCATAAATCGTGGGCGAACTCGACGAACAATCTTATAAAAAATGCCACATATTTGTTATTGAGAGTGACTCAAATGATAACGAATGAGCTAAATAAACACAATATGTACCTTTTCTTTGGCTGGTAGTTTCTTGGTTGTGAATTGAGGAGGGGCCGAAGGGCCGACATCGTACACCACATTAGGAGTAGGAGAGCAACTATCAACCAGTGTATTTTCAGTCAACTCGAACGAACTAGGATCCCTCTTCGTCGAATGAGCATTCTTTTTTGAGGATTTTGGTCGACCCTTAGTACGTGTGGCTACACCTGGAGCAGTCAAGGATGTTAGGGACGGGATGGCTGTCTCTTGCATCCTACGCCACATCAATTCAGCATAGCCTTCGTCCGCCTCATCGAAGTTTGACAAGAACTGAGTCATGAACTCCACAATTTTCACCCTTATGTCGGCCTTTCGATTTCCACCAACTTTCAGTGGCTTCATATCCAACTTTCTCCAGAAATCGTCAATACTTTCCAATGGGATAGGCACCCCTTTGCTAACAAATTCCGGCAACTCATGTTTGCAGGGCAAACCTAAAGTGGAACGCATAACACAACCACATAAAGATGCATCCAACACACCTTGTCCAAGACAAGAAATCTCATCATGAATTAGCTTTAAGGCGGTAGTCGATACAAGCCCTCGAATCTCGCGGAATTGAGATGTATGAAATTTATGTTGGACCACGTTGATGCTCTTCTCAAAAGAATGTTTTATTGCCGTGTGAGAAGCCTCCATCAATGTGTGAAATTCTGTCCAGCACTTTTCAAAATCACATTGATTTGTTTGCAATTGCCTCTTCAGTGCTGAGTGTTGGCCTTCGGCACTGAGATAAAATTTATAAAATACTCCATAAATATCCATAGGTTTTAAACTAAAATAGTTAAGAAGAATATGATACGTCATTTACATACCGGCTAGTCGTGGTATTTCCATAATGCTTGATGGCATTCGTTTTCACAGAAATAAATTTCTTTTTGTAGGGCTCCACCCAATTGTTCATAGCATATTCAACCGCCTCAGGGTAATCACGAAAGTCATGCCTAAACCTCTTTAACCGTTCCGTGAGTAGTTCATCACTATCCGATAACACCATCAAATTCCACGTATGCATGAAGCCCTCCCATTTATCCTTTGGATGGACAAATTTTTTACAATTCGTCGTGATGTTCTTGTTTATATGCCACCGACAAAGAAAATGACTGGTACCGGGAAAGACACTCTCAATGGCATTGATTAGAGCTACCTCTTTATCGGTGACAATTACCGAAGGCACGCAAGATTTACCCATTACATCCCTAAGTGTTGTAAGAGCCCACGTGTAGTTATTTTCCTGCTCATTCTCAAGAAAAACGATTGCCACACAAAATGTCATGCCAGTTGAAGTCACACCAACTATTTCAAACAAAGGCATCCTGTACTTGTTCGTCTTGTATGTTGAATCCATAAGCAAGACTTGAGGAAAAGCACGCAACAAATCTATGCTTTGGGGATGTGCAAAGAATAAGTTTCTAACATTACCGGTATCCTTGCAACTTCGACTGAGAAAATAGTATTTGTGTTCCTCCAACTTCTTCACCACATATTGCAGCTGAGAACGACCACCACGATCAGCAATTCGGTTTTTTTGACGACAATTGTAAATAGTCCGTATTGTAGTCTTGTTACCGGGGAATTTATGTTTTAGAAGCTCTATCACATTCTTTGGACGGACATCTTGGAGTGACATATCAATCACAAATTTTTCCTCCTCCTTCTTGAGCCTCCCTGCATAGGCATGCCCCTCCAAGTAATTGCCAATCGAGTGGTTATGAACACCGTTAACAACCTCCAATGCCCATGCTCCGCCCTTCTCTAATTCTCTTCCCCTAAGCAAAAAGGGGCAATTACACTTCTTTGTACCCGTCTCTCTCTTTTTCAGTTTCTTCTTACTTGTATCCTTCTCCTCTATTTCCCTTTCTGGATCCACTTCCTTGTATCGGTTTACTTTGGCCTTAAACTCTCGATACTTTCCACCACGTTCACAACCCAAAAATAGTCTTCCCTTTTTTCCTCCTCCTCCACCATTGTCAGAGCGTTTCACTACAACCACCATCTGATTATCTAAACCAATATTTCGCGCCCATTTTATCAAATTCTCTCTTGTATCAAACCATTGATGAGTTTCAAATAAGTCCGTGTAATCCTCAACCATACAAACATCTGTACTAAGCTCATTCCCCAATAAGATGGCACTACATTTAGTAGAAGAAAATGATTCCTGTGTACAAAATAAAAGGGTTAAAATAAGAAAACAAGTAAAGTGCTGGAAAAATACACACTGTTCGCCTAAGGGTAGTCGAATTTATTTAAAAAAATTGACCATTTATGGTCGAAATATTTTCTAAATTTCGACCATATATGATCGAATTAATTAAGAAATTTCGACCAAGAGTGGTCGACAGAAATCAAAAATTTCGACCACCTCTAGTCGAAATTACCACAAAATTTCGACCAATGTTGGTCGAACAAATTAAAAATTTTCGACTCTGGTTGGTCGAAAAAAACAGCGACGGGAAAAAAATAAAACGCGAAAAACAACATTTTAATCGGTCTAAACATGTAAATATACATACCTTTACGTCCTTAGGTGTTTCTTCTTCCGTCATGTTGATCATATGACCAAATGTGAGTATTGAATGATGGGGGAGAAAATCTAGGGTTTTGGAGGAAGAGATGTGGAAGAAGAAGTGAGTGGAGTGGGTGTGAGGTTTGTGTTGTTTTTCAAATGTTTAATGTGAATGTGATATGTGTGTATTATTGTTAAAGTGTTTGGTGTGTGTATGTTAATGTGATGTGTGTATATTGTTTTAGAAATAATTTTGTATTAAATTAAATGTGTGTATATCAAAAGGCTATTTTCGTAATTTACTATATGTATTTATTAATTTAAAATTCAAGGAGGTGTATGGAAGTAAAATGGTGGGTGCGAATAGCCGCGGCCTTCACAAAAATCCCTAAGTTCATTCATCGTCGACAATCAAAGGAACCCTAGCCTCCTTGTTCATGTGTACCAGCCACCAACACAAGTACCTACCACCCTTTCCGTCGGCCGCAGTTTCACAATCCGGTGGACTCCATACTCCACCACCTGCTCCCTTCTCGCGTGACGCCTCACCCGCTCATTGCTCGCTGCGTCGCACGGGCGTCCTTCTCGCAGTGCCACACCCACCACCATCTCGTGCCGCCGTACACGACAGCAGCTCGCGCCGTCGCACCCGCCACCCCCTGTTTCTAGCCACGTGCTTGAACAATTTCAGTCTCTCCACGTGCTTAAACGAAGTGTTCTAATTTCTTGTTTCGTTTATCTTCTTCTCAAAGCTACACAAACCCTAATACCCACCCTCAAAAATCAAGGTATTCTGTTGTACTGTACTTTTCTCTCTCCTTTATTTGTCAGTATGTGTTCCCTTGCCTTTTTATGTACTCCCATCTTAGTGGACAAAGCAGATATGATAGTGGACTAATAAAGAGCAAAAGATTTCTGAACTCCCGTATACCCTGTTTTTTGGACGAAAATATACCCTGTTTCTGAACTCTACGATTGCTCTTTATTAGTCCACGTTCATATTTCTTGAAAAGTATAATATGCTAGTTAAATGACTCAAATATTCACTAACTAACTTTTTAATCACCAGTAAACTTAACGTAATTAACCCAAAAGAAACCATTCTTATTATTTCTTATTATTTATTAGAATTAGAATTGGTGGCAGAATGCATGTAGTAGTAGAATGAATTGAAGTATAAATGTTTCGAAGATTCTCGATTAGAAGATTAAATATCCTAAAATCTTTGAACCATGTTAGCATTAGGATACATTAGTAAATAATTTTTTTTTAACAATGTTGGGTTTTTATTACTATACGACGTTGTTTTGGATTTTTTTCTTTCCCTTTTTATTTTATAAGTTATAATTTGGAAAATGCTAATAGTATATAATTTATTTGAATGCCTACAAATTAGGTTTTATCATTCTTTTAGTGTTACTTTTATTCTTTTATTGATTTTGTTTATTAAATATGTTATTAAATTCATAATCGTGATACAATCATGTTTCCTAGAAATTATGCATTGATTAGTCAAAAAAAGAAACAAAAATATATTGATTAAAGCTAGCCAGTAGAGTTTAAGTTTTTCTTTAAACTATATAAGTAATGTATCCAATAATAGGTCCAATACAATAATGTTATTACATAGTGCAAGTTGGTTATTTAGGTAAAAATCAAATGGATAAGCAATGGATCCTCAAAGATAGGTTGTCACATGAGTACAAAGAGGTGTAGAGTTTTTCTTGCGCTATGCACTAGAAAATGCTGGCAATCTTGAAAAAATATCATGCCCTTGTGTAAAGTGTGGAAACCTACATAGTTAATAAAGTTGAGCGAGTAAGGACGCATTTGTTAGTTCATGGCATGGATATGACATATAAAACATGGATATGGCATGGAGAAGAAGCATCAAACGACCATAGTTGTTAAAAGCGAGAGGCGCACAGACCCCTAAGCGCGCCTGAGGCGCGCGCCTGAGCTACATTTTGCCCAAAACTGAATTATAATATATTTACACAAATATATTCTACTTGCAATCATATTACCTAACTAAACTAACATAAAAATCACATAACAATTAACATCACATAATGATACATAATAACTCATAATAGCATTATAACACAAAACATAAACACAAATAAATTCAAAATTAAAATCTTCCACATAAATAATTAGTAAGTTAAAGAAAATTTCAATAGATAAGCTACTAGCAAACTAATTAGTCCTCATTCTTCATCCTCCTCGTCCTCCTCGTCGTCGTCCTCCTCCTCCTCAAATTGATCATCTTTCTCATTAAATTCTTCCTCTTCATTCACATCACACTCGAGATCAACTTCAATATCTTCACCTTCATCTAAAAGCCTTAAAGATGAGGCTTTAACCCTCTTTCCTTTATCCAATTGATCCTTTCTTTTAACACTTGAAGTTGATGCAGTAGCGGTTTTGGACTTTTTCTTTCTAGTGTAATAAGCAGGTTCTCCAATTCCCATTGCTTTCTCAACCACATCCCATGTTAAAGTATCATCTTTAAAGACCAACTCATCACCCGCATCCTCATCGACTATGCTGGTTAATCATTCATTACAATCGTCGATCTCCTTTAATGAGATGGGGTCAACGGTGTCATGGTTGTGATATCGGAACTGCAATGCACGATTGTATTTCACATAAACCAAATCATTCATCCTTTGTTGCTCGAGCCTATTTCTTCGTTTTGAATGAACCTGCAAATTTTAAAAATATATAATATATTTTGCAACATAACTACGAAAAGATCATAAATATTATAATGTATATAAAAAAACTTACATTCTCGAAGATGCTCCAATTGCGCTCACAACCGGATGAGCTACATGTAAGGCTCAAAACTTTAATGGCAAACTTTTGAAGATTTGGAGTGGACGATCCATACGTGTGCCACTGCCACCAAGCGATTGGAGACATTGTTGCCCTTTGTTTTATAGCCATATTACTTTCAAATGCATTCGCTGCCCTTCGATATGAATCAAGTTCCATTGTAGTTTTCATTTGATTCTCCTCACCTCGAACCAATCTCTCTACTGTAGCAACAAAACCATCACCTATTTCTCCAAGCCCTGAACCTCTTCTTTCATAAAAAAATTGTGGATTCAACATATAAGCTGCAGCATGCAAAGGTTGATGGAGTTGACAGTTCCATCTTTCATCAATGATTTCAAAAATCTTCTCATATCGTTCTTCATGATTTGGGAAAGCCTTGATGATCGACTCCTTTGCCCTATCCATGGCCTCTTATATGTATACATAGCTGGGTTTTTTTCACCATCCACCAATCTCAATACTTGGACTAAAGGGCCATATAACTTGATAATGTAGTGAACACTATTCCAAAATCTACTAGACAAAATTATCTTGAATACCTTTTTACCTTCACTCTCCTTTGACCATTTACTTTCAGCCCACTCTTTTGAAGCAAGCATAGATCTCAATTTCGGGTTTAGACTATACATCCTCTGTAGAGTTAGGAAAGAAGTAGCAAACCTTGTTACTCCGGCCCTACAAAGTTCCATGTTTCCGGTGAATTGTCTCAACATATTCAAAACTCAAGGGCGTACGTAGATAAATGAGGTAACACTAGTCGCTTTCTTCAACGTAGACTTGAATTCAGACAATTTTCCAATATCTTCCAAAATTAGATCAATGCAATGAGAAGCACAAGGAGTCCAATACAAATGCTTTCTCTTCTCCATTAAAAGTTGTCCTACAATTATTTTATAAATAGATAAGTTCAAATCAAGCTCAATAAATCAAATTCAACATAATATATACATTAATATGATATATAATATATTCCTTACCAGCTAACTTCATGTTACTTTCATTGTCCGTGATAATTTGGACCACATTTTCCTCTCCAATGTGATCAATGAAGTTGTCCATCAAAACAAACATCCTTTGCCCCGTCTTTGCATAATCAGATGCATTCACAGACTCAATAAAGACAGACCCATAGGCCGAATTCACCAAAAAATTAATTAAGATTCGTTGTCTCCTGTCGGTCCATCCATCCATCATAAGTGAGCAACCATATTGTACCCACTCTTCATGACAAATCTTCACATAATCATTCTCAACATCATCAACAACCTTTTTTATATAAGGTACTCGAATCTCATGATATGTAGGGGCCTTCAATCCTGGACCATGTCGAGAAATATCATCTATCATTTCTTAAAAACTAGGATAGTTCGCGACATTAAATAGTATGGCTGCATCATACATCAATTTGGCTATGCTCTTGCAAGATTGCTCCCGCATTTCTTTCTTGTATGCTTCATTTATAGTAGTTTGTCTCTCTTTTCCTTTGTGTGATGCTTGATCCGTCTTTTGAACAAATTTATCAATTAAACCTTGGCCTTGCCTTTTCTTTTGTTTTCTTTAGATGATGGGACAAAAGAATGTATGGAAGTTGAATTATTTGTCCCTGAAGCTCTGCCTTCCAGTTCCACATCATTAACTTCAAATTCATCAAATACTCCTCTAATACTCTTAGCCTTTTCCAACTTCTTGCTCATAAAGTTTTGGATTCTTCTCTTACGTGAGGAGGAACATTTTTGCATGTTTTTGCATTCCGATACCCTCCAGCAAGGTGTTGCTTTGCTCGGTACACTCCTCCCCTAAAATACTTGAGCAAAAGTTGCATTTCGTATCATTCTTATTATTATTCACTACTTCACAGTACTTCTACGCCGGGTCTTTTGATAAATTAATTGTTGATCCACTACCACTTTCATCCATCTCTAATTGTTACCTATATAATGGAATAGAGTAGTATAAATTATGAAATAGATTACAAAAAAAACCAATCTGAAAATAACTGAAAAAGGAAAAAAAACAGTAAATTAAATTTTATTGGTGAAAAAAAAAGTAAGTTACTCAAAAAGTCAAAACAACAGGAAAAAAAAAAAGTAAACTAAATTAGAAAAAAATAACATAAAGAAAACAAAAAAAATCATTAAAAAAAAATAACTACTCAAATAATATATAAGTATAGGTGTTTATAGGTGATAATAACTTAATAACTATAATAAAACAACATATATATTTCATATACAATGATATAATTCTTAGAAAAACAGAAAAATAAGAAAAAAAAAATTAAAAAAACCTCAACTTTCCGGCAGGCGGAAGCTGGGCGGCGGCGGCGGCGGCGATCCCGGTGGCGGCGGCAGATGGTGTGGTGGAGGTGAAGTGAAGGCACCCCACCTTTCTCTTTTGTTTTGAAAAATCAACTTCTAATATTAAAGCCCTAACCTTAATTCTCAACTTATATCACATTTTATAAGTGGGCTGCCCATTTTTCTTATAAAAACGTGTTAGCACTTTAACAAAAAAGTAGCAACTTCAAAAAAAAAAAGGAAAAAAGCAGAATGTTGCAGAGGCTCACCTTTTAGGTCGGGATTAGGCGCACCTAGGCGCGCGCTTACGACACAAACGCGTTGGACTGCAAAAAATCGGCCAATCTAGGCACAAGCTTGTGAGCCTGAGCGTCTGATGTTCATCATAGTTCTGAAGATGAATATGAGAATTTTCCTATTGAACCTTTGAATGATATGGTGAATGATGCTTACGAAAACATCGGGAATCCGGTTAAATTCAATGACTTATTGGAGGATGCCGAGAAACCTTTATACTCCGGTGTATACACTTTATTTTTGGTGTGTACCATAAAATTTATACTTTTTTTAGAAAAAATAAAAGTCAAGCACAATCACTCTTCCTCATACACTTTATTTTAAAAAAAAATACTCCTACCTAACACACCTAACAAACTTTATCATTTATTGATTATTACAAAAAAATATCATCAGTGTTGAAGGAGTGGTGCAAACATTTGTGTTTGTGAGACGGAGAGAGTATATGTTATCATTAAAAATAATTTTGAAAAATAAATTCATTCATTTATTAGTGAAGTTTTTTTTAGATTGTTAATTGAGGGTTGCAGTTTGCAATTTCGCAAAGCCACCTACAAGTCTCTTGGGCCTTTTTCTTTGTTAATTATGGGCTTGGTCTAATTTTTTCTTATAAGCCCAAAATTGAATTAAAGCCCATTGCCCCCTCTATCCCATCAATACTAAAAAATTGGGGCACGATTGCTTCACTTAGGTGTTCTGTTGGAGTTCTTCAAAAATCAAGCCTCAGTTTTGAAATCATAATAGCAGATTCGCTGTTGGTTGTTAGAATCAATGTGGATTTGCAATCCAGCACATCATTTGAACTTAGTTTTAGTAATTTGGGAGGATTTCACTCGGTTGGTATAAATTTCATCAATCTCTAATACTCGCAATTAAAATATTATAAATCCAGAGCAATCTTCTGTAAATTTCAAGTTTTTCCTGGTAATACTTCTATTTCTTTTGCGAGAATAGTTAGGAATTTGTCCTTCACGCTTCTTATATGTTAGTTTCTCTTTGTATTCTTCAATCCGGTGGCCATAGATAGTTTGTGAATTCCCAAAAAAGCACGAACTATGGCAGAAGCTATTGAATCTACTCCTGGATATGAACGAATTAGCAGGTATGCGTCTCAATGTTGTTGTGTTTATAATTCATGCTAAAGTTTCCTTCTCTTTTTTTCCTTCTTTTATAGTGGAAAAATCTTAATTTTATAATACGAATGGTTCAGAGAATCTCCGCAGTTGGTTGCTGTGTTGAAGGAGATGAAGGAAGGGTTGGACACTGTGAGGAATAAAATCCAGGCTTTAACTGCAAAGGTATGCAGGGTATCACAACGATTGTTAGAATGACCATGTATCACTACGATTGTTAGAATGACTATGTATCCTTTGAAAATTTCTTTTTTCTGTGCTATTTATTGTGTTGATTCGATTAAAAAAGAATGTTAAACCCATTAGGGTATATAAAAATTTAGCCCTTTGATTAGTGGTTTTAAATTGAAACGAAATAATAGGGATTCATACCATTCTCCGTGGTAATGCAGTATCTTGTGTTGAATTAAAATGATAAAAGAACTAAGTCTTGGTTACTTCTGATAGTTGAAGTTTGCAAGCTTTACTAACCAAAGCTGGACTTGCAAAACAATATTTCTATTTTATTTTTGGTTTGCTAACTAAACCTCATAGTTATAAATAAGCAATAGGTGCTAAAAAGATTGGCATCTGAAGACATGGGATATTTTCTTTCTTTGAGATTGCTTCCGTTCATATTTGTCTACATATTCAATTTTCGACTTGACTTTTTTTCCAGCTCCTTTTGTTGAGCGATAGACTATGTTTGTAGTATGGTTATCTTCGTTGTGCTTCAGTTTGTGACTTTTGTTGTGAGAATGTCATGTAGAAAGTCCTGACTCGCATATGCTAATGTTAAACTCGTACTTTGGGGTAGCTGTTTACAGTTCTTTCACTTGAATTTCGATAATTCTGTTAGTAACTTAATGTTATTCGTATATGATTTACAGATTTTTTTAAAGCTTATTTCAATGGTAATATCACTAGGTATACGTTCAACTGAATTTTCATAGCTTAATACTTATAAGTAGATAAGTAATCCATTACTGTCACTGGACACTTTTAATTTTGGGTCGAATTCTTTGTATCTTTTAGTCGATGTGTTCAATTATCAATTCATGAACTTAAAGATTATGGCGTGCAACATGCAATCAAGTATCTCAATCACTAACTATATGCCCCTAAATATTACAGTTAGAACTTAATAGATAGGCTAGGAGAAAGAAATGGAAAGCAGATTTAATGCTGGAAATTTTTTATTGGATTGATTATTTGTTTATGACTGCATTTATTTTTCATGAAGTAGCTGTTGCACCATATTACGCATAGAAAGAAAATAACCCTTTGACTTGCTTTTCATTTTTTATTTACTGGATCTTGTTGCTGTTGATTTATTTCGGAAATCATTTGCCTCTACACTCCAATTCCTTCTTCTGAAGTGTGAGGCATCATTTTTTGTCTATCTTTTCAAGTTAATGGATTTTTTTGTTGTACAGGTGAAAGCAGATAGTTACCCCACATCAGATGGGATAAGGCCAAACACTTACTCTTATTGAATTATTGCCAGTCTCTTGTCTACTTCCTGCTTCGCAAGGCAATAGGGCTATAAGTTCAGGGGCATCCAGTTGTTAGGAATCTTGTTGAGATAAGATTATTCTTGGAAAAGGTATTTCTGTATCATGTTTGGCTTTTATGTATGAGTAAGCAATCTCAAAAGCTTCCTGTTAGATTAAGGCTAGTTTGAAGAAGCTTGGTAGAATTTGGGTGTTCCATCATGGGTTTTCATTTCAATTTTTCTGTGAGATTTCGTTTCTTCATCGCTTGGTTGCATACAGATTCGCCCAGTTGATCGGAAACTTCAATACCAAATTCAAAAGCTAACTAATACCACATCACAGTCAATGGACAAACCTAGTTTGATTGAGAAGGAAACAGGTGACAAACAGAAGACAGAGGAATTGTTAAAATTGCGCCCCAATCCAGATTTGCTCATTGACAAAACAATTCCTGATTCAGAGGTAATGAATCTTGGAGCATCAGCATTTGAACATTATGAGCAGTTACCATTAGATTTTTGTAGTTTATAATCCAATTTTTCCTTTTCTTCTTTTGCATCTGAAAGAATAATATGGAATTGCTTTACAGGGTGGTGCTGGTGTATATCGACCCTTTAAATTTGCTCCAGTGGAAGACAAAAAGATGTCGAGATGAGAGAGATGCTTTGAGAAGAGAGAAAGGAATTATAGTCAAGCAAGGCAAAGTGATTATGTTAGAGAGATAATGGATGATTTGGAGGGAAAACCTGAAGAAGTGCGTGGATTGTTAAAACTTTTTAACGATAAATATTTCTCTTTATCATCTTATCTGTTTAATTGTTGATCATACAGATTAAAGATAACATAAGATCAGAGAGTAGAGAAGTGATGAAGCACATTGAAAAGATGGAAGAACGAGCTCGACAAGAAGAGGATCTTTTCACTCGTGCACCTTTGACGAAAGCTGAGAAAAGGACGATGAAACAAATGAAAAGGTCTCAAAATGGGTATGTTTTGTGTTTCAAAACAAGTAATGTGGCGAAATTATTATGTTCTTTTACCTGTAATCTTTTTTTTATGAGAAAAAGAATTATACATTCAAGTCCTATCTGCTTGAGCTGCTAATTCTACCCAATCTGGAAAATCACACTCCACCCAAACACGCGGGTTAGGTGATAAAAAAAAATTTAGCTAATAAATCTGCCACTTTGTTAGCCGTACGACGAATATGAGATATATTGAGGAAATTAGGGTGCTCCATCAATAATCTCACTTCATCCACTAGAATTTTTGTAGTATCAAAATGAACTTGTTGAGCTGTAATTGCTTGAACAACCAACGAAGAATCAGAGAACACATGAACTCGCTCATATCCACAATCTACACAGAACTGTAGGCCAAAATAAATAGCACTTAATTCTCCCAACAACACTGTTAGAGGCTCCCTGATAAGAATAGCTGCTGTTGCTACGATTGAACCAATGTGATCTCGAACTACAAATCCCACTCCGAAATATCCCTTGTTTGGGTTGAAGGCTACATCAACATCTAGTCTGAGATCTCCAATGTTAGGCTTGATCCACTTTTCTACTATTTTTCCTTGGGCTGGGGAGATAAGTATTTTATTTGCAGCTTTAAACTCTTCAAGGAATATCAACACCCAATCAATAGATGACATTTGAAACTTAGTTCCAGGATCATGACGAGCTGCACAAATATTCTTCCAGATTGCCCAACAAGCCACTGCAAAAATTTCAGTTTGTAGAATGGAAAAGTGTTTTCGAACTGCAACTCCACATTCAAGATAATCACACCCTTCCAAGTTCTTCAGACAACTCCACATACCCGATTCTTTCCAAAAATTCCTTAAGACTTGACAAAAAATTAGACAATGAGATGTAGTTGCTGATGTTTTTCTGCAAAATCCACATTGCTCAATAGCTGGAACATGATGTCGTACAAGATTAGATGGAACTGCAAGGAAATTTCTACAAGCTTGCCAAAAAAACAAACTCACTTTTGGAGGAATTGAGAGGTTCCACAAGAAAGACCACCAAGATTCATTAAATTTTGAGCTTGAGCAACCAGGAGGCTCAAGAAATCCCATAGATAGGTTGTACGCAGATTTAACAGAATGCATACCTTTATCATCAAAGCGCCAAAAATGTTGATCAAGGTTGCAGTGTTGACTTAGAGGAATCTGGAGGATGGCATCTACCTCAAAAGGCAGAAAAGACTTCCGAAGGAGTGATTCATTCCAATTATGTCCAGGAAGAATAAAAGAGCTAACCATGGAGTATTCTGAGACGGCTAGCCTTGATGTAATTCTCCCAGAATGAAGGCTTGGCACCCATGCTTCTCTATATGATCGAATCAATTTTCCATATCCAACTCGCCACATTAACCCTTTCTCCATAGTTTCTCTAACCCACATAATTGATCTCCAGATGTAACATGGATTTGATCCAATGCTAGCTTCCATGATGTCACTGTGTCGAAAGTATATGGCTTTGAAAAACGAGCAATAATAGAATTGGGGTCATGAATCATTCGCCATATTTGTTTCGCCAAAAGAGCTTTGTTGAATTCTCCCAGACTTCGAAAACCCATACCTCCTTGAGATTTTGGCTTGCAAAGCTCTTTCCAAGAAAGCCAATGAATTTGATTCTTTTCACCTTTAGATCCCCACCAAAATCGGGCACATGCTTGTTCAATCGAGTGGCAAATTGAAGTTGGTATACGGAAATAGGACATTGCATAAGTAGGGATGGCTTGGAGGAACGCTTTGATAAGAATTTCTTTTCCTCCCTTAGAGAAGAGTTTAGAATTCCAACTCTCAATTCACTTCAAAACTTTCTCACTCAAGTACCCGAACTGAATATTTTTTCTTCTAAGTGCAAATGTAGGAAGTCCAAGATACAATTCATGACCATTAACCACTTTGATGGAGAAAATCTGCTTGATGGCCTCAATATCCTAGTCCGAGGTAGCTGGGCTAAAAGTGAGGGCGGATTTCTCAAAATTTATGCATTGACCCGAGGCTGCTTCGTAAAGAGTCAAACAATTTTTTACTTGAGTTCCATCTGCTCCACAATCTCTGAAAAAAACAATACTATCATCAGTGAAAAATAAGTGAGAGATAACCGGATAATTGTTTGCCACCCGAATACCTTTGAAAAGTTTTTGCTCCACAGCTGAATATAGTAGCGTGGAAAGACCATGAGAACATAAGGTAAAGAGAAAAGGAGACAGAGGATCTCCTTGGCTAATCCCTCGCTTAGGAATTGTGTTTCCAACCACTGCACCATTGATTGAGAAAGAATAAGATACTGAAGACACACATCTGTTTATTAGCGAGATAGTAGATTCATCAAAACCCAGCCTGTACATCACTCTTGCAAGAAAATCCCACTCTACCCTGTCATATGCTTTGCTCATATCAAGCTTTAGAGCAGCATATCCAGATTTCGTTTTAGTGTTGTTACGGAGCCAATGCATACACTCAAATCCCACCAAAATATTGTCCGCGATATTTCTTCCTGGAACAAAGGCACTTTGAACTTGATCAATAACAGACCCTAGAAACGGGCGGAATCGATTAGTGATTTCCCTGGAAACAATTTTGTAACGAACATTACAAAGTCTTATGGGTCGATATTCTTTAATCATCCTTGGGTGCTCAACTTTAGGGATCAGGGTGACTAAAGTGTTGTTCCAATCACCCAATTCTCCACCATGATTAAGGAAATTGAGAATTTCAGAAGTTACTTCTTCTCCAACTATGTGCCACAACTTTTGGAAGAAAAGAGCCGAGAAACCATCAGGACCCGGGGCCTTAGAAGGATTTAAATCGAAAAGAGCTTTTCGGATTTCCTCACTTGAGTATGGATCAGTAATTACTTGGTTCATATCACTTGAAATGCGTTTCTCAATCAAACTGGTCACTTGCTCAATGTTGTCTTGGGATGGTGATGATGATTGAAACAGTTCATTAAAATATTGCATAACAATTTCTGCCATCCCTGACTCCGATGTGCACCAATCCCCATGTGAACTAGTAAGCCCCATTATAGTGTTCTTCTTCTTACGAGCGGAGGCTTGTTTATGAAAAAACTGAGTATTTCGATCCCCCGAGTTTAGCCAAGACACTCTAGACCTTTGCTGCCAATGAATTTCTTCCTTGCTTCTTAAGGCCTCTAATTTTCTTTGAAGGGACTTCACCTTTTCAGAATTTATGTACCCATTCACAGGTCGGAGCGCCTCATTAATGTCTTTGCAAGTCTGCTTGATCTGACTCGTAGAGTTATGATACCTTGGCTTAGCCCAATTTTTAAGAAAAGATCTTGCAAGATCTAGTTTGCTACTGACCTCTCTGATATTTGTAATAGAGTTCCAGAAGGTGTGAAAATCACTCTCAAAATCATCCTCAGTCAACCATTTATGTTCGAAAAAGAATCGAGATCTCTTATCTCGATTAAGAGGAGTAACCCGGTTGCAAGAAATAGAAACAGCCCGATGATCTGATCCAAAGAAATCCAATATATCCGCAACCGAGACAGGGAAGAGATCTCTCCACTGCTGATTACTAACAAAACGATCAAGCCGCTCAAGAATAGCTTGGTCTCCAATTCTATTGTTGAACCAAGTGTAGAACTCCCCCCTAGTATGCAGATCCTGAAGGGAGCAATCTTCTAAGGCAAATCTGAACTCATTCATTTGAGAGGGATGCTTGGCTCGTCCCCATTTTTTTCTGAATCATAAAGAATCTCGTTGAAATCACCCCCAACAAGCCAAGGAAGATCACAAAGCAGCTGCATAGAGACTAGTCCTCTCAACAATAGCCAAGACTGAGATTTCATATTTGAATAAGGGCTTCCATAAAATCCTGTGAATCTCCAAAATAAAGAGTCCCAAAAGATTGTGCAATCAATGTGGCCAGCTGAGTATGATTTAATAGATACATCAATATTTTCTTTCCAAAAGAGCATGAGGCCACCTTTGCTACCCACAGGGTCAACAAAAACCATGCCTGCAAAATTTAACAAACAACGCCAATGAGACTTGTGAGAACCAAATATTTTTGTTTCACTAATAAATAGAATAGATGAGTCCTTTTCTAGCACCAATTGGGCAAATCACGGAATGCGCGTTGGTTCCCCAGGCCCCGTGCATTCCAAATCATACAATTCATAATGCTTGGCTGGGTTGAGATAACTCAACCGCCGCCTCTGATGGGAGTGAATCAATATCCATAAGAGTTATCTTGGAGCGTTTTGTAGTAGCTTGATCATCTTCACGTTCAGTAAGGCTCCTTTTGAAAACCACCGACTTAATAAAAGGTGATGGATTCATATTGTTCTTCGATTTCACTTTATGTCTTCTATAAAGTACCCCTGGAGTAACTTGTTTCTTTCCATCCTCCTCAATAGCTGAAGATATCGTTGAGTTGACCAATGGATTAGAGGTCTTGGATGCTTCTTCATTAGTCTTCTGAAGGTTCTCTTGGACTGCAATAGCTCCATCTACTTTAGAAGTGTTTACTTTCTCATTCTTACCATCAACTTCAGCAGAACCTTCATGTTGTGTTGATTTGATCACTTGCCCAACAATTTGTTTACCTTTATCTGCTGGTTTTAGTTGTTGAGTGACAATGGTATCCTTCTCCGAAAGTTCAATCAACCCACAGTAACTTTCATCTGCATTTACCGGGATAGCATCTCTACCCTTTTCTTTCATAACTTCAGGGGGATTAGAGCAATTCTCCTCATTCAATTTTAGGGGTGTTTGTAGGAATGAACTCCCTTCTAAAGCTTTTGAGAGAGACTCACGACCTTCAGCTCTGAGCCAAGGGCCATAATTGCGTGTTGGTTCAACTCCAGCTTCTAGGGCACGTTGCCTGGTTAAGCAATCATTTTCAGTATGATTCAGTGCTCCACATGTAAAGCAGAAATCAGTCTTTCATAACGGAATCCAACTACCAGTGAAGCTCCATTAGCCAAAGTGATTTTGGAGACCCGCTTTAATGGTTTTGAAATGTCTAACCAAACTCTTATTCGTAGACACCTTCCCCATGAAACTTCATTTTCTCCCAACTCTACTTCGACAACCCTCCCAATGCCTTTACCCACTGATTGACCCACTCTCTCATTCATATATCCTATTGGGAGCCCATGAATTTGTACCCAAAAAGGAACTTCTGTTATACTAATATCCTCAACAAGAGTATTCCCATTCAATCTTTGGAGTGCTAAGAGAGAACGACGGAAATTCCAAGGTTGTTGAAGGTATACACGATCCAAGTCGTCGGCCTTTTGGAACTGGAAAATGAACAAATTTGTGCCTGCACTAGACACCTCAAGGCCCCCCCTGTACTCTCCAAATTCTGAGCAGCACATAAGTCTCTAGCTGATACTGGTTTCGGTATGAGAAAACGACCTGCACAGAGGGTGCTTTTTTCCATTGATCCTTGAATAATTTCTTCGTCCAGAATAATGCTCTCGGACTCTTCTGTGAGTGATAGCTTGTTCCATAAAATGGTGAATGTCTCTCTCTCCATAGTAGACGATTCAGGGAACCCGGGTGACGTATGGTAAGTGAAGGAAGGATACCCAATTTTACCAAGGAAATGGGAGGCACCATCGCAAACTTAATAGAAGAAAGCTGTGAGGATATACCATGGGGGAACCCTTGGGGAAGAAGACTCACCTTAGGCACGCAACCCAAGAGAGAGGATTCTTAGAGAGAGAATTGACTATTTAAGGGCTAGTTTCTCTTGGTTGTGCTAGGTTGCTTGGCCTTACGGAGAGTTTGTACGACGAAGTCAAATCCTTACCCCTTGGAGATAGTTTCCTAGAGCACTCAGACATTTTCAAAAATTATAGCAATGGTGATCGGAAATTCAACAAGCGTAAGGTAAGGCTGTAATATTTGTATCTCTTCTATTGTCTTTAGTAATGCATTATTTCACTTGAGTTATTATTTCTTTGAAGCATTAATGGTTCTCTTTTTTACGAAATATCCTAACAAAACGTACGAACACCTCTTCTGCAGAGAAAGCATTGATCGAATGGAGATGCATCCCGTCGATTACATGTTGCAGAACATGATTCTTGAGCTGTATTGAAGTTTTGTAGAGAATTCAGACCAGGGAATCATTACACATTGTTGGTTTTCCTGGCTGGAGATTGATGTTTGGCTTTGTAACGATTATATCATACTTCGAGTTTACATGAATTTAGTTATGTTTCTCTAATCAACGGTTATGGTTCTACCACGTATGATTTTGATTCGAACTGTAACAGTGACATATACCAACTTATCATGAATACATAATGTGGAAATGGACTTGAGAAAAATATCAATGGGAGTTGCTGAATAATAAACCATTATTTGAGGGACCAAAATGTGAACTCATGCTTTGTAATTTCAATTTCCGTACTCCTTCAATCCGCAAAATGTGAACTCATGCTTTCTAGTTTCAATTTCCGTACTCCTTCAATCCGCTATAGACTTTATCGTCCTTTTCAATTACATATCTTCGTAATTCATGGCTTCATCGTCGAGCTCTTCGGCAATTTCCGCTTTTCTTTCTGGTAGCAGAAGCTCCACTAGACAGTCCACACTTCTCGTGCCACTTGGAACCACCGCCGGAGAGCGGGAGGAATCCTGCGTTACTTTGGAAATGGAAGACGAAGAATAACACCAGCTTCGTTGTTTATAGCAAAAAGCGGCCTGAAAACGTGTTGCAATACAGGAAACTTGGAGATTCCGACCTCGTTATCAGTGAAATCACTCTTGGCACTGTAAGAACACTTAATTTTTTAACCATACGTTTAATTTATCTGAATTCTTAGTAATTTTTAATTTGTTTGAAATCGCGCTGCAATGTCTGAGGATTTGGTGATGTTTTGATTTTGATTACATTGCAAAAGATGCTTAGGCACTAGGAATTGAAACTGGATTAAGTTCAATTTGGTAGTGAATTGGTATTTCTATGCGTTGCAGATGACTTACGGGGAGCAGAACACAGAGAAAGAGGCTCATGAGCAACTTAGTTACGCGATTGAGCGTGGAATCAATACTAGACACTTCAGAAATGGTAAATGTCAATGACACCACTCTAATCATCCTGCATTGATATTAAACTCATCTTAAATGTGGCTGGAAAGAGTATACAGTGGAATCTGAAACAAATTTTAACATTAATTGATGCCGTTTCTGGTTAATGATAATTTATTTTTTATTTTAAAATTTTGTAGTGTCCTATACCTCCAAGAAAAGAGACCAACGGGAAGACAGACCTGTTTATTGGAAACTGGCTGAAGACTCAACAACGAGACAAGGTACTTGAAAGTATTATCCTTTGAAATCTTATTATCAATTAATGCCGAACTAAATCTTTATTTAGTTTTTTGTTATCTCTTATATTTCTGCTTCTTCAAAGAGTTCAGTGTTTCTTTTTGATCCATCGATCCATGAATTCCTTGGGTTTCATCTACTGTATGCAAAATTTTTTATTTTTTATTTTTGGGAGGGGGTGCAGCATCTATATCACCCTGCCTGGATTTGTCAATTATTCTTTTCTTAGCTATGATCTTCAATGTGTGTAGAAATTGCTAACCATCTTATACTCTGTGAAGATCTTTATTCACCATTGCTTGAATATTATAAATTCTGTCATGCATAATTTTCATCCACTCAAATTCGGATTTCTTGATCTTCAAGAGTATTCATCTTGGATTCTTGGAATTGAAGTTTCTTATTGGAATGTTAACCTCTTATATTTTTAGATTATTACTAAATAAACTTTGGACGCATGCCGTTATTGATGAGCCACTTCTAGGCCGTCCAAGCCCAACATGGGTACTCACTTCTTGATATAAATCTTACAAAATGGAATAGCCCTGATTCAAGCTGATTTCAAGCACTTCCACCCTCAGGATCCACTGTTCATGTTAAGTACTTGATTAGTTCGACATGACAGGTTTCAAGAAAGAATGCTCTCCAAATTACTTCAAAGATGATGAAATATCCAATGTCCATTAGTTATAATGATTTTGTTAATATTTTGAGCAATTATTGCGAATCTTTGACAGATTGCATGATCCCCCATCCCCAAACAGATCATTCTGGCAACAAAAGTCTCTGGATACTCAGAGCGAACTTATTTGCGTGACAACGCAAAGGTTTATCAAGGAAAGTGTGGAGAAAAGTCTTAAACGTCTTAACACAGATTACATTGACTTGCTGCAAATTCACTGGTAACTTTATTGTTCTCGTTTTCTCTTAGTCATTAGCTCAGATGTGTTTCATTCGCTAACCTAAATTTTTATTTGGTGCCTATGGATTGCTTCTGAAATTATTTGGTATTGACATATAAAAACAAAATCAGAACCCATGAAGCTATTTTTTGTGATCAGAAAACCAAATCAGAATTCATAAACCTACAAAGTACAAGCATAATGGAGTACTTTTTTACATTCAGTATTGTCTTCTGCTTCAGAAGATATAAATTCCTGAATTTAACGTGATACACCCTTGTTTATTTCCTAGCTATATTATAGAAAAGATGGCATCTAATACTATCTTTATATGCACTCACAGAGTCGGATCTTTTATTTCCTCACATAAGCAACTCTTTGATACATGTTTCAGGCCAGATCGATATGTTCCATTATTTGGGGATTATTTTTTTGATCCTTCAAAATGGAGGTCAAGTGTGCCGTTTGCTGAGTAGCTGAGGGGAATTCAGGAACTCATTGATCAAGGGAAGGTACACCCACTATTATAGCATCTAAACGGCATCTGCAATTGCTAAATATTGAGAGTATTTTTGCTGTTTTTCTTTAACAATTCAGCTTGATATAGATAGGAGGTCACAGGCGGGTTGGTATCTTGATTTTAATCACATTAAGAACTTTGCAAGATTAAGATTAATCAAATTATTTAGTTATTATGTTGCTACTCAAAAGTCTAAAAGATACTGATCAGATTGAGCTGACTTCACATTGTTTAAGCCAAATTCTCTCCAAAAACTTAAGAGATCAAGCCTATTCTGCAGCATCTTCTTTGTACATCAAAAGTTTGATGATGATGATCCAAACTTTTACAGGTGAGGTACATTGGTGTTTCCAATGAAACATCATACGGAGTCATGGAGTTTGTTCATGCCGCTAAAGTTGATGGGCTGCCAAAAATTGTTAGCATCCAGAACAGTTATAGTATGCTAGTTAGGTGCAAGTTCGAACGTAAGTTAAACTCCTACGTAATCATGGGATAGTATCCAAGACATTTTACTTTCTTATGTCCATTATTCCAACGTACAGCAATCTTTCCAAATTCAACTTGGAGTAAGTGATAATATTTTTCCTGAATTAAATTCAACTTTGGTTTTTGGCACGTGGATTAAGAGTATTATTATTTAATGTGTAGTGGGTAGTTATATTAGTAGGAGTATGAGCACCATATTTTAATTGTTTTAGAGGGGGTGTGTGGGTCCCATGATGTAAAAAAGGAAAGGGGACTCTTTGGGTAGGACGACCAAAATGGAAAAAATACCCTCTTTAAATAGGTCGGAGGGAGTAATTTATGGGCATTAACTTAGTCCATATAAATCAATTATTTTTTTAAATTAGACGTTAACTTAGTCTACATAAATCAATTATTTTTTGAAATTAGATCGGTGGTTTATTGATGGTCGGCCCTCAGTAGAGCAGGTTATAAAAATATAGGTCATTTGCAAGTTGAAATATTTGTAAAGCAGATTTTATGCATTTGGGATCTCTACTCTACTCTCATGTTCCATCTTGTGTTCCATGGGAATGAAATAGTGACACATTACTCACTTTTCAAATTCAAAATTTAAAATTGGGTGATAGGTTACTTTCACACTCCATGAAACACAAGATGAAACATGAGTGGAATAGTGTAATTGGACTCGATTTTATGCGAGTGTGGTGGTAAGTCGCAAGTTAATGACAGAGGCCTATCCTACTTTGACAGTTATATTCAGAACCGTACAGTTGTTGTTGGCTACAACTAACATATCAATTCTGGTTGTGCATCATAAAATCTGTTAATTAAATTGGAGTCCTAAATTCCAACCAATGTAAACTGTCTGTGTAGCCAATTCGAAATCAAGCAAGTAAAACATAGGCATATGTGTTAACACAGGCAGTAACAACCTGATACTGATATATAGAATTATCGATGAAGAAACGACGTAGCTCAAAGTCACGGAGAATGGCTAAAAGAAACTTAAATTCACAATGGACATCGATTAAGAGTTTCGAAAAATATATACAAGATATCAATTACAAGGTCGTATTACAACACCAACAAGATGGGTGCCCTAGCAGCACAGGAGAGAAATCTTGAATTTTGATCTATTGTTACATACATCACGTATGTGTAGATAAGAATCTTATAATATCCCTTCTAAATTCAACTACCTACCATTTTAGTTTCCAGTTATTGGAAAGAATTTACAGGTATCCTGAGGAACCTGATTTGAATGTAATCTTCGTCTGATATGAGTTATGGTTTCAGTGGAACAAAATCGACAGGGTGGTAGAGTGGTGGCTAGATGTCGATTACACACAGGAGGTTGGTAGGAACTGGCTGCCACATTTGTGTTGTACTGCACGAAGTTCCAGGTGAATTCTGCGAAAGAATTGGCTGTCTTTGTATCATACCAACTAAATGAATGAAAAGTGAACGTATCTCTAGCATACAATCATTTCAGATGATGCAGAGCATGGCACGAAAGAAAAAAACCGGAAATACCATACGAACAAAGATGGAACTAGCTTCTAGATGAATGCAAGATACTACTAAACTTATACTTGCAAATGTCATTTGGATCGGGGAGAATTTATGGAGGAAATCGGGTTTTAAATTCCCAGAACAGTCTATCCTGGTTAAAAGTATGCATGCATCCACTTGCTAAATGTTGACTGATGTAATTAAGTTCAAGATTCACAATTTTATATAATGACTAAGGATAAGAATGTTCTCCACCTTTAGACTACATGTACCTAAGAGAATTGTAGACAGCTATGTTGTTAGGATAACCTCCCAATAACGAAAGAAAAGGGCCGATGAGTGCGAAAAAATTGCAAGACTTGTTAATTTCATGCAACTTCTCCTACAGATTTTTTTTTTAGCAATTGTCGATATCATGGACCCAACTCTACTCTTAGTTGAGAATAAGATTTGGACATAATGCCCTTTAGTTGGAGTGGTGGAGGCCAGGTTAAATTTAATCATAGTTTTTACCCACATAAAATTTGGTCGTGTCCCAATAACGAATATAAAATTTAAATTTAGGTCCACTATTTATCATAGATAAATTCCATAATCTGAAAGAAAATCAAGCACAAGTCAGTCTGTAAATTGAGGCAATGCCAACAGGATATTATTGTCTTCTTTATTTTGGACCGTGTCCTTTTTGTAAATGCCCAAAGAAGAAAAAATGTGAAAACAACTAAAAGACTTTTTATAACCCCTTCACAGTACATAACTCCAAGTTTTCACCCTTGATAAAATGGTTATGATAAGTTGGTAGGGATAACTTTATTATGAAATACACCCTCCATCTCAGTAATTTATGCACACTTCCTTTGTAATTTACAAAGTGTGCATTAAATTGAAGGGATGGAGGGAGTATTTCCAACATTAATTTAATTCAACCTTACATGAATAACCCAAGAAGAGGAAGAATAAGACTATCACACTTGAAGAAATCAAGCAAAAGCTGAGATTGAAGTCCCAGAATGTGAGAGAGAGAGAGAGAGATAATAATACCAACAAGCTCCAAGTGATATTACCTCAGAAGCGCCTTGACTTCTGTTGTGGAGGGTATCCAGGCATCCCCATTCCAGGATCTTTCCTTCTCATCTATTATAAAAAGATAGACTGTATTTACGAAAAGGAACAGAAACTTTCAGCAGAAAATTGTAATCTAAACACAGAAACCTGCTGTTGTTGATGAGCCTGTGGTGCAACACCGCGTTGCATTGGGATGCCACCAGGATTACCCATACCGGCCTGAGAAGTAAGGTTGTACGTTGGGATTCCTGGAGGTTGCATTCGATTCATGCCAACCATAGGCATTGGCCGTGGCATGGATCTATTTTGCATTACGTGAGGACCTGCCATTCCTCCAGACATAGCATTTGTAGATGATACCTATGGAAAGTAAAAAAGTAACAAATTATCCATGACAAAAACATTTTGAGAAAATAGTCATAAATAATGTAAATCTTTCCATGAGACAAGATATTCTGAGAAAATTGTAATAAATAACCAAATCATGTTTATTCTAGCATGCTGTTAGAGTGCATAAACCTAAGTATCTTCCCAAAGAGATCCAGGTGTTAAGCATCCAGACCAAACTACAAAATTTACAAGACAGCAAACCCTATAGGAATAACTTAAATAAATAAGAAAAGTTCATGCAAGAGCCTTATCTAAAATTAAATACGAAATGTAATCAAACTACTAATTAATGATAAATTAAATCCCAAACTTGCACTTCAAGCGCGTATAAACTGTACCAAGAATTCTGCCCTAAATAACTAGTCATTTGAATGCTTAATAATTCTTTGTAATCATAATAAATATAAAGCATGATTGTCATTTTATGGCAATTAATTAGTCAAGAACGGTCACGGAGAATTCATTCCATTTGGAAAATACATTTCAAACACAAACAAAGAAAAAAAAAAGTCAAGCTTATTAAGATTAGCAAACTAATATTCTATCAAATTAAGAATTAGATATGCAAATAATAGTTCCTCAAGAAATATGATCATGACTAGAAAATTATTTGTGCAAGAAAAAATGACCAGCCTATATAGGCATATATATATCTACCTATGCGATATATTAACAAAAGAAAAATAAAACAACCAGTTGAGTCCAAAAAGATGGAAAAATGAGGCAAAACAAGTGGCCAAAGAGAGCAAGACCAAACAGGCGGTCAAGGAAAAGACCAAACAGGTGACCATCAATGATTCCAAAGGGTGATCGAGAACAAAGCAAAAGCGTTCCAAAAAGATCACCGGCGGACAGGGGGATATCTAGGCTTATATATCAAATTCTCAGTACATGAGAAACAGGTAGTGGGCAATAAAACTAGGTAATACTGCTTTAAACACTATAAGAGATATCATCTTAATACACAAGGTACAAATAACAATATTTATGGAATTTATTTGGATAAAATCCATTTGCACCACAATTTTAAGATGCAAGTAGTCATTGTACATGTTGCTGATGTAGAATCGACGGACCCAGGTGAAAATAAATAGGTATAGCCATGAATTGCTTAATAGTTTTCTATCATCAACAGCACATAACAAGGCTTCTATCATTTGCAAAACCATACCATCTACTCAACAAAGTTTCTTCTACAACACATTTTATGTTCACCTTCAATAAGTTATAAGCGTTACAAGCAATAGTTATTAAAGGCCCACCATGGAGCCCCGAGGCATATATGTTCCGGAGGGGCAAGGGAGAGGGGCACACCGTGAATATAAAGATGAAATAAGTATTAAAACGTGCAATACAATAAAACATAACATACCTACCTAAAACTATCATGAACCCTAATTTACAATTTTGATAATAAGGTATATACATATACATATGTAGGTAAAGTTGCTATTTCACTAATAAAAAAGCCTCAGAAAATTACTCAAAAGGCTGGAAATAACACAATTCTCAAGGAGCACCCGAGGCGTAGTGAGCAACGCCCGCACCTTAGGATTAGCGGCTTGACACCATGATTTCAAGGCGCATGAGCTATAGCATTGATCTAGGTACGCCCTGGGCATGCCTTCCTTTAATAAGAAGGCATTTCTAAACATAATAACATATGGTTAGCTCAAGCCTCAAATGATTGATAACAGCACAAGGATAACTTCAAAGCTACAGCAGCAAGCAAGACAATAGCATACAGATCACTTTGTGCACGATGACTACAAGGGCTGAAGCTTATAGTCATAATTAGCATAAGTACCCCAAAGCTTAGCAGTTAGCATTTACATAAAAATAAACTTCCAACTAAATGTGCCAACAAAACGAAAACTAAGGAAACATACTGGTTGAGGCGGCTGGAGACTAATGGTTCCTTCAATATCAGTGCTTTTGTCCACTGGCCGAGTTGGGTAATTGACAACTTTCTCTCCCGGTTGTGGTGGCACCAGTGCACTGACACAAATTAGTTTTATGACATCTTGTAAGCGAGAATGAGTCATTGGAAATGAAACAGTAAGGAAGTTAACCATGAGGTCATCAAATATACAAGAAGGAACATAAAAAACTTACTTGCAACCCGGCAAAGGTTCTATGCGAAAATACCTGCATATAATTATAGGAAAATCAAAACAATAAGTTTATTGATAGCCAAAGAATAATGTAAATTGACACCAAGTCCAATGGGATATTCTGTGTAAAGAAAGCAGAAATTTTACATGTTCTGGAATAAAACATAGCAATCAAATTACTAATAAGAGAAAGAAAGCGAAGAAAGTAACCTACAGAAATAGCATGGAAATTTAAATAAATCCAGGGAAAAGATTTATGTAATGAACTCACAAATGTTAAAGAAATTGCCTAAGGAAGTTACTAGTTTATTGGTTATATGAACCTTAACAGAGATATTGCTGGTTAACCACGTCCAAAGGTAACAACTTCCTTGCAAATGCTAACCACCACCATTGCATCAATATTCGCATACAGAATTTTGCATGATCCCATCAATTGAATTTTAATATAGATTTTTATGATATAAAATGTTCTAAAACTAAGTGTATAAATAACTCAGCAAGGTAACAGTCATACTAAATTAACATAATAACTATTTGAAAATGTTTGATACCAATATCAGAATATAAGGGATAATGATAATTATTAATCCATGTGGATGTATAATAAAATCTCAGTGTGATATTAAGAGTAAATAAACCAAGCACTTGAGAAAAAAGTTATAGAGGTGCTTTCCCGATTAACCTTTCCGATACAAGCTAGGACACATACAACTCACTTTGTCAACCAAGTAGGAAATCCCACTAAAAATTAAAACTTTAGAAGGAACAAGGAGGGCAAAGAGTAAAATCTCTGGAACAACATCATGTAGCAGGCCCATCATCAACAATCAAGAATGAGGATTGAATAAGCTCAAGCCAACTAACAATTAGACAACCCAAGGAATTTGGATGCAAATGGATAACAGCAGAAATACTTCAAAACGTATCATGTGGTCCAAAATTCTTTTTAAACCAAAATCAATGCAGAAAATCATGGATGCAAGGAACTAGTAGCTGTTGGTCAACAAATTGGGAAAACAAGTTCCTAAGTTGTTAGTTCAAAAATGGCCACCTATGTACACTCCTAAAAAAAACCTTTTGATAAGCATATAGTTATGTGAATAAAGAAGATCATCCAAAAGGAGGCATATCAGAGATGTTGAGGATTGACAATGACAAGCTGGCAGAGAAGTGAAAGAAAATTACATACTCGTGCTCTAGAGCTTGTGCAGCTGTTATTCTTTTTCTAGGATCATACCTGCAAATAAAGCAGCCATGGATAGCATGCCAGTTAATTGATTTCTAAGTGAATAAATAAAATTTGGAAGTTTCTTTAGAAAAGAAAGAAAACAGTCAAACTAATACTATGAAGTGGATAACTAAAAAATAAAAGCAAACAATACATTAGTACAGAAGAAAGATATTTGAACCAGTATCCAATATCAATAACTAAAACAATGATATTAAAATATAAAAGCACTACTTTTAATTTCTCAATATAATAGAATGAATCAATCAAGCCAACAAATATCAAAGCACTAGATTTCTTTACATGCTAGAATGAATCAATCAAGCCAAAGGAATTGTGATGACCATTTACTTTCCAAATTTCGGCCAAATAAATTTTGCTCAACGTGGAAGTCAGAAATCCTATTTTATCTCACTAAGAGGTAAGAGCATAACTAAGCACTTTTCTGATTAAAATATTTACTTGATTTAAATGCTTGCATGAATTAACAATAGTGACATACTCAAGCATCTTGGAGAGGAGGTCATATGCTGGATTTTTTGAAGATAGATGAACTACATTGTAAAGTCCAGCATTATTGCTGCATCAATAAAGAAGGATTAAATCAGAAAAATTATTAATAACACTCTGTTCAAAGATATTCTCCAGAACATTGAAAGCAGCTAGCAGAAAACCTGCAGACATAAGAAAAGGAAAAAAATATATAACTAACTATGTGTGCCCTTGAATTTGTTGGGAATCAGACTGCCAATGTGGAAGATTTACAAGAGTTGGCCACTTTTCTTGTGTGGGATGACCTAAGATCACAATCAACGGTCACCAATAGTTGACATAGAATCTAAGACATAAAGGCATATTCAGAGAACACTCTCACCTAAAACTTTAAATATTTTGTCAAGCTGATCGAGCTGCATCATCAAAGAAATTTCAGAAAATATAGGCAGACAAATGTCTAAAGATACATGTGGTGACACAAGCAGCATGCTGAGAACAAACTATGTTATTATCAAAGATACCAGACATGCAAAACATCATACCTGAAAGGGGTTTGGCGTCCCTTTTACTTCTTGCCCTTGAAATAGTGGCTTTAGAGTGAGAAGCTCTGCAAAGATGCAGCCCACAGCCCACATGTCTTTCCCATAATTAAAAAGATCAGTAATTAGTAACTGGAGTACATATATATTTGACACCTTTATGTTGCAGCATAGTAAGATATGCAAGCTATTGTGATTTAAAAGGTTTGGAAATGGACCAAATAGATCTTACCAACAGCACTTGTATAGTGTTTAGCCCCAAGCAGTAACTCAGGCGCGCGATACCAAATGGTAACTACAACCTAAAGTTAACAAATTCAAAAGAGGAACTAGTAATAAGGAATTTAAGAATGTACATCACAAGAACTACAAATTATATCCTTGGACAAAATGTTAAGGTTCACCAGCTCGACATATTTTTGTTCTAAAATTTGGAAGTTTCAGATATTGCTCATCAGTTTTTTTTTAGTTTTTTTTTCTAACAGAATATAGCTTATCAGTATTGATGCTCAAGAATCAGAAGAATTCCACATATGACAGTTGGCAAATGAGGAGAAATCTATAAATCAGTTCAGTCTAAAACTAGAACGACTAAGTAAATATTTCAGGAAGGATGGGCGGGGGGGAGGTGAGGATATCAAACCACCCATAAAAGTATGGAACAAGACACTTTCTTACCCCATTTTCAGCTAGAGGCTTCAAGGGAGCTTGGTAAACTCTTGCAAGGCCAAAATCAGCAATTTTTACAACTCCATGTTCCTCCCCATCACCCATTACCTGTTTGTAAAAATTTAAAGACAAATTAAACAAAGAGCTCAGCATCAGATAATCAATAGACATTTTCACCAAAAATTAAAAGCACCTGAGGCAAATAAATTATAATTTTATAAACCTAATAGTGAGGTTCAGTGGCAACAGAAGATGAAACATTTAAAAACTTACCAAGATATTTGATGGCTTTAGATCCCGATGTACAATCCAATTACTGCACAAATTTTTATAGCAAGATTAAGCAAGTGTATTTTGAAATGCAGAGAAAACAAACAACAAGCTGCATATGAAATAATAGTAACTCCAAGGATCAACAAAGACACAAATTCTAATAATAAATTCACCACAAAAAGTTCAAGAAAATATGTGTATTCTATAAGAAAAAAAACAAGAGAAATATTTGCCATGAAGTCAACCCAGATAAAAGAAGATTTCTACCATAAGATTGCCAATGTGGGGTGTGGAGTGTGGACCACGGTCCACCTGATGCACACACAATAAATAAAGCAATCCAACCAAAAGTGCAAAACTAGATATAGAATTATTTTCAAAAACTAACTGTTCTTATTCATCCATAAGCACTTCTAGATTCAACATACAAGATACACAAAATTCAACTAAATATAGCACGCCAACTCCTGCAACTATTACTCCAGGTTCCTTTTTTCTCCCCCCATTTTTTAACTTAAATCCTTGAGCAAAAAGTAAACCATTTGTTGGAATATACTTGCGTCTTGTACGAATACCATTATTCACAATACTTTAACTTCATCATCCTTGATTATATTATCCACAAGTGTAGAGCAGAAGAGTTAAAAATCACACTAGAAGTAGAAACTTAGAGAAATACTCCATAAATTAATCAGAGAAAACAATTTATAATGAGACTATACAGATTAAAGAAAGCAAGTTACACGATCCAGATTTGAGATTGTCCTATGTATATGTTCATGTCAACCCTTTTACATGAGTTGAAAACCCATAGTTTTGAAAATGAAGCAAACAATATTTTAAGTGTAAGATTGCATTATTTAGAGGGGGAAACTGGAAGACAACAACATTTCAAGCAAGAGATTAGTATTCAATTTGTTTTCAACAAAAAAAAATCCACTTTAAAGATAGACAAAGGTGTTCATAGATAATAGTAGCAATTCCAAGCCATCCTCAATAATGTTAATGACACACTAGTTGCCTAAAAGATTATTAAACCATGCTTCAACAAAAAAAAAAAAAAAAAGATGTTATACGTCAGAAGTTCCATTTTCTTTAGAATTAATTGACCACACCACATTTAACATCTATCTCTACAGTTGACAGCATTTCTATCAAGAATACAGCACTAATTATGCATGCTGATAACCATTAGACCCAAATTCTAAAGAAAATATGAGCTGAAAACAAGTTTCTTCAGAGTATTTCTTTCAATATTTGGTTCACAGTGATAAAGAATCGTGGCCTTTCAGAGGAAGAAGCATATGACACCAGTAAAGAAGTTACTCACTAGTTATTAGGTCTCCACACAAGCAACGGTTTGATAATGATGCATTTATGAATATTAGGCTGAATAAAAAATAAAATCATGGGCTACTTCTCAAGGTTGAATACCAGTTAACCAAACGAATAATTTAATCAACAACAGAACTTAAGAAGCAAGAGTAGAATTACAACTTAATACATAACAATGTGCAAAACCTGTGAAGATAGTTTAGACCATTAAGAAGCTGCCACAAAATCGATTTGACGGTGTACTGATTAACTGATTGGTTCACCTTGTCCCTGTGATGTCTAATGATTTCCTGACACAATCCATAATAGATTAATCATTTTCTGCAGTACAGCTTCATTCATAATGAGCAAAACATAAACAGAAGCACAATTTTTTTTCCCAATCTTTTCCCCGTCTTTGTGGAGGACATTATTAGTCAGGTTGTCATTTAGGCATGGAGCCTACCCCTTATTATCAGCTGTATGGACAGGCTAGAGTGAAACATGACTAAGACCAGAATCAGGCTCTCAATCAGACTAAGAAATGTACTCACGTAAAGATCATGATCGGCATAGTCAAATGCCAGATAAAGTGACATATCTGCATGATTGATATGCACATTTGCAAGCTTTACCACATTCTCATGGGTTATCTCCCTGAGCAACTGCAGAAATTAAAATTATCATCAAAATAACAATAAATGGAATTTAATTCATAGAAAGGAATTGATGGGAATAGATAAAGACAAGATAAATCTAACATAAGAGTCTGAGAGTTCAAATAATCATGTCATAGCCTTGACTGAACTAGAGAATGAACATATATAGACCAAAAATAGATATTATGCTCTCTTTGGGATGGATTATAACGAGGGAAATAAAAAAAAAAAAAAAATCTATACATGTTTTTTTACAGTAAAAAGGAAAAAGTTCAAGTTATAATCATATTAATTATAAAACATAACTCCAATGTCTCATGATATCTGAAAACAAACAGAAAGACTGCAACCTCAATCCAACGGATTTTGAATTCTTTCAAGCTGCCCTGAACTAAATCCTGTCCAAAAAATATGACGGGCAATCAGCCCTTAAATATTCAACCCCTTTTAACTACCATGACTGAATGTGAACAGTCACTAACTGACAGTGGGAAATTTTAAACCAAGTCCAGCTCTTTGAACACTCTGATCCATATATTACATATAAAGTAGAAAAAGATGGACCTGATCGTCAGTATCATTCCTGCACTAAACACACCGATTTGGCAATTCAAGGACACAGAGAGCCACTATCGTGAAGCATGCCCAATACAAATAACTATAAAAAAACCAAAACCATATCAGGTACAGGAACCATCCAAACAGATTTGAGAAAAGAAAGGAGGGCATCTTGTAAGAGAAGGAAAAAACAATATTTACAAGAAATGAACTTTATTCTTAAACTCAGGTACATATAGTTTGACATGAATATCATTTTGTGTTGCTTTATCATGGAAAAAGAAGATGGTAAACAAAACAAAATGCAGCAACAGGACATACATTAAGGATTTATAATCCATAATAAGGTTATAATCAGAATATCACCCATAACAGATTATTAAAGAGTACCATATAAAGTCCACAATCTTCTTCCTTTTTCATTGCAGTAAGCCTAGAGCCATAAAAACCCTTCTTTTACTGCCAATGATGCCCCAAGCGACACACACTCACCAAACAATCACTCTATCACAAATCAATTACTAACACACACTCCACTACAAACATAGTCAAATCAACAGTTTTGAAAAAAAAAAAAAAAGTGATCATTCCCATTTTATTAGTTTATCATAATCCCTGACAAGAGCATCACCAACATATCATCCTAGACAGGCACACAGAGATCGCTAGAGAAATGCTTAAATACCACATAAAGATACATATAAACAGGTGGGATTTCGTAATTTCACCATGATTTCACGAATTGCAGTGGGAGAAACGCCATCCCCATCTTTGGACTGCTTAAACTTCTTGATAGCTATGGATTTTGAGCGGTTAGCTTTTATCTTGGCCAAGAAAACCAACCCGTACGTCCCCTCCCCAATTTTCCCGATTACATCGTATTGCTCCAACCACTCAGGCTTGTTGCCGCTACTGCTCGAATTGCTCACCCTTCCATCCTCCATATACGCCCCGGCTCCTTAGACAGATTTCGCACACGATTATATAACGTCTCTTTCTTACAATTCGTTAGCAGAACATGGCAATATCACTTCAGCAGTTGGTTAAACAGACGACGCCATAGCTAATCCGGAAACCGGGTAGAAGAATCCGATTGAGGCCCTTCCAGAGAGAATCTATCTCCGATTTTCTAATCTCGTTCAACTGTAAGTTAGGCAAATCGGGACTTGGAAGTTTTGAATTTGCGATAGGTATTGAAAGCCAGGTGAAAGTTTGGAGAGTATCTTTTGAATAAGAAATGTTGGAACATTTTTTTTTTTAAATTACATTCACCATATTAATGAAAGAAAAATAAGAGTTTTTTTTTTTTAAATATAAGAAGAGTCTTAAATTTTTTCTTTTAAATATAAGAGTTATTTGTGTGTCAATTTTATATAGGTTTGGTTGTTTACATGAGTTTCTAAATATTATTTATTTAAGTGTCAAAATATAGCGAGTTTCTTACGCCCACGTATCCTCTTTAGAGCTATTTGTCCTATGTGTCAATTTTATATAGAATTTTGTGAGACAGGTTGTGAGGCGGGTCAACCCATTACTAAAGTATACTTATTATATAAGTAAAATATGCTTATTTATAATTAAAGTATGTCAATAATAAGTCATATTATAATACTCTAAAATCATATTTTAATTCATTATTTATCATACTTTAGAAAACATACTTTAACAATTATTAAGCATACTTTATCTATATAATACGCATACTTTAACGCGTCTCACAAATCGTCACACATATATGATGTCTCACAAGAGAATTTGTCTTAAATATTAAGTAACTTATATTAATTATTTATTTAAGTGTCAAAATATAGCGAGTTTTCTTACGCCACGTGTCCTTTCTAGAGTTATTTGTCCTATGTGTCAATTTTATATAAAATTTAATTGCTTACATGTAGTTTCTAAATATTATTTGTTTAAGTATCAATATAATAAGAGACTTTAATTAAATTTTATGTCACATTTATTATAAATATAAATTATATAAATATTATTTATTCTATTTTTTTTGTTAGATTGACTATAATTAATTAATTTAATTACTATAATGTATAATTACACAACAGTTCACACTATAAATATCTTTAATGAAATTTCTGGTTATTCACATTGTCATTTTATATAATAATATATTTAAAAATTATAAAAAAATAATATATTTTAATATATTATTATACATTGGCCAAGGTCATGGTATATTTATATTTATATTTATTTTATTTTATATTTTTCTTTTGTCTATGTAAACTAAAAAAATTATATTGATTTAATTTAAACATGTTTTTTTCCATGTAATGACGGGGTATGATATTATAATATATCATTTAAAAAAATAAAATAAAATATATTATGTTATATGTTAAACTTACATGGAGTTTCTAAATATTATTTATTTAAGTGTCAAAATATAGGGAGTTTTCTTACGTCTAGAGTTATTTGTCATATGTGTCAATTTTATATAGAGTTTGATTGCTTACATGGAGTTTCTAAATATTATTTGTTTAAGTGTCAATATAATAAGAGACTTTAATTAAATTTTATATCACATTTATGTTAGAATTAAATATTAAGGAACTTGTATTAATTATTAATTATTTATTCCGTTAATTGTGCAATTTATTATAAATATTATTTATTCTATTTTTTTTGTTAGATTGACTATAATTAATTAATTTAATTACTATAATGTATAATTACACAATAGTTCACTATAAATATCTTTTTAAGAAATTTCTGTTTATTCACATTGTCATTTTATATAATAATATATTTAAAAGTTATAAAAAATAATATATTTTAACATACTATTATACATTGGCCAAGGTCATGATATATCTATATTTATTTTATTTTACATTTTTCTTTATGTAAACTAAAAAAAATATATTGATTTAATTTAAATATGTTTTTTTCCATATAATGGACTGGGTATGATACTATAATATATCATTTGAAAATATAAAATTTAATATGCTAGGTTATATATTCTCAAAATAATTTGCATTATTAAAATTATTTAATTATTATAAAATTATTAATTAACTTAATATGTCAACATTCATATTTAATGAAAGACATGCATATCTCTATATTTTATTTTATTTTACATATATTTTTTACTTATTTAAATATAAAAAATTATATGAATTCAATTTAAAATTAATAAATTCCGTGCAATGCACAGGGCATAATACTAGTATATATTAATAAAAAGAAGATAAAGTGTCTTTTGAGACAGTAATTATGCAAGACGAATTGTGAGAGCGATCGAAGCGCTATTAAAGTATGCTCGTTTACTTTAATTCTTATTTAAAGTATATATTTTAAAGTATGAAGATGAATAATAAATTTTAATACATCGAAATTATAAAGTAATTTTCTTATAAAATTTTTCAAAAAAAATATAGGCAAAAACTTGTGTGCCCGGGGGCACGCCGTGCGCCAATACATTTTAGTATTAAATTATATACACTTTAGTATAAAGATGTGTACCCTTTATTTTTCGAAAAAAATAAAAAATAATAATAAAAGTGTATATCTTTTAGAACAAAATGATATACCCTTATTAATTAAAATGTATATTCTTTAGAATAAAATAGTGTACCCTTACACACTTTGTGCACCTGGGACACAATAGACCAACTCAAAAATATATAGCAATCACTCACGTAATCTAAAGTTTTAAAGAATAAATGTTACCATAATATTGGGTGAATCAAATTTAATACCATTAAATACTTTAAAACATTAATTATGAGCAAAGACTTGTGTGAGACCGTCTCACGTAAGAGTTTACGTGAGACGGCCAAAAAAGTGAAAAATTATCTCACGCAAGATCTACCCTTAATTATGTATGTATAAAAATTTCTTTTAATTTGATTTTAATTTTAAAGTATTTTAAATTTTCAATTATTTATAAAGGGGCTAAGGTAACATATATAATTAATTATTGAATAATTTCATATTTATTTAATATTAATTTTTTCAACAAAATTTATAAAATTATTTATAATTGAAATAAAAATTATGATTAATTTAAATTGATAAAATATCACGTTCACTTGGTACACAAATTAATATTCGTACACCTAAATTACATGTAAATATGTTTATAAATAAATATTAATGAATAAAAATTAATACTTATTGAACTAAATTCAATGCAATTCGTCATGAATATGTATAGTAAAAATCTTCACAATTTTTATATGCAAAATTAATGTTAGAGCTAAATATGTATATATACATATTGAATTGCTTCCTCCGTCCCAAACTGGATGTCTGAGTTACTGTAGACACAGAGTTTAAAAAATGTTATTTTTTTACTTTTCAACTCTACTGTTTAAGAGTAAAACTATCCAAAGCAGTTGAGCATTTTTTTTAGATTAACTACATTATTAGTGTTAATCCAAAAAATTACTCAAAAAATAATAAATAAATAAAAATTCAGAATTTTTTATTTTTTTTATTTTTTTGCTAATAATATGTCCATTGTTCATGCACACACATGATTCTTAAAAATTTCAAATCTGAAATTAAAATTACATATGTTAACCTTACAATAATCAAAACAAATACCTACACTATTACACAATAGAGTTGGATAGAGTTCATTTATAAGAATACACAATTCACTTCAAATTTTGAGAATCATCCTTGGTGCACGTTTTCCCTTCTAAAAATTTGTCATATCAATAGAACTCCCCCCTAAATGCCCAAAAGTTGAGACAAATTAGATTTTCAGCCACAAGTATCAGAATATTTAATGGTCATTAATACACAAACATTATTGGCAATTACTACAAGTTCTCACATTTTCATAAACTTAATAGGGTAGTTTTTGATAAGACACACCAAAGATAACAAGATTGATCATGGAAAAGTAAAAAAAGCAGCTGAAGTGTTCTCTGTTTCAACAAAGACCATAGGTCGTATTTGGGCTGTTGCAAAGCAACAAATGAAGGAAGGAAAACCAATACACCTTGGATCAAAGAGGACATGTGTATCAATTTAAAAAAGGGTTCCTTTTGATGCTGATGCAGTGAAGAGTGTTCCATTTCAAAGTAGATCAACTATCAGAGATCTATCCACAGTTTTAAGTGTGAATAAATCAACAGTAGGTAACTGGGTTAAAGGGGAGGTGCTCTTATGGCATACACAAACACAATGAAGCCTGAGCAAACTCCGGAGAACAAGCTTCAAATGCTAAATTACTGTTTGGATGCCATCTACTATGACAAGAGTTGAAATTTAAGTTTGTAAAAAGTGGTGAGACATACCTTCACACTTCAAATCAAGCACTTCTCGTATCTCCAATACGTGTCCTCCTCATGAGCACAATCAACCTACATGCTAAAAATACAACACATGGAAGCAACCGAAATAAATGAAAGCAATAAAGATAATGATGGGCTGCCTCCTATCTAGCACTAAGTTTAACATCTTCAAGCTATACAGAATATGGAAAACTCATCGAAATGGCCTCAGATATCTTTCGTCCTTTCCATCAAATTTCAATCTTTGTGTTTCTTCCTCTATTAGGCATTTGTGGCAAGTAACGATCTCGGCTTTAAAAATTCAACTCTATTGAGCTTACATTCCGTTAATCTTTCCATTCTTGAACACCACTTATTTCTTTTTACCAAATAGATTCCAACCTCTCTCCGAGTTCTCTTTTGTTCCTAAGGATATGAGAATAATCAATGGGTATGACAAAGTCAATATAAACAATATTATGATATTCAAAGCAATTTAAAGGGTTTAAAGTGTTAAAAATGCTCATTTGACTCATCAAGTCCCCTTCACTTGCTTCTTGACTTTGCTCTTCTTCTTTGTCTTCCTTAGTCTCAATAGACTCTTCAATAACCTCTTTGGATTATTCGTCTCCCAAACTCTCTTCTTTTTCTAACTCTTCTTCAACCTTACTCTCATCTTCAAGTTCTTCCACTTGTTGAAGATTGCTCAAAGCACTTATAATTTGGCTCATTTGATGCTCCAAGGTTTCAAACCTCTTCTCATTTTCTTCACCTCTTTTCTTTATCTCCTCAAGGTTTGCTTCCATCATCTCAATTAAGATTTTTATAGATGATTTTTCTTCCTCAATTTATTGGAAGTCTCCATCCATTTGGTTGTTAAAATTGTGTCCTTTGTTTGGAGGATAATTCCCTTGGAAAATTCCTTCATAGTTAGTTTGAAAATTTCCTTGAAAATAATCTATTCCCATGAAAGAAACATCTCCTACTTGAGAGTTAGGCGTCATCTACTCTTCTTGCTCTATAGGACTAGGAATCGACACACTTTGCACACTTTAACCACCCCCCCAAAACTTGAACTAGGAAAGACTTACGCACATTGATTAATCATTCTTATTTGTCTTGCAATTCCAAGGTAGCGGGGGTAATTATCTCGGAGGATTCATTGCAAAGAAAACTTGATTGAGTATTTTGCCCTTTATCACTTCCTTGAGCACATCTTCTAAATAATTCAAGTATTGCATGATTTTGGAACGAAGGAGGACTATAGATGTTGGGATTTGGTGGAGAATAAGTGCATGCTTGATAAGGGTGGAATGTATTTACATTGTAAGAATGTTGCCTGATGAGAGTGAAAATAAGCGTGTTTGAGTGTCCAATTTAACACATTTTTTATGGAAATAGTTGTTATATATTAGCACAAGTGTTTTATATTCAATATATATGAGTTAAAGGTGAATTTGAGTTGTTTTATTATGTTAGGCGGAAAAAGGATCAAAAGTGTAAGGTTAGAGGAATGCTGAAAAATGCACATTCAACTTCCATAATTTTTCTGTATTCGTGTGGAGCTCATAAGAGATAGTGTGATATATGGTTGGAAAGTCACAGAAGATAAGATCGTTTTGGCGCAAGAATCGCTCAAATCGAAGTTCGTACGAAGAAGTTATGCTTAAAATCGTGAGGTCGCGCAGCTGCCTACGAGAAGTTCTGAGAATTTCCGAAAATTAGCCCATATTTCCTATTTCTTGGAGCACAATTAATCTCTTTATAACATAATCCTTGATGAGAGTGAAAATTCATATATTTTTAGTCCGATTTGATACCTCTTTGAGTGTATAATTGCTATTATTTGCACAAATATTAATACTTTAAATTATTAGTGACTAAAAGGTGCTTGAGAGGTTTTTTTGTTGTATTTTGATAGGAAAAAGGATAAAAATGCAAAGTTAGGGTGAAAGGTGAATTTGTGCAACATGCAAGAAAATAGAGGACCACTTTCTATTATTTTTCTGTATTTGTGTGGAGGCTCAAAGTGGTCGTGTGAGACATAGTTGGAAAGCCACCGAAGAGAAGAACGCGTGACCACAAGAATCACCTCAATCAGAATTCAAATTAAGAAGTTATGAATTAATTGGAGAAGCTGAGCAGATGAAGGCGAAAATTTTGAAATTAAGCCCATCTATCATGTGAAGCCCAATACTCATCCCACATGTGAAGCCCAATCTATGTGCACTCATCCACTAACATATACATGCTGTGGAGATTAATTAAAAGCCATGTTGTCATTATGGGGCCCATACAAATATGTTAATTGATTTTAAAATCAATTACTACTTCTAATCCCACATGAACATACAGATTCCACTGCCCATCATATATTCTACCTACTACATATACACATAGACGTATTCCATGAAGGCAAAAACTCCTGCGCTCCCGGGGACATGGAGGGATACTCAGTGTCCCCATGTGAACACAACCTTCCCTCCTATATTCTATTTAAACCTATGTATTGCTAGGAGTTTAAATTGTAAAGGGACACAAAAATTACAAAGGCGCACGGAATATGCTCCGTGTGCCCAGGTACACAGGAGTCTCACTCTTCCATGAAAAGGGGATTTGGAGCTCATCACCCAGTTCCCTCTCGTCCAAAATCCAGCATGCATCCTTTGCCCTAATTTCTCTATCACTCATCACCACATCCTTCCATCGGAAATGAAGATCCCGACGGAGATAGTAATTGAAGATACAGAATCCTCCAAAAGGGTTCTTTATTTTTAGTTAGTTATCTTTATTATTTTAGCACAATGGTTAGGGTTAATTACATCTTTGTGACTTGACCTCGTAAATCCATGGGCTAAGTTTCTATGTTGGTAATGTTAGGGCGTTGGACAGTTTTGACTATGTGATTTGATTGCCCTAGACTTGAATTTATTATTCAACAGAATATTTATTTCCTTATTGAAGAGGATATTTTGTGACTTCATATTAATGTGTTTTTGAGTTTTGATTCCTTTAATTATTCTTGATGGTATCACTGATTGATAGTTAATAAGATTCTTTATTTCTGCATAATAATTGTTGTTTCCTGTGACAGTCTTAGGAGATTGACCTATAATTCCTAAGAGTGTTAGACAATCAATTTGGAATATTAATTACTTGGTAAAACATCATTATTAAGTAATTGGTAAGGAGACAAAAGGGGTTAATAATTATGTACATAGAAAGGGAAGTCTAGTGCTCTAACCTTTAATAGTATTTAGCATGAAGCACATATAGAGTGAGAGAGAGTTAATTCCTTATCGATCCTAGGATTTGTAGCTCATTATAAGTGTTAGATTCTACCTGATCAAGGAGGTTTAACTAGGCTTAATGATCCTCTTATAAACGCTTACAAGCAATTAATTTGAGTCTAGATAAATCAGTCACATAGTTAAACTGTTTGCCCGAGCATTACTAATTCTCTATCTTTGAATTCTTAAATCGTTTCTCTTGCGTGATTTATTTTATTGCATAATTAGTTTAATTATTTAATTTTACTTTTTTTAGTTTAATTAATTATCATCGCAAAAACCCCCAGATTTGTCTTGCAATCGAATTATCATTAATAGAATTACTTGTTAAATTTATAACTATCTCGTGGGAACGATATTCACTTGGTCACACGCGCTAAAATCGATCCTTTACACTTGAGGGTGAAAGAAAATAGCGATCAATCCTCCATGATTCACCCATATCTTTTATTTTCTTATTTCATTTCCTTCTCACACCAATATATATTTTACATCATCATTCATGTGAGGGGAGGCAACAAATCATACTATACCACCCCACAAGGGGGACCCCCCACACCAACACATTTATTCCTTCCATCATCCATACATCACTGTGAAGATTCGTCTGTGGAATCAAGATAGAGAAGGACGCGACAACGCCCACATCTAGGATTTTTATCATTTTCTAATTTATCTTGTATTTTCCAGACATATGGGTAAAATCTATCCAACTCCCATGATTGTTCTTCGCAACACCATGGGCTAGAGCCTTTTTGGTAGATCTAGGGTTTTGAAGGTTTTTATGAATTCATTGAACTTTCGTGTGTATACTCCATACAACACTACTTGTGGTTTAGTTTATATATGACTATGCATTTTAATTCATGTTCAGAGTCGTTTTGTGCATCTTCAACTATTATATAAAGTCTGAATATATATCTTGGTTGTTGATTGAGCGCGTTCACTGCTGAACAAGATTCTAAGTTACGGTTTTAAGTGAGGGAACTCCGAAGTTTCATTAGAACTATCATATATGAATGTTTATTAATTAAATTGAATTCAAGTTAATAAGCAGGATAAAGAGGGTAATTTTATAGTACCTATAAAGGAAAATCATATTGGGTTAGAATATTAATTGGCCAGGAAAATAATTGATAATGATAGTACCTAGAAAGAGGGTGAAATTATATCTCTTGCGCCAAGGTTATTCATATGTGTTACACGCATATTTACTTGTGTCTATAGAGTAGATTTGTATGGCTTAGTGATGTGTCCATATCCCACAAGGCAGAGTCGGACATTGATACTCGAAAGAAAAATTAATGAGTGAAATTGAATTATCCTAGAGCTACCTATTCTCCATTCTTGAGTCACTTTCAAATTCTTCTAAGTGCTTTTATTTTAATTATTATTTTAATTAATTGTTTAGTAGTTAATAATTCTTTATCTCAATCTTATTGCCATCTTGTCTTAATTAATTTAGTTAATAATTAAATTGATAATACACCGTCCTTTGGGTTCAATATTTAACTTGGTCGCTTGCTTAAGCTGCAATTGATATCCTTAATACATAGGGATTAATTTTGCGTGCAAAGAAAACGCTCATCATTGCCATTCTCCATTTCTTCTTTGATTGTAGTATTGAGAGTTATCTTCATTCATTTGAAACTTATAACCATAGTTGCTTTCATTCATGTAACCTCTTGATTGTGGAGGTGGAACCCTTACAATTGATTCCCAAAGATATCACTCATATATTGGTTCCAACCATCCATTTTAATGCTTTTCCCAAAGCTTTGTACAACTCTTTTTCTAATTTTTTATTTTTGGCTTTGATCCCCTTCTCCTTCTCTCAAGATAGTTTCAAAGTAATATCAAGATGAAAAAGTGAGATAAAAAATTTTCCAAAGTAAATAACTAAAAGCAATAAAAATATCTCTATTAAGACCAATCAAAACACTCCTTCGTTAAATCACTAGCTATGTTACCTCCTAGGCAATGACGCCAGTTTCTTGATCGTAAATTTTATTACGTATGAATAGAGCAGGAATACTCTATCGTTGTGTAGAATGGAGTAACTAAGAAATACAATTTATCGAACCCAAGGGAGGAACATACTAGAATTTAAGCGATCTCGTGTTTGTCATAGTTTTATAGAGATGATCATAAAGGGTAGGATTCAAGCAATTACAAATAAAGCAATTAAATGGCAAGATAAAAAATAAGATAAATGAATGAAAGATGGATGAATGAATGAGCCAAGTAGATAGAGAATGAGACAAGCAATACTTAAAGCATGGAAGATTTAGGTATCATGCAATGAATTCATATATCTCTCGAGCTAAAAATAAGAGCGATCACTAATTTCACCTAAACTCTCTCTCGAGATGGATAGGATGTAGACCCTTACAAAGGTCCCAAAATGGCTCATATGATTGAGTCTCAACAAACACCTCCAACTAGGAACTATGCTCAATTGAGTTGGTTTTCCTCACCCGATCAACCGACCTCTAGATCTAGCCAACGGAGTGTTCTATCAAAGGGTTCTAAGCATAGGAAAACATCTTTATCTCATCCTATACTAATAAACATGAGGTGTATGATGAAATTATGCAATTAACAATCTCAAACACATAATTGAATTCTCATTCTAAACACATGCTCAAGACAATTAACAACACAAATCACACATATACATCAAGCAATTCACATCAATGATACATATTCAACAAGTCCAATTAATATAATCATTCAATTGCAAAATACCCAAAATTATCCAACACAATTCATATTGCTAATCTCACAAAGGAGATTAGCCTTCCACAGTTTTAAAGAAAGCAATATAGACCATTGTATCTCCAAAACCCATTGATAAACTATAAAGAAGTCTACAAAAATTAGAAATAGAATCCCCATTTGAATGTCTTTAATGGAGCATCTCCATTTTCTTCTTGCAATCTTCACTCCCCCTTAGTTCTCTAACTACTTGGGTGATGGATTGGATGGATGGATTCAAGAATAGGAGAATGGAATGAAGGATAGATAGAATTGGGGGGGGGGGGGGGGGAGGGGGAAGTGTGTGAAGAATAGTGTGAATTAGGTGTAGATCTGATCCAGAATTGATCCCTCCATAAAAATCACGCAAATGGAGTATTTGTATGCCTAATACCTTCTAGAATACTCGCTGGATTAAATCCTATAAATTACCAAACTCGACTCGAGTAGGTGCAGCTCTAGTCGAGTCATATTTTCCCGGCAGCTATCGGCACTTTATGGAACTCGACTCGAGCTCTGGACTCGAGCAAATAGGGAGGTCGAGCTCATGTTGCAGGTGTGTACAGTCGACGATGATGATCGAGCAAGCATAGCTCCACTTGAGTTTTGCCACCAACTCGACTCGAGCTCGGTCGAGTTCTGCCCCTCTTTTCCATTTTTGGCTCCCGACTCTATTTTGTTCCGTTTTCACCTGTTTTTCATACGTGTCAGATTATTTTCACACATTTATATAATAACATAAATACTACCAAAATATACGTAAATAGGGATAAAATAATACGAAAATATACATAAAAAGAAAATAAAATTTAGGTGAAAATAGCGACGATCAACAAGTAGAATAAAAGCTTAAGTTCAAGGAAATGCATAATGTAGTGCATATAGATGAGAAATGGTTCTATCTTACTAAAGTTTGTGAGAGGTATAACAAGGTTCCTGGTGAGGAGAAACCACATAGAACATGGAAGTCTAAAAAATTCATCCCAAAAATCATGTATATGTGTACGGTGTCAAGGCCATTGTTTCATAGTGAAGGACATGTTATATTTGATGGGAAAATTAGAACTTTCCCATTCACAACAATAGAGCCAGCAAAGAGAAACTCAAAGAACAGAGTAAGAGGAACTTTGGTAACCAAGCCTATTGACATAGTCAACAAAGATGTGATCAAAGATTGCATAGTGAATCAGGTAATAGTCAGACCTTAGAGATAAGGTCATCATCCTATAGATTACATATATTTAGTCATCTTTACTTTTGTTTTATCAAAAGGGCAACAATTACATGCAATATTTGTTTAATTCATAGATTATACTAGCAATCAAGTCAAAATGGCTACAATGTTTGGGGAAGGAGATTTGGATACAAAAGGATAATGCAAAGCCCTATATAAATGATAGTGACCTGGAGTTTGGGTTAACATCAGACTTGTTTTCCAGCTCCCATGCTCACTGGACATTAATATTAATGACTTGGGCTTTTTCAGAGCCATTCAATCATTACAGTTTAAGACAGGAAGTTATAATGTTAAAGAACTGGTGAAAAAATTTATGAAGGCTTATGAAGATATGACAGCTGTCACGTTAAACAATGTGTTTCTAAGTTTGCAACCCTGCCTTATTGAAATTATGAAAGTAGATGGAGGAATTAATTATAAATTATCTCACATTGGAAAAACAAGGTTAATCAAAGAAGGTGCACTGCCTATATCACTAGAGATTGTGGAAGATTTAATGAGGGGATGCATCAACAAATTGATCGAGGAAGGCCATATCTATAAGCTAGTATATGACATATCAGAGCTTATGAACAGCTTGGAATATTGAGATTTGCGTATTACTTTATGATGTTTACATCTTAAAACAATAGATATCAGGATATCTTTTGTTGTTTTGAAGTTTTTTAAGTTGTAAACATACATGTTGCATAAAAATTCCAGTTTCTTATATTACCCTCAGAAAAAATTTATCACAAGATAATCGAGTCTCCTACAAGGCCTTTACACCTTGTGGTGACTCTAAGTTCACTACACAACATGTTCAAAGTCTCCTAAACAGGTTTAAAAACCTGTTGGTGACTTAGATATGCATCAAGATAGGGGTTACTACTAGGGTTGTGGTAATTGGATATTATCGAACCTGTATAGAAACCGAACCGAAAAAGTTCCAAACCGAAAAAAATTCGTTGAGTATTTGACTTTCCCGAATTGAACCAAATCAAAATATTTTTACAGTATGGACTTGGATATCATTTGATAAACCATACCAAAACCCGAACCGATCCAAACCGAACCATACCGAAACGAAAAATGGAATACAAATATACTTTAAGATAAATTCTATACCCTATTAAAACTCAATAATGAAAAATAAGCATTATATTCTACTTTAGCTTAATTCTTCCTACTAAAATAATATCTATATTTTTTTAATAATTTATACTCCATATTATAAAAATTAATTATCATTCACTTTACTCTCTCCGACCGCTTTCAAGGGTAGCATTTTTCCATTTTGAGCGTCCGCCCCAAGGGTCTCATTTCCTTTTTTATACATATGGGACCCATACACACTCACTAATACAACTAAAAAATAAGACTCACACCTCTACTAATACAATTACCCACTACACATTAAATAACAATATTCCTTAATCTCCGTGCCCAAAAGCAAATGGCACCCTTGAATCCGGACGGAGGGAATATATATTAAAATAATACTCCCTCCGTCCCACAACAAGGGTGGTGAAACTTTTTGGCACGTAGATTAAGGGATATAATATTTAATGGGTAGTTGGAGGTAGTTGAGGTGAGAGAAATAATATTTTAATGTATAGTTGGTAGGTATATTAGTATGGTATGTGGGTCCCATGGAGATATATTAATTATTTTGTGTGGGTCTCATTTACTAAAAAAGAAAATACACCTCTTGTGCTGGGACGGACGAAAATGATAAAATGCACTCCTTGTTGTGGGACGGAGGGAGTATTAATTATTCAATTTTTATTTTATAAATGCATAAATTCTTATTTTTATAAATTTATTTTCTTTAATTATATAATATGATAGGATTGATATATTAAATAATTGTTTGAATATAGTATTAGCAATAAAATTTTTAAATAAAATTTAAAATATATACATTTATATTTAATATTTTAATTTACTTAAAATATGCTTATAAAATCACTAATTATAAATCAACATTTACATCTTATTTTAAAAATAAATATTAAAAAAATTGAACATTTTTGTAAATGAATTTGTTTGGTAAATCCGTTACATCGAACCGCACCGATCTGAACCATACCGATCCAAATACAACTGAAAATCAGTTCTAAACCATAACGAATTATATGAAAACAGTACCGTTACCGAACCAAAATTCGATATGGTATTGGATTTTTTATTTATAAAAATCTATACCGAACTTTTGGTATGGAATTTTTTAAAATTCGTACCATTTCCTATACCGAACACCCCTAATCACTACATTAACAATTAGCCAACAGATTCTTAAAATCACATGCCCACAAAAAAATTCGTCACAAGGCTATCACTCAAGCTCAACAGAGACCAAATATGCACAACAACCACAATATCAAGCTCAACAGAATCCGATAAGCCACATAATCCAAATAATCAAGCTCAACAGAAACACATAAACTATGTAATCCAAAATAAGCAGGCTCAACAATATCCCGGAAGACACAAGTAAAGCCTCTCAGGGCTATCACAAACAAAATCTCATAGGGCCACGAATCAAGCTCAACAAAATCAGACAGATGCCCCATCGCATGCAAGACCTCACAGGGCTATAATTAATAAAGCATCACAGAAGCCCCATCACAAATAAAGCCTCATAAAAGCCACAAATCAAGCTCAATGAAAATTCTAGAAGCCCCATCGCATGCAAGACATCACAGGGCCATCACAAGTGAAGCCTCACAGGGCCATCATAGATGTGTAATACATCAACAAAGAGTAAAGGGTCTACCTACGTGCCGGAAAGAAGAGATATATCCAATGCCACATGAAATCTTGCATGTCATCACTCATTTCTTCCGATAGGGAAACGACTGGATCCACTGTTTCAGGAAACACTGGATCTAGATCTTGAGAGAGAGAGAGAGAGAGAGTATGGAACGACTGTATCGAGAGTGGAATCAAGGGAATCAGGAACCATCAAGTACAGATCTAGCTCATCGACCACAGGATCGAGCGAATCAGGTACCATCAATGCTGGATCCACTGTGTCAAAGGTTGAATTGAGGAAATCAAGAACCATCAGCACCGTATAAACTTTGTTGATGGTTTCATCAGACGAAACCATGAAGTCGGAGGTCATTTTCACCTCTGAGGACTCTTAGACCAGGGATTCATGGTCGGAATCACTGGGTGTGGTACGACCCTTCTCCGACTCTAGCCATGACTCAGCCATGTCAGATCTACAAAGTGAGATTCAATAAAGACGACTAAGAGATGTGAGAGAGAGATAGAAATATCAGTTTGGGCACTAGAATTTTTGCTCAAGAACGAAAGAGAGAGGAAAGATGAAGATGGCTGAGAGATATGAGAGAGAGATAGAGGGAATGATTAGGGTTTGTGGCTAGTGTATATGAATCAGTTGTATGTTGTGTGTGTGTTAGTGGGATAGATTAAGTTTAAGTTGTATGTGTGTGTAATTAGATGTTTTAATTAAAGTTAATGTGTTTTAAATGGGTGAGATTTTAGAACATATTATATATGACAAGGGTATTTTAGGGGGGAAGTTTTCTTTTTTTGGAGTAAGACAATTAGTTTGGGACGGATGAAAATGGAAAGTAAGACATCAAGAATGGGATGAAGTGAGTAAAATTTATATAGTATGTTATAAAAAAATATTGAATGCAGAAATTCTAAATCTTTATCCACAGAGTACACAGAATATCTATTCATTTACATCAGAAGATTAAAAAAATACCATATAATATTATTTTTATAAAAAAATGCAATATTAATTATAAAGTTTAAAGATATAATATATGGGTGTATTTAACTATTAATATATTGATACATTTTTATTTATTAAATAAGATATTTCAAATTTAAAATAAAATTTTGTAATCTCGCGTAACACGCGGGTACTATTCTAGTTAAAGTATATTTTTAAAGTATTTAATACGATTCACTATAAAGATACTTTGAGTACCAATTAGCATACTTTATCTATATAACAACTATACTTTAACAGTGGGTCAACCAGTCTCACAATCCGTCTCATAAAAATGCGTCTCTTAAGAGAGTATCCCGATAAAGAATGTTATTTACTCCTTAATAAATAAATAAATAATAATCCACTATTGGTTTAAGAACAAGTATAATTTTATGATTATCTTAATATGTTACTTTTTCAAGATCTATCTATCTAGTATATCTTAATCTTAATATGTGAAGTAGTTTTTTTAATTTTTTTTTAAGAATACATATGTCATTAGGTTAAATATTCCATCGATAACTTACCTATTTATTTTTTGCAGGTATATTAAGGAGTATTATTATTTTATATAAAGTGGGTAGTTGTATTAGTAACGAATGGTTGGTATCTGTGGGGCTCTATTGCTAAAAAAGATAAATTGATACCTTTAAAATGGACTACTAAAATGACAAAATAGATATATTATCAGCGGATGGAGAGAGTAATTTTTATTTGAGTAATGATAATGTAAAATTGATATTAACATACATCTAAATTCATATTGGAAAATGGATTAGTTATAAAAAAGAATATGAGTTGTTTAGATTTGGAGAAATTTATGAAATTAACGGTCTTCTCAAATGGAGAGGATCCTGATCCATATCTTTATAATTTTTTGCAAACTAATAGCACGTTATAATTTCTAATAAAACAAATCCTAATTGGTTCTAAAATAAAAAATCTTAACTAATTGAATTACATCTAATTTTATTTCCTTATTGTGCCCAGAATGGTTCCCATTCCAAGTTCAGTTCAATTCATATTGGGCTTCCCTATTGTACAACATGTGTTCTTCCATCAAACCATCGTATTATTATAATATGTTTGCTATAAACATAAAAAAAAAATTTCACAAGGCTTGATATGTGTTCTCCCAAAACACCATAGTATTAATTACGTCTGGGTCCAAACACTGAAAATTTTCCTAAAAATAAACTGACATGTTTATATAAAATACAATTACTAACTTAAACTAAAACACGAAGGCGCTTTTTAGTTAAAAAAAACAGTAGTAGTACTCAGGCAACCGTCTTTAGAGATTAATTTATTATATACAGTAGTACTTAGACATTAGAAAAATAACAACAGTCCAATAATTATCATAAGAAAGAAGCTCATGGTCCAAAGAGAAATATTCATAGTCATAAAATGTAATGAAGTTCATACGACGAGACTTGTAACAAAATAGTCACCAACATATTTGGGTATCAAATCAGTTCATCTGCCTACTTCTACCCCCTACCACTACCTCTACCTCTACCTCTACCTCTACCTCTACCTCTATCTCTAATCGATGTCCTTGATGAAGACTACAGAATATCTGCTGAGTGTGTGGGTGGATCTCCTCTTAAACACATATATGACGATTTTATTTGTGTCATTGCATATTCTAGGGTGAGTTTTTGGTCGTGCTCTCTCCACATCATCACAGCATTGTGAATAAAACCACGACCCTATTGTATATGATCCCAAAGGGTATTAGGAGCTGCCCCATGATTTGTCATAGATGCTATTTGAGGATTCTGCATTCTCGAATGAGAATTAACGGAATACCAAGTCATATAAACTACAGTATACTCTGATGGGTAGGTAACCAATTGACCACGCCGGTCATTTGAAAGAACGTGGTTATCACACGTTTTAAAATACCGATCCAGGGCCTCACACCATATAACATGGTATCTTGAACCTTTGGCAGGTTTCTGGGTGACTTTTGTGACCAAGAGGAGTAGCAGGAATTGACTGGACATATCCAAACTGTCTAAGAACTCGATCTGGATGATATAGCTCAACAATATCAAAACATCGAATGCACCCATGAAAAAATGAAACATGAAGGAAGGGATGATTTTCTTAAACTCCATTAAACGCGGTCCATTCAACCTGATATATTAATTCATTATTATTCCTTAATTTCAAACATATAATTAATTAAAACTACGAGGGTTTGAGTTCTTACCCTCTCTGCAGTTAGGGAATCTAGATGCTCCCTAATGGCAACGATATTCTGTGAACTGGGTTTATATCATGCCGGTGGAGACCATTTTATTGATAATGGGCTCGCTACTTCATATTGATTAGCCATAACTTGTAGTCGGGTTGACCAATTCAAGAATTTATCAAATCACAGGGTGGAAGACAATAGAGCTTAAGCAATATTACATTTTTTATAATTTTATAGAGACGAATCATTAATAAAATGGTTATTTAAACAAGTAAATAGAATCAATCAAAGCAAGCAAACAAGCAATGATCAACAAATGAGATAGATGGATGAAGGGTGGTTTTCCAAGTTAAGTAAAAGTGAGGTTAACAATAATTAAAAAGTGGAAATCCTAGGATAAATGCATCAAATTCATATGATTATGGGTATAAGACTAAGGGCCAACACTAAGTTCACCTAAACTCCCTCTCGAGATGGATAAGATATGAATATAAAATAACTCAATGGATTGGTTCTCACACAAACAATTCCAACTAGGTATTAAGCTTGAAATGAGAGTCCCTATACACGATTAATCAACCTCTCGATCAAACCAATCGAATGTCCTATCAAAGGGTTCTAAATCCTAAAGGACATCTCTATCTCTTTAAGATCTATAATGCACATGTGGTGTATGATAAAATGATTCAATCAATTATCTTAAATATGCAATTGACTTCTTAATCTAATCACATGTTTAAAACAACAAACCACACAAATTATCATAAACATCAAGATATAAAGCATCAATGATAGAAAATTAATTAACCCAATCAACATATGAATTTTAATACACAAATCCCAAAATTATCCAACAACTCTAATGTTGCTAATCTCACAAGGGAGATTAGCCTACCATAATCATAAGATAATTAACATAGATATTAAAAACCTTACAAGTCATGATAAACAATTAGGTTTACTATAAAAATTGGATGAAAACTCCCTTGGATTGGCTCCAATGGTTATCTCCTTTCTTTCCTTACAATTTTCCTTTCTTCCTTGCTTCTTCTCTTCACTTGGATGAAGGATTTATGGTGAGATGATGATGGAGTGAATAGATGGATAAAAGTGATGAAGGATGTGGTGTAAAATGAAGGAATTGGTGTGTGGGGTGTGTGGGTAGCTGAATTTTGGATCCAATATGATCAAAATATTGAATGAATTGGTATTTATACCCCTTGGAGACCTTCTAGAAGATGTATGAAAAGTTTCTGATCTGGCACCAACACGATTCGTGTGCTGCAGCACGAGTCGAGTCGTGTCAGGGTTTTTCACTCAAACTTTACTCAAGACAACACACGAGTCGTGTGCTAACGCGCGGCCAACAGGTGGCCGTGTTGGATGAATTGATGCTGCTACACGATGACTCCTTACAGGCCCGTATTGGCTACATGGGCCGTGTGTTGTGATTAGCCATAATATAGTGGGCATGACCAATTAAAGAAATTATCGAACCACAGGGAGGAAGGTACTAGAGTTTAAGCGATCTCAAGTTTATCGTGATTTTATAAGGACGATGGAAGAGAGGATATGATGCAAATAAACGCAATTACACTAATGAAAGAAATAAAGATAAAATAAATGCAAAGATAAGAGGGTTCCAAATGATGCAAGGATGAGATTAACTACAATCATGGCATAGATAATTAAGTAATCATGTAATTAATTCTAATCTCTCATGGACAAGGTATAGAAGCGATCACTAATTCTACCTAAACTCTCTCTCGAGATGGATAGGATGTAGGCCCTCAACAAGACTCCCAAAAGCACATAGGATCGAGACCATAGCAAACACCTCCCACTAGGTACTAATTACTCTATGAGTTCCCTAATTAGGTACTAAATCATAGGCAATATTCCCTTTTAAGGTACTATGAATTTACTAATGGCTTGGTTCTCCTCACCTAATCAACCAATCTCTCGATTAAGCTAATCAAATGTTCTATCAAAGGGTTCTAAATCTAGAAGGATATCTCTATCTCATTCTAAATTAATGCACATGAAGTGTATGATGAAATGATTCAATGAACTATCCTAAACACATAATTGATTTCTCAATCTAATCACATGCCCATGACAATTAATCACACAAATCATCATATACATCAAGCAATCAACAATCAATGATAGAAATAACACAAAGCCCATTCAAGATTAAAATCAATTTGCATAAAAACTAAATTATTCAACACCAATCATGGAGCTTGATAGGCTTTTTCTGCGCACTATAATTAAATCCTCAAGTGTAAGGATATCAATTGTAGCAGCAAGCACCCAAGTTAAATTATCGATCCCACTGAGACAGCTAATTATTTATTTTACTATTAATTACTAATTAATCAGAATTGAGTAACCAATATTCAGAGTATTGTAGTGAATTAATTATCTAAATTACTGAAATATTAAATAACTTAATTATTAAAAAGCAATAAAAATAAAAGCAAGTTTATAATCAAGAGATGACGAACAGTTCTAAGGTATCAGGTAGAGACCAATCAATTTGGGTTATTAAACTTACGATTGTTCATTCATGCAGTTTCACTGAAAATACACCACATATCCCTGTTATCCCACCGAATATGATTCGATTCTAAGCTAACAGTATAATCTGGTTTAAATCCTAAGGTGCGCAAATATTACCAAGCCTTATTCCTAGATACTAATCCAGCAAACAACAATACCTCCGGATGGTAAGTTCGACTAACAAGATATTTTCTGAAATTACTACAAGGTTCTATTCACTTCCTACTTGATTGTCTAATTGCATTGTTCCACTAAACTAATCAAGTATTTGATTTACCAGTTCATGAAATTAAAGTGCTTATAGCGGAGCTACTCTAATCCCTAACAGATAGATAATACCAATCATGAACGCACACAAGCTAACACAATAATCCAAGCATTATAGTGGATGTCATGAATATATTATGAAGACGTTACGAAGCAGAAAAGCATGTCTTAATAAAATAAGTAAAATCAAAAGCTCAACTGCATAAAATCCCAATCTTTGGTCTAAATCCCCAAATCAATTAAATCAATCCATCAAACCTTAGGACTGTATATAAAATTAGCCCATGAGGTCACAAGCAACACTCATGGCTAAGCAATTCATACCAAAAATCAAAGTAAAAGAAAGAGAAAGATAGGAATTATGAAACCCTAGTGTAGACGTAGTCTTTCGTTCCTTCTCCGTCTCTCCAATTGCTCGATTCTCCCTTGATTAGCACTTGGAACCCTCTTGGAAGTGGATGGATGATGAAATCAGGTTGTTAATCTGATATGGAGGTGTTGGAGGTGTGAATTGATGATGTGTTATGGATGGGTTCTCTCTAATTTGTGTCTTGATCTCCCTAATTGTTTCTTGGACTGATGCAGGGCTTTTTCGCGATCAAAACTGCTTTAGAATCGCGATTTGAGGGTATATATACGCTGCTGCATCGAACAGGTCATGTCTGGGCCTGATTTTAGGCCGCTCGGCACCTTGCTCGAGCCGAGATCATGGCCGAGCGGCCCCCAAACCAGCCGAGAAACATATGGTTGGAATGGACCCGTCGTGTGGGCTCTGAGGGACCCCAGCTCGGCAGCTTTTGGCCACGTGGAAGGGCCGCTCGCCGCTCGCTACCCGCCGAGCTGCAGAAACTGCACTGCGCGATCTCACCGTTTTGAGCATAACTTCTTCATACGCACTCTAATTTGAATGATTTTTGTGCTCACGCGTTCCTCGTTTCCTTGGTTTTCTATCCATATAAAGAACTCTCAGAAACTCTAACATTTGAATATGTAAAAAGTCATGCAAAGTGGCTGCTCTGTACAGCATGTGCGACATTAGCACTTTGATCATAACTTTCTCGTTTAGAATCCAATTGGGGTGTTCTTTACGTCAAAACGACCCTCTCTTCTGTGGCTTTCTAACCATATATCATATGATCAATTTGGACTTCTATAAGAATACAGAAATTTGTGCAACATGGACTGTATTTTTCATCATTCCTTCTCACTTTCACTCCTCATTCCAACTTTGAACTTTTGATCATGTTTTACCCTTCAAAACTCAACAAAACACCTTAGTAGCATCTTAATTATGCAAGATATGAAAACCATGTCATTCTATACAAAATCATGGCCACATTCTATCAAAACGGTGTAATGTGAGACCTAAAATACGTGAAATTCCACTCTCAACAAACCCCCAAACTTACCTGTTGCTCGTCCCGAGGCAACGACATATAAAACCAATAGAGTAATTGAGAGGAAATTTCACAACTTCACATCCAAGAAAATATAACAATTCAAAAATCATACTTCAAATACTAAGACAACCATCCATCTAAGAACATACAATTCAAATCAACTACTTCACTTTTTCGGAATGCTCATCCACCATTCTCACGGGTAGTATTTACGCTCATCGCTCAAGTGTGAGATATACACTTCAGGGTAAGGTGTTTACACTCAAAGTCAATTCAAACACACGCATAACCATAAGCTTGACAATCATCTCAACTCTCGACTAAAGGAATAATTTCAACAATAGGATCACAAAGGTCTTGCATTAGGTTGTAATGTTGGCTCTTTGGTAAAGGTAGGGAGTATATGGATAAGGTGACTCAATCACTAGTAGAGAATCAAAGAAGACTTGCAGCTTTTCTTTCTTCTTTCTTCTTCATCGCTCTTCAATGCTTCTTGCAATTTGATTCCTCCTTCACTTTTGAACACCACATCCTTACTTGAAATTTTTTTTCTTCTTTCCTCTTTTCTTTTCTTTTTTTTTTCTTTTTCAAATAAGGGTACCAGTTTCAGGCACTACCCTTTTCATGGGGTACCAGTTTCGGGCACTACCCCTTTATGCAACAATTTAACCACTCTTTTCAACAATTTTCATCACTTCCAACTTATTCTCCTTTTATGTTTCTTCTCAAGATACCAAATTGACTCCTTCAACTCTCTACTAGGTAGGGATTTTTTAAAGGCTAGCAAAAGGGATCAATTTGCTAATCACGTAGGCTTCCAACAAATAAGGCTTTTAGGCTCAAATAGGTTGACTACGGATATTTCATTAGGTAGGAAAATAATATGGCTAGTGACTAATAAAAAACAAAGATGGCCTAAGATCATTTCCTATTGTCTAGTCAAACACGTAGCTTCAAGCAAGATACAAAGCCAAGTTCTAGAATACGTGTGTATGAACGACACTCACAAGAATAAACTAAATCATGCAACTAGTCATGATTTCAAAAGGCTCAAAATCTCACATGGCTATAGGAATGAACGAGCAAACCTAATCAAGCTACATAGCTAATCATCCTTGCACATAATCAAATTTTAAGTATCTCAATATCCAAGCACAATCTCAAACTGCTTCTCAAACACAATCACACATATAATCAAGTGCCATGAAAAATTAGAAAATCATCCTAGAGAACCATAAATCGACTACACCGACACTAGGATTAACACAAAACAAACAATAAACACCACAAAACACGAAACCTGAAAAATCGCGAAAAATCAAACCCTCAATATTCTCAAATAAATCAAAAATATTAAGAATCCGCAAAAAATCGACTCTCCAAGCAACAACACAATGTAAAAATTCTATTTCGACACTGCAAGACAAGGTATGTACGTTACCCCCCCAAACTTAGATTAAACGAAGTGAGAAACTAAGTTTGCAAAGAAGTATATACCGCAGTCAAACAACACCTAATAAAACTCCTACACCAACACAGACATATAAAAGCAATAAAACGGAAGAGACAGCCCCCAACAAGCGCTCATGTTTAACGTCAGAGAGTCACGACGGGATACCTCTTTTCAACTACTGGATCGGAGGATAGTCTTCTCTCATCTTTACTTTCAAGTACTTCCATCCTCTCTTATTTACTATACTAACCATCTCACCCTTCTTTGTCACTGAAATATGACTCTTTAAATTCTTTTCCCCCCATGACTGGCTTGATTCCTTCTTGTCAATCTTCCATTCAATTGCAGGCTCAACCTGCGTAGCAAAATAAGGATCAAACAAGTTAGAATTTTCAACATCAATATAAGAATAAAAATCCGGAGGTATGTTCGGAGGCTTCAGATATGGATCATCCATCTTTACTGCAACTAAAAGATTATCAAATATCACATTAGAGTTAGTAGTAGGAAAAGTAAGAGATACTCCTGGTCCTGCGATCTCCTCTACCCCTTCAATGCTTTGGCTCTTTTGCTTCTCTTCCTTAGCAGCAGGCTTCATCCCCACTTCAACAGTGGACCTCTTATTCCGATTCACACTAGCATTGCCCAATGAAAATAGCTTCTCAAGATAATCAATACATGCATCATTAGACAAATTCTCAAACTCTGCATCAGAAAGGATAAAGTTCTCATCATGCTCTGTGTCCACTACATCCACAGACTTGCACTGCTGCTGATCCGTGGGCCACTGCATCTCCTTATTCAAAGAAAAGACAATCTCCTTAGCATCAGCCCTAAGCCTCAACTCTCCTTTGAACACATCAATCAGAGCCCTTCCAGTTGCAAGGAATGGACGCCCCAAGATCAGAGGCGCACCATCCTTTTCATCCTCCATGTCAAGTACAAGGAAATTCACAGGAAAAGTCAAATTCGACACCTTCACTAGCACATCTTCAATCACTCCCTCGGGGTATGTCAACGATCGATCTGCTAACTGTAGGGCAACAGACGCAGGTTTCAACTCCCCCAAACCAAGCTTTTTGAACACTGATAAAGACATCAAATTTATACTGGCTCTTAAATCACACAGTGCTCTCTTAGACGGTTCTTTTCCAATTTTACAGGGAATGATGAAGCTCCCTGGATCCTTCAATTTTTTCCGGAAGCTTCTTTTGAATGATAGAGCTGCAGTTCTCCGTCAAATTCACTGTCTCCACACTGTTAAGCTTCCTCTTTCTGGAGATAAGTTCCTTGATGAACCTTGAATAATGTGGCATCTCTTCCAATGCTTCCGAGAAAGGAATAGTGACTTGGACATCCCTCATAACATCAGCGAACTTACGAAACTTCTCATCAAGGCTCTTCGACAAGAATCTCTGAGGGAAAGGAATTGGTACCTTTGTTATCGGAAGTCCCAAACTATCTCTCTCGAATACCACTTCTGCTTCTCTCAGTTTCTTAGCTCTCTGCCACTTTTTATCAGCAATTGCCTGATTAGATTGGTTCTGTACGGAAGTCGGACGTGCAGGAAATCCCGGAGGATGGCTCGCCAGCTCGCTCGGCTCGAGCTGAGGGGCAACTGAGCCGAGCTGGGTTCCAGCTGAATCGGAGGGCCCTTCTGAACCGGCTGGCGGGCCACTCAGCGGTAGTTGAGCCCGCTCGGCATCTAGCTCGCCGCGAGCGGGTGGCCGAGCGGCACCATCTTTGTTCTGCTCCACCCCTGTTTCGTCCTGCTTCTGTTCTGTATCATTCTGCATCAGTTCTGTGACGTCCTGCATTAGTTTCGTACCTTTACACTGCTTTGCAGATCTCAAAGTGATCGCATGGCACTCCTTCGGGTTGATTTCCGTATCCGAAGGAAACTTCCCTTTCTGCAACTGCACTTGCTGCTGATTTACTGTAGTGGAGATGTACCCTATGTTATATGACAAACTCTTCAACTGCTTGTTCACTTCTTCATGCTGCTTTGTCATATTTGAATCCATGAGAACAATGCAATTATTAATCTTGTCAATATCTCCATCAGTCTTCTTCATATACCTGGCCAACACATCATCAATACTAGACTTTCCTTCTTCAGTTTTAGCGCCATGATCAAAATTAGGAGGATATGGAACTGCATTATTCGGATTTGAATAAGAGAAGTTCTCATGCCTCTGATTATGCCAATTGCCTCCTTGATTATTAGGACCTCCCCCTTGGTTATTCCTTTGATTTGAATTACCTTGAGGGTACCTATTTCCTTGCCAATTCTGAGGAGCTCTCGAACCTTGAAGACTCTGCCCTATAGCCCAATTAGCATCCTCGACCTCTTGAAGGTTCATCACCACATCATCACTTGCAGGCCCTCGGTTGCCTCCCCCATTATTACCTGATATCAGAGTAATCAGGTTCTTATTCATCTGTTCCAATTGAGCGACAACCTTATCATTCTTATCAGCTTCAGAAAATTTCTCTTCAACCTTTGCAACTTTACCAAGTATATAAGTCCCTCGGATCCTCTCAGATGGCCAATCCCTTGAGTTCAAAGAGATATCATCAAATAATTTCTCTACGGCATTGGATGTTTTGCCAAAAATTATTCCTCCCGCAGAAGCATCAACGAACACTCTAGATTCGTTGTCAAGGCCATTATAGAAGACACTGATGAGTTGAGACTTTTTGAATCCATGCTGTGGGCATCTCCTCAACGCATCAGTAAACCTTTCCCAAGCCTCTCCAAACGACTCATCTCTCCGCTGCTTGAATTGATTGATCTCCTGTTTCAGTAAAAGAACCTTTCCTGGTGGCATAAATCGATCCACGAATAACTGCTGCAACTCAGTCCAGTTTGAGCAACTGTCTCCCTTTAGCTTATCATACCACTCAATTGCCTTATCAACCAATGAAAACTGAAAAAGCCTCATCTTCCATCTATCATTAGTAGCATCAGCAGCTTTCACTGTATCCATGTAGCTGTTGAAACGCTTAAGATGGCCATAGGGCTCATCAAAAACGCCTCCGGCAAAGGGGTTTTTCTCCACCATATGAATCAGGGCTGGCCTTATGTCGTTAGTTTCATCAGCTTGAATGGCTCCAACTACGCCTGATCCTCCTAGATTGGTGGACTTGAATGTTTCTCGGATGACGATGTCATCCTCATCGACTCTTTCTCCCATTGATGCTGTTTCAGGTTCTGTCTCAGATTCTGATTCAAACTCCGATTCAGCCTCTTCTAGGATAGCCTGATTCTCAATCTGCACTTCTTCCTCCTCTAAAATTGCTTTAGGAGTTGCTTTGGTATTCTTTGATTTTACTCTTCTTTTCCTCGCAGAAGCTTCAATTTTCGGATCAAATTCAAGATCTTGTGCTCTCGTCTTTGACCTAGTTTGCATGCAACTTCAAGAAAAATCCAAAGTAAAACAATTAAATCCCAAAGAAAATATTCTAATTAACTAAGTAATAAAAGAAAATAAATAATTAAAACTGTCCCCGGCACAACGGCGCCAAAAACTTGATAGGCTTTTTCTGCGCACTATAATTAAATCCTCAAGTGTAAGGATATCAATTGTAGCAGCAAGCACCCAAGCTAAATTATCGATCCCACTGAGACAGCTAATTATTTATTTTACTATTAATTACTAATTAATCAGAATTGAGTAACCAATATTCAGAGTATTGTAGTGAATTAATTATCTAAATTACTGAAATATTAATTAACTTAATTATTAAAAAGCAATAAAAATAAAAGCAAGTTTATAATCAAGAGATGACGAACAGTTCTAAGGTATCAGGTAGAGACCAATCAATTTGGGTTATTAAACTTACGATTGTTCATTCATGCAGTTTCACTGAAAATACACCACATATCCCTGTTATCCCACCGAATATGATTCGATTCTAAGCTAACAGTATAATCTGGTTTAAATCCTAAGGTGCGCAAATATTACCAAGCCTTATTCCTAGATACTAATCCAGCAAACAACAATACCTCCGGATGGTAAGTTCGACTAACAAGATATTTTCTGAAATTACTACAAGGTTCTATTCACTTCCTACTTGATTGTCTAATTGCATTGTTCCACTAAACTAATCAAGTATTTGATTTACCAGTTCATGAAATTAAAGTGCTTATAGCGGAGCTACTCTAATCCCTAACAGATAGACAATACCAATCATGAACGCACACAAGCTAACACAATAATCCAAGCATTATAGTGGATGTCATGAATATATTATGAAGACGTTACGAAGCAGAAAAGCATGTCTTAATAAAATAAGTAAAATCAAAAGCTCAACTGCATAAAATCCCAATCTTTGGTCTAAATCCCCAAATCAATTAAATCAATCCATCAAACCTTAGGACTGTATATAAAATTAGCCCATGAGGTCACAAGCAACACTCATGGCTAAGCAATTCATACCAAAAATCAAAGTAAAAGAAAGAGAAAGATAGGAATTATGAAACCCTAGTGTAGACGTAGTCTTTCGTTCCTTCTCCGTCTCTCCAATTGCTCGATTCTCCCTTGATTAGCACTTGGAACCCTCTTGGAAGTGGATGGATGATGAAATCAGGTTGTTAATCTGATATGGAGGTGTTGGAGGTGTGAATTGATGATGGGTTATGGATGGGTTCTCTCCAATTTGTGTCTTGATCTCCCTAATTGTTTCTTGGACTGATGCAGGGCTTTTTCGCGATCAAAACTGCTTTAGAATCGCGATTTGAGGGTATATATACGCTGCTGCATCGAACAGGTCATGTCTGGGCCCGATTTTGGGCCGCTCGGCACCTTGCTCGAGCCGAGCTCATGGCCGAGCGGCCCCCAAACCAGCCGAGCAACATATGGTTGGAATGGACCCGTCGTGTGGGCTCTGAGGGACCCCAGCTCGGCAGCTTTTGGCCACGTGGAAGGGCCGCTCGCCGCTCGCTACCCGCCGAGCTGCAGAAACTGCACTGCGCGATCTCACCGTTTTGAGCATAACTTCTTCATACGGACTCCAATTTGAATGATTTTTGTGCTCACGCGTTCCTCTTTTCCTTGGTTTTCTATCAATATAAAGAATTCTCAGAAACTCCAACATTTGAATATGTAAAAAGTCATGCAAAGTGGCTGCTCGGTACAGCATGTGCGACGTTAGCACTTTGATCATAACTTTCTCGTTTAGAATCCAATTGGGGTGTTTTTTACGTCAAAACGACCCTCTCTTCTGTGGCTTTCTAACCATATATCATATGATCAATTTGGACTCCTATAAGAATACAGAAATTTGTGCAACGTGGACTGTATTTTTCAGCATTTCTTCTCACTTTCACTCCTCATTCCAACTTTGAACTTTTGATCATGTTTTACCCTTCAAAACTCAACAAAACACCTTAGTAGCATCTTAATTATGCAAGATATGAAAACCATGTCATTCTATACAAAATCATGGCCACATTCTATCAAAACGGTGTAATGTGAGACCTAAAATACGTGAAATTCCACTCTCAACAGAGCTAATCTCACAAAGGAGATTAGCCTCTCATATCCATAAGAAAATTAACATAGACATTAAGATCCTTACAAAACATGATCAATCTATAAAGAAATGCACAAAATTAGAATTAGATTCCCCCTTTGAAGTGCTTCAATGGAGATCTCCTTCTTCTTCTTGTGATCTCACTCTCCCTTGCTTCCTTGATCACTTGGATGGTGGATTTGATGGAGGAGATCAAGTGTAGATGGATGGATGAAGATAATGGTGAAGAATGGAAGAAATGGTGTGTGAGGTGTGTGTGCACGGCTGGAATTTCGTGGTTCTCCTCTCAAAATGTTGAATGGATTGGTATTTATACCCCATGGAGATCTTCTAGAAGAATTAAAAAAAATATTCTGTTCTGGTGCCGACACGAGTCGTGCTGCGTAGTACGAGTCGTGTCGTGTCAGGGTTCCTTGATCAACTTTACTCAAAACGGCACACGAGTCGTTCTGCGTCGCACGGCCAAAGGGTGGCCGTATTGGACGAATAGATGTCGGCGCACGGCCGTCGCTTACAGGCCCGTGTCTGGTACACGGGCCGTGTGCTGCAACACGAGTCGTGTTGCCAGCACGGCCAGTCTTGTTCTTGCACTTTTGTTTCTTCTTCCTTGTTTGATCTCCCGTCTCCATTTTTACTCCATGTTCACCTGTTATACATATGTTTAAGATCATTCTCACACATTCCCATGAAAACACATAACACCACCAAATAACACATAAATACGGATAAAAATATACGAACACTCACATAAAAAGATACTAAAATTTAGGTGAAAATATCACTCATCATGTTGCAACACGGCTCGTGTACCCTACACGGCCGGCCGTGTTGATGCTGCCCTATTTCTTCTTTCTCGTTTCATCTTCCGTCTTTGTTTTTGCTCTGTTTTCACCTGTTTTACATATGATTAAGTTTATTCACACACATTTCCATGAAAATAAATAACACCACCAAAATACACATAAATACAGATAAAATAACACAAAAATGGACCTAAAAAGACACTAAAATCTAGGTGAAAATATCACTCATCACACCACAAACTTAAAGTATTGTGCATTCCCAAACAACGAAAATGATAAAATAATGGGAGAGAGATTTTCACCTAGGAAAAGACTAAATGAACATAAGAAATAACACATCGATAGCAACAAGAACTACAACTCATGCTAACTTATCCTACAACATTAGATTCATGACATGAGAAATTAACACGTTCAATCTAAAGAGAATAAGGTGTAATATAGTCCCTTTTGGTCCAAGCCTCACATTGATTATCAATTTCACTCAACACTCTTTTAAGTAGGGTAAATCAATACTTATCAATCGATTGACTCGACTCACTATAGACTTGCTCGTAGACTATATTCACAAACCACCAAAATTTCAATCAATGATCAAAAAGGTCTTTCACTAAGGATGTAATGATAGGCTCTTTGGTAAGGGAGGAAATATTTAGATAAAAGTGACTAAACACATGTAAGTAATCGAAGAGGTAGCTACTTTCTTTCATTCCTCCACTTTCTTTCTTCCCTTTTTATCTTTTGTAACTTTCAAGCATTACTCATCACTTCACTTTTTCTTTTCTTCTATTTTTGATTGTATGCTCCCTTCTTTTAGTTTCTTGAGCGTCTTTGTTGATTCGCTCTTCTTCTTATTTTAAAGGTTGCATATGCATCTTTTGTTCATATTCTTTTCATCCTTTTTCTCACTTGTTACCATTTCCTTTTCTTCTTTTTATTTTTCCTTCCTAGCTACCATCTCCTCAATGACTCACACAAAAGGGTATATATATAAGGCTCATGTGGGTAATCAAGGCTTGTAATGTACTAAATTCACAAGAAATAGGCTTATAAGCTCAAAGTGGTTGACTAGGGATGATGTTCATGGTATGAAAATTTTTGGCAATATCTTTTCATGACAAGGATGACCTTAAATCATATCATCAATCTCTACTAATCGGATTCATTCCTATAGTCCTTGAGCAAATATTTAGTTTATCAAAACACAATCAATCCACTCATGAAAAAAAAATATGCCATGTATGCACTGTTGAGGCTCAAATTCTCACAAGCTTATGCTCGGACCTTAAGGATCTTATTACACCACATTCATCTCAAAATTGAACAAGTTAAATAAAACATGTCACAATTCGAAAGTGTAGAGATTCTTAATCATAACTTGTTATCACTTATCACAACAACGTATCATCACTCATATTCAAAACGACTCACAACCTTTCAAAAATAAACCACCAAAACGACTCCTAAACAAGAATAAGAAAACACACAAAACATAAAATAAAAGACACAACAAACAAGAAACAAAATAAAAACACATACATACAAGAATAAAAATCACCACATAAAGAAATGAAACACAAAATGCACCCATCCATGATCAATATAAGCCACATCTCATCTCATCCTTAATTGAAAAGAAATCATAAATTACAAAATTAAAACATCCCAAAATAAAACAAATGAAGTATCAAATCCATCACAATCCAAATTAACTAGAAATGAGCTAAAGAAGTGTTGAGCACTAAAAGTACTCCCTTCAATTCTCCCGGAGGGGAGGTGGTGTCCTTTGGTAAGCTACCCAAGGGTTGTAGGCAAGAGGTGAACCCGGAAACTGGAAGTTAAACATCATAGTGAGCATCTCCTCCATGTTGTTCGAGTGGGCACGAGCTTGCTCATCATTATAGTCCCTCCTATGCTGCCCGTCATGAATCTCCCTCATCATCACACCCTGTCTCTGCTGCTCCTCTCGAAACTCTCTCATCAGATCTCCATGTGACTGCTGAGCCTGCCTAATCCCCCTTACTTCATCTTCTAAACAGTTCCACCTTGCATTCCCCACTCTTGGTCCCATAAACTGTTGCTGTTGCTGAAACTCATCTTCTTGGACTTCATCTTTTTCTTGCTCAAATACTGGAGGCTCTGGTGCTTGCTCTTCAAATTCCACATGATGAGGTTGTTCTTCGTCATCTCCTACCTCCATGTCCACTGGCTCTGCTCTCAGATTTCTTAGCTCCGGATTCTCTTCTACTCTCATCTGTTGGAGCACTGCCTTCACTCCTTCTCTATTCTGTCTGTAGAAGGCTCTCACAACTGTGGAGTGGTTGGGACTTGCCATTGCTAGATTTTGCTACCTTCGTTGTCCACGCACTGTGGTGAGCTCAGGAGCAGGTAGAGGAAATGGAGCTCCCTTATCTTGTCTCAAGCAATACATGTTTCCTATAAATGATAGGAACTCTATCCTTATGAGCTGTGTGTAAGTGAGTCCCTCACTAACCATCATGTGTGGCATACCTCTAAGGTCGATGCCTAACCCTTGAGCAATCATGGTCACCATTCCTCCAATCATAATCCCTCGAGTATTTTCTCTTTTTGCCACCCTCTCAACATGCTGAATGAAGTGAGCTGCAATGTTCACTCTAAACTCCTGGTATAAACTGTACATGATGTACAACTATTTCTCACCAACAACACCACTCTCGAATCTCCCTAGAATGGTATTTGATATAATCTTTTCAAGGTACCTCATGATCGGGTTTCTTATAGCTGTCCCCTTTGAAGAGCTTGGAATGTACTCACCAGGTTCTGTCCCATCGTCAACCAACTTTCTCCACTAGTTTTGTTGATTGAAACCCCCTCCTGGTAGAAAGTTCTGATGACCTCTCATAATCGAGCACCCAAAGAACCTATTTATCTCATTCACAGGAATCTTCTCCCACAACTCATTGTTCAGCTGAAATGTGATCGAGATAGGAAACTTGTTCCTATCCTTCTGAAACTCTAAGGTGCTCATAAACTAGGCTGTAAGGTGTAGGTAAGTGGGAGGTCTCTTGTCAAAGAACTCTTCTATATCCACCCAACAGAACAAGGTCCTCAGATCACCCTCTATCCCAAGACCAACCATAGTGGCTTGATCCTGGAATCGAGTTGGACTAATTTTGGGTATTATGTATTCCCATCTTAATGCATACTTCTCCCATTCTGTGAACTCAACTCCGAAATTCACAGGGTGCATTTCCTTCATCATCAATTTTGCATTGAGGTTGGATAGTTCTATATATGTCTCAACAATAATGAAGTCCTCATTGCGTTTCCTCACTCTTCTTTCAGCCATCTGCAATATTCAACCTATTTCAAATTACATTCAACTTCAACTCAAGACAAAATATCTCATATTTTTTAGAATCATCACTAGTTATTCAACTAAGTGTTAATTCTAGCACATATTTAAGCACAACAAACAATATTTTCCAAGGATTTTTCCATTTCAATACAAGCAACTTTAGCAACAATTTATTAAATTTTAACATCTCAATTCCTCCATTCTTTCATGAATTTATCATATTTCTTTTCCATGTACACAACTTGTATCAATAATGCTTCATTATTCATGTAAATCTTTCACTTTAACTCAAAACTTCACTTAAGCATTTCATCAAACACTTGGCATTCACCTATTTCACAATCAATTCCACAAGAATTTTCAATTCCATCATGCTCAAATCCTCAATGCTTAAGCTAGTGTACACAATACAATTATCACAAAAGCATTATAAATCAATATGCACAAACATATGCTTTTAATTCCATTCCTTCAAAAATCCCTAAATTCAAAATGTTCATGAACCTTAATTCTTGAACAATTTCAATCAATCCAACAATTAAACTTACACATTCATGTGTCAACATTCTAGACATGCTTCAAACATGCTAACATCAAGAACCCATACAAGAATTTCGACATTTAGAGCTTCAATTGAAAATTAGGGTTCGAAGTGTCATACCTTGGGTGTTCTTGGAATCAAATGGAAAAGATGATGTTAAACCTTAAGGATCACACTTGAATCACTCAATCTTACCACTCTTTTGATGTTGGATGATAGTTTGTGGAGTTTGGAGACGAAACCGCACGACGGGGAGTGTTTAAGCATGAATGGAATGAACAGCCGAGTTTTAAAATCTGTCTCCAGACACGACATGAGTCGTGTCACGTAACACGGCCAAAAGGTTGGCCGTGTTGCGTGAATTGATGTCGCCACACGGTTATTCCTTACAGGCCCGTGTTGGCAATACGTCTCGAGTCTCGACACAGGACATGACTCGTGCGACGCTACACGGCCAAAGGGTGGCCGTGTTGGTCGAATTGATGTCGCCACACGGCCACATGTTACAGGGCCGTGTTGGCGACACGGGTCGTGTACCTGCAGCTCTGTTTTCTTCAATTTTCAACTTCAAGTCTTGTCTTCCCCTGTTTTTATGCTTCCAATACTCTCTATTCATTCTCACAACTCATAAACATCATTAGCTCAACATTAATTATCAAAACACGGATTATCTTCTACTTCAACACAACTAACCGGACCAAAATCACATCGAGCACATGAGAAAATTTTCAAATTTGCCTCAAAAATACGAGCAAGATATGCTTACTAATAAAACATGTATGTTACACCACACATCTCCCCAAACATAAATCGAGATAAGAATCGAGAATTAAGTTTGCAAAAAAAATGGTGAGACATACTTACATACTTCAAATTAAGCCTTTCTTGTATCTTCAATACGCATTCCTCTCATGAGCACAATCCACCTACAAGGCAAAAAATGCAAAATAAGAAAACGAAACTATTTACAAACCAAACTACTAAAAAGGATACGATCTTTTAAGAGGTGAAGGTATCCACATATACCAACTCCCTTTGAGAGGAAAAATGGTAATGCTTTACCCTTTGACCATTAACCACAAAAGAACTTTCATCTAATCCTTCAAGCTTCAAGGAACCATCATCTCTAGCTTCAATTACCAAGTATGGACCGTCCATTTGGAATGAAGTTTTCCAGGGAACAACTTAAGTCTTGAATTGAACAATAGAACTTTATCCCCCGGAATAAACTCCCTTGATTTGATCCTTTCATCGTGCCATCTCTTGAGCTTCTCCTTCAAAGTTCTTGAGCTTGAATAAGCTTCTTCTCTAAACTCTTCTAATTCAACCAATTGGAGACACCTTTTCTTTCCGAATTCTTTCTCATCAAAGTTCAACTTCCGAAGGGCCCATAATGCCTTATGTTCCAACTCCACGGGTAAATGGCATGCCTTCCCATAAATAAGCTTGTATGGAGAAAAACCTAAAGCAGTCTTGTAAGCCATTTGATAGGCTCAGAGAGCATCGTCAAGCATAGAAGACCAATCCTTTTGATTTTTATTGACCGTCTTCTCAAGTACAAGCTTCACTTGCCTATTTGACACCTCCGCCAAGTCATTTGTTTGAGGATGGTACAGTGTAGAAATCTTATGCTTCACTCCATAGCCATTCAAGAGCTTCTCAATTAGCTTGTTAATGAAGTGAGATCCCCCATCACTAATCATGGCCTTTGGCACCCCAAATCTAGCAAAGATGTTGTTATTTAAGAATGCCTTGACCACTAGAGCATCATTTGTCCTTGTCAGAATTGCTTTCACCCATTAGACACATAATCTACCGCAAGCAATATGTAAAGGTAACCATTGGAAGGCGGAAATGGGCCCATGAAATCCATCCCCTATATATCAAACACCTCAACCTAAAAAATGTTCCTAATGGGCATTTCATCACGTTGCCCTATACTTCCAATCCTTTGGCACCAATCACATCCCTTGATGTACTCCTTGCAATCCTTAAACAAAGTTGGCCAAAACAAACCTGATTGTAGGATCTTTGCTCCCGTCTTTTGAAATCCAAAATGTCCTCCACATGGTGAACTATGGCACATCTCCATGACACTTACTTTTTCCTCTTCCGGAATACACCTCCGTATGATCCCATCTGGACAATTCTTGAATAAAAGAGGATTATCCCACAAGTACTCCTTGACATCATAATATAATTTCTTCCTCCTAGACTCGGTTAGATGATCCGGCATAAGACCACAAGCTAATAATTCACAAAATCTGCATACCATGGCCTCCCGGTCTCACATAAAGTGTACATTCTTTGAAAATCAATTTGAAGTAACTCTTCATCCGGAAATACATCCTTAATGAACTCCATGGTTCCTTCTTCTTCAACATTTTCCAAACGTAACAAGTGAACGGCTATAACATTTTCAACTCCCTTTTTGTCACGTATCTCCACATCGAATTCCTGCAACAATAGAACCCAACAAATTAGTCTAGGTTTAGCATCTTTCTTACTCATCAAATATCTAATGGCGGCATGATCCGTATAAACAATGGTTTTTGTGCCAACTAGGTATGGACGAAAATTTTCAAATGCATAAACCACGGATAAGAATTCTTTTTCCATTGTGGTATAATTCTTTTGATTTGCATTGAACGTCTTGGATGCATAGTAGATAGCTCGAAACTTCTTCTCCCTCACTTGAACAAGCACCACTCCTAATGCTTTGTCACTTGCATCATAATGAAGCTCAAAAGGCTTACTCTAATCGGGAGAGACAAGGATTGGTGAAGAAATTAGAGCTTCCTTGAGTACTTTAAAAGCATCAAGACATTCATTATTAAATTCAAAAGGAGCATCTTTTTCAAGCAACTTACACAAAGATTTGGCTAAATTAGAAAATTCCAATAGAGTCCAGCGTGGCCAAGGAACCATCCAACCCCTTTTTCATTCTTTGGTGGGGAAGATGTTCAATGGCTAAACCTTCGCCTTATCAACTCTCAAACCTTTCTCCGAAATGTGATGTCCAAGTACGATACCCTCTTGAATCATAAAATAGCATTTTTTCCAATTCAAGACTAGGTTCGTATCTTGACATCGCTGCAAAACCATAGAAAGATTAGCCAAGCATATATCAAATGAAGATCCAAAGACGGAAAAATCATCCATAAAAACCTCCATTATATTTTCAATCAATCCCCCAAAGATGGCCATCATGCAATGTTGAAAGGTGGCGGGGGCATTGCACAACCCAAAGGGCAATTTATAAAAAGCAAATGTGTTATATGGACAAGTAAAAATTGTTTTCTCTTGGTCCTCGGGGGCTATCATGATTTGGTTATACCCCGAGTAACCATCTAGAACATAATAATACTTGTATCCCGCCAACCTATCAAGCATTTAATCAATAAAAGGCAAAGGGAAATGATCTTTATGAGTGTTTTTATTAAGTTTCCTATAATCACAACACACTCTCTAATCCGTTTTCACCCTTGTAGCAAGCTCTTCATCAAATTCTATCTTAACAATGGTTAGACTCCCTTTCTTAGCCACAACATGCAAAGGACTTACATGAGGACTATCACTTATGGCATAAACAATATTAGCATCTAACCATTTCAAAACTTATTTCCTTACCACTTCTTGCATAATTGGGTTCAAACGCCTTTAAGGTTGTATGCATGACTTATCTTCATCAATCAACCTTATGTGATGCATGCATATTGTAGGACTAATTCCTTTTAAATCACCCAAACTCCATCCTATAGCACTCTTATGATTTCGAAGAACCCTTAATAATTTTTCAAATTCTAAGGATGAAAGAGAAGATGATACTATTACCGAAAAGGTCTTGTTGTCCCCCAAGTACGCATACATAAAGTGATCGGGTAATGGCTTCAATTCTTCTTTTCATTTTTCAACCTTGGACTCATCACTCTCCACCTCCAATGGAAGATATTCCTTCTTTCCATAGTACATCAATTTAACTTCATCTTCTTGTATTTCCCTACAAACATTCAAATCATGTAAGCAATCAATTATATCATCATCTTCTAGACAATGGAAAGAAAAGTTAGAGTTAAGAGATAAATTAAGAGAGTGGCTTATGCTTGTCTCGAGAGGATCTTTAGATAAGAAGAATGGCAAATTCTCTTTAACAACTTCATCAATCATTTCAATCCTTCTACATTCTTCATTCTCATCCGGATGCCTCATCGTACTCCTCAATGAAAACACCATTTCTTCTTCATTTACTCTCAATGTCAACTCCCTCTTGTGCACATCAATTAAAGCTCTTCCCGTGGCAAAAAATGGATGCCCCAAAATCAATGGAACATTTGCATCCTCGTCCATATCAAGCACTACAAAATCCACCGGGAATATGAACTTCTCAACTTTAACTAACACATCCTCAACTATTCCCTTAGGATAAGTCAAAGACCTATCCGCAAGTTGCAATGTAACGGACATCGGCTTTACTTTCCCTATACCAAGTTTCTTAAAAATCGACATAGGCATCAAATTGATACTAGCCCCAAGATCACAAAGAGCTTTATGAACTTCACTCTTACCCATCTCACATGGTATGACAAAACTCCCCGGATCCTTGAGCCTTGGAGGCAACTTCTTTTGAATTATGGCACTATACTCCTCCATTAAATTGACGGTTTCATTCTCCACTAAGCTCCTTTTTCTTGCCATGATGTCTTTCAAAAACTTGGCATAATGAGGCATTTGTATCAAAGCATCCGCAAAGGGTATATTGATGTGGATTTTCTTGAAGATCTCCAAAAACTTTGCAAACTTTTCATCAAGGCCCTTCTTCAAAAATCTATGTGGAAAAGGGATGGGCACTTGAGTTTTTGGTATCCCCCAACTATCCCTTTCCAACTCCACTTCATCCTCTATCTTTTTCATTGCCTTGGTTCTTTGTCATTTCTTTTCAACAACTTCTGATTCAACCACATCCGTTTCGTCATTCGCCTTTACTTTAACTTAACTTTCTTCCACAAACTTTTCTTCAACCAAGTTTTCCTCAACCTCCTTCTCTTCTACCTTTTCATTTTTCATAGGCATATAAGGTCCCTCATAGTTTGTTCCACTCCTCAAAGTGATTGCCTTGCATTGCTCTTTTAGATTTACAATGGTGGTAGAAGGAAATTTTCCTTTTTCATTCGCACTTATCGAACTAGCAATTTGACCAATCGAGTGCTCCAAGGCTTTGAATCTTCTATCATTAGCTTCATCAATCTTTCTTCTTGTCTCATCTTGAGCTTTGTTAGATGCAATCAACTTTTCAATGAATTCTTCTATGGTTGCTTTTCCTTCATTATTTGGCGCTTTAGCTCCCGGATGATACCCCAGGGGATAAGTAACCGCATTGCTCGGGTTTGAATACGAGAAATTATCTTGCCTCCTTTGTTGTTGTGGGTATGAACTTTCACTTCTTTGACTATTGAAACCTCCTTGCCATGGTGGATAGTGTCCTTGATTGTGGTTGAAATTACCTTGGTAATTATTTTGATTATTACCTTGGTAATTCCTCCCTTGCATGTATTGTACATCTTCCACACGTGGCATTGTCATAGCCCATTGCTCCCAACTAACACTATTCGGAGGAAGAACCCCTTGGTCTACTTGTCCTTCAACCATGTTAATTCTTTGATTATTCATCCCTTGATTCAAGCTCATTTGCCTTAAGATTTCTGATGATATCATTTCAACACTTGGCATACTTGGCTCCACACTAGCACTCTTCACATTAAACTATTGCCCTTGATAGAAGCTTTCAAAACCATAACATCCACTAACTCTCTCCAATGGCCATTGGTAGACATTTGTAGCAATCTCATCAAAAATCCTTATAGCCCATTATGGAGTCACTCCAAGTACGGATCCACTCTCCGTAACATCAACATAAATTCTTTGCCCATTCACCAAACCTTGGTAGAAAAATCTAACTTGTTGATTCTCCGAAAAATGGTATTGTGGACACTTGCGTAACATATCCTTGAACCTCTCTCATGCTTCGTAAAAGCTCTCATTAGGCATTTTCTTGAATTGAGTTATCAAGCTTTTCATTTGAAGTATCTTGGATGGTGGGAAATATTTGTTCAAGAACATTTATGCAAGTTCATCCCATGTGTTGCACGTACCCGGAGTAATGGTAGATAGCCATGTTCGCGCACGATCCCTCAACAGAAATGGAAACAATCTCATCTTGATTCAATCTTCGCTCACCCCATTCATCTTCACAGTGTTGGCAATCTCAATAAATTGAGCTAGATGAGCATTAGGATCCTCATTCGGAGTTCCATCAAATTATTGTTCTCTCACCATAGAAATCAAGCCCGCCTTTAATTCAAAGTTGTTGGCATTGATTGGTGGACCCATCATTTGTGGCATTGCTCTTGGCATTAAGAAATCTCAGATCACCCTTGGATCTACCTGAGGCCCTCGATTCACCAGAGGTGGCGGTGGTGGCGCATAAGGTTGTTGTAAACCTTGTTGAAGAAGCGCTTGGTGTATCATTTGTTGGAGTAGGGCTTGTTGTTGATTTGCATTGACATGGGCATTTTGCATTTCATTTCCATCATTCCTATCATCAACACGTTCATTATCTTGATTGTTCTCCATTGGATTACTATTTTTGGTTTTGTTCTCCTTTCTCCTTCTCCGACAAGCGTGTTCAACCTCTAGATCAATAGGTTCAACTTGTTTTCCTTTTGACCTTGTTTGCATACACCTTCAAAAGTAAAAGAAGTTAGAACAAAATTTTCAAAAGCAATTACAAATAACAAAAATAAAAATGTCTCTATTAAGATTACTTAAAACGATCCTTCTTCAAACAACTAGCAATCGTTGCCTTCCCGACAATAGCGCCATTTGATTAGCCATAACTTATAGTCGGGTTGACCAATTCAAGAATTTATCAAACCACAGGGAGGAAGACGCTAGAGCTTAAGCGATATCACATTTTTTGTAATTTTATAGAGATGAATCATCAATAGATTGGTTGTTTAAACAAGTAAATAGAATCAATCAAAGCAAGCAAACAAGCAATGATCAACAAATGAGATAGATGGATGAATGGTGGTTTTCCAAGTTAAGTAAAAGTGAGATTAACAACAATTAAGAAGTGAAAATCCTAGGATAAATGCATAAATTCATATGATCACGGGTCTAAGACTAAGGGCCAACACTAAGTTCAACTAAACTCCCTCTCAAGATGGATAGGATATGAATATCAAATAGCTCAATGGATTAGTTCTCACACAAACAATTCCAACTAGGTACTAAGCTTGAAATGAGAGTCCCTTCACACAATTAATCAACCTCTTGATCAAACCAATCGAATGTCCTATCAAAGGGTTCTAAATCCTAAAGGACATCTCTATCTCTTTAAGATCTATAATGCACATGAGCTGTATGATAAAATGATTCAATAAATTATCCTAAATATGCAATTGACTTCTCAATCTAATCACATGTTTAAAACAACAAACCACACAAATCATCATAAACATCAAGATCTAAAGCATCAATGATAGAAAATCAATTAACCCAATCAACATATGAATTTTAATACACAAATCCCAAAATTATCCAACAACTCTCATGTTGTAAATCTCACAAGGGAGATTAGCGTACCATAATCATAATATAATTAAATAGATATTAAAAACCTTACATGTCATGATAAACAATTAGATTTACTACAAAAATTGGATGAAAACTCCATTGGATTGGCTCCAATGGTTATCTCTTTCCTTTCCTTGCAATTTTTCTTTCTTCCTTGTTTCTTCTCTTCACTTGGATGAAGGATTTATGGTGAGATGATGGTGGAGTGAATAGATGGATGAAAGTGATAAAGGATGTGGTGTAAAATGAAGGAATTGGTGTGTGGGGTGTGTGGGCAGCTGAATTTCGGATCCAATATGATCAAAATGTTGAATGAATTGGTATTTATACCCCTTGGAGACCTTCTAGAAGATGTATGAAAAGTTTCTGAGCTGGCACCGACACGACCCGTGTGTTGCAGCACGAGTCGAGTCGTGCCAGGGTTTCTCGGTCAAACTTTACTCAAGACGGCACACGAGTCGTGTACTAATGCACGGCCAACGGGTGGCCGTGTTGGATGAATTGATGCTGCTACACGACGACTCCTTATAGGCCCTTGTTTGTGACACGGACCATATGCTGCAACACGGCTCGTGTACCCTACACGGCCGGCGTGTTGATGCTGCCCTGTTTCTTCTTCCTCGTTTCATCTTCCATCTCCTTTTTGCTCTGTTTTTACCTATTTTACATATGATTAAGTCCATTCACACACATTTCCATGAAAACAAATAACACCACCAAAATACACATAAATACGGATAAAATAACACGAACACAGACCTAAAAAGACACTAAAATCTAGCTGAAAATATCACTCATCACATATGACCCATCTAGTGTAGTAATTACTAGCATCACCTCCAATAACGGAATAAAATCCGCCATCTGTTTCACCCCATAACGTGATGCCAACCCTAGTTGTCTATACAGGTAAGCCAACGTGTAGTTCCCCATGCTATATCGCCTGCTTTATCCAAATCCTCCAATATCTGCAAATAATGTGTGCCTATTCGACTGCTACTTTTGTTGGCAAATGCTACACATTCGATGATATACAATATATATGAACGAGCACACTGGAATCGCGCTTTTGGATCATTGAATGACATGTGATGCATAAGATTGTCTTTAAGCCAGGACATTCTAACTGAGTTACCCCATATCGCATTAAGCTCCTTATAAATATCAATGAATTTCATCCCCAACAAAAAACTATTTTACTCAAGTTCTTCTTCATCATCATCTAAAGCAAGAAGCTCTAGAGGCTGGCCATCTACCTTTAAACCAGTCAAGCAGAAAACATCATCTAATATGATGGTCATTTCCCTAAAAGGCATATGGAATGTATTTGTCTCTGACTTCCATCACTCCACAAATGCACAAATTAGAGCTTTATTTGGAGTTGAATATGCCATGCCACGCAGATAGATCATTCTCGTATCCTTAAATGCTTTCCTGCAATCACTGGTATTGTCCATTATAGGAATTGGCTAATCAAATAATGTTCTCGTGTAGTAGTTGATTTTAAACACATTTCTCCCTAGCCCTTTCCAAATCCTTGCTGCAATATGACACTTTAAACTTGGTATTAAAGATGGATCACTCGGACTGCCCGAATATGCTCTTATCAATACCCCATCTGCATCGTCACAAACCTCATGTGCAGCTGTAGTTGGTGGAGCCTGAAACTGCGAATCATGAATAGGTGGAATAGGAGTCTGATGAAATGGATAAGTTGTATCCAAAAGTGATGTTCAATCTTCATAGGTGGTCCAAGTTACTCATTTACTATGGTTCATGTATTCTCATTTATTTCTAGTCAAAGTGTCTCTTTAATCATAAAGAATGTATCCTATAAATAGGATCATATATTGTCATTTGATGTATGAGAGAGTGAACTTAATATCAATTGAGAGATTCTAAATTCCTCCAAATTATTTAGTTCATTTTATCATCACCAAAACGCAACATATTTGTGGTATAAGAGCCAACTTTAAGTATGTTCTTCCTTCAATTATTCGAGCATGGCAAGCAGCATCGATCTTGCATTCACATACTCTCAACAAGGTATTTCGATTTTTGTGGGATAAGATTATGAGCTATGGAGTGTATTGATGAAGACGTTATACATATCTCATGAATTATGGGATATAGTTAACGATGGGTTCAAATTACTCACTACTGCGGAGGAGGCAATCTTGACAGCAGCGTTAAAGAGAGAGTACAAGGATAACAAGATAAAAGATGCAAAAGCTTTGTCTTTCTTGCATCAAGGTGTAAGTCAATCCATTCTTCCACGTATTTCTACTGCCAAATCTTCCAAAGGTACTTGGGAGATTCTGAAAAATCAGTTTGGAGGACATGAAAAGGTGATTATGATCAAGTTGCAAAATTTATTGCTGGACTTCGATAATTTGATGATGAAAGAAAATGAAAGCATGAAAGATTTTCTTTCTAGAGTATCCTCCATTGCAAATCAAATTAAAGGCATTGGAGACACTCTAGAAGACAAAAAAAAATTATTGAGAAGGTATTCGTTGCTTGCCGATGAAGTTCGAACATGTAGTTGCTGCCATTGAAGAGTCTAAGGATTTATTAAAATTATCCTTAGAGGAGTTGATGGGTTCTCTTGAAGCACATGAGAAGAGATTGAGCAGGTTTTCAAACCAAAATCTTGAGCAAGACTTCCAAGGAAAGGTTCAAATTTCACAATAAGATCGTATGAAAGATGGACAGCAAGACAACAAGAACAAACCGCCGCAAAATTCTTTTTCCCGAGGAAGAGGTCGAGGAAGACATCAGAATTTCCATGGTCGAGGAGGACGAGGTAATAATGCTCCAAGAAATTCTCCCCAAAATTCTAATGATCAATTCTGCCGCATCTGTTGAAAGAATAATCACGACACAAGTGATTGTCGATTCAACTGTAAAAGGTGCAGAAATGCTACACACTCTCATAGAGATTGTTGGTACAAAGAAGATGGTGAAAAAATGAGGCAAACTTCACCGAAAAAGAAGAAGCAGAGCAGGTATTCTATTCTTGCTTGAGTTCACAATAAGAAACTGAAAATACTTGGCTTGTGGATAGTGGTTGCAGTAATCACATGACAGGAAATAAGAAGATGTTCATTGATCTTGATGAGTCTTATTCATCCAAAGTAAGACTCGGCGATGGCAAAGGACATAAAATCACCGAAAAAGGAGAAATTGCAGTGAAGACAAAGGAGGGCAAAATCAGTATTATCAAAGACGTTTTCTACATTCCGAATCTCACTCAAAATTTGTTGATTTGGGTAATTGCTTCAGAAAGATTACAAAGTGGAGTTTAATAATGGTCATTGCACCATTGTTAATAAAGAAAAGAACCTCATCATGGCAAAGATCAAGATGACTCCAAACAAGATTTTTCTACTTCGTTTGCCATCAACGAAGGAATGTGCTCTCCAAAGTGCAACTCGAACTGAATAAGAAATTTAGCACTTGAGGTATGGACATCTAAAATACAAAGGTTTGATTTTGCTTAAAAATAAAAATATGGTTTTTGGTCTTCCACATATTGATGAACAGGATAGCCCAAGTGAAGGATGTATTTTTGGAAAAATGCATCGTTTACCATTTCCAAAAATCTCGTATCGTGCAAAGGCTCCACTCGAACTTGTGCATGCTGATATATGTGGGCCTACTCAAACTTCTTCTCTAAATGACAATAGATATTTTCTTCTATTTGTCGACGATTATACAAGGATGATGTGGGTGTATATTTTAAAGCACAAGTCTGAAGCTTTCTGCAAGTTTCTTGAATTTAAGAAAATGGTGGAGAATCAAAGTGGCAAGAGTATCAAAACTCTTCGCACTGATCATGGAGGAGAATTCATTGGGAAATCCTTCATGGATTATTGCAAAGAAAATGGATTCAAAGGCAGCTTACTGTTCGCTACACTCCACAACAAAATGGAGTAGTCGAACGCAAGAATCGTACTATTGTGGAGATGGCTCGGAGAATGATGGCAGGAAAAGGACCTCTAAAAAGTTATTGGGCTGAAGCTATTTTAACAGCAGTGTACATCTTGAATCGATATCCAACGAAAGCAGTTTTGGATAGAACTCCATACGAAGCATGGCATCAAAGAAAACCACATGCTCATCATATGAAAATTTTTGGTTCTATTGCTTATTCTCATATTCCATCCCAAAAGAGAGAAAAATTTGATGATAAAAGTGAGAAGCTCATTTTCATTGGTTATAGCGACGAGTCGAAAGTGTATCGTTTGCTAAATCCAAAAAATAATAGCTTGGTTATCTCACGAGATGTGTTTTTTGATGAGCAGCAGTCATGGAATTTTGATGAAGCTGATCATCGTGTGAATTCTAAGGTTGTGCCATTGTTGTCTCTGAATTCAGTTAATCAATCAAGCACCGGAGAAACTTCTACTCATGATCCAAATTTGGTGAAAATTATTGGTGATGCATCTCAAAGTCCTGTAAGAAGATTCAGAAGCTTGACCGATATATATGCTACGGCAAATGTGGCACTTTATGCAGGTGAACCTAAAACTTTTGAAGAAGCATTCAAAGAGGATATTTGGCAAAAGGCAATGCAAGAAGAAATTGCAAGTATTGAGAAGAACAATACTTGGGAGCTTGTTGATCTTCCGAGAGGAAAACATAAAATTGGAGTGAAATGGGTCTTCAAGACCAAGTTGAATGAAGACAGAATGATTCAAAAGCATAAAGCTCAGCTAGTTGCAAAGGGGTACTCGCAACAGACCGGAGTGGATTTTAATGAGACATTTGCCCCAGTTGTTCGGATGGAAACCATTCGGATTTTTCTTGCTCTTGCCTCACAATTTGTGCTGCCCGTATATCAATTAGATGTGAAGTCGGCATTCCTTAATGGAGATTTGGAAGAAGAAGTGTATATCCAACAACCTGATGGATTTATTGTTGAAGGAAATGAAGACAATGTCTATCGTCTCAAGAAAGCATTGTATGGGCTTAAGCAAGCACCTTGTTAGGCAATTATTGCGCACCTCAATTAAAATCCACAAGTGTAGGGATGTCAATTGTAATGGCAAGTACCCCAGTTAAAAATAATATTGTTCCCACTGAGACAACTAATTATCTATTTAATTTATATTACTATTTAATTAGAACTATCGTAACCAAATTTTCAAGTGTTTGAATATGATTATAATCTAAAGTATTGAAATATTAAATAACTTAATAAATAAAAGCAAGGAATTATTCAAGATTGAAACAAAAGAGAAGTAACAGCTCTAAGGTATCATGTGTAGTGCAATTGATTTGATCTCCTAGATGTCCTATTGTTCATTCATACTGTTTTAATGGAAATACATCATAAGATGATGCACGAATAGTTTTGAACCTCCTTCCTAGATACAAATAAGGTAAATTTCATAAACCTCCGGATAGCCAATTCGACTAACATATATTCTCTGAAAGTATTAATCAAACTTATTCACTTCCTACTTGATTTCCTAATTGCATTGTTCCACTAAGACAATCAAGTATCTTATTTACCAGCCCTTGGGATTATCGTGTTTACGAGCAAACTACTATAATCCGTAGCAAATAGACAATATTAATTATGTATGCACACAAGCTAACACAATATACCAAGCATAATGGGCAACATCAATAGCATATTATGAAGAAGTTACACACATATTAACAAAGTCTTATAGAATCAAATAAACAAGAATATACAATAGCATAAATTCACAATATTTGTTTAGGGTTCCAAATCAAATACTCTAACCTTCAATTCTTAGAACTGTAAAAGGTATCTAGCCCATGAGGTCACAAACAACCCTCATGGCTAACAAGTTCATAATCATAACAACAAAAGAAGAAATTAAAGAAAAGAATACGAAACCCTAGTGTCACGTGGTTTGCATTCTTCCCCGTTTCTCTGATTGGATTGCTCTCTCAATCGCACTAGAATCCTCCTCTGGACCGATGGAATGAATGGATGAATGATAGGTGAAGGGTAGAAGATGGAGGCGAAAGCGGGCGTGTGATGGTGAATGCGTGAGTCTACCTCCGATGATAAAGTCTCGCCCTCTCCCCTCTTCTCCTTTTTTTTTTGCCCTCATGTGCGTGTATGATATGTGTTAGGCATAATGGTTGGTGTGTGATTGAGATTTGCTCAATTTTTCAAACTTAATAATCACAATGGGGCCCACTACTTCCATTACAATTCAACCCAACACATGTGCATGTATGACAATTGATTCAAAATCAATTTATTCATATGGGCCCCACCCATTAACATATTTGATGGCCCACATTAATTGAAGTCTACAAATTCTACTGCCAATAACCCAATTCATCTAATTTCATGCTCTAACTTGTCATGACGTCGCATGAGGTCTTATTTTGGGCCAAAATTTAACAAGTTTCGAAAATTTCGTCAACAACTGCGCAGTCTCACCGTTTTGGCCATAACTTTTTCATTATAACTCCGATTAAGATGATTCCTGCGGCCACGCGTTCCTCTCTTCCGTGGCTTTCAAACCATGTCTCACACAATCAGTTTCGAATTCCACACAAACACAGAATAATTATGGAAAATGGACGTCTGTTTGCTTGCAAGTAGCACAAGTTCACCCTTCATTCCAACTTTGTATTTTTTATCCCTTATTCCAATCAAAACACCACAAAATACCTTAGAAGCACCATAATCATGCAAAATATGTAAACCACATGATTCTATATGAATATATGGCCTTATTCTAACAAAAATAGTGTATTTTGAGATCAAAAATATGTAAATTTCCACTCTCATCAACCCCCAAACTACCATGTTATTCATCCTCGAACAACGAATTCAAAATAAAAGAGAGATGAGAGTTGAAATTCTACAGCAAATAAGGGATCACACACATTCAAACCAAGATAATACACCCAAATGCCAATATTCTATCAACTGAAACACGCACGTCAAATTAGTCACTTCCCATTTCAGAATGCTCATCATCCATTCTCAAAGAATGTATTTACACTCATTGCTCAAGTGTGAGCTATACACTCTCATGGCTAAAATATATGCACTCAAATCAATTTAGATGCACGCGTAACCATAAGCTTGACAATTATCTGGACTTTCCACTAACTTGAAAAACTTAACGATGAAATCACAAAGGACTTGCCTTGGGCTGTAACGTTGGCTCTTTGGACAAGGGTCTGTAAATATGGGATAAGTGACTCGATCACTAGTAGAGAATAAATAATAGAAATACATCTTCAACACATATACCTGACAAATCAATCTCCTTCTCTTTTTTCTCTTTTCACTTCTTTTCATAATTCAATCCTCCCTTTACCACCGAATCAACGTCTTCCTATCTTCTATTTCTTTTTCTTTTAATTAGGGTACCAGTTTCAGGCACTACCCTATAACTGAGGTACCAGTTTCAGGTACTACCCCCCTTTTTGCAAGCTTTAACTATTCTTCAGCTTCAATCACTTTCCACCACGTTCATCTTCCCAAATTTCATTACACACCACCAACCTTACTCCTTTAATTCTCTACTAAGATAGGTATTTAAAGGCCTTTAAAGGATTAAGTTGGCTACCTTTATAGGCTTCCAACGAATAAGGCTTAATGGCTCAAACGGGAAACTAAGGATTATATAACAGGGTAGGATAAACATTTGGCTAGTGAATCAAATACGAACAAAATGGCCTAAGATCATTTTCCATCATCTAATCAATCATCTAGCCTCAAGTAGATTAAGAGTCAAATTCTGAAATACATGCATGTAAACGATGCTCTTAAGAAAGAAACCAGTCACGTGTAATTCTCATGATTCATTGAAGCTCAAATCTCACATGGGTAATAGAATAATGAGCATTCCTACATAGGTCTATGAACCAATTTTAATACATGCAACAATCTCAAGCATTCCAATATTCAAATACATCTCTAGCTGGATTATCACAATTATTTCACAACACCACATTATCAATTAATCACAAATTCAATTCAATCAAGTGCTTAGAAAGATCCAACAATCATCCTCAAGAACCCAAAAATTAACCAAGTAGAAAATAGGATAAAACGCAACAAAAATAAATAAATGACACACACCGGACAATCACAAAAAAATTGACCTCTCAATATAATCAAATGAATTAAAAATACCAAAAAAATCGAAAAAAAATTAATCATCCAAGAACACAACACAATGAAGCAACTTTACTTTGGTGTAGCAAGACGCAAGTATACACGTATTCCTCCCCCCAAACTTAGATCAAACAAAGGGAGAGTGTATACTGTAGTCGAGCACACCTAATAAAATTTCCACATTGACACAGACTCAATAAAGCAATTAAAAATGGGAGGGTCGGCCCCCAACAAGCGCTCAAGTTTAACATCATCGAGTCACAACGGATACCTCTAACTTAAGTACTCTAGAGAGAGCACTTGCTTATCAAGCAGTGATTTGTAATGTTTCAACCTCTGTCCATTCGCCACTATAATCTCACCTTTTTCATCCTTCAATTTGAAACTCCCCCCTCCACAGGCTTTGTGTATGACATAAGGTCCAGTCCACTTGGACTTCAACTTATCTGCAAAACAATTTGAGACGATAATTAAAAAGAAGTACCTGATCACCAACGTTGAACTCTTTAAAACGGATCTTCGCATCATGCCATCTCTTCATCCTTGCTTTGAAGATCCTCGAATTCTCATAGTCTCTCTCTTTGAACTCATCTAACTCATTGATCTGAGTAAGACGAAAATCTTTGCATCCTCCATGCTCAAGTTCAAACGCCTTATCGCCCAAAGAGCTTTATGTTCAATCTCCACCTGAAATTGGCAAGATTTCCCATAAACTATTTGGTATGGCGACATCCCTAAGACCGTCTTGAACACAGTCCTGAATCCCCACAAAGCATCCTCAAGCTTCGTGAACCTATCCTTCCTTGTGCTTCCCACTGTCTTCTCCAACACCTGCTTAATCTGACGGTTAGACACCTCAGCCTGCCCATTTGCTTGTGGATGATAGGGTGTAGTAACCTTATGCTTCACTCCATACTCTCGAAGCACCTTCTCAAAACATCTTATTAACAAAATGGCTACCTCCATCACTAATGAGTGCCTTCGATACCCCATACCTATTGAAAATGTTCTTCTTTGTGAACTCCTGCACCACTCTCGCCTCATTCGTCCTGGTTAGAATTGCTTCCACCCATTTCGATACATAGTCCACTGCAAGCAGGATGTAGAGGAATCCATTAGATGGAGGAAATGGCCCCATAAAATCGATTCGCCACACATCAAAAATCTCCACTATGATGCTAGGCTGCAAAGGCATCTCATCTCTTTTTGAAATATTCCCCATTCGCTGGCATCTATCACATGTATCAACATACTCTTGACAGCTTTTGAATAGGGTTAGCCAATATGAACCAGATTGAAGCACTTTCTGAGCAGTCTTTTGGGCGGCGCCGAAGTGACTCCCATTTGGCTGAGAGTGATAAAAATCCAGCACACTCTCCCATTCTACCTCAGGAACACACCTCCGGATAATGGAATCAGTGTAGATTTTGTAGACCCATGGCTCCTCCCATAATATAGTTTGTACATCATGCAGAAACTTGACCATCTGGTGACTACTCAACTGATATGGTTTGACCCCCATCGCAATATAGTTCACGTAGTCAGCATACCAGAGGGCATCCATTTCCTTTGTCCCAGAGTATGTCTTCGAAACAGTGAAGACCTGTTTGATGTCCACCATCAGTATCTTCTCATCAGGAAAGTACTATTTGATTACCTCATCTGTGTTGTCACAATACTCCTTCTTCTCAAGTCGCGACAAGTGGTCGGTTAGGACATTCTCGCTACCTTTCTTGTCCCGAATCTCCATGTCGAACTCTTGTAACAAGAGGATCCATCTAATTATCCTCGGCTTTGCATCTTTCTTATCCATCAAATATCTGATAGCCGAGTGATCAGTGTACACCACAGTTTTCAAGCCAACCAAGTAAGGTCAAAACTTATCAAAAGCATACACAACCGCCAAGAATTCCTTCTCGATGACAGTATAATTCTTTTGAGCAGAGTCGAACGTCTTACTTGCATAATATATCGCATGAAACTTTTCGTCTCTCATCTGCCCCAACACAACTCCTAACACTGTATCACTGGCATCATATTCCAGCACAAAGGGCTGAATCCAATCCGGAGTAATGAGAATCGGAGCAGTTATCAATGCTTCCTTGAGAACCTGAAAAGCATGTAAGCAAGTATCATCAAAATCAAAAGTAACATCTTTTTCAAGCAACCTGGAAAGCGGTTTTAAATATTTGGAGAAATCTTTAATGAATCTCCAATAGAATCCCGCATGCCCCAAGAAAGATCGAACTTCTTTTTCATTAGTGGGCGGTGGAAGCTTCTCAATTGCCACCACCTTGGCATGATCAAACTGAAGACCTGCAATAGAAACATGATGTCCCAAGACTAACCCATCTCTCACTATGAAATGACATTTTTTCCAGTTCAAGACGAGATTAGTCTCTTCACATCTTTCTAAGACTAAAGACAGGTTAGATAAACAAGAGTCAAAAGAAGAACCAAATACAGAGAAATGATCCATGAACACTTCCATTACTCTTTCAATTAAACCCTCAAAAGTGGCCATCATACACCTTTGAAAAGTCGTAGGTGCATTACACAAACTAAATGGTAATTTCCTAAAGGCAAACGTGCCATAAGGGCAGGTAAATGTTGTCTTTTTTTATCCCCCGGTGCAATCATTATATGATTGTAACCAGTGTACGCATCCAAGAAATAGTAGAAATCATACCCTGCAAGTCTATCTAGCATCTGGTCAATAAAGGGTAAAGGAAAATGATCCTTACGCGTGTTTTCATTCAACTTCCTATAATCAACACACACACGCCACCCCGTAGGTACTCTAGTCGCAAGCATTTCACCTTTATCAGATAAAATTATAGTCATTCTCCCCTTCTTAGCTACCACATGCAACGGACTCACATAGGTACCATCGTTAATAGGGTAGATAATGCCTGCATCTAACCATGTAAGCACTTGTTTCCTAACTACCTCTTGCATAGCAGGGTTCAACCTCCGCTGATGCTGCACAGAACATTTAGTTTCATCATCTAACCTAATCTTATGCATACAAAAAGCAGAATTAATCCCTATTAAGTCTTCAATTGTCCACCCTATAGCAGACTTATACTTTCTCAACATAATTAGCAATTGTCAAGTTCACATTTAGATAAGGTAGAAGATACGATTACCAGAAAAGTTTCTTCCTCCCCTAAATAAAAGTACATCAGATGATCTGGAAGTGGCTTAAGCTCAGTCTTCTTATCCTTCTTTATATTGTCTCATTCAACTCGAAGAGGCAAATATTCCCTTGTCCATATGGCTTCTTCCACTGGTGGGTCCTCTTGCTTGTACCTGTTCTCATCAAAATTAAGTAAGGTGTTCTTATCAAAATTAAGTAAGGTCTCAAGAAAATCAATAGCAAGTTTATTAGACATACTATTAAGATCAGAATTAGGTAAAGTTAAAGATTCGCTTATGCACGTTTCCACTAGATCCTTAGATAGGATCAATGGCAAGTCTTCCTCCAAATCTCTTCTACTACTTCAACCAACTTACACTGCTAATTTTATGTGGGCCACTGCATCCCCTTGTTCAATGAAAAGATGATTTCCTTATTGTTTACCCTTAACCTCAGCTCACCCTTAAATACATCAATCAGGGCTCTCCCAGTAGCTAGAAAAGGACGCCCCAAGATCAGAGGTGCCCCCTCTACATCATCTTCCATATCTAGAACCAAAAAGTCAACAGGAAAAACCAGGTTGGAGACTTTCACCAGCACATCTTCAATAACCCCCTCTGGGTAAGTCAATGATCTGTCTGCTAACTATTAAGCCACTGATATAGGCCTCAACTCCCCCAAACTAAGCTTTTTGAACACTGACAGGGGCATCAAATTAATATTGGCTCCAAGGTCACACAACAATTTCCTTGTAGGCCCTTTTCCTATCTCACAAGGGATTATGAAGCTACCAGGATCCTTCAGCTTTTCAGGTAACTTTCTCTGGATAATAGAGCTACAATTTTCTGTCAGGTTTACCATCTCTACACTGTTCAGACTCCTCTTCCTGGAGATGAGCTCTTTGATAAACCTTGCATAGTAAGGCATTTGATCCAAAGCATCCGAAAATGGAATTGTGATCTGAATGCCCTCATCACCTCAGCAAACTTTATGAATTTCTCATCGAGGCTCTTTGGCAGCAATCTTTGAGGAAATGGAATTAGCACCCTTGTTTTTGGTAGACCCAAACTATCCTTCTCAAACACCTCTTCTGTCTCTCTCAATTTCTTTGCTTGCTGCCATTTTTTTATCAGCAATTGCTTGATCTGATTGGCTCACTACTGTATTCGGACGTGCAGAAAACCCTGGAAGTGAGCTTGTATCTAGTTGGGGTTGTACTGAACCTTGATGCTCTTCCTGATCTGCAGGTACACTGGGCTCAACTTGATCAGCCCCCAATCTTAGCTCTTCTTGAACTGCTTCCAAGCTAGTACCTAAGTGTCTTTGCTTTTCCTCTATCTTATCCTGCATTAGTTCTGGCCCCTCATATTGATTCCCAGACCTCAGAGTGATTGCTTTTGCACTTTCCTTGGGGTTTACTTCCGTGTCTAATGGAAACTTCCCTTTTTGAAAATGTTGCTGTACCATGGTAGAGATCGGCCCCATTGAATATGTCAGATTCTGCAACTGCTTGTTCACTTCCTTATTTTGTTTTGTCATGTTCGAGTCCATGAGTACTATACAGTTGTTGATCTTGTTGATGTCAGCATCATTTTTTTGCATGTATTTTGCTAACACATCATCAATACTGGGCTTCTCCTCTTCAGGCTTGGCTCCATGGTCAAAGTTTGGAGGGTATGGGACTGCATTGTTGGGATTAGAATAGGAAAAGTTTTTGTGTCTCTTCTGATTCTGCCAACCTTCTTGATTGCTTGGACCCCCTTGACTGCTAGGTCCTCCCCCTTGATTATTTCTCTAGTTGGAATTGCCTTGAGGGTATCTGTTTCCCTGCCAGTTCTGTGGTGCTCTTGAACCTTGGAGACTTTGCCCCATAGCCCAATTTGCATCTTCTACTTTTTGCACGTTCATCACCACATCATCACTAGCAGGTCCTTGGTTGACTCCCCCACTGTTACCTGATATCAAAGTAACTAGGTGTTTATTCATCTGTTCTAACTGGGAGAAAACTTTATCATTTCTATCCGCTTCAGAAAACTTCTCCTCAACCTTAGCAACTTTCCCAAGTATATAAGTCCCTCTAATCCTTTCCGATGGCCAATCTCTAGAGTTCATCGAGATGTCATTGAACGACTTCTCCACTACATTTGACGTTTTCCCAAAGATCATTCCTCCAGTGGAAGCAAGACTAGCACTCTAGACTCATTGTCAAGACCATTGTAAAAGACACTGATGAGCTGTGACTTTTTGAGTCCATGCTGTGGACATCTCCTCAATGCATCAATGAATCTCTCCCCAGCTTCTCCAAACGATTCGTCTCTTCTCTATTTGAACTGATTAATTTCTTGCTTCAGTGCAAGAATCTTCCCTGGTGGCATAAAATGATCCACAAACAACTGCTGCAACTCAGTCCAATTAGCACAGCTGTCCCCAGTCAACTTGTCATACCACTCACTTGCCTTGTCAGCTAGAGAAAACTAGAAAAGCCTCATCTTTCATCTATCATTAGTATTGTCAGCGGCTTTAACTGTATCCATGTAGCTGTTGAAGTGCTTCAAATGTCCATAGGGTTTATCGAAAACACCTCCAGCGAAAGGATTTTTCTCCACCATGTTGATCAGGGCTGGTCTTATCATTTACTTCATCAGCTTGAATGGCCCCAACTACGCCTGATCCTCCAAGATTGGTAGACTTGAACATCTCCTAGATGACAATGTCATCTTCATGTGTTCTATCTCCCATAATTGCTAATTCTACTGCTGTTTTTGCTTCAACTTCTGACTCAACTTCTTTTGGGATAACCTGATATTCAATCTTTTCTTTCTCCTCCTCTACAATTGTTTTAGGTGTTTATGTATCCGCTTTCTTTTTCGAATTCGGTACCTTAACAGCCTTAGGAGGTGCTTTGATCTTCTTTGCTTCTCCTCTTCTTTTTCTAGCAGACGCTTCAACCTCGGGATCAAATTCAAGATTTTGTGTTCCCTTCTTTGACCTGGTGTGCATGCAACTTCAAGAAAATTCAAATTGTAGATAATTAAATCTCAAATCAAATATTCTAATTAAATCAGCAATAAAAGTAAATAAATAATTTACTATCCCCGGCAGCGGTGCCAAAAACTTGTTAGGCAATTATTGCACACCTAAATTAAAATCCCCAAGTGTAGGGATGCCAATTGTAATGGTAAGTACCCCAGTTAAAAATAATATCATTCCCACTGAGCCAGCTAATTATCTATTTAATTTATATTACTATTTAATTAGAACTATCGTAACCAAATTTCCAAGCGTTTGAATATGATTATAATCTAAAGTATTGAAATATTAAATAACTTAATAAATAAAAATAAGGAATTATTCAAGATTGAATCAAGAGAGAAGTAACAGCTCTAAGGTATCAGGTGTAGTGCAATTGATTTGGTCTCCTAGACATCCTATTGTTCATTCATACTGTTTTAATGAAAATACATCATATGATGCGCGAATAGTTTTGAACCTCCTTCCTAGATACTAATAATGCAAATTTCATAAACCTCCGGATGACCAATTCGACTAACATATATTCTCTGAAAGTAATATTCAAACTTATTCACTTCCTACTTGATTTCCTAATTTCATTGTTCTACTAAGACAATCAAGTATCTTATTTACCAGCCCTTGGGATTATCGTGTTTATGGGCAAACTACTATAATCCGTAGCAAATAGACAATATTAATTATGTATGCACACAAGCTAACATAATGATGAGTGTGTAAATTCACAAGTTTGGCATCATGTTTTGTGCTAGTTTTGGAGAGTTTTGAGGTGGAAATAGGTGAAAAACCTATATATATTGTGAATTAGCATGAATCAGGTGTTAGTGGAGCTATTTAAGTGGTTTTCATAGCAAAATCGGAGTGGAAGTGCCAAGAATCGAAGAGACGAAGTCGAGATCACGCGAACCGCCAAGGAGAGAGGTGGGTTCGACCTGTTGGAGGAGGATTCGACCTCTTCAGCAGGTCGAACCAGCGTTGAAAGAGTGCAGGAGGTGGGTTCGACCACGACTCGAGGGGTTCGACCTATCTATCAGGTCGAACCATGGTCGAACCAGTTTGCGAGAAAGTTGATTCGATCACGACGTTGGGGGTTCGACCTGACGGTTGGTCGAATCGAGAGTAGAAATTATCCAATAGCGTGGTTCGACCTGTGGTTCGACCAAGACAGAGTGGTTCGACCTGTATAAGAAGTCGAACCAAGTGCAGAATACTTCCAGTAGGTGGGTTCGACCTGTGGTTCGACCTGCGGTCAATGGTTCGACCTGTTTGCTGAGGTCGAACCATCGTGCGAAAACTTACCTTATCTGGATTTTTGAGGCCAAAACGCGTGTGATCACTTGAAAAGCCCATTCCAAGTCCTAGAGACGTGATTACAAGTATTAAAGGAGGCTCATGCAGTCAAGGAAGACATCACCAAACACACAAAAACACAATATACAACAAGAAGAATACAAGAGAGCTTTTAGAGTCCGCTGGAGATTCAAGTAAGATTGGTCCATCTAACCATGATTGTTCCTAGATCAATCATGGGCTAGAGCCACTTCGGTAGTTCTAGGGTTATGAAGGTTTCATGAGTTGATTTGTATTTCGTGTGTATACTCCGTACAACACTACTTGTGGTTTATTTTATATAAGATTGTGCGTTTTTAATCCATACTCATAGTTATTTTGTGCATCAATAATCGTTGTGTAGAGTCTGAATGCATAACATGGTTATTGATTGAGTGCGTTCACTAATGAGCAGGGTTTATTGTTATAATTCTAAGTGAAGGGATTCCGAGATTTTATTAGAACCGTCTTATATGAATGTTTGTTAATTGAATTGAATTCGGGTTAACAAGTAGTATTAAGAGTATAACTTTTTAGTACATAAAAAGGGAGATCAAATCGGGTTAGAGTACTAAGTGTATGGGAAATAATTAATTATGATAGTACCTAAAAAGGGAGGTAAAGTATACGCCTTGCTCTGAGGATACTAACACGTGTCAAAAGCTTATCTATTTGTGTCTATAGAATAGATTTGCATGGTCTAGCGATGCGTCCATATTCCACAAGGCAGAGTCGGACATCGACACACGAAAGTATGAATTAACGAATGAAACTAGATGGCCTGACGAACTACCTAACATCTTATTTGATCACAACAACTCTTCTCTTGTTCTTGTTATTTATTTGCTATTTTAATTTTTACTTAGTTTACAAACCAACAATTACAATTCTCAACATAGTCATAATTGCTAAAAAATAACTAAAGTGATATTTATCCGTCCCGTGGATTCGATATTTAACTTGGTCACCTTCGAAACTACAATTGATATCCTTCATACTTGGGGATTAAAATTGTGTGTTGAGAAAACACCCATCAAGTTTTTGGCGCCGTTGCCGGGGATGGCTTAAAATATCTTTTTATTATTTCTAGTTTATTAGGGCTATTTATCTTGTTTTGCTATTTTAATTCTAGTTCTTTTTAGGTGTATGCTCACGAGATCAAAGAAAGGTGAACTTGAACCCTATAATCCTGAGATCGGAGCCTCGTCAAGAAAGAAGAAGAATAAGAAGAGCAAGACAAAGACTATTGATCCAACTGAAGCTCTGAATTTTGGAGTTGAAGTTGACGAGCAGATTTCGCAGATGATTGAAGCTACAACTGAAGTTAATTCGGGAGTAGAGACAGTCAACATGGCAGCGAATCCGGATAATCTAGCCATCCGAGAGGTTTTCAGAAATAATGAGACTGGAAATTTTGGGCTTCTAGGAGCGAGGGAAACTAATTCAGCTTTCGATCTTCATCCCACTCTTATTAGCATGATAGAAAGGAACTCCTTTTCAGGAGGGTTTTTCAAGGATCGCAGCAGCATCTGAACAAGTTCTTGGGCTATGCAAGTACTCAAAAAGATGCAGGAGAACATGAAGATGCTAGGAAGATCCTCTTGTTCAAATTCTCGCTTACTGAAAAGGCGAGAGATTGGTACGACACTATCGACGCAGCTGAGTGCACCACTTGGGAGCAACTGAAGTTAAAGTTCTTGGAGAGGTACATGCCACCTTCAAAGGTGTTTAAGATGAAGCAAGACATTAACCAATTTTCTATCGGTGGAGGTGAGAAATTTCATGAAGCATGGGATAGATTCAAGGACATGCTTAGGAAGTGTCCTCAACATGGGCTATCTAAAGCTCAATATATCAGTATATTCTACAATGGATTGGACTGTGATTCACGAGTGTTATTGGATGCTTCTTCTAATGGAGCATTGCTTACAAAGTCATCCGTAGAGGCCGAGAAGTTGTTTGAAGATATTTCGATGAATTCGAGGGATTGGCCAACTGATAGAGTTAGAGGTACTTATGTCCTTGGGAAGGTAGCTCAGGTTGAACAAGCAATGGTGAAAACAAGTAAAGAGAATGAGATCGTCTCTAGCTTGTCCAATATCAACAAGCTACTTGAATCCCAACAGAAGCAAATTAGCAAATTATCTCAGCACGTACCAATCATGCAGCAGGAGTTGAAGAATGATGGACCAATCCAAGAGGAGTTGGAAGAGGCACACTATGCCATGGGTCAAAGTATTCAAGGGACTAGGTATCCAGATCAAGGAAACCGGAACTACCAAGGGAACTATCGAGGAAACTTTAATAATTGTGGTCCCCCGAGTGGTTATCAACAGCCTAGGAGGCCGGAGTTCTAATGGAGCAATCCAAATAATGCGATTCAACCTCCGATGGGTGTTGATCCGGGTGCTAAGGTGGAAGAAGGGAAACTGGGTTTTGAGGATACTATGAACAGGTATATGGCCAAGAACGATGAAAGAGTGAACCGCCTTGAGGCCAAACTTGAAAAGAAAATCGATGCAAACCATGAGGTTATATCTAAACAGCTGAAGGACCTTACATTGTTGATGGGGGAGATGGCAGGAAGTGTTAACAAGCTTACTCAAACTCTTGAGAAGGGGAAGTTTCCGTCTCAAAGTATTGAGAATCCAAGACCTGCAACGCCATCACATTGAGGTCGGGAACGCAGTACGAGGGACCTATGAGGCCGGAATCAAATTTGGACATATCTAGGGCAAGATTCGACTATGGTTCGACCAATATTGAAGGTCGAACCATACAGGGGAAGTCGAACCAACGCACTGGACACGATCAGGAAGAATTGCAGCATTGGTTCGACCAAAATGCAAATGGTTTGACCTATCCAACAGGTCAAACCCAGGTCGAACCGTACAACTTGGAGTACTCTGTTTTGTCGCAGCAACGGTTCGACCACGACGGACATGGTTCGACCTATCAAACAGGTCGAACCTTGGTCGAACCGGAGGGCGGAAGGAGTACAGTAGGTCGGTTCGACCTAGATGGCCGTGGTTTGACCTACTCAACAGGTCAAACCCAGGACGAACCTCAAATTCAAAAAGAGAGCAGTTGTCCAGAAGAGCGGTTCGACCATTACGTGCCTGGTTCGACCTGTTTCACAGGTCGAACCCTGGTCGAATCCATCCAGAAGTTGCCTGTTACTACTCCGAACACTCTCGATGATGTTGATACTACTCCAGTGGTTCGGAATGAGCAAAGTACAGAGATAATAGATGAGAAAAGTGGGAGAGAGCCAAGCGATTGAGAGCCAAAAAGGAGAAAGCGGAGAAGGTTGATCGTGATGAATGGGGGATTCCCAAAACAAAGATACCTCCGTCGTTTCCTTACAAGCTTGTGAAGAAGGGATTGGAAGAGAAGTTCAAGAAGTTTTCAGAGATAATGAACAAGATAAGCTTGAGCATTCCTTTCTCAGAGGCAATCATGGAGATGCCGTACTATGCCCGATTTCTTAAAGACATATTGTTGAAGAAGCGGAGATTAACCGAAATTGAAATTGTGAATTTATCTAAGAATTGCAGCTCAATCATTCAAAGGAAGCTGCCACAAAAGATGAAGGATCCGGGGAGCTTCACTATTCTATGTAAGATCGGAAAGGGGCCGGCACAGCGAGCTTTGTGCGATCTAGGGGCAAGCATCAATTTAATGCCATTTTCCATCTTTCAGAGGCTTGGTTTGGGGGAGTTGACCCCTACAACAGTGGTTCTCCAATTGGCGAACAGGTCGATGACATTTCCAAAAGGTATAATTCAAGATGTTCTCGTCAAAGTGGAGAAGCTAGTCTTTCCTGTGGACTTTTTTGTGCTAGAGATGGAAGATGACAAGGATAATATCCCTCTAATCTTGGGGAGACCTTTCCTTGCTACTGCTGGAGCTATGATTGATGTTCAAAAAGGAGAGCTTAGATTGCGGATGGACAAAGAAGAAGTTCTTTTCAACTTGGACAAAGCAATGAAGATGCCCATGGAGTCGCAGTGTTATAATATTGACGTGGTGGAGGAGATTGTGAAGGAGGATATGTCTCTGATCCTATCAAAGGATCCTCTTGAGATATGTTTGATGGAGTCTCTTACTTATCCCACTACGGAGCTTGACGGACTCTCCAACGAGGTATGTATAGAATATCTTGAGAACTTACTTGCTTTGGGTGATGCTAGGTATGCATTGGAGAAAGCTAAGGCTGAAGAAGCGAAAGGGTCTAGGAAGTACTTGTCGTTGGAGAGAGAGAGCACTCCGATGGAAGAAAAGAAAGAGAAGCTGAAACCGTTACCGGAACACTTGACGTATGCTTATCTTGGTGACAATGAAAAAGATCCATCAGGTGACTCGGAATTCAAGAGGATTATTGACCCGGAGGAGTCTACACGGCCATGGATGAAGGTAATTCTAATGATCATATTTTTGTGAGCGAGAAAGGTGCCGTGCTGACTGTAGACAAAGGAAGAGAAGATGATGCCTACTTGAAGCCTCCTAACTTACCACCGGATACCAACAAATTTGAAAGTCCTTACTCTCGTTCTTATCCTGACATTGATCTTGATGGAGATAGGAGTTATTCCAAAATTGAGTGGAAGATTGACAGGAATGAGAAGAGAAAGTTTGAGAAAGGAGATTCTACTGATCGTATGGTGCATAAGAATGGTAAGGTGGAAAGTGCGGATGATAGGAGGGGGAGAAAGTATTGGAAGGTGAGGATGCGATATGATCATCCTCTGATCAAGTAGTCTTCTAAGTGGTATTCCGTCGTGACTCTCCGACGTTAAACATGAGCGCCTGTTGGGGGCTTTCCCTCCTGTTTTAATGCTTTATTTCTTTCGTGTGAGTAAGAAATTTTTATATTTAAAGTGCTTACTTATCGGCAATTACATCTCTTTGCAAACTTAGTTTCGACTATAGTTTCTACTAAGTTTGAAGGGGTGTGATGTACTTACCTCAATAAGCACCGATAGTATAATCTTTTCTTTGTGACGTTTGTTAGGGGAGTTAATTTTTTGCGGCATATTTAAACTTTAACCGGTTTGTATGTGTCGATTTTTTGTAACTTGCCTAATGTTCCGTGGTGTTTTGTTGTTTTGTATTTTGAGTGATTGCGGAGTTACTCATGATTGATAAGTTTTTAAAGAACCAATTCTTGATGAAGTTGTGCTCTAGTTGGTACTTAATGATTCGTTTTGAAGTTTGAATTGTGTAGGGAATGAAGAACACTTGTTTTGGAGCTTCCAGGGGGTAGGTTCGACCAGTACCAGGAGGTCGAACCTAGCTGAAGAAGTTGAACCGTGGTGCAAAAGTTGTCCAGAGAGGTGGTTCGACTTCATGCAAGATGGTTCGACCAGATCAACAGGTCGAACCAAGGTCGAACCAGTGATAACAGAATTCCAGAAGTACGGTTCGACCACGATGTTCTTGGTTCGACCTGTTCAGCAAGCTGAACCGAGATCGAACTGGTGACATGAAACTTATAGAAGGGTGGTTTGACTTAAGCCGATATGGTTCGACCTGGTCAGCAGGTCGAACCCAAGCTGAACCAAAGGAGAAGGTGTTCAGAATGTTGATTCGACCACGATGAAGTTGATTCGACCTCTTCCACAGGTCGAATCAAGGTCGAACCAAGCCAGGAAAGTGTGTTCTTAATTCCGTCCTTCTATGATGCATGAGTTGGGCTGTAGAGATACTTGTATGATTTGATTCGGTTTATGGGCTGTTGATTTTGTGCATTCATATGTTCATGTGTTAATTTTTATTGATGAAAATCATGTATAATTTGATAGGTATGTAGAGTTCTTGTGGAATTGATCTTAATTATGTGCTATGAGGAGTACTTAGGATTCTATTTACCTATGTGAGGATTTGAGCCTTGATAATCATTCTTGAACATGATTGTTTTATTCTTGAGAGGATCATTCATATGAACGTATTCTAGAACTTGGCTTGGAGTCTTGTGTGAGACTTATGATTGATAAATTGCTAGGACATGATCTTAGGCCATTATTTTATGATTAAGCTACTTAGCCAAATTTTGTCCTTTCTAATGATCTTATTAACCTTTGGTACCCCCGTTGAGCCGTTAAAAACCTTTTCTTTGGTAGCCGAAGTAAATAACCTTATAAACCTTTACTTGAGCCTTGATTAACCTATTCATTGGTAGAGAGAGTTGAGGTGAGTAAGTGTTGCAAGAAGAAAAAGGAAGATAGAATATGGTTGGATGAAAAGAATATGGTTAAATCTTGTTTAGGGGTAGTGCCTGAAACTGATACCTCGATTGCTTATAACATGAAGCCTTAAGCTTAAGAGCAGCTGATTAATAAAGAGAAGAAGGGTAGTGCCTAAAACCAGTACCCGAATTGTCTAAAGAGATGATGTTGATGCACGGAAAAGAAGGAAAATCCATGAGAAGAAGAGGAGAAATTGGAGGAGATATTGCAGCAAGAAGAAGAAATCGAGAACCTCCAAGGTAACTCTCTACTAGTGTCTTAAGTCACTTTATCTAAATTTTCCTACCTTTTTCCAAAGAGCCAACATTACAACCCAAAAACAAGTCCTTTGTGATCCTAGTGAAGAGTTGATTATAAGTTGATTTTTGAGACTTTTGCCAAGCTTATGGTTACGTGTGAATATGGATTGATATGAGTGTTTATATTAGCCTACAAAGTGCCTCACACACTTGAGTGAAAGAGAATAAATACTTATCTTGTGAGCTAGATTACTTAGTACTCCGAATGGTGTGTGATTGGATTGGTTTTGCATGAGTGATACATATGAAGCAACTAATACTTGTTTGATTTAATGAAGTTGCATGTGTGATATGTGTTGTACTTGATCTTGGTGAATTATATACGACTCCTGTGGTTTGATTTGGTTGCCTCGGGACGAGCAACATGTAACTTTGGGGGTTTGATGACTGTGTAAATTCACAAGTTTGACATCATGTTTTGTGCTAGCTTTGGAGAGTTTTGAGGTGGAAATAGGTGGAAAACCTATATATATTGTGAATTAGCATGAATCAGGTGTTATGGAGCTATTTAAGTGGTTTTCATAGCAAAATCGGAGTGGAAGTGCCAAGAATCGAAGAGACGAAGTCGAGACCACGCGAACCGCCAAGGAGAGAGGAGGGTTCGACCTGTTGGAGGAGGGTTCGACCTCTCCATCAGTTCGAACCAGCATTGAAAGAGTGCAGGAGGTGGGTTCGACCACGACTCGAGGGGTTCGACTTGTCTATCAGGTCGAACCATGGTCGAACCAGTTCGCGAGAAAGTTGATTCGATCACGACGTTGGGGGTTCAACCTGACGGTTGGTCAAATCGAGAGCAGAAATTATTCAGTAGCGTGGTTCGACCAAGACAGAGTGGTTCGACCTGTACAAGAAGTCGAACCAAGTGCAGAATACTTCCAGTAGGTGGGTTCGACCTGTGGTTTGACCTGCGGTCAATGGTTCGACCTATTTGCTGAGGTCGAACCATCGTGCGGAAACTTACCTTATCCAGATTTTCGAGGCCAAAACGCGTGTGAACACTTGAAAAGCCCATTCCAAGCCCTAGAGACGTGATTACAAGTATAAAAGGAGGCACATGCAGTCAAGGAAGACATCACCAAACACACAAAAACACAATATACAACAAGAAGAATACAAGAGAGCTTTTAGAGTCCGCTGGAGATTCAAGTAAGATTGGTCCATCTAACCATGATTGTTCCTATATCAATCATGGGCTAGAGCCACTTCGGTAGTTCTAGGGTTATGAAGGTTTCATGAGTTGATTTGTATTTCGTATGTATACTCCGTATAACACTACTTGTGGTTTATTTTATATAAGATTGTGCGTTTTTAATCCATACTCATAGTTATTTTGTGCATCAATAATCGTTGTATAGAGTCTGAATGCATAACATGGTTATTGATTGAGTGCGTTCACTAATGAGCAGGGTTTATTGTTATAATTCTAAGTGAAGGGATTCCGAGGTTTTATTAGAACCGTCTTATATGAATGTTTGTTAATTGAATTGAATTCGGGTTAACAAGTAGGATTAAGAGTATAACTTTTTAGTACCTAAAAAGGGAGATCAAATTGGGTTAGAGTACTAAGTGCACGGAAAATAATTGATTATGATAGTATCTAGAAAGGGAGGTAAAGTATATGTCTTGCTCTGAGGATACTCACACGTATCAAAAGCTTATCTATTTATGTCTATAGAATAGATTTGCATGGTCTAGCGATGCGTCCATATTCCACAAGGCAGAGTCGGACATCGACACACGAAAGTATGAATTAACGAATGAAACTGGATGGCCTGACGAACTACCTAACATCTTATTTGATCACAACAACTCTTCTCTTGTTCTTGTTATTTATTTGCTATTTTAATTGTTACTTAGTTTACAAATCAACAATTACAATTCTCAACATAGTCATAATTGCTAGAAAATAACTAAAGTGATATTTAATCGTCCCGTGGATTTGATATTTAACTTGGTCACCTTCAAAACTACAATTGATATCCTTCATACTTGGGGATTAAAATTATGTGTTGAGAAAACACCAATCACACAATATACCAAGCATCACGGGCAACATCAATAACATATTATGAAGACGTTACACACATATTAACAAAGTCTTATAGAATCAAATAAACAAGAATATACAACAGCATAAATTCACAATATTTTCTAGGGTTCCAAATCAACTACTCTAACCTTCAATCCTTAGAACTGTAAAAGGTATCTAACCCATGAGGTCACAAACAACCCTCATGGCTAACAAGTTCATAATCAAAACAACAAAAGAAGAAATTAAAGAAAAGAATACGAAACCCTAGTGTCACGTGATTTGCGTTCTTCCCGGTCTCTCCGATTGGATCGCTCTCTCAATCGCACTAGAATCCTCCTCTGGACCGATGGAATGGATGGATGAATGATAGGTGAAGGGTAAAAGATAGATGTGAAAGCGGGCGTGTGATGGTGAATGCGTGAGTCTGCCTCTGATGATGAAGTCTCGCCCTCTCCCCTCTTCTCCTTTTTTTTGGCCCTCATGTGCGTGTATGATAGGTGTTAGGCATAATGGTTGGTGTGTGATTATGATTTGCTCAATTTTTCAAACTTAATAATCATAATGGGGCCCACTACTTCCATTAGAATTCAACCCAGCATATGTTCATGTATGACAATTGATTCAAAATCAATTAATTCATATGGGCCCAACCCATTAACATATTTGATGGCCCACATCAATTGAAGTCCACAAATTCTACTGCCAACGACCCAATTCATCTAATTTTATGCTCTAACTTGTCATGACGTGGCATGAGGTCTTATTTTGGGCCAAAATTTAACAAGTTTCGAAAATTTCGTCAACAACTGTGCAGTCTCACCGTTTTGGCCATAACTTTTTCATTATAACTCCTATTAAGGTGATTCTTGTGGCCATGCATTTCCGTGGCTTTCAAACCATGTCTCACACTACCAGTTTTGACTTCTACATGAACACATAATAATTATGAAAAATGGACGTATGTTTGCTTGCAAGTAGCACAAGTTCACCCTTCATTCTAACTTTGTATTTTTTATCCCTTATTCCTACCAAAACACAATAAAATACCTTAGAAGCACCATAATCATGTAAAATACGTAAAACACGCAATCCCACACGAATATATGGCCTTATTCTAACAAAAATAGTATATTGTGAGATCGAAAATATGTAAATTTTCACTCTCATCACACCTCATGCATGGAACAACAAAATTAACGGCTATTTCAAAAAAACTGGCTTTCATCAAAGTCCAAGTGAGGCATCAATATACATAAAGAGAGGTGTGCATGATTTTCTCATTGTATGTCTTTATATTGATGACTTAATCTACATGGGAACTAATGATGCTATGGTGCAAGAATTCAAACAAGACATGATGAAAGAATTTGAAATGACTGACTTGGGATTCATGAAGTTCTTTCTTGGAATACAAGTTCGTCAATCGAAAGGAGAAATCTTTATTTTTCAAGAGAAATATCTTGGAGAATTATTGAAGAAGTTTCACATGGAGAATTGCAAATCAATTTCCACTCCACTTGCAGCAAATGAAAAATTGAGTTTGAATGATGGTGAAGAGAAAGTTGATGCAAATATATACATAATCTTGGTTGGTTCATTGATTTATTTGACAAATACCAGACCTGACATTGTTTATGCCGTAAGTATGATTTCGAGGTTCATGCACAATCCAAGCAAGTCACATTTTACAGCTGCAAAAAGAATCTTGCGCTACTTGCAAGGAACGAGGAAGTTCGGGATCAAGTATATCAAGGAGGAAAGAAGTGAGCTTGTCAGTTACACCGATAGCGATTGGGCTGGATCACTTGATGATCGTAGAAGCACGTCTGGATATGTATTTTCTTTGGGAACAAACATAATTTCTTGGTCCTCAAAGAAGCAGCAAACTGTCTCTCTTTCGTCTGCAGAAGTGGAGTACATTTCAGCGAATGAAGCCGCATGCGAAGCCGTGTGGTTGAGAAAGATACTTGCTGATGTTCTCAAGAAGTCCAAATGCAAAACTACAATTTACTGTGATAACATGTCGGCCATTGCAATGACGAAGAATCCAGTTTTTCATGCAAGATCGAAGCATATTGAAATTCATCATCACTACATTAGAGAGCTTGTTGGCAAACAAGAAATTCAGTTGATGTTTGTTAGAACTAAGGAGCAGCTTGCAGATAGCTTTACCAAAGCAGTGAGTTTCGAGTCGCTTGCAAACTTTCGAGATCACTTTCGGATTACAAATTAAGGAGGGGTGCTGAAATGGATAAGTTGTATCCAAAAGTGATTTCAATCTTCATGGGTGGTCCAAGTTACTCATTTACCATGGTTCATGTATTCTCATTTATTTCTAGTCAAAGTGTCTCTTTA